>OY987328.1:31072100-32272100 GCA_963920685.1 Polydrusus tereticollis | reverse complement strand
AGAGAGCGGCAAGAAAGTCGGTCATAATGCCTGTAACTTTTGAATTACCTCGTGACCGTTATGAAAGTTGTTCAGTAAATTATTCCCCACATTTCTACCTGCATGAATTTTTTCTGTCATTTCTGATTTGGTTGCCATAGAGACTAACTTACTTTTTTTAAGTGGAACACCCTGCATATGATTTGTTTATTTGGATTCTACTGGAAAAACTCTGAATTTTTTGTACTTCAAGTTTTTATTCATTTAAAATTGTAGCAAACTTTATAATAAGAAAATAAATAGCCTAGAAAATTGAACAACTTAATATCAAAATAATAAACAAGTGAAACCTTTTCAGTGGATCAGGTGTTCAAAATGACCACGATTCTCTGCTAGACAGAGCGCCAGTCGATCCCTGAACCCGTCTATAACGTTTAAAAGGAAGTCCTCTGGAATGGTCCGAATTTCAGCACTAATTCTGACTTTTAAAGATTCAAAGTCATTTGGACGGTTAACGTAGACTTTGTTCTTTAAGTGTCCCCACAAAAAGAAGTCGAGCGGGGTTAAGTCCGGGGATCGCGCTGGCCAGTCAATAGCACCTCTTCTGCCTATTCATCGTCCTGAAAATTCTTCGCTTATGTATTGTCTAACATTTGCCGCATAATGAGCAGGTGCTCCATCTTGCTGGAACCAAACCTGTTCGTTTATGCCATTACTTACACCCGGTAAAACCATGCAAGAAGGAATTATGTTATTCCTGAGGAGGTCCAGATATTTTTCGCCATTCGAATTGCGATCTATGAAAAAAAGGTTCCACAATATGCCTAAAAACTATGCCCGCCTAAACATTAACTTTTTCGGGCCTCTGAGTATGACCTTCCTGGAACCAGTGTGTATTCTCAGCAGACCAATTACGATAATTGTGTCTATTAGTAGAGGAAAACGGAGAGAGCGAGGCCAGGTGGTGCTGGTGGTGCTGGTGGTGCAACTAACCCAGGTGGTGCAGGTGGTGCGTTTTACGATCTAACCCAGGTGGTGCAGGTGGTGCGTTTTATGATCTAACCCGGGTGGTTCGGTGGTGCGTTTTATGACCTAACCCGGGTGGTTCGGTGGTGCTGTTTACAAAATAACCCGAAATTAAACCCGACTTTTTACGACCTAACCCGGATGCTTTCATGAGGCGGCTTCTTATCTAACCCTAACTTGAACCTGAATATTTATGAACTGACCCGAGATAAAACCCGACTTTTTACGACCTAACCCGGATGCTTTCGCGAGGCGGCTTCTCATCTAGCCCTAATTTGAACCTGAATATTTATGGTCTGACCCGAGATAAAACCCGACTTTTTATGATTTAACCTTAGTGAAACGCCGCTGCTAAAGCGGGATAATTAAATCCCAATTTTTATAAGCCATCCTTAAACCCAACTTTTTACGATGCGACCTGAGCCATCCTTAAACCAGACTTTTTATTATTTCCCCTTAGTTGAAACGCCGCTGCTAAAGCGGGATAATTAAATCCCAATTTTTATAAGCCATCCTTAAACCCAACTTTTTACGATCCGACCTGAGCCATCCTTAAACCAGACTTTTTATTATTTTCCCTTAGTTGAAACGCCGCTGGTGGGTAGTAAAGCGAAATAAATCCCTAATTTATATGGTCTAACAAGATAAGTATAATAATGCGGTACATTTGTCACCCCGCAATAATTATTTATACCTAAATAACCCTCTCAAACCCTCTGCCGACTCGATTTAAAAAGAAAGGGACATAAACCTTTATTTATTATTCCGAAGGACCCTCATTAAAATTCAGTAGCATATCTAATAATTGATTCCAATTTTTGCACCACTTATATAAAATACAATAAAATAATTACCATCTAGAACCATTAACTAGCGATTTCTTTGTACTTGAAGTGGATAAATTATAGGACTATCTTGTAATGAGAACAGAGTAATAAAAAGTAAATAAAACTTAAATACGTATAAAATACCAAGCAGGTATAGGTACTATACAACTTGTGTTCGCCATCAGGTAAAAGCCCTCATAATGCTTTTATAAAAATTTCGGATAATATCATAATATAAGTAAATAGGCTACAATTTCAGGAAAAAAGTAAAAAAAATTAATTCACAGTGTAAAATTGTAGTTAAATGGATTGTAAATACGAAATAATATAAAAAGCTACCTTTTGTTTGCGATGATGTATGCACAATAACTCTATATTATTCGGTCCTTAAACTGAAAATACCCACTAGATAGGTATCATAAGCTGTATTTGTCATCAGGTAGAACCCCCAATAAAATTATGAATATCAGGCGTAGGCAACAATAAGCAAATCACGTTGGTTTTTTAATTTATTATTAATCTGGCTAACTTAAGAAACTCACAATATAACGACCATCCAAAAAAATCATAATACATTACTGCGTGTGAAAGCAATTGCGCTGCAAAATATAGTGTATACCAACTCTGAGGTAGTTAATTAAAATCCCAATTAGCGCTAAAAAAAAATCAATTAGATATTTACTTTAGATATTTTAATAAAAAAATTCAATATTATTAGCGCCACCTATCCGTTTATGGAACCTACATATAGGCTTAACAAGAATGACAAACTTTGGGAATATTATTTTACATGATTCTCTCGATTATCGCATCGCTATCACATTTCAATATTCTTGGCAACATTTAAGTTTTAAAATTAGCACAATATCAAATCCTTTACAATGAATTAAACAAACACATACATAATTTTAAAATCTCATAATAAGAATATAAACTAAAATTATAATGCGTAGCAGGTCCAAAATCTAACAAGTTTCGACTAGTCAAATGACGTCAGTTTACATCTGCGAAGAATACCCAACTCTCGAACCATAAAAAATGGTCAAACTTTGTCGGCAAATACCCTTCTATGATGCAGGGGAAGGACAGGTAACTCGAGATGTTTATAAAGAAACGTTAAAGAACATTATTTGCTTATTTCTAGACTCTTAAAAATTACATGCAATCGAACAATAAATGTTTTCATCATGTATATTTATGAGTAACACATTACCTTCGACATACATAAATTCAAATTGATAATTACTCGCCTTAGTACTTTTTTAGAAGCTTGAATCTTTGCATATAACCGTCTGAGGATACCCAAACTTCCCCTAACATATTTCTCCGCAACCGGGGAAAAAGAGGTAGAAAAAGTAAAATAACAACTCCAAGTGTCTTTGCGAACAATCGGCAATAAAATAGAGTATTTCAGTTTTTAATTTTTCGTAAATAAAAGCTGGTTAGATTAATAGTCTCTGTGAATATAATAACATAAACAAAGTGATATGCCGTAAATTTAGGAGTACAGTATAAATTATGCCTCTATTAAAATATACCGCAATAACTAACTACCAAAGGATTTTTGATATTTTGAATATATTTGATGCTCATAGCATTATCACATTTCCAAAGGCTCTAAATTTTAGAAAAATGTTCTAATAGAATATGTCTATCAATATAAAGTAAAGGTATTGTTAGGTTTTTTTAAAAAATACGACCTACAACAGTCTCTGCTACAGCATGGCTGACTCTGTAGAAACTTCTGTGAAACCATAATAATTATATCAATAATCGAGTTGTCGTTATGATAATATTTTCCTCCAATATCCGACTCCACTATCCATAAAAGTTATGTTAGGAAATTCATAATTGAGCGCATTGTAATTTTTTAAAAAGAAATTCACTTCACACACAAAGATGTAGCCATTCAATCCATGAAAATAATGCAAGTCAGTATGCGTATGTTATGGCTAACTGTTTAAATGTCTATTCCTTCCACGTTTATCGGAAGAAATACTTTTTTTATACTAGTATTTTAGTTGAAAATAAGATCATAAATCATCTATACAAAACAAGCGTCCCTTATGGATTTGAACGAAAATCATAGATTCGACTATTTTCATGAAAAATAAATCTAAGTACGGAATAATGCAGGAAGATTATCTATTTTCTTGGTTTAGAAAGTGATGTAGTTAAGATTTATAACTTAGGAATAAATAAATTATTATTAATCTTTTCGGCCTATTTCTCTTGCATATTTAATTTCTTTGATAGTAAGAACTAATCTTTTTATTTTACAAAGTAAAAAAAAGCTAAAGATCGGCGTTGTCAGTCAGGTATAAGAACTGATTTAACACGATGGTTTTTGTACAAACGTTCACATACAATTGTATGCTTTTTAACCGATTGTGTCGGAAAAAATGACGATTTATAGATTAGATATTTAGACGAAGAGCTAACCTTCTCAATAAAGTATTGATTATTGCCCTGCTAGCTAGACAACACTTTTTATGTTAGTCAAAAAAAAATTTTTTTTTCGGACGCTATTACAGATTTCATCGTTAACTAACAAACATTAAGACCAAAAAATTAGCGTGCAAGATGAAATGTATAGGTTCACTTCATTTCTACATTATTTTACAACTCTCAATCGCATTAAAAACAAGATCGAATAAAAAACAACTTATGACATATGGACGAAAAATGTTTTTCGGGCTATTTAGGTTAGCGACCGCATTACGTCTAAAATACTACATTTTTCGAGCTTATAACATAATTTACTATTTTAACGTTAAAATAGGGGAAATGACGTATCGAAATGCATACTTTTTTTTTTGTCGGTCACGAGATTATAGTTTCTTTTAAAATGAACTCTAATATTTACAACACAAATTATCCTTTAAGCCACATTAGTTTAAAACTCGTCTGTCGCTTTCCCTCTATTGTGAGTTTGATTAAAGTATAGCGTAGTATATATTTAGATGAATTTCGCAAATGTTGAATACTTTCAAAACTGAAAAAGCCGCCCTTTGCAATAAATATCTCCGTAGAGTTAGGTACCCTGCAGATTAAGGGTATTTCAGCGGATAATCATATACAAATTCAAAGATTTTGTCTATTTTAATGGATTAACAAACAATATCTATAGGATGACTTTACTGATAAAAAAAAAATAACAAAAATCTATAAAGTCTAGGCTCACATGAAATTCCATAAAGAGCAGCTGCATAGCCTTATCACATCAAACTATATTTTTATTTCGTTCTATTGTCAAAAGTCTGTGTTTAGGAGATTATCGTTCATTTTAAAATGAACTCTAATATGTACATCACCATAAACTACCTCTTAAGCCGTCGTAAAAATACACTTTTCGATTTACCTCTATATTGATTTTCTAATATTAAATATCTACAATAGTCGAAATTCGCTCGCTAATACCTATGTATGCAAGGTTTCTTCAAAAAATGACAATTTTGTTGTTTAATGGCTTGAAAAAATGGAAAAAGGAGGTTTTTGCATCCATTTATTTCCAGATGAGTGTTAAAAATACTTATAAAACTCGGTATACCGAAGATCAAGCATTAATGAGAGGGTTGAGTCCTGTTTGCCAAATCCTGATTTATAATTTGACGTTGGCAACGGTACAATTTTTTAACATTTATCATAAGAGGCGTATATTTTTGGGGCTTAGATCTACCAGTTTATCCACGCCCCATTTATTGTTAGTGCTTTAGTAATTTTACTTTCCAATTATTTTTTACCAAAACGCGTAGTTGAAACAGTGTCTATATCAGACGATATAATAAATTTTAAGGATTAATTTGCTTACAAATACACTTCAATTTATTTAGGCTAAAGCAGCCAGACATATACTGGAACTACGAAAACCCTATTACAATTTGGTTGCCTAGAGAAAATTTTGTAAAAAACATAGCTTTCTACACAAATGCTTGCACATTATGTACCTATCATTTTAAGATACCTGGCGACATCAATGTAAGCATTGACATAATGACGCAAGATATAGGTAGGTACTAGAATATTCAAGATTTCTATTAACGATACACTTCAGCATACATGCGAGATGTCATTAATGTCTACGGAAGGCAACAGACATACCAGCTATTTTTACATGGGATTCCATAGACTTGAACGCTTCTTGTTTAGAAATATTTGATGTCATCTTGAGGAGTTCCGTATTGAAGCATCAAACCTACCTGCCAAATAATTGACGAAATATGGGATATCATAAAATATGTCCCCCATCGAACTAAATGATCCTATAAACCAGCTTCACAGACCGTAATTTGTGATGCTAACACGATTAATACGCAATAGAACAAGATTAAGAAACAAAATTTAAAGTAGCTCTTTATCACACGAAAATAATTAAATAATTTACGGTTACAGAACAATAATTATTTTAAAAAGCTGTATAACTAAATATATTATGTTATTAGGAATATTCTGTCTAAAGTAACAACTGATCTTAGTCGAAAATGAGATCGTATTATTGATTGTTGAATTCGTTAGGTATGAAATAAAATTAGAGATTTCGTCTATTTTTTCACGATTAAAAAAGAATACCTCTATTTAGCTAAAAATGAAACGATTACAGTGGCAGATTAATTCACTTTACCAAGCATGTAAACTACTAATTTTGCAATAAATATCTTCTATATTTCTAGGTAGGTTTACTCGAAAATGTTGGGCTATTTTCATCAAAAATCGCGATACGAAATTGAAAAATTTGCCTATTTTTGTCGGTTTACAAAGTGATAGTGGAATATTGGTTTGATCAAAGAACAATAATTATTTTAAAAATGATGTATAATTAACTAAATGTCGGTGTTATCAGGCAGGCAAGAAGTTATTTATCTGAATCTTATTTGTACCATTAGCGTTTATATACAAATGTTAGTGGTTTTCAAAAATTGATATCTCGGAAATTATTAGGTTTAGACTTATAATACGCTTATTAAAAAATAATGACTACTTTATGCAAAATTAAAAAATATTATAAGATGTAGGGTATCCCAGTAACTTAACCAAAGATTTTCGGTCTTCGTAAAGCTTTATACGTTTCTTCAGCGTACCAAACATTCACTTTTTTTAAATATTGACATCGGGTTAGGATTCTGAACATAGGATTAACATCACTCCAATAGTGAACATGTTGCGTTGTCACAGTTCCATTCGTCGAAAAGTAAACAAAACCGTTTGAGCTACGTGGGGAATAAATAAAGTTGGCTTGTTGAAAAATTTTAATATTTATTAAGGTAAAAGACTATAAATATATCGATACAACACTTTGGCATTTCTAATACTACAAACATGAATATCTAAAATGTGATATTTACAACTATCAACTCTCTCTCCCTTCTCTAATTTTGGTACACCAATGCTGTCTTCTAAGTTTATAATATATGGCGTCCTGCAGTTTAATTCCAAAAATGTTTTAACTAAAAATTCCTCTTTAACACGTCCTTTAACGTAAATAATGTCTGCGTCTATCAGATTGTTGGATATGATATTATGTAGTTCCTTGTAATCGGTATCACCATAATTATAAAGGATACCATGATGATTTCCAAATAGATATTTGACTTGTTTCTTGCAAGCCTTGCTTAAGGTGTCGAATGGTTTAACTGGTTTAAAAAAGTAACTTTTCATACTATTCCCATCATAAATAGCCAATTCTTTCGCGTAAAATTCAGGTATGTTAAATCCTTGAATATCGACTACAACGAACTTCATTGTCTGAAGACTCAAATCAAACAAGTATATTTTCATATTTTTATCGCTCTTAAGTTCGATTTCAAAAGCACACCCCCACTTTTCGATAATTTCACAGTCTTAGCACATAGTTCCTATATTTTTATTTACGATCAATTCATCTTTATTCGCCAATCGTCTCAAACTAGTCTGCTTTTGAAAGTAATATAGCCTTAGTATTCAGAAAATATTAATAATATCGGAGTCTAAAACATCCTTGACACTAAAAAATCATTGTGTTTCCTAACAAAACCCATCATCTTGTCTATTTAGCTTGCTTTCCTATTGTTTAGCAGGTTAAATAAAATTATTATTTTGCTCTTTTTGTCTGTACTGAATCGTTAGGGGAATACGTTTCTAGTTCTATAAGAGAGACAGTTAAAATTTATGTAAGCAATCAAAAATCCTACACTATGAGCTACTTAGTTAAAATTTCATATTTCCTTCCTGGATCAGGCAAAATTTGTGATGTGTCGGACAAAATTTATAAAAATACGAAAAAAATGCTGGATGCATTTTTAGCGTGACTTTCTATTTAATACCATCTTATTTCAAGCTATAATTCGGTTGTCAAAATGAGAATAAAATAATTTTCCCATGGTTTATGTCATCTTAAAAAAGTCAAAAGGTTATATTCTGTAGAGGGTCAGATACATTCAAATTTAAATATTTTCTCCAAGAAGAATTTTAAGATAGTATTATAGTAAATAAAAATTCTATACCTCCAATATTTCTTGGAAACATATCGTGTTCTAGCGACATAACCCAAAAGTTCCTCTATTCAGAAACGCATCGTACTTTTCTTGTCAATAATTGTCTCATTGTCCCATCCATTACATTATTATAATCTTAAAGCACCTGTTACCAGCATTATCTGTTTTTATGGTTTTCATAAAACATAGCGATTACCGATGAAAATTAAACGAAAACTTAATAAATAACTTTTTTTTCAACTGAAATAGACTGATTTTCAATGGAAAAATGTTACTTATAACTAAAAATGAATATAAGACATATACGCAATGATATTTAGAATAAATCAATGTTTTCTAAAATTACTATGAAATATTCACAAAATCGTTTCGTTATAACCAAAGTAGCAAGGCTTGCAGATTTCGTATAGAGTTCAAACGCGATACTGAGATGATCTTTTTTTTTTATATTTTTGTAGGATAATGCACCACTACGTTGTAAGTACTTGAGAGAGGACTTTCTTGAAAAATCCTCAAATTTCTCTGCAATTTTGTTCCTTCTAGAGTTAAATTCACACAGAAAACCCCGTATTCTTATCTTTCAGGTTGGTATATTAAAAAGGGCTTATTAGTATGGTTTAGAAAACAAGCAATATTAATTAACGGATGTTTTTTCGTCGTATGAAGAGTTGAAAAATTTTTTTTTTTTTTCCACTCCAATGGTTGCGATGCAGAGAGTCGGGTTTCATCATAATCTTTCAGGGTAGCTCAGGTTTGATTGCATGTAGAGAGTCGGGTTTCATCATAATCTTTCAGGGTAGCTCAGGTTTGATTACATGTACTAAGGTTAGTGCTCCTTGCAATCGGTTTCAGGTTTGACGCGCCCCCCTCAGGTTTGTTCAGGTTTCTCAAACGTTTGAGAAACCTGAACAAACCTGAGGGGGGCGCGTCAAACCTGAAACCGATTGCAAGGAGCACTAACCTTAGTACATGTAATCAAACCTGAGCTACCCTGAAAGATTATGATGAAACCCGACTCTCTACATGCAATCAAACCTGAGCTACCCTGAAAGATTATGATGAAACCCGACTCTCTGCATCGCAACCATTGGAGTGGAAAAAAAAAAAAAATTTTTCAACTCTTCATACGACGAAAAAACATCCGTTAATTAATATTGCTTGTTTTCTAAACCATACTAATAAGCCCTTTTTAATATACCAACCTGAAAGATAAGAATACGGGGTTTTCTGTGTGAATTTAACTCTAGAAGGAACAAAATTGCAGAGAAATTTGAGGATTTTTCAAGAAAGTCCTCTCTCAAGTACTTACAACGTAGTGGTGCATTATCCTACAAAAATATAAAAAAAAAAGATCATCTCAGTATCGCGTTTGAACTCTATACGAAATCTGCAAGCCTTGCTACTTTGGTTATAACGAAACGATTTTGTGAATATTTCATAGTAATTTTAGAAAACATTGATTTATTCTAAATATCATTGCGTATATGTCTTATATTCATTTTTAGTTATAAGTAACATTTTTCCATTGAAAATCAGTCTATTTCAGTTGAAAAAAAAGTTATTTATTAAGTTTTCGTTTAATTTTCATCGGTAATCGCTATGTTTTATGAAAACCATAAAAACAGATAATGCTGGTAACAGGTGCTTTAAGATTATAATAATGTAATGGATGGGACAATGAGACAATTATTGACAAGAAAAGTACGATGCGTTTCTGAATAGAGGAACTTTTGGGTTATGTCGCTAGAACACGATATGTTTCCAAGAAATATTGGAGGTATAGAATTTTTATTTACTATAATACTATCTTAAAATTCTTCTTGGAGAAAATATTTAAATTTGAATGTATCTGACCCTCTACAGAATATAACCTTTTGACTTTTTTAAGATGACATAAACCATGGGAAAATTATTTTATTCTCATTTTGACAACCGAATTATAGCTTGAAATAAGATGGTATTAAATAGAAAGTCACGCTAAAAATGCATCCAGCATTTTTTTCGTATTTTTATAAATTTTGTCCGACACATCACAAATTTTGCCTGATCCAGGAAGGAAATATGAAATTTTAACTAAGTAGCTCATAGTGTAGGATTTTTGATTGCTTACATAAATTTTAACTGTCTCTCTTATAGAACTAGAAACGTATTCCCCTAACGATTCAGTACAGACAAAAAGAGCAAAATAATAATTTTATTTAACCTGCTAAACAATAGGAAAGCAAGCTAAATAGACAAGATGATGGGTTTTGTTAGGAAACACAATGATTTTTTAGTGTCAAGGATGTTTTAGACTCCGATATTATTAATATTTTCTGAATACTAAGGCTATATTACTTTCAAAAGCAGACTAGTTTGAGACGATTGGCGAATAAAGATGAATTGATCGTAAATAAAAATATAGGAACTATGTGCTAAGACTGTGAAATTATCGAAAAGTGGGGGTGTGCTTTTGAAATCGAACTTAAGAGCGATAAAAATATGAAAATATACTTGTTTGATTTGAGTCTTCAGACAATGAAGTTCGTTGTAGTCGATATTCAAGGATTTAACATACCTGAATTTTACGCGAAAGAATTGGCTATTTATGATGGGAATAGTATGAAAAGTTACTTTTTTAAACCAGTTAAACCATTCGACACCTTAAGCAAGGCTTGCAAGAAACAAGTCAAATATCTATTTGGAAATCATCATGGTATCCTTTATAATTATGGTGATACCGATTACAAGGAACTACATAATATCATATCCAACAATCTGATAGACGCAGACATTATTTACGTTAAAGGACGTGTTAAAGAGGAATTTTTAGTTAAAACATTTTTGGAATTAAACTGCAGGACGCCATATATTATAAACTTAGAAGACAGCATTGGTGTACCAAAATTAGAGAAGGGAGAGAGAGTTGATAGTTGTAAATATCACATTTTAGATATTCATGTTTGTAGTATTAGAAATGCCAAAGTGTTGTATCGATATATTTATAGTCTTTTACCTTAATAAATATTAAAATTTTTCAACAAGCCAACTTTATTTATTCCCCACGTAGCTCAAACGGTTTTGTTTACTTTTCGACGAATGGAACTGTGACAACGCAACATGTTCACTATTGGAGTGATGTTAATCCTATGTTCAGAATCCTAACCCGATGTCAATATTTAAAAAAAGTGAATGTTTGGTACGCTGAAGAAACGTATAAAGCTTTACGAAGACCGAAAATCTTTGGTTAAGTTACTGGGATACCCTACATCTTATAATATTTTTTAATTTTGCATAAAGTAGTCATTATTTTTTAATAAGCGTATTATAAGTCTAAACCTAATAATTTCCGAGATATCAATTTTTGAAAACCACTAACATTTGTATATAAACGCTAATGGTACAAATAAGATTCAGATAAATAACTTCTTGCCTGCCTGATAACACCGACATTTAGTTAATTATACATCATTTTTAAAATAATTATTGTTCTTTGATCAAACCAATATTCCACTATCACTTTGTAAACCGACAAAAATAGGCAAATTTTTCAATTTCGTATCGCGATTTTTGATGAAAATAGCCCAACATTTTCGAGTAAACCTACCTAGAAATATAGAAGATATTTATTGCAAAATTAGTAGTTTACATGCTTGGTAAAGTGAATTAATCTGCCACTGTAATCGTTTCATTTTTAGCTAAATAGAGGTATTCTTTTTTAATCGTGAAAAAATAGACGAAATCTCTAATTTTATTTCATACCTAACGAATTCAACAATCAATAATACGATCTCATTTTCGACTAAGATCAGCTGTTACTTTAGACAGAATATTCCTAATAACATAATATATTTAGTTATACAGCTTTTTAAAATAATTATTGTTCTGTAACCGTAAATTATTTAATTATTTTCGTGTGATAAAGAGCTACTTTAAATTTTGTTTCTTAATCTTGTTCTATTGCGTATTAATCGTGTTAGCATCACAAATTACGGTCTGTGAAGCTGGTTTATAGGATCATTTAGTTCGATGGGGGACATATTTTATGATATCCCATATTTCGTCAATTATTTGGCAGGTAGGTTTGATGCTTCAATACGGAACTCCTCAAGATGACATCAAATATTTCTAAACAAGAAGCGTTCAAGTCTATGGAATCCCATGTAAAAATAGCTGGTATGTCTGTTGCCTTCCGTAGACATTAATGACATCTCGCATGTATGCTGAAGTGTATCGTTAATAGAAATCTTGAATATTCTAGTACCTACCTATATCTTGCGTCATTATGTCAATGCTTACATTGATGTCGCCAGGTATCTTAAAATGATAGGTACATAATGTGCAAGCATTTGTGTAGAAAGCTATGTTTTTTACAAAATTTTCTCTAGGCAACCAAATTGTAATAGGGTTTTCGTAGTTCCAGTATATGTCTGGCTGCTTTAGCCTAAATAAATTGAAGTGTATTTGTAAGCAAATTAATCCTTAAAATTTATTATATCGTCTGATATAGACACTGTTTCAACTACGCGTTTTGGTAAAAAATAATTGGAAAGTAAAATTACTAAAGCACTAACAATAAATGGGGCGTGGATAAACTGGTAGATCTAAGCCCCAAAAATATACGCCTCTTATGATAAATGTTAAAAAATTGTACCGTTGCCAACGTCAAATTATAAATCAGGATTTGGCAAACAGGACTCAACCCTCTCATTAATGCTTGATCTTCGGTATACCGAGTTTTATAAGTATTTTTAACACTCATCTGGAAATAAATGGATGCAAAAACCTCCTTTTTCCATTTTTTCAAGCCATTAAACAACAAAATTGTCATTTTTTGAAGAAACCTTGCATACATAGGTATTAGCGAGCGAATTTCGACTATTGTAGATATTTAATATTAGAAAATCAATATAGAGGTAAATCGAAAAGTGTATTTTTACGACGGCTTAAGAGGTAGTTTATGGTGATGTACATATTAGAGTTCATTTTAAAATGAACGATAATCTCCTAAACACAGACTTTTGACAATAGAACGAAATAAAAATATAGTTTGATGTGATAAGGCTATGCAGCTGCTCTTTATGGAATTTCATGTGAGCCTAGACTTTATAGATTTTTGTTATTTTTTTTTTATCAGTAAAGTCACCCTATAGATATTGTTTGTTAATCCATTAAAATAGACAAAATCTTTGAATTTGTATATGATTATCCGCTGAAATACCCTTAATCTGCAGGGTACCTAACTCTACGGAGATATTTATTGCAAAGGGCGGCTTTTTCAGTTTTGAAAGTATTCAACATTTGCGAAATTCATCTAAATATATACTACGCTATACTTTAATCAAACTCACAATAGAGGGAAAGCGACAGACGAGTTTTAAACTAATGTGGCTTAAAGGATAATTTGTGTTGTAAATATTAGAGTTCATTTTAAAAGAAACTATAATCTCGTGACCGACAAAAAAAAAAGTATGCATTTCGATACGTCATTTCCCCTATTTTAACGTTAAAATAGTAAATTATGTTATAAGCTCGAAAAATGTAGTATTTTAGACGTAATGCGGTCGCTAACCTAAATAGCCCGAAAAACATTTTTCGTCCATATGTCATAAGTTGTTTTTTATTCGATCTTGTTTTTAATGCGATTGAGAGTTGTAAAATAATGTAGAAATGAAGTGAACCTATACATTTCATCTTGCACGCTAATTTTTTGGTCTTAATGTTTGTTAGTTAACGATGAAATCTGTAATAGCGTCCGAAAAAAAAATTTTTTTTTGACTAACATAAAAAGTGTTGTCTAGCTAGCAGGGCAATAATCAATACTTTATTGAGAAGGTTAGCTCTTCGTCTAAATATCTAATCTATAAATCGTCATTTTTTCCGACACAATCGGTTAAAAAGCATACAATTGTATGTGAACGTTTGTACAAAAACCATCGTGTTAAATCAGTTCTTATACCTGACTGACAACGTCGATCTTTAGCTTTTTTTTACTTTGTAAAATAAAAAGATTAGTTCTTACTATCAAAGAAATTAAATATGCAAGAGAAATAGGCCGAAAAGATTAATAATAATTTATTTATTCCTAAGTTATAAATCTTAACTACATCACTTTCTAAACCAAGAAAATAGATAATCTTCCTGCATTATTCCGTACTTAGATTTATTTTTCATGAAAATAGTCGAATCTATGATTTTCGTTCAAATCCATAAGGGACGCTTGTTTTGTATAGATGATTTATGATCTTATTTTCAACTAAAATACTAGTATAAAAAAAGTATTTCTTCCGATAAACGTGGAAGGAATAGACATTTAAACAGTTAGCCATAACATACGCATACTGACTTGCATTATTTTCATGGATTGAATGGCTACATCTTTGTGTGTGAAGTGAATTTCTTTTTAAAAAATTACAATGCGCTCAATTATGAATTTCCTAACATAACTTTTATGGATAGTGGAGTCGGATATTGGAGGAAAATATTATCATAACGACAACTCGATTATTGATATAATTATTATGGTTTCACAGAAGTTTCTACAGAGTCAGCCATGCTGTAGCAGAGACTGTTGTAGGTCGTATTTTTTAAAAAAACCTAACAATACCTTTACTTTATATTGATAGACATATTCTATTAGAACATTTTTCTAAAATTTAGAGCCTTTGGAAATGTGATAATGCTATGAGCATCAAATATATTCAAAATATCAAAAATCCTTTGGTAGTTAGTTATTGCGGTATATTTTAATAGAGGCATAATTTATACTGTACTCCTAAATTTACGGCATATCACTTTGTTTATGTTATTATATTCACAGAGACTATTAATCTAACCAGCTTTTATTTACGAAAAATTAAAAACTGAAATACTCTATTTTATTGCCGATTGTTCGCAAAGACACTTGGAGTTGTTATTTTACTTTTTCTACCTCTTTTTCCCCGGTTGCAGAGAAATATGTTAGGGGAAGTTTGGGTATCCTCAGACGGTTATATGCAAAGATTCAAGCTTCTAAAAAAGTACTAAGGCGAGTAATTATCAATTTGAATTTATGTATGTCGAAGGTAATGTGTTACTCATAAATATACATGATGAAAACATTTATTGTTCGATTGCATGTAATTTTTAAGAGTCTAGAAATAAGCAAATAATGTTCTTTAACGTTTCTTTATAAACATCTCGAGTTACCTGTCCTTCCCCTGCATCATAGAAGGGTATTTGCCGACAAAGTTTGACCATTTTTTATGGTTCGAGAGTTGGGTATTCTTCGCAGATGTAAACTGACGTCATTTGACTAGTCGAAACTTGTTAGATTTTGGACCTGCTACGCATTATAATTTTAGTTTATATTCTTATTATGAGATTTTAAAATTATGTATGTGTTTGTTTAATTCATTGTAAAGGATTTGATATTGTGCTAATTTTAAAACTTAAATGTTGCCAAGAATATTGAAATGTGATAGCAATGCGATAATCGAGAGAATCATGTAAAATAATATTCCCAAAGTTTGTCATTCTTGTTAAGCCTATATGTAGGTTCCATAAACGGATAGGTGGCGCTAATAATATTGAATTTTTTTATTAAAATATCTAAAGTAAATATCTAATTGATTTTTTTTTTAGCGCTAATTGGGATTTTAATTAACTACCTCAGAGTTGGTATACACTATATTTTGCAGCGCAATTGCTTTCACACGCAGTAATGTATTATGATTTTTTTGGATGGTCGTTATATTGTGAGTTTCTTAAGTTAGCCAGATTAATAATAAATTAAAAAACCAACGTGATTTGCTTATTGTTGCCTACGCCTGATATTCATAATTTTATTGGGGGTTCTACCTGATGACAAATACAGCTTATGATACCTATCTAGTGGGTATTTTCAGTTTAAGGACCGAATAATATAGAGTTATTGTGCATACATCATCGCAAACAAAAGGTAGCTTTTTATATTATTTCGTATTTACAATCCATTTAACTACAATTTTACACTGTGAATTAATTTTTTTTACTTTTTTCCTGAAATTGTAGCCTATTTACTTATATTATGATATTATCCGAAATTTTTATAAAAGCATTATGAGGGCTTTTACCTGATGGCGAACACAAGTTGTATAGTACCTATACCTGCTTGGTATTTTATACGTATTTAAGTTTTATTTACTTTTTATTACTCTGTTCTCATTACAAGATAGTCCTATAATTTATCCACTTCAAGTACAAAGAAATCGCTAGTTAATGGTTCTAGATGGTAATTATTTTATTGTATTTTATATAAGTGGTGCAAAAATTGGAATCAATTATTAGATATGCTACTGAATTTTAATGAGGGTCCTTCGGAATAATAAATAAAGGTTTATGTCCCTTTCTTTTTAAATCGAGTCGGCAGAGGGTTTGAGAGGGTTATTTAGGTATAAATAATTATTGCGGGGTGACAAATGTACCGCATTATTATACTTATCTTGTTAGACCATATAAATTAGGGATTTATTTCGCTTTACTACCCACCAGCGGCGTTTCAACTAAGGGAAAATAATAAAAAGTCTGGTTTAAGGATGGCTCAGGTCGGATCGTAAAAAGTTGGGTTTAAGGATGGCTTATAAAAATTGGGATTTAATTATCCCGCTTTAGCAGCGGCGTTTCAACTAAGGGGAAATAATAAAAAGTCTGGTTTAAGGATGGCTCAGGTCGCATCGTAAAAAGTTGGGTTTAAGGATGGCTTATAAAAATTGGGATTTAATTATCCCGCTTTAGCAGCGGCGTTTCACTAAGGTTAAATCATAAAAAGTCGGGTTTTATCTCGGGTCAGACCATAAATATTCAGGTTCAAATTAGGGCTAGATGAGAAGCCGCCTCGCGAAAGCATCCGGGTTAGGTCGTAAAAAGTCGGGTTTTATCTCGGGTCAGTTCATAAATATTCAGGTTCAAGTTAGGGTTAGATAAGAAGCCGCCTCATGAAAGCATCCGGGTTAGGTCGTAAAAAGTCGGGTTTAATTTCGGGTTATTTTGTAAACAGCACCACCGAACCACCCGGGTTAGGTCATAAAACGCACCACCGAACCACCCGGGTTAGATCATAAAACGCACCACCTGCACCACCTGGGTTAGATCGTAAAACGCACCACCTGCACCACCTGGGTTAGTTGCACCACCAGCACCACCAGCACCACCTGGCCTCGCTCTCTCCGTTTTCCTCTACTTCTATTAACAATGCCATTCAAAATAAAAAGTAGTTTCATCCGAGAAAATGACATTTGTTGCGAAGTTATTATCGTTATTGCATATTTCCATTATCAGCTCACAAAATTCAGCTCTTCTATCAAAATCGTCCTCGTTTAACTCGTGCACCAACTTTATCTTGTAGAGATGCATCTTCTCCTGCTTAAACAAATTTTTCACTGACTGATGAGGCACATTAAAATCCATTGCCATTGGCCTGGATGATTGTGTTGGATTTTTATGTATTCAGAGCATGATATCCAAAGCTTTGTCTCCCCCGGTTGCTGTTTTAGGTCGACTTGATCTAGCGGCTTCTCTAACACTGCCTGTTTCTCGAAATTTCTTAACCACTCGACACACCGTTGACTGATTTATTGGAGGCCTATTTGGAAATAATTCATTGAAAATTGACAAACCTGATCTTGCGATCTCTTCATATTTGCGTAACCGCTCATTATTAAAATTTGTGTTGTTTGTCATTCAGATGAACCATAGTATAAACAAATTAGAAATCAGACAACAGAAAATTAAACAGGAACTCAAAATTGACACCTTTTAGGTCGCTGTCATAAAAACACCTTTTATATTTATCAAGTTTCTCATTTTTGGCAATTCTCGGAAGCGCTTGCAGATAGGTGATAATTTGAAATACAAAAAATTCAGAGTTCTCCCAGTAGAATCCAAGTATGCAATAATATGCAGGGTGTTCCATTTAAAAAAAGTAAGTTTGTCTCTATGGCAACCAAACCAGAAATGAATGAAAATTCATGCAGGTAGAAATATGGGGAATAATTTACTGAACAACTTTCATAAAGGTCACTTTCTTGTATACGAGGTAATTTAAAAGTTACAGGCATTATGCGCAACTTTTTTTGCCACTCTGTATATTCCAGCAAATTCCAATAACAAATTGTAGTGGAGAAAGATCATCTTCGGTGCTTTGCGTTTTTTCTTAAGCAAAATTTCTGTTTTTTTAACTTTTTGACGTAGGTAATAATTAGTTTGGCTTAATTAATATTTTAAACATTGAAAACTTCGAAACTGTTAATTTATGTTTTAAGTTATTTATATTGTTTTATGTTGCGTGTTATTTATTTCACATTTGTTATCAATGTTAAAAGGTTAACGTTAACGTTGTTAATATTTTGAAATTTGTTCGTATAGATAGAGTATAGAATACATACTTTTATTTTGTGATTTATAATTTTCAGAGTATTTTACTTTTATTATATAAATTAAACTATACGCGTGTTCTTCTTAAGCACACTGTGCAAATTTTCGCTTGCAAGACACATTGTATTTATTTTCCCACCCCTGATTTTCATAAGTGGATATCCGGGATTTCGTTGTTCAGTCTATGTCTTGAAACGTAATATAGGGTGATTTCTGAACCCCTGTTTCTTAATGTGTAACATTGTAGGTAACATCTTAGCTCTCAATATCCGGCATTTAGTAAGACTAAGTTTTTTTTAATGTGTTAAACTATAAGAAAAAAACCTGGACAGCCTGACGAAGGTTGCAAAAAAAACTGAATAGTCCCCAATTTAAGAAAAAAATAGGCGGCAATATTTGGTTGGCCTACGGCGCCAAGAGACCTTAATCCAGCCCTGCCTGAATATCAATATAAGGCAATCAATACCAGGCTAATTTACTACTGTCCGCCTGGCGAACGATCTTGATTGGCATTGGTGACCTTGACAGCCGCTGCGAGTTCCGTTATAGCTTGACCAAGGTCGTGGCACGGCGCTGTTGTATAATGGCGTCGTTCGTCGCCACTTGAACCGCCGCGGTCGCGCTGCTTCCGCCTAGGCGAGGTACCACGTTTTGAAGCGTACTTGCAGGTCTGACCTATGTTTTTTTTTATAGGTACTCTAGTCCACAGGTAGGTAGTTCACGTTAATGCGCAACAGAAAAATTCCACATTTTTATAAATACCCTTGATCGATACCTACCACAAATGAATATAATTTTTAATTTTTCGACAAAAAGCCATTCTTTATCAAAATTTTAGCTAAAAAAAAATACAATTTTTGATCGATTAAGAAAATGTAAGAATTTTCTTAACCAAATTTTACACTTTTTTGCTGCATATCTTACATTCTAAATAAACAACCGATATGGGTGAGCATCCGCGCTGGTATATATTATACCATTAGAAAGGCCCTGTAAAAGGGTTGAGAATCGGTGTGCAAACACATTTAGATGGAATATTTGGGAATTGGAATACAAATATTCTCCCTGGAGGGGCAGGTTTCCGCTCGATCTGGATGAGGCGATAAAGTTTTCAACCCCGAAAATGAGGAAGGTAATATCCTTACAGCAGAATAATTGGGTCTGATAGAACTTGAAAACATATATGTCATAGGGTTTTAATAATTTAATAAATTAAGCATTAAGATATTATGATTAAATTCACTAAATATCGGATTCGTTTTACTAGGTATGTACTGTAAAATCGAACTATTAAGCTGGATTTGTAAACTCGAAAAGTTGGTGAGGTTGAAGTTATGACCAAGTTTGTGAGGTTAGATATTCCGAACTCCGAGCATAAAAATTGGTAATCTCGAACTACCCGGGAAGTTTTCGAACCTTACATGAGCTTTACATGAACAACATGAACGAGTGTATAAATGGAACTGAGTGTTCCCTTTAGTTTAAATTGAACCCCTATTTTCAACACCAACTGAACCTCAACCTCGCCAACTTTTCGAGTTTATAAATCCAGCTTTATTTTTTTAATCATGACTTATTATTTGGCAACTGCAACATTTAAAGTGTGGTTAAATTACCCAAATATTAGGTTAGTTTGACTTCACTAATTTAACTACTTCAAAGGGTTAATTTAACCGGATTATGTGGTTGACTCTATTTAAGCCGTACCGACGGAAGCTAACTTCGTGACGGATGTAGAAAAAATGTATTATGTTTCACGTCCCAGTGAATCGTTAAAAAACTATATTTTTTTCCGCTATTTACTAAATATTGTGTAGTTTTTAGAAAATTTATCGCATCTACATATATTATTTTATTAACCTTTCCGTGTTATACAAGGTCTTGGGAAAATGTGTTTGAGCTCTTGTACAGGTGATTCTTCGTGACAAAATAAAGGTACATCTAACATATAATCATGGCTCATTTAGTCAAACCTCAAATTACACTATTTACCTAATTTTTTTGAAGCATTTATACAGTATGGTCAGCCCTGAAAATTTAAAGTCAATCCGATAAGAAGTTTTCGAAATATACGAGATCAAAATACCATAAGGGGACCTGAGTTAGAAATGAGATCAGACCACATAAACCCTACATATCGTTATGACATACCATTTAAGACCGTAATTGACGAACGGAATGAACAAGGAATCAACACAAAATCTACTGGAACCTGGAACAACAGACAGGGATCAAACCATAGCAAGTCTTTCCTTGGGGACCCAGACCCAAAACTGATGAAGCAGCTACTTCTGTTGAGCAGAAATCTGCTGAGAATTACCACAGGAATTCTGACAGGACACATGGCCGTCAAGAAGCACCTGCACCGTATGCAACTTTACTGTACAACGGAGACCTAAGCTGCAGGTTATGCGGGCGAGAAAGTGAAACGGTACACAGTAAAAAAGTGAGTGTTAAATATAACACTTAGTGGTGGTACAGTGACGGAAATAAAATTTCGTACACTGAGGTTAACATTTTATGACATTTTTGAATATTTTGGTAAACTGGGCTTTTTACAAATATCTCACCTCTATACCTTGCGTTTCTAATTTCAGTACTCGGATTCTTGAAGGTATTTTTACGTCAGGATTTTATCCTTTGACATCTGTTACTGATTGCGTACAGTTTAGGTATTGTCGTTTATAGAAATTTTGATATCGGCTTTTGCCCTAATTAATTTTGGTTCGTGCGTTTTTTTTTTTTTAATTTTTGTCTGCAAAGTTTTGGCTCCTTTTTCTATTATATATCATATAGTGTCTCTCTACTATGGATTTGGATTGGGACCAACAGGGAGCCAGTCTTTTGGTAGTTTATATGTCGTGTCTTGTTTAGATCTCGTACGTGAGTTTGTGATAAGTGGGTTTGTCGATACGTCTGTGCGTCGGTAATAGTCTTTAATAATTTTCAAGAAAACTCGTTTATCGTCTGTATTTGAAAGTCACGGTGAAGTACTCTGTTGGTTGTATATCTAAGTACGTCCGCGATAGTTTTTAACGCCTTGTTTTGAATTATCTGGAACTTATTAAGCTCCGTCTTGCTTATGTTGCACCACGAAGGTGCACCCTAAGTGAGAACCGCCTGATCAATACCTTGTAGAGGTTGACCTAAGTCCTATTTGAAAGTCTACTCCGCCTGTGAAGCGGGGGGTGGATAGAGCTTAATTGACGCAATGCAAGCTTTACTCTATTGATTGAATTGAGCCTCCAGTTAAGCCTTTGGTCAAATATAAGTCCCAGGAATTTCACCTCCTGGCACCAGTTCACTTTGACTCCATTAACCCGAAGCCTTGTTTCAGGCCTGCGCACGGTACTTTTTGAAAAAAGATGACTATCGTCTTGGCGAGATTCAGGCGAATCTTTCAAGCCGAAAGCCATTTTTCCAGCTCGATTACGTGACGCTGCATCCGACTAACGACAATGCGCGGTGATTTAGAAGTCGAAGGAATTGCTGTATCGTCAGCGAAAAGATAGAGCTGCGTAAATCTACCTCGCGGGAATATCATGAGTATAACTATTATACAACATCGGAGAGAGAGGTGAGCCTTGCGGCACTCCCGCCCTGATGCGTTTATTTTAAGAAAGTGCGTTCTCAGACGAGACCGCAAAACTTCTATTCTCCAGAAAAGAAGCTACCACCTGAATATTCCAGCGCAAACCCAATTTTTTGCTCTTTATTCATATCGGTCAAAAACGGTTTTTTAGCAGCTACCTATTTCTCAATTTCGAATTTTTCCTTATACGATTTCTCGCCGTTCTTACTGTCCAGGAAAATTAGTTTGGTTGTGTGCTTCTACAGCCCTCTAAATTGGATTGTTTCGCAAAAAATCTATTAGATCATTTTCGTTTGAAATTTTTCTTCTGCCACTTTCAGCCCTTCTTTCCAATGATCCTGTATTTTCATTTTCCCATTTAGTTCTCAGGCTTTGTAGTGCTTCTTGGTTTCCCAAATTACTCAGCTATTCTTCGTAGAGAAACACCGTCTTTGAATAAAGCAATTAATCTCGCCTTCTCGAGTTGATTCATGTTCACAAAATTTGTAAAAATGAAATAATATAATTTTCAAATCTGATGACACCGATAATAATTTGTCCAAAAGTGAAGTGCATTTCCAGGTGATCTAGGTATACAAAAGCCGACATCACATAAGTAAAAAATAAGTGTACGAAATCTTATTTCCTTCACTGTACATATAGGACCACACTCAATGGGGTATAATATTAACCAATCAGTATATCTTGTAAAAAAGACATTTTTGAACGGTTTTTTTACTCTTTGATGAGTGTTAATTCTTCTAATTTATGGGTAGGTGAATTCACAGATTGTAAACCTATCCTTCTAGGGTGTAAAGGAGATAATGAGAGGTGTAAGGAAACCATTTTTTAATGGTAATTTGTGATTAATTAGTGTGAATATCATATTATTGTAGTGTAGATTTTATTTTATTTGAGTGTGACTTTACTATAGTAAGTGTAATAAAATAATCTACCCAGGCTAGAATACTTTCCACTTTGTTTATTTAATCCCGTATCAAACTAACCGGGCGTTTATAATTAAGATGTAAAAAATTATGCATTCAAGATGATTTACATTATTAACCTCTGCTTAGTTTGATACATGATTGAATGACTTGATCAAAACCGAAAGTAGTAGCTCTTTATATATATATAAATCTTCAGATCGCTTGGAAAAGGTTTGTGAAATGAATGAAAATATTGAGTATTATTTATCGTTTATTTATAAACAAAATGATGGTTACAACAGAACTGGAAAACCCTGTGATCTTTTTACACTTATTATTATAACTAGTTGAACAAAATTACACACCTATTATATAGTTTAACAATTTAGTAAATTGAACATATAATATATATTATATCTACGTTTAATGTACCTTATTGTTAAGCTTAACAAAACAAATAACATAATAAATATATGTATACTTAGAACACGAACTAAATATTGAACAATATAAAAAAATGAAAATGACGAATATTATATTAATCGTATATTTATTTAGAGATCTATGAAGTAAAATATGTAAGTAGGTACCTAAGTATCTATATAAAAAAGGAATACATTTATATTATAAGCTTATATCAGAAAAATTTAAAAGCTAAACGGGAAACTGTAACAATGTAAATACCTACTTAGTTTCTTGAAAATGACGCACTTATTAGTAAGGTTTCTATTAAATTTCGTTAATATGCTTACCCAATTTGACAAGATCCTCATAAGAGGCACTCTCATTTGGCACTTTACAGAACTTTGTTTTGTTTCTATATTTTAATTTAAATATAACATTATTCTATAATATCACGTTTAAAGAGCACAATCAGACTGACTTGAAAGTTGAATTTGCATGTAGCGTCGGCGTCATGTGTCAATTCCTAGAATTTCCCACCACTTGTTGCCGCCTGTCTTTTCGGTAACACGGGTTTAGGTATTTTTACCCGGGCCGTGTAAAAAAACGATTAAAGAATAAGTTTTACACTCAATGTGTTAAAATAACCATCTAGCGGGGTTTATTTACACGCTAATATGGTGTTATTAATTGTCATTTTATTTAATTTTCCTGATAGAGCGTAAAATGGAATAAATAACACCAATTCAACAAAATTAACTTTTTGGAGAGTTAAATTTATAGGCAAATTTAATACAACAACTTTGGTCCCATATGAGTGTAAAAATGTGGTACATTATGTTGATCCGGGTGTTAACATTAACACTACTTTTTTTTACCACCCCTGAAATGATTTTTACCAGGTGGTAATTTTTTACTGTGTACAGCAACAAATTCTCGGGCAACCAAGACTAGATCAAGAGGATATTCCGACACTCTCCCCAGTTGACCTACACAAACTAGTGCAAGGAACTGGAATCAATGAGTGGGTGTAAGAACAAACTAGGGTGAGCACAATGGGCTAAACCTGGCCGAAGGGCATTCGGCATTGGACGCAGAAAAAAAAATCCCACAGTTCGTTCGCTTTGAACTTGTGCAACGGTCTTTCTGTGCATATACAGGAGGGATGCGCTTACTGTTTCCTTGTTCAGTTAAAGCAGAAGCTTATCGTTATTACTTTTAATAGTAGGTATATTCTCTAACAAGTAGGTAATGCCATTTCATACGAGTTATATAGACTAGGTATACTTTCCCCAACACTAAAAAAGAACACACTAAAAAAAGTGCTTTTGACTAGGATATTTTTAGTTAAGATTGTGTTGTATCTAAATTAGAATTAGAGAAAGTTTTTTAGGTTGTTTGTGTATTAACATACAATATAACGATTTTAACGTATTAGGTAAATATTTTTTCTCTCCTGTCGACTTCAACTCCGTTACCCAGCAACGGAGAAAGGACGCTGTGCATGGCCTGTCTTCTTAAGGTGCGCGGTCATTGGAGACGGACTGACTCGCCCCGATGCAATGCGGCCGTCTCCAATGGACGCCCACCTATAGTCTTAAGCAACGGCAATGAGCGGTAAGCCTTGTTAACAACTAAAATGTTTGTAAAACAGATTGTTGTGCTCCATTTTGGCACCGAACCTATTTACTTTATAAAACGGTTGTAAAGTAAAGTGTTGTTTTGTTTTTTGTTTTTTTAATCCTGAAGCCGGCCACAGACACAGAGAGATCCAAATTTGACCATCGCTGGAGTAGTCGCATATTTGGGGCTCTGCTCCTAAATATACCCCAAGATTGCTGGATTCCATTCAAAAGAGAGCCATTCGCTTGATTGGTGACCATGATCTGACAAACAACCTGAAAAGCCTTGAACATCGAAGAGCGTCAAGTCTATTTTACAAATACTTTCATAGCAAGTGCTCAACTTAGGTTGCTCGCTTGTCCACCCAGAGCGTTGTATGGTAGAAATACACGACAAGTTACAGTAGTCCACCCGTACGTGGTTCAGCTTAGTGTCCCTCGAGCAACACTGTTTAAAAATTCTTTCATCTGGAGAACGTCATCACTCTGGAATGACCTCCCTTAGGCCGTGTTCCCCAACGAGTATAATCTCCAAAGATTCAAGACCAACGTGAATCGTTTCCTGCGCACACGCACCGCTCGCAAAGCGCCATAAAGGATTAATCCTGCAGTGCTGTGCCTTATAAACATTTAAAAAAACGCGTGCATGGTTACGCGTTCCTTAAAGGGGCCTACAGACACGCGTAGAAGTATTAATACATGAAGTGTGTGGACAAATTTTGCCGTATTTTAACAGAAAATGTATTAATACTTGTACGCGTGTCTGTAGAACCCTTTACGCGCATGCATCTATGTCTGTCTGTGGATGTAAATAAGTTCGTCATTCATCTTCTCAGAAAATGCTTGAAATCATCGACGCGCAACTATAAACGCGCGTTGATGAATTAAAGTGGGTGGCAAAATATTGTGTTGTGGATATTTTTATTTAAGTCAGGCCTACTTGATTGGTTTTTCATTTTTATTAAACAAGCGTACGTCACTAACGACAAACCAAATCCATCATCACTGCACTGTATGAAGACATTTTCTAAACTGGGGAACAACAAAAAAAATCTCTCTCAGTGTGTGGATAAAAAGTACCTACTTCGTTTAATGGACGTGCGTTTTAGCACCTCAGTTTAGCCTAGCCGTCTTTAATTTCGCATTTGTAACACCCTCTATGTTGGCAGCCTTGCCTTGAAACTTTAACTGCGCAGGCAAGTATCAAGGCAAGATGGGACGTCTGAAGGGACCTTAACTCAACTAAATATATGCTGACAATTATTTGACTTTAAGTATTTTATGTCTACCTGCTTACTTACAAAGTAACATTTTGTGGGAAATAATGTTTGTTTT
The DNA here is from genome assembly GCA_963920685.1 of Polydrusus tereticollis. Taxonomy (NCBI): domain Eukaryota; kingdom Metazoa; phylum Arthropoda; class Insecta; order Coleoptera; family Curculionidae; genus Polydrusus; species Polydrusus tereticollis. Next base: position 32,245,568 of record OY987328.1, on the reverse strand, counting down.
CGTGTTGGTAAATGCCATAACATATCTTAAACATAATATCTACATTACAGAAACTTGGCACGGTACCACAATATTAAATTATTATTTTTTTTAAACTTATTGGCTTTGTTTATACGGATATAATATGTACTATACGTATATCTACTAATAATAGTTTTATCTACTAATTGTGTTTCTTTTAGTTGATATATATTTTACTGGCTTTCTTATTAGGTACAACATACGGGCATAAAACTCTTACAGAAAGTATAAAGTTCAATATATTGACATCTCAATATTTTTTATAAAGGGTTATTCTTATGCTGTATACATAATAATAATAATAATAAATAAACATCTCAAATATTTTCAGTGTTGCTGCTTCTACCGAAAAATAGTTGCAACTTTCAAAATCACCTTTTACTTCTAATAATATATTTTTAATACTGTCCTATACATACATATCTCTACTGTTTCCGAGATAAAGAGTAATTTGTGTTCAATATTGCACAAAACATTACCTTATTTAAAAATTTGTAAATTCTCGCTCTAAATTCACGGAGCGTTAAAATTTTGATCATAGTTTAGCAAACCCCAATGGATTCAACTCCATATAGAAATCGATTTAATTACATACAGAGGGGTTGAAATTATTTGTATTTATCTTAGTTCTTAAAATGGTCAAAACTTAATTTTTTAAATGAAGCCATTATTCCAAAAATGAAAAGGTCATTAAATTTGCTTTCAAATGATGCATAATTTCTTTATACTTAACGTTTGGGTTGTCTCAGTAAACCCATTTTTTTTATTATCAAATTTTGAGTTCTGTTTGTTAATATCCATATAGTATTTATGTCATATGACAGTCTAAAAAGTTTAACAAGACCGGTATTAATGTTTTATTAAAGAACTCCAAAATAAACGAAAAAAAAAACGATTCTAATAAAGTTTTAATGAAATTATTTATTTTACGTGGACAACGTAACCAAATTATAGCCAAAACTTGCAGAAAGTTTAATGTAATGTATCCAGATTTACTACAAATGAAATTATGGCTCAAAATTAAAGGCGTCCATCAGTTTACCAAATCCTATTACTTCGGACGAAGATAATAATATAAATGTCTTGGGATGCTTTCATGCGTTTCCATCCGCAGTGCAGAAGTAGATTTGGCCATACCATCAGTAGCTCGTAAAAGGAACATCCAAACTCTGTTCTTTGGACTGACGAGGCAAATTTTCCTAAGCAAGGGATTTTTTACAGAATGAACCAACATTTTTGGGCTACTCAAAATCCTGACATGTGGAAATGGCATTTCAGTTTTATGTTTATTAAAGAAGAACAAAATTACAGCTTCTTAATTTATGACGAGTCATTAAATTCCGAAAGATACTACTAAATTTTAAGAACAGTTGTAAACGATTTTCTCGAAAATTTAACACTTCGTGAAAAAGCCATTACAAAAAATATTTTAAATTTTTGTATTCTGATGGTCACCATGTTAAGTATTTATTGAAATAACGTTAATATAATATAGGTTAAGTAAGCTTACCTATTTAATAAATGCATTGAACAATCAACTCCTAAGATATGCACATCTAATAATTTCTGTTCAAACACTTTTCTGGGTTATCACAAACCCATTTCAATTGAATTTATTTCAAAGTAGGTAGAGAAAGGTCATCAAACCGCATCATAAATTATTTTACTCCAAATTAAATTTAGCCTTGATTTTTTTGTTTGGGTACCCACCTACTACTGCTCTTGAAAAAAAAAAGCTGCAAAAGATTTGTTTTTAGGATTTCCGCAAGTTTTTTTGATAAATAATTGTACAAGGTACTTTTAGGTTTGGGGTTTGGTTCCTTTTTTTTAAGATTATATGCAAGGTCAAACGATTTACGCTGCAAAACAACTATTTTATGTTTTTATTGTGCCATAGCTACTAGCAAGGCTAGCGGAAGGCCACGGCTCAAAGATTTCCCATTTAACCAATTTCCTAAAAGTTGTAAGATAATGTCAAAATGGACTTTCCATATATTATTTTTTGATTAACTTAAAAATATATTTTAAAATTTCTGAGATAGCTACAATTATTTAGGAGAATTATATATTTTTTATTACTGTCATTTCAAGAACTATAATGCCATTTATTGTTATAGTAATAAAAGTACCTCTTTTGTATTTAAGCATATCAAGAAAAATCAACATCTTTCTTATTATGACAAATACATACAGATACAAATACATTATACTAAGATATAGAAATTTCAATTTTAAAATCGTTGTATAGAAATTTCAAAATTTACTTGCAAATCTTAAAAATTTAAAACAACCTTTTGCATTAACTTTAAAAAATGCAACTTTACTCTCTACAGAAAAAATATTTTGGCATCGTTGATCTTAATTTGAAAACAAGCAATAACTCATTCACATCAACTTTTTCGAATCTTTAACTTTTTGATCCATCTCTCAAAAAAGGAGACGCATGCGCATTACTTAATTTTTCTTCTTAATTAAGAAGACAGACAGAAGGCTTACACCCCTGGAAAGTCATCCACGTCCCGGACTCCAGTGATTATTAGTGTATCAAATAAAACACTGGCGGTCTACCTCCACAATATATATTTAAAGATATCACTTCAATATTCCCAACATGTTTCAAACATATTATATATATATTCGTTCTCAGGGGATACAGTGATCGACTAGTGTAGTTTACTAATTAAAGTTGATATGCAAAAATTTATGGTGAATTGTGACCATTATTGGTTCGAACTTTTAAGTAGTCAGTAATGTAAAGTAAAATCAGTATGATAAAGTGAAGTTTAAATTTATAAATTTTGTTAGAGCATAGTAGAATCAAAAGAATTGGAATTGAGTTAATGTTGTGAAATGAAAGTACAGGGTAGTAGTAGTAGAGGTTGACATATAGTCTGTTGCTTAATGCGAGAAAGTAATAAATCATTATTGAACTATAAAATCCAGTGGTCCTCGCCGTATTCCATAGGTGTAGTCCAATTATTATTATTGTGCCTATAATTATTTTCAAGGGTCCCGAGATCGAGTAGGTAGAGGCACAGGTGTGTCTTACCTGTGCCTCACTGTTTCAAAAATTTGAAATGTTTGGTTATTTTCCGGTAGTTGTTGGAAAGCTTCGTTCTTGAAAATGGCTAGTTTTTCGGAATTTGTTGCTGAGAAACGGATTAATAAAACTGCGCTTTTTAAAAATGAGAAAATTATTATTCTTAATGTATTCAACCCTCTTCGCCACCAAAATTCAACATTCGGAGTTGCAAATTAGTTGAAATGTGTTCGAATATGACTGGAGTCGGACAGTCAACAATATACCGACTTGTGCACGAGGATAAACGCGGCCCCATCGGGTCACCAAAGAGAAGTATAGGAAGAAAAGAAACTGTAACTAATGAGGATGAAAAGACTGCCATCAGAACAATTATACACTAGTTTTACTTAAAAAAGAAATACCTACCTTGGACAAAATAATGTCTGAAATGAAAAAGTATAATATCATTCCACCCATGGGTAAAAAGAAATTATGCAAAACTTTGAAGGAAATAAATTTTTGGTATAAAAAAATTGAATACAGAAAATCACTTTTAATAGAGAAAGACAAAATCATCTGCTGGCGACGACGATATTTAAGGGCAGTTAGACAGTTTCGAAGGAAAAACATGAATATCTATTATATGGACGAAACTTGGTTACATGAAGGATATTCCGTTAGTAACATATGGCAGGATAAACATAAAAAGCGCGAGGCAAGCTTTCATGAAAGGATGGTCCACTGAAATAAAGCACCATCGGGAAAAAGGAAAAGATTAATAATTACTCACATTGATAGCAAGAATGGATTTGTCGATGGCGGCTTACTAGCATTTAAATCAAAGCGGACTGGAGACTATCATGAAGACATAAACGCTGATGTCTTTGAAGAATACTTTCAGCAAATGCTAGATCTTAGTCCTCTTGGGTCTGTTATAGTCATGGACAATGCCAGCTACCATTTAAGAAAATCAAAAACAATACCAACGTCTTCTTGGAGAAGAATGGCATCATTCATTGGCTTACTGTAAATAAGAAGCCATTTCATAAAGGTATGCTTGTTGTCGCCGAGATCGCTTCAAAACGAAATATAACGGTACTTCGCCTTCCGCCATATCACTGTGAATTAAACCCCATAGAATTGGTGTGACGTTGAAGTTGGAAACCTCTTGCAAGAGGGAATAAAGACAGCGGATTGTGAAAAATGGAGTAAGTGAATTGAACATGTGATTAAAATAGAAGAAAGGATGTGGGAAGCTGATAACATACTAGAAAACACTGTAGAGCCCCTTATTATTTCTCTGGACCCCAACGACGATAGTTCATCGGACTACATAATGACTATATAAAATTTTAAATTTAAGTTACTGTATTGTACATAGTAAATTATTTTTATAAATATTAATATTTATTCCAATTTATCTGTTTTCATATTATTCTTACTTCTGTTTTTTTAAGTTTTTATCTAGTAAATATTAGAATAATTAATATCTGCCTATTCTAATAAACTACCTGTAGTAACTCCGCTGTCACATTACTTTCATTCACCACACCCGTCTTTCTATTGTATGCAAAGTAGTGTGACACTAATTTAGGACCGATTCGGGGTGTATAGATCTTACATATCTGAAATACGGAATTTTTAAAAACTATCATTGCAATTTACCTGAAATTTACAATGCAACCTTTAAGTTGTCCATCCTGCTTAATGAGTCCTGTTATTGCAAATTTACATTTTATTACTCTCTGGCATTAAACAACAGAATATAGTTAAAATATTGTTGCATTAGTAAGATTATATTGATGTGAAATGGAAAACTTGATGATCGAGAAGTTATAGAAAAATTGTTTTAATGTTCATATAATTTAATTCCTTAGAATAGACGAAGGTCCAAAAATAATTTAGAGAAATGAAGGTAGAATAGGGTGAAGTCAAAATAGATTAAAAATTGTAGAACATTTAACAAAAAAGGACAGGTCTGCAGGGTTACGGTTAATGGTGTAAAAAGGGACGGAACTGGAACACTTACATGGCAGAGGGTAGTGATGGGGGGCGTTAGAGACTAGACTTTGGTCATTTATGTCTCATAATGTGAGAGTATTAAAAAAAAATTCTTAAAAGCAAGTCAGTGAAACCACGTTGTCACGTATGTGTCAGACTACAGAGTACTGTTTTACATCTATTTTGACTTTCACCCTATTATATCTTCATTTCTTTAAATTGTCTCTGGACCTTTATCTCTTCTACGGAATTAAATAATATCAACATTAAAACAATTTGGCTTTACATTACTGACTACTTAAAAGTTCGAACCAATGGTCACAATTCAGCATAAATGTCTACATAATATCAACTTTAATTAGCAAGGTACTCTGGTCGATCATTATGTCCCCTGAGGATGAACATATATATGTTTGAAACATGTTGAGAACATTGAAGTGATATATTTAAATATATATTGTGGAGGTAGACCGCCTATATTTTATTTGACTATATGAACTCCACTGCAAGCGTAGAGTACTTTTTCAAGCTTATTATTTGTGTAGTTTAACGTTGTGTTCATAAGCTATAGTGTCTCTAATGTCTGGCCAAACTACAGGTAGTAAACAACAACGGTCCTAAAGCGGTATACAGACCGGAAGATAATCGTTTTTTTTTGGGACATGCAACTTCGTTGTAAACATACATTTGTTGCTGCATTCCAAACGTCGGCGTCGCCGGGAAACATCGCTAGTTGCTGTGTGATGCGATTATCGTCCGGTCTGTACACTGTACACTGTACACCCCTGTCCCTGTTAAAGAAGTTGTTGAAAAGTTGCCGGCACTGAAAATTATTTTTTCTAACGCGTTTACAGAGCTTCACAGGTATTTCAAATAGTAATGGTAATAAATATATCAATTGTTGAAAAGTAGGAAAATTATTTTATTTTTTTAAATGGTAATTATATAATTTAATCATAAAATTGCAGAAACGCAAAATCCTGCAATAAAACAAATAACTCTGTAGACCCTGACATTATACTGAGTGTTTTCCTATTCTATAAATTATGTCGACTAATTATTCACGATTTAGCTTTTAAATGTTTATTGTAATATATAATTTAGATCGGGAGAGTTATTGGTTCTAAAAGTAGTAAAATTTTTAATTTGGAATTTTTCGTATGATTTCCCGGTATTTGGACGGACAGCTTTTATATTTATATTTCTCTAAACGAATTTGGTTAATAAGAACTTAAAATATTTTATAATAGCATGGATTCTCAAAATCACAACAACTGAGGATGTTTTGCTTCAACTTTTGAAAGATCTCGTCCGGAAGTTTTAGTGAAGCTGACATCTACCAGGTAGTATAGCTAAATGTTAATGGTGCCAAGCAGTATCTGTATTTTCTAATAAGGGAAACACATCATTTCCTCGCCTGGCCACTCCACTCGAGAAAAACTACCTTATCTGACTCAACAATAGGGCCTAGTCTAGTTTGTCCTTGAAATTCAACATGGCAAATAGAAATCTGTCATATTATGATATAATATTTGTGCGAGGGTGGTTCATTGACTGTAATGGTTTTTTTTTTTTTTAAACTAACCTTGGGACTAAGCAATATTTTTTAATAAAAAATAGCTTAGACCCGAGCCTAATGTTTTTTCGTTCAATACATGTTTTCAGATAGGTTAACGGATTTTGAAATGCATATCCGCGTGCAAGCCTCTGCAAAAACGATTTATAACGATGCCCCGTCTTAAGTTATGTATCAATTCACACCATTCTAAACTAACCCTTTGTTAGGCAAATAGCATCTTACAATAAACTACGATTGAATGGGCTTAAGGTAACATGACACAAAAATTGCCGTCATTTTGAAATAAAATTTAAATGGTGTTTCACTTGGGAATCGTTTACCTGTATGTATATGTAGACTAAAAAAAGCTATCGATAAGGTATAACTCGACTTAATTCCTATCAAAGGGAAAATGTATAGATTGCGCTGAACGCTGGTGTTAAATTGGGCGTAATTTTGAATAATATGAACCCCAGGTAGCAGGCAGTATGGCACCTCGACTTGTTATTGGAAGAATTGTAATATGGCGTCTCTCCGTCATTTAAAAATCTCACAAAGTGATATTTTGTATTCTTTCAAAATTTAACCTTTTTAAACTTTGTTGATTAAAAGTAAACAGAGGAGTTTAGTTGACACTTTTTATTAAGCAACATGTATTTTACCTCAAAGACGACACGACGACGATGCTAATTCGCAATTACTGTTACAATGCCACTGCAAAAACCAACCCTGTCTTCTTAGTAGGCATACTAATAAGACAGTGCATATATTCCGCCGTCTACAACAAATTATAATAACCATTAAAACAAGAATTAAACAATATATTAATTATTTATTATTTTATTTTATTACAAACGAATATACAGAGTATTTTATAAGTATGAGAATTAAACCGACCACCTACATAATGCTCAAGAGGTTTTATGGCTTAGCGGACTTCTTAAAACGCACAGACTTTACTTTCATTGGCCCAGTAGGTACTAACAAGATAATATTTTGTTCGTGGGCGGTTTCTGTCTCTAGTTCGTGGCGATTAAAGTGTTCAACTAAATATATGTATACAGACTGCTACATTTTTCTCTACCAGTTTACATGTCGACTTTAAAAAATTTAATTTCTTACCTATATAAATGAAGGGCCAGAACCTATAAGAGTTAAAAAAAGCTCAGCTAAAATGCACGAATTGTATGTATATCAACAAAAAACACCTTTCAAATTTTAGCAAATACATCCTAGTTAATAAATAAAGACTAACCTGAACTAGCCCCACCGTAAAAAGATGACCTACCCAATACATAATATGTTTCATAAAAATAAATTAGTTTCAGTGTTTAAATGCCACGTGTGAATATTCAACACTTTCTCGATTCCCGTAAAGATCAAAAAGTATTAAACCCATTGTTAAATAGACTATCAAAGATAAAATCAAAACTTTCTTCAATGCGATACACTTCATAGGTGAAGGTTCAAATCTGAAGAAATTGTTCTCCAAAGTGGGTGTACCGTCTAATAATCTTATAATTTCTAATTTCTATTTAAAATTATGCCTCTCTTTGACTTTATTTTACCTATAAACGAGGTTTCTGGGTCAATTTCACTTTTCAATTTCAACGTAGAAAGACACAAATCGTCATTTTTAGATAGCAAAATGGATAATCTGTATCGTTCAGTGAAAGTAAAATTTCTTGATGAGAGAAATGTTGCGCTTTTTGTAATCATTGTTTTATTGTTTTTAACGAGGTACAAGAAATTAAATTAATTTACATGTGTGCCTAGCATTTGTCAAATGATAAAATTAGATTTTTTTGCAAAATAAATGAAGCTAAGTGGTTAAATCTTTAGAAGCGAACGATTAAAAATGGATTAAGACTTAGCTTCAATCAACCGCATAATTGAATGACCCGGCCAACACAAGCAATGAAAGCATCTGTATGAAAAAGACAGCTTTAAGAGAGCAGCATTGATCCTTAAAGGTTGCAAATTCTGGAATATACGGGGTGGCCCACTCTCAGCGCAAGATTCCATAGCATCTAAACTACTCAACTTTTTAATATTTTTCAGAAACAGAGTTATAGGGAGGCATTAGGCCTACAATTTAAAATTATTTTAAATTAAACAGTGTGTCCCAAATAGTCAGGGCATATCAAACATACTTTTTTTAAATGGAACACCCTATATATTACGATATTTTTAGATTCACTGATAAAATTAATTATTTGAATCAAAAAAATTTACCATTGACTCAAATCAATATTTGTTTCCTATTAGCCAAACAAATATGTATTTGAAAAATACCAAGGAATTATTTACCTAAATTAGTATTATCTGATTTGATACAAATTACTTTTTATTTGGAGTTAATCACTGAATACAAAATTCAAGCAAATATTTATTTCCTTAACAGTAATCTAACTTAAATAAGCCGCTTCAATGACTTAAGGTAAATAGGTTAAAAGTTAAGTTAACAAAATGTTTATTTGATTGATATTTATATATATTTTATCAAGTACATATTTATTTTACTTTTGTTTGACATGTATTTGCCGTAACAACAACGTTATTTAATTAAACAATTTAAGTGATTTGATTTAAATAAACCGGTAATTTCCATCAAAGTGATTGTTTTTTTATTCAAGTACATAATTGTTTAACTTGTCTTTTATATTTATTTAGATCAAATATAAATTTATTTGGTTTAAATACCTTTCAAGTACGTGTTTGTACAGACGTCACATAAAAATAAGAAATATTGAAATGTTGCTATTGAATATGGTTTAATCAGTACCTATACCATAATAATCACAAACCTTATCAAATTGTTTATAGTGTTCAAATAATAGGGCAAACCAACAGAAAAAACACATTTTTACCGAAAATAAAGGTTATGACAAATTACGCGCACGCGCACAACGATTTTTACATGAAAATAACAAAAAATTTAAAAGATAACCATCTCTTATTTTATTTCTTATTTTTTGTTATGTTATATAATAATAATAATAATATAATATAATAATAATAATAATAAATGCCTTTATTTATTAAATTGAGCAAACAATACAAAAAAAAAATCAAATACGGGTGGCGGTATCCAACTAAAGCTGCTCATACAACCACCCCCGCTAAAAATGTATAAAGAAAAATTTGGAAATAGAAAACATAGATAATTACTAAAACTAAAGTACCTGGCAAATTAAAATTATACTAATTGAAATTATACTGTTATAAATTACATATTCATATTACAAAAATATAATAAAAAATCAAGAGAATTGATAAGAACCAAACAATAACGAAAATAAAAATTAAATGTATCTTTATACTATATATACACCCATACATACGACCCTTAGCGGAGGGCACGACCCCCCAAAAGATTACCCTTTACAGCCCTGCAGAATGCAGCGGAACTGGGAGAATTCCTAATGTCATCAGGCAAGGAATTAAAAATCGTTGCCGCCATGTAACTGAACGAACGCTGAAAGAACGTATGAGAATGCATGGGTACAGTATACAGGTCTCTGTAGCGTGTAGAAAGATTATGTAAATCTGAACCCTTAATAAGCTTATCAAAAAGATATCTAGGGACTTGATTAAGCCTAATTTTAATTTATGTGTTTCTAAACGTCTTATGGCAGATCTGTAGATTCAACTCTTATTTTATTTGTATGTTATGTTATCTTGCTGTTTAAACCGACCATTAGTTGTTGTTCCCCTTAAAATATACGTCAATAAAACATTATAGAGAAGTTAATAACTTTGATAAAAAATTAAATAAAGGCAAATTTGCAAATATTAGGTACAATAATTATTAATATTATATTAATTATATTATATTTTTTACGTTAGAAGGTTTGATAGGTATTGAATTATGGTGAAAATTGAGAAAAACTGTCTTATTTGTAACCTAGGTAGCCATGATTTATAAATACCTGGCTACTAAAAAGATTTTTTGTTCGAAATTTCAAATTAGGTATTACAAGTATCTTTTCTTTGCCTCTTATCTTACTTTTTTAACTCGTTTCATGCGTACCTAACTAAAATATTCAAATATAGTTTCCTACCTTGAAAAGTATCTAACATATGGGATATACCCCTCGATATACCCCAATCTTCTAAATAATTATTCATATTACGTTTATTCCCCATATCTTCGTTTTAATTTTTGATGGAACCACTAACTTCTGTGCCACTAACAAAGAAGATTTCACTCTCACTCATAAATTTCTACAAGACAAAATCGAACACAACTGACCCAAAACGCGATGATCAGGCCACTTTTGTATAACCAATCAAATTACTCAAAGCCCAAAGTAGGCGACAGGAGTTCATTTAAATACTTAATTATTTGCTTGGATGACCAAATTATTTGAAAAGTTCGGCAATGAATGATTTAAATTAAAGTTAAAGGTATTTAGTTCTTAACTTGAAATGTACTTCGATTAAATAATTAGTTATTTGTAAATATTTGGTTGTTTTATATTAAGGATTTAATGTAAATACATAATTATTTAGTTTAAATGACCTAGACATTTAAATAGTACTCTATTGGGTGATTTAACTAGCGATTAACGGGATTTAGTTCCTAAATCAAAATTAGTTCGATTAAATAATTAGTTATTTAGATTTTGTTATTTTAGTGGTTTTTTTGGTAAGATATTTTTTGTTTGAAGGGTTCTATTATTTGACACAAATCAACCAACAGTCAAATAATTTTGCAAATAAAACGAAATACTCTCATTTATTTCAGTTAAATAAAATTTAGTTAATTAAAATCACATTTATTTATTACCAATAATTATTCACCAAATAAATCGGATTATTTGATTAAGGGAGCACAGTTTTATCAGTGTTCTACATAAAACTATAATTATTTTTTAATCAGTGCAAGTCTAAACTTAGTAGTTCCCGAGATATCGACTTTTAAAAAATGAAATTTTTGTACTTTAACAATATCTTCTGGCTTTCCAGCGGTACGTCTTAGAGCAAAACAGCTTACATGCCCCTATTTTAGGTACTTTTTTATTATCTTCTCAAAACTGTTCACTTCCGGTCAAACCGGATGTAACTCGAAGGCCGGAAATATTGTACTTCCGATTTAATCGGAAATTGATATTTTGGGAAGAAAATAAAAAAAAGAAAGTTCAAAAATGTCATTTTTTTAAAGTCGATTTCTCGTAAACTGTTAAGTTTAGATTCATAATGTACCTACTAACAAATAATTGTTATTTTATGTACAATCCAAAAATATTGTAAGATATAGGGTGTTCCATTTACAAAAATATACTTAACCTTAATATTAATCTTTGTTTTTGAGACATCCGATATATTTTAAAATAATTATAAATTGTGCCCAAATAAAAAGAAAATTTTGAAATTTAACAGTTTTCCGTTAAATTATCGTGTCTTATAAGGTGCGCCACCCTATACCTATAATATTACATTTTTTTACGAAAACCGTACATTGGCCGACAAAAAGTAAAGGAATGTTTGAATTGAAAATTACCACTAAAGGAAAAAAATATCTACTCCGGAAAAAAACAGTGGTGCCCTACTTTTTCTCTTAATTAAATTTCGCCAGTGGGTACGCGAACGTCACTGGTGAAAGTGGAAAAATTCCGGTAATTCCCAAAAACGCCTTTTTACGCCATATTTTTTCCTTGCCTCAAGAATCCATTGAATATTGTCATAGAATAATTTGCAGTGGAGTTGATATAAGGTAAATAAAACATGTGTTTTATTCTTTTTTCAAAATAAACCCTTGTTTAGATACAGTAAATCACAAAATATATATCCAACAAGAACGATGAACTACACTTTCCCTAAACATACGCTGATATTGCACGAAAGTGGTGCTTATTCAATAGCCTTCCAAGATACATCAAAACTCGTGACAATATTAAAAAAGTAAAAGAAACGTATTTAAATTACTGAAGACATTGAACCGTATAATATTGTATTTTGTAAAAAGCTCAAATTTGTAGCGTAAATTGTATTTATTATTATTATTTATTATTGCTACAGTCTTTCCTCACAAACTTTATTTTTAAAAAGTAGTTATATTCCTTACATGAGTTTCATGTTTCGGGCGTCTAGACGTCTATCTTCAGAAGATACCAAAATCAAGTCGAATAAAAATTTTTGGAGTTGCCTCAAATTGATGAGTACAACTAAACAAGAGTAAGGAGTCTCAAAATTGAAAACAACGTATATTTACAAATATGTGTCTCTAGTTACCACGGTTGTGGTTAGCGTTTTTTAAATATTTTAAATTTATTTTTAATAATTTACTATGAGTAAAGATTTTCTTTATTTAACACGATGAGGCCTAACCCCATTTCTCAATCAACTTCTTCTTTTTTTTTTCCTTCAATTAAAACATGAACTTTATCTCTTAAATATGCTTTAACTTCAATAATTTTCACATTACTTCACTTAAACTAAAATGTTCCTCCCAAATAGATAATATAAAATCTTCCTACCATCAACATGACACCATTCATATTCTAACTTGTAAATTTACTTTGTTTTCAATTTTGAAATTCCTTACTCTTGTTTACTTGTACTCATTCATTTGGGGCAACTCCAAAAATTTTTATTCAACTCGACTTTGGTATCATCTGAAGATGGACGTCTAGACGCTCAAAACATGTAGGGGACTTTTTAAAATTTAATTTTGTGCAGGAAGACTTGATTGTTTTATTTGCAATAATGAAAAAGGCAAGACAGACAAGGAATTTGGAGGAGTAACGGAGAGCTAATGCCATAAAATAAATTATTAGAACCTTCATGGTTATCATTTTAGTTCATTTAAATTTTGCAATAAGAGGCCAGTTTTTTCTCAAATTTCGCGGAATACGACGATCCCTTCATAGCCCTCTAAATTAAGGGGAGGGGGGCCCCTTATTTTAGAGGGTGGGGAATCCGAATCTTGATAGATTTATTTCCCCCAGCCCGAACAACCCTTACAATGCCAGAATCACCCTTTTGCCGGTTTTTCCTGCTAGCCTGTATGGGAAAACGGGTTCTCGCAATGGTTTCGAGAGAGTGGGCCAGCCGCCACCCTCAGAGCACCCACCCGGCTTTTGCTGACGTTTAGTTAAACGTTATGGCGAAATATTGTTTTCAGTATCCTTTTACTTGGATGTGTTAGTAGGAGAGCAAGTATGGAAGTCATATGTAATCTCGCGGTTTGGTAAAAAATCTGTTAAATTGAATTTGGGTCATGGCGGATCATTTTTTTTATGAACAAACGACTGTCATAGTCGATATGGTCGAGTGAGTTATCAATTTAATTCCTTTTAACAGTATTTAACTTTGTAGTACGCAAAGTGTCAATTAAATATCAATAATACCATATTTTAGTCTGGCTGACTATAAATTCTCCGAGATACCTAAAATGAAATTGGTGGGTATACTAATGAGCTATATCTGCCTACCTACTGTATATAACGCGGTACCTATACTCCTATATATATAAACAACTTTACAAAATTCTGAAAAAAGATTATAAAAAATCCATTGAAGAAACTAAGAGGTCAGCTTATGACTCTTTTTTGATTCATTCGGAAAATAAGATAAGAGGTAGTTGGAGAATAATAAAGGGCGAACAAAGGAACACTAGTAAATCTATTCATAAATCTACATTAAATGCGGACGATTTAAACAATTTTTTTGTCGAAGTGGCTCCCATTATTATAAAAAATTTGCCAGAGATAAACCTAAATAATTCGACCCTTTTAGAAAGCGTACCTCAAAAATCCACTTCTTTTTTTCTCTTTCCGGAAATCGAGCAGGATGTGTTTGATGTGTTTAGGGCTATAAAACATACTTCATCTTTTGATATTTTTAACATTAACTATAAAATTTTAGAAGGTACTTTTGATTTAATATTATCCCCACTTACAATACTCATTAATAGGTGTTTTTTGGAGGGCAAGTTCCCGAGTTGCTTAAAAACAAATAAAGTAATACCCCTTTTTAAAAAAGGCAACCCTAATATACCTGATAACTATCGACCAATTAGCATTGTGCCTTTGATAGGAAAAATAATTGAACGTATCCTTAAGGACCGTATTCTAAAGTATTTCGAGAGTAATGATTTTTTTGATATTTCCCAGTTCGGTTTCCGGCCGGGATTGTCAACTACTAAGGCTGTTATTAGGGTGGTAGAAAGCATAGTTGAGGGTCTGGAGCGTTCAGAACACTGTGTTGTTACGCTGTGTGATCTTTCTAAGGCCTTCGACTGTGTCTCCCACGAGATACTTTTAAACAAACTTCAATTTTACGGCATTCGGGGTACTGCTCTTAGTCTTTTTAAATCTTACCTTTCGGACAGATCCCAACATGTCTTGTTTCGTGGTGAAATGTCACAGAAGAAAAATAACGGTTTTGGGGTGCCCCAGGGATCCATCCTTGGCCCATTATTATTTATCATTTATATAAACGATCTATGTCATTTTATGCGACCAACCACATGTATGCTATATGCTGATGATACTACCATTGTCTCTTTTGATAGTAACGCAGACGCGTTAGATACAATCTCAATCAATTGCATCGAAAAAGCCCAGGAGTGGTTTCAGGCTAATAAGTTTAAACTTAATACCGAAAAAACACAGTCATTAAAAATTTCAACAAGTAACGGTGTAGTTCAGGGCAGGTGTGTGAATTTGTTGGGTATTAAAATAGATGATAAATTGAATTGGTCGTGCCAGGTGGAAATGATCCGTGGCAAGCTTTCCGGTATTAACTTTTTGTTGCGCAGACTCAGAGCGCTCGTACATTTTGATGTGTTGAGGATGAGCTATTTTGCCTTGTTTCATTCTCAACTTTGTTATGGAGTAGCTTTGTGGGGAAATAGTTCCGCAGCCCAAATTGTATTTAGAACTCAAAAAAAAGCCATTCGAACTATTACTGGCTCTCATTATCGAGCACATTGTCGACCCATATTTCAAAGACTCGAAATAATGCCGTTGCCATGCATTTTTATATTTTATTCGTTGGTGGAAATTCACCAGAAAAAATCAAGTTACCAGTCATCCAGTACGATTCATAAGTATAAGTTAAGAAAGGATACTCTCCTGATACCAAGATTAAGATTGGCAAAGTCTGTTAAAAACTTATTAAACCTCCAACTTTATAATAAATTGCCCAGCGAAATGCAGAGTTTGGGCGAGAAAAGGTTTAAGATGGAAATAAAAAATTATCTTTTAAAACACTGTTTTTATTCTGTTCAGGAATTCCTTGCCTCAAATCTTTTTCTGTGAGGCAGTGCGTACCATTCGTTGACCACGTAATATTTTATTTTAGCCATGTATCGACTTTGTACTATGTTTATGTCTAGTTATATTATTTTATTTTAGTTTGTAATATTTTCTTTTGTATGTTACTTTTTTTCATTGTCATATTATTTACTATGTATTTTAAACATTGTTTTTTTTTGACCTGCTATAATGTATATTTTTTGTACAACCATAGTTAAATAAAATTCTATTCTATTCTATTCTATTCTATTCTATACATATACAATTAAAAAAGGGTAATTTAAAATAATGTCACCATAATTACAAAAAAAAGAAAACCTGAGAGGCGGATTAGTTTAGGTTAGTTGCTGAAACCATCAGCAAACCCCCGTGTCCGTAAGGTCTCCCAAACACAAAGTAAAAACGGAAGGAATTTATCACTTCGAATGACGGCCCCTATACAATACAACTTTTGTAAACAGACCTTAACAAAAACTAAAGTTTGAGTTTCATGCACATAAACACTACTTAGTGTGTCCTACTCGCCGAACGCCTGGCCTTGACCTGTAAATTGTGACCCAGTTCTCTTCACCTACATATTTCACAGATAATTTAAAAAGAAACAAACTCATCAGAGGACAAGGTAAAGGATGTTGTCACTGACATAAGCGTAGGCAAAGGGAAAAGCTAGTCATAGATAAAAAAATAAAATAAAATAAGTACACACACAAACCTTACGGTTCAAATAATCAATGTCGTGTTAAAACTACAAGATATCTATTTAGGATACATAAATACTATTAATTTAAAGAAATAGTCCATTCTCGAAGTGGAGTTGAAATATAGGGAAAGGGGAAAAAAAGGCAAAAAGTCTACATTGCTGAAACAATTATTACTATTGCCATGGTGGTCAAGTTATGTGGGTGACATCGATAAAAGAGCAATAACAATTTGGGCATAAGTACCTAAAGTCCGACTGGAATGATTTTTTTCATTGTAAGTTTATTTCTTAACATTTCGGTATTATCCATAATAAGTTAGATTTCGTTTTATATGTATTGTGTATATTGTGTTCGTAATAAAAATATTGTATTTTTGTAGTTGAAATTAGACCGCAGCTTCATTGTAGTGCAATCATTTTATTACTCTTCATCTTTCCTTAAAATTCTAATTTTTGGTTATCTTCAATAAATCTCGTCAATTTATAGCACAACATGTTTTTATACACTTTATTAACGCATTCGTTCATTTTCATGTTTTACAAAGAGGCTGCGTCGAATTTTGTTTTACCCCCATTATTGGTGTCCTTGCACCTTGACCTAACTATTTTGACTAAAAGTACAATACAATAACAATTACACAATCACGTGGGTACTTATTGCTTTTTTGGTAATGTTTTCGTAGAATAATACACAAAACCTTCTCTACCATAAACACCCCAATCCAACTAAATCCAAATACTGTTCAATTAACTTTACTGGCAATACAACCCAAAAAATTTGTAAAAAACTAAAAAATTACAACATCACTCCTATACAGGTAAATAATAACAATTTAAGTGGACACTTATGCAATTCTAAAATAGAAACAAAGGACAAACACTTACGAAGCGGAATCTACCAAATAAATTGTGACAACTGCGATGCTATCTATCTATATTGGATAAACAGGCAGACATTTTAAAACTAGACTAAAAGAACATAAAACTTCTATTTTAAAAAAGCAAAATAAAAAAAAAAAATGGGAAAATAAGCCCATAGAGCAGGTGATGCAGTTTAAGTACCTCGGCATGAATATGTCCAGCGGCCACGACCCAACAAAAGATCTAAGAGACCAAGTTAATAAAGCATCAGCAACATCAGGCTGCCTAAGAGAGATTGTATGGGCCAACCGTTACATGCGAAAGGACAGCAAGATTAAAATCTACAAAGCATGCGTAAGACCCATCATGACGTACGCAATAGAAGCAAGAGAAGACACGCACAAAACCAAAAACATGCTGCGCGTAGCCGAGATGAGGGTGCTGAGAACGATAGCCGGCAAAACCAGGAGAGACCACGTAAGAAACATAGAAATAAGAGAGCAATGCGGAGTACAGGACATAGTAATATGGGGAAGGCAGAGAAGAAGAGAATGGTATAACCACGTCAAGAGGATGGCAGAAGATAGATTACCCCGCATAGCACTCGAGGGAACACCAGCAGGAAACCGACCGCCCGGTAGACCACCAAAGAGATGGAGAGACAGTTGGCAGTCCACATCACAAGAACTATTGCAACGGCAAGCCCGGAATTAACAGATCGTTTGATCTCAAACAAGTAGAAGAAGAAGAAAAGAAAATAAAACAGGTTTAGCCGATCACTGCATAAAAGAAAACCATTTAATTTCAAATAAAATAAAACCTATTCATATCCAGAACAAAAGCAAAAAATTGAACCTTCTAGAGTAATCTAGAGTCTCTTACAATCAAAAAGGCAATAAAAAACAAAAGTAATGTTATCAATAAAACAGAAATACCTTCAAGTGCTAACCCGATTATTAACAGCATAATAAAATAAGATACAAAATATTTCTTGTAAACCACCTGTATAATAATAGGAAAAACCTGCAATATATCAATCCACTATAACCCCTATTCTTAAGTACTTTATTACTTATTTATACCTTAAGGCCCCCATACATTTCGTTCTTTTTCATCGGTTCGAAGCGCCGCGATTCGGAACGTCGTGTTAAATCGTGGAACTGTTTCTCCCACACACTGTCGATCCAACAACAGTAATCTTCAGTCGTTTATGTACGATGGACAGAAATCAGTTATTAGCAGTGACAGCGGCAGTTTCTGTTTTATGTAGTCAAAATACGAAAAAGAAGCGCCCACGCTCAATATGGACTAAGCAATGGCTTTTAAAGCGAAAAGCATATTCGCATGTTAATATTTTAAATGAGCTAAAGGTACATCCGGCCGATTGGTTTAACTACCTAAGAATGGACGAACAAACATATCTGGATTTGTTACAGCTGGTGACCCCTTATATTCTAAAAAAGAACACTCAGTTAAGAGAAGCAGTTACTCCACATGAAAGACTAACAGTTACTTTGCGGTACCTAGCAACTGGAAGATGCTATGAAGATTTAAAATTTTCGGCAGTTATTTCCCCACAATGCATAGGAAAAATTATTCCCGAAACATGCGACGCACTATATAAAGTTTTAAGAAAAAGTTATTTAAAGGTATGTAGTTTTAGAATATTCGTGACGCTTATTTTTTTCAAGCATGATAAGGTTAGGTCAGGTCATCTATTGGAAACAATAATTTAAATAATGCTCTAAAAGGATTTTAAAGGTGTCTTTTGTTTTAGTTTCCGCAGTCAGAATTAGAATGGAGAGAAATTGGTACAGAATTTGAAGAAAAGTGGAATTTTCCCAACTGCTTGGGTAGCGTAGATGGGAAACATGTCCAAATAACTCCTCCCCCAAATAGTGGTTCTTTCTACTATAATTACAAAGGAACTAACAGTCTTGTATTAATGGCAATTACTAATGCAAATAACGAGTTTATTATGGTTGATTTTGGAACAAACGGCAGAGTATCTGATGGCGGAGTTATTGAGAATACTGAATTTTACAGAAAACTTATAAATAATGAGTTAAAAATACCCCAACCGTCTAAACCGCATAATAGTGACAAGTTATTTCCCTATGTTTTTATTGGAGATGAAGCATTCTCTCTGAGGAATGATTTCCTAAAGCCGTTTAGTCAGAAAGAACTTGACCGAGAAAGACGTTTATTTAATTATAGATTATCACGAGCACGTCGCACAGTGGAAAATACGTTTGGAATAATGGCTGCAAGATTTAGAATCTTTCTCCACGTTATAAATTTAAAATTGGAAAATATTGAGAAAGTTGTCATGGCTGCTTGTGTTTTACATAACTATTTAAGAAAAAAAAGAGGCGACAATTATTATACACCTCAGCTTGACCCAGCAGAGGCAGAGGTTGCTGCTGCAAAGGATTTTCTAAGTTTACAAAAAGGTCACAACAGACATGTGTCAGATGCTGCAAAATCAGTTCGTGAATTATACAAAACCTATTTTTGTAATGAGGGCGCCGTACCATGGCAAAATGATCGAATTTAAAACATTCAATTATTTTTTAAAAAAATTTTGTGTTTGCTTATAAATAATGATTTCCTGGACACATTTGATTCATTTCTTAATAAAAAAAAAACACGAATATAAAACAAAACTTTTATTCTGTTCATAAACAAAAGGACAAACCTGTAACATAAAAAAACAGACATTTAACAAACAAATAATATACAAACTCTTAACGCAATTATAACAAAATAACATGTAGAAGAACAATAAATTAAACCTTAATTATTTTCTTTTTTTATTGAAGGTATTTATTACTTCGTAACGTCGCCGTCGTAATGATAAGACTGTTGCAAATCGCTGCCGAATGTGTCGTAATATTGTTGGCTATTATAAGCAGATGTCTGTAAACCTGATGATAAATTAGGAATATTTTGTTGACGGGAATCTTGGAGAACAACTTTCGAATACCTTGTTACATTTCCCATTTGAGCTTCAAATAAAATATCAGTCAAAAGTTTTTCAGTTATAATAGCCGTTTCAGGCGATAAAGTTTTTAATTTATTAGCTATGTTTTTACCAGTTATGTCAAATGTACTATCCACATGATCAAGTTGCTTGGATACTTTTTCCAACACCTCATCTGCCTTACTTTTTGGCTTTTCATATTTTCTTTTTAATTGTTTATTGCTTACCACCATCGCTGGTGCGCCTGAAGAACTTGAATGTGGTGGGGAAGACTGGGGTTCATCTAAATTTGTAAGGGAATAAGTATCTTCATCTTCTGTTGTTGCTATAGGAGACATCACATTTTCTGCAAGCTGCGATTCTACCTAGAAAAATAAAAAATTTAAGCGTTAATATATTTTTTCTTGAGTTATCATATTATATTGTTAATAAAAACTAAAATAAATACAATAACTTGATTTCTAACTTACCGTACCACATTCTGATAAAGAATCTTCCCCAATTTTGTCCATACTGGAGATGCTTGTCCGGGCAGTTTCTTGATCAGTTAAAAATGACAGATATTGAAAATACCATAAGTGTGGCTTATAAATATCGTCTGTTCCAGATCCAGATCTTTGCGAACCCTTAACTTTTTTCAGTTCCTTCCTAAACGCCCCTCGCAGTGAATCTATTTTATTTTTTATTGTTTGTCTTGTTGCGTTTATATCTATTTCTTTATATTTTTTTAAAAGAACTTCGTATGCTTTATTTTTCTTGTCCCTGTCTCTATATTCTAACGACTTTATGCGCCATAAACAAGGAAATTGTCTATACATTTCAATAAACTCTATTAAAAAATTTTTATTAATGGCCTTTTGATCCATATTAACCAATATAAAAGTTAAAAATTTAGAAACATGTGTGAACTTGTTACGCTGTCTGGCTAACTCTCCGCTCTCCGCTCGTGTAAAAAACGCGACGATTCGGAAGGAAATCCCCACACACTATCAGTTTGGGCCATCAACCGGCGAACCGTCGTTCCAAAAATCAAGCCCCGGCAGATATTCAAACCGACGATTCGAAACGACGTTTTTCTACCATACACTTCGGTTTTTGCTGATTTTGGAACGGCGTTCCGAATCGCGGCGCTTCGAACCGATGAAAAAGAACGAAATGTATGGGGGCCTTTACATTAGAGTTTAGATAAATACCTTTGTAACAGCATTTATAATTTAGTCTTTGTACTTCTTTGAAAATGACCTGAAAGAGCCGAAACACGCGTATCAGGTAACTGAAGATTAAAACTGCGAAACATAACAAGTAGTTTTTATGTTTACCCATAATGGATATACTTCATTTAGTGTTCAAGTATTATATTTGTAAAAGGTTTATAGCTGAAACATATTTTTATCCGTAAAGAAAAACAATGAACATTCAAAAATATACACATTATAAACTGTCAAGAGTTTATAAACAAAATCATGAATTTTTGAGAATTATATTTCCGTCATTCTGGGAATATTTCTTTCTTATACTTTTCATAATATATTAAAGTTATGACGTCGCCATTCGCTTTTTAACCACCTCTTTTGAAACAGCTCTAAGTATGTATGTAAAAATGATGATGAACGACATAATGACAATTTTAATTAACTTAGTTAAAAGTGTCACATATTCAAGACCTTTTTAGTCACGAAACGTAGAAACAATTGTAGTATGCTACTGTTTAAATAGGAATAAATTAATATCGTCAAAATGCAGAAATATAAAAAACCCAAAATAAACTTATTTAAACTTGCATAAGAAGAATAACACATTTTGCTTTCAAATCAATTTTAAACTGTAACTATTTTATTGGGATTGGGATCGCTCGGAAAAAAAAAACACTATAATATATTTTTCTGCGATCGTTCACAAACTGACATATTTCTGGCGTGTATTGAAGCCACAAAAGTCATTACTCCAGTATTTCAAACCGTTGCTAAGCAATGAAAGATATAAAGTACTAGACTATGATATTTGAGGCCTAGGCCTGCAATAAAATTCCCGTACAGAATTTCGTTTATTCACATCATACATACATGCAATATCATCATATTCTCGCCTCGATCACAAATTATTTGCATCGTCGTTTGAGAATATGTTATTTAGAAATGCACAATATACTATTATTTTTCGTAATAATACATGGAGCCATGGAGCATTTATCTAGTATTATATTTATAAGAGTAACTTCAAAAATATTAATTTTTGTTTAATGATCTGACATAGCACTGCAGGATAAATCCGTTATGGCGGTCTGCGAGCGGTGCGTTTGCGCAGGAAGCGATTCACGTTGGTCTTGCATCTTTGGAGATTATACCCGTTGGGAAACACGACCGTAATGCGAGAGAGCAATAAAATGTAAATTTGCAATGACAGGACCTATTAAGCAGGGTGGACAACTTAAAGGGTGCATTGTAAATTTCAGGTAAATTGCAATGATAGTTTTAAAAAATTTCGGATTTCAGACCTACACGCCCCGAATTGGTACTGAATTAGGGTCGCCCTAATTAGCATACAATATAAAGACCAGTTTTGTAAATGAAGTGAAAACTACCTGTAGTAACAGCGGCGTTACTACAGTTAGTTTAAATATTAATATTTATAAAAATAATCTACTATGTACAATACAACAACTTAATTAATTTTAGTCAATATATTCCGAGTAGTCCGATGAACTATCGTCGTTGGGGTCCAGAGAAATAATAAGGGGCTCTACAGTGTTTTCTAGCACGTTATCAGCTTCCCACATTCTTTCTTCCATTTCAATCACATGTTCGACGCACTTTCATTTCGCCATTTTTCACAAATCCACTGTCATTATTCCCTCTTGCAAGAGGTTTCCAACGTCTCTCATTTTAACAGTGGTGTTTTGCCTTGCTACAAATTCTTTTACTTGCGCCCACGTCAATTCTATGGGGTTTAATTCACAGTGATATGGCGGAAGGCGAAGTACCGTTATATTTTATTTTGAAGCGATTTACTCGACAGCAAATTTGGCACAAAGAGGTTTATTCAACTTCACAATCTCCAGTAGCTCCTTTTTCAGCATATCTTTATTTCACACACTTCTTATTTACAGTAAGCCAATGAATGATGTCATTTTTTTTTTCCAAGAAGACGTTGGTATTTTTTCGGATTTTCTTGAGTAGTAGCTGGCATTATCCATGACTCTAACAGACTCAAGAGGAATAAGATCTAACATTTGTTGGAAATATTCTTCAAAGATATCAGCGTTCATGTCTTCCTGATAGTCTCCAGTCGGTCTTGATTTAAATGCTAGTAAACCGCCATCGACAAATCTATTTTTGCTACCAAAGTGAATGATTATTAATCTTTCACCTTTTCCCGAGGGTACTTCTACTCCAGTGGACCGTCCTTCCATGAAAGCTTGCCTCGCGCTTTTTATATGTTTATCCTGCGATATTTTACCAACGGTGTAACCTTCATTTAACCAAGTTCGTCCATATAATATATATTCCTGTTTTCCGAAACTGTCTAACTGAGCTCAAATATCATGAGATGATTTCGTCCTTCTCTTTTAAAAGTGATTTTCTGTTTTGAAATTCATTTCCTTCAAAGTTTTCTGTAATTTCTTTTTACCCATGGGTGGAATGAAATCATACTTTTTCATTTCAGACATTATTATGTCCTTCTTTTTTAAAGTAAAACGACTGTATGATTCTTCTTCGTCTTTTCATCCTCATTAATTACAGTTTCTTTTCTTCCTGTAATTCTCCTTGGTGACCTGATGGGGCCTCGTTTATTCTCGTGCATAAGTCGGTATATTGTTGACTGTCCAACTCCAGTCATGTTCGAACACATTTCATCTATTTTTGCAACTCCGAATGTTATATGAAATAATAATTGGACTACGCCTATGGAATACGCCGAAGACCACTGGGATTTATAGTTTAATGATATATTACTCTCTCGTATTAAGAAATATACTATAGGGAGGTCGTTCCAGAGTAATGACGTTTACTACATTGTAGCCGTTTCAAGTTTTAGCTGGATAGTTGTGTTCAAATGCCTAAAATAAAGTTGGGTTGGTCAATATTATGTAAATTTCTAATGTCTAAAATAAAGTTAGGAATTTACAATATATTACCAACCTAAGAAAGAATAGCTGTCTATAAGTTCTATAATGATAGTACCTATGTAATTAATATTGGCTTATTAGATATTACTAAGGTGTATCTTTAAAATTTTATTTTAAACAGGTAAAAAGTTTCCTTTGATCATCTATGTGTTATACCTAAAAGTTTTTCTACGGCCCTGACTTTATTTCACCAACTTATCAAATTTTTTTGGCGTTAATAGCGACTGTTTGTTCTGACATCGCATTGTTTGATTTGGGTGTTTGTAATAATTATTCTTTTTTTTTGGGAACGTCACCTTGATCTCGTCAGAAATATTTCGTAAACGGAATAGAGATGATCCCAAATCCTAAATCAAAAACGACCTTCAAACTACAGTAGAGGTTGGTAGACATACATACCCACCTATTTACGCAAGTACAACTGTATCTATTACTTGTATGTATTTAAAAACATTTGTATGTATACAACGTATTCAAATTTTGATGGCGCCACCTGCTAGACTTACATTTGAAAACAAATTTGACAAATTGTAGATACCTACTTTAGAAACTTGCAATCACTTTATTAATTGTGATTATTTTATTTATACAGAGTGCAGCGTGTCCCCGAATCGACGCATCAATAGCTAAAAAGAAGTCTCAAACATTTATCAAACATCATCTTCTGAAGCTCGACCAATAAATAACTCCTACAGTATCTACAGGTTAGTCAGTTGTAGTTGGTTGGTAATTTATGTTATTTATGTTATTTATGTTATCTATGTATTTTTAAAGATGAATTTTTAAAATGGAGCTCTAATATAATTAAACTTGGTGCCTTTATAATACTTGAATTTTGCAATAGCAAACCATAAAATTATTTTTTGATATACACTGTATAATTTACCGATATGTATTAATAAACAGGGAAATTTGTATCTGCTTTGTCAGTGTAAATGAGGGCCTTCAAATACGTATTCGAACAAAATATTCAAAACAACAAACATTGATGATTACGTCGTTCTGGCTATAATATTCTTTGCCAAAACTAAAAAAATTAAACATTTTTAGAAACCGGGTTCTAACACTTTTTTTTTCTATCTTTCTTTTTTTACATTTTAGTTCGTGAATAAAATGACACTCACAGAAAATTTATTTTCTACTATTTGCAGATGACAGAAAAAATGTACTTACCTACCTAAATTATGAATTATTACTGTTTTCCTGCTTTGGATTCCTTGATTAAACATATTGAATCAAAAAGTTTACTTTTCAATTTAAATTACTCTTCTAACACAAAGTCGATAATATAAATAAGAATCTATATACATATCTACACTTACTGTTTTTTAAAGAACATGTAGAAATATTTGCTTTCAAATGCCTTGAAAATAGGATTAACAAAACACTTGACGTCGGTGCATTAATAAAAAAAATTAAGAGAAGGTAAAGGTGCAAAATAAATTAATAAGATATTGAAAATTTAGAATATATAAATAACCCGGTTAAGAAATAGATAAGTACCTACATAAAAATATTCTTATTAGCACTCAAAATTTCAAACTTTCGAAACAAAAAAATTACATTACCCTAAAATAAATTATGACCAACATTACACATGGTAGTTGTATAGACAGTGGCGTAGATATGTTCTGAGTAAAAGGGGGAACGGCTTTATTAAATTAAGGTACTTTTTCCTTACTGGTGTTTAGTTTCTTAGTTTAGTTCAGGTTAGTTCAGGTAGGTCTGGTTTAATAATTATTTCTAATTTTAAGATCACTCCCTGACCCCAATATAGGATTTTTAATTACTACTTGCACCTTCAGGACGAGTTTCTCCCTATAGCTGCATTATTATTTCCCCATTTAACAAAAAGTATCAAAATAATTATCATTATCTTTGACCCAGACTTATTCTGACACCTAAAAAGATTTATAGTCGACCAAAGACGTAAAAATCCTTAAGAAATAAGAAAGTTTCTTGTAAATTTTACTTACTCTCATATATATATATATACCTAAATGAGACCATCGTGGGCTAACTGAAAGCTATTAAGAACGATTTTTAGGTCCATTTTCCCCGAGAAAGTACAACAATGATGGCTCGCTTTCGCTTTCCCTCAATTGGTCGCGATGTGTGTTTTGGGGCCAGCTGACCCCGATCTAGCCCATCTGCATGACTCTCTCTTTCAACTACTGAAATCAATTCAGAATAACACCTACTCTGACTCATTCGAGGATATGCAAATGTTGGCAAAAATATGCAATTGGAGAAAGATAGAAGGTGGTCTAGGGCATAGGGGGGTTATTGTTTGGATTGGTTCTGAATGTGATTGTTCCGCATTCAGTAAACGTTAATCTATACCATATATGTATAGAATATAAAATTAAATAATTGTCTATAAGGTAGATGTCCAAAATTCCTGGGCATTTCCAAACGACATAGAAATTTGAAATAAAATTAAAAAAAAAAATACGTTAGGGCACTATTTAAGTTCATCAGGCCAGAATACCTACCTTCTGCAAAAATATTTTATGTTTACTTTAGGGAGCGAGTTTTAAAGCGATTTTTTATGCTTATTATCATTATTTGTCCCTTTAACAGAAGATATTAAAATATTTATCATTATCCTTGACCCAGACTTAAAACAAACAAAAATAATTCTTGTTAAAAGCATTCTTGAGTCTATTAAAGTTTCCAGACAAGAACGAGGTCTTCTTAACGCCTTTTAATTTATCCCAGATTAGGAATTGGCAGGCAAATTCAATAATTTTCTTCTGCTTTTCATTTCAATGGCAACAGAAAGGTATAGGGAAATAGTAAGGATAGTTCTTTAGAAAGCAATTTTTTATGCTTATTTTCATCATTATTATTCCTCCCTTTAACAGAAGGTATTTAAATATTTATCATTGTCCTTGATCCAGACTTAAAACAAACAAAAATATTAAATCTTATCCATATTTTCTACATTTTACCCCTTTCTCAATTTTGAGGGGTAGGGAAGAGTTTGGAATTTTATACGAGATACGAGATGGTGAATTTCTGTTGCTAACATTAAAATCTACGTGAAAAACTACATAATTTGTTTTTAAAATCTCTTTTTGACTTGCTCCCCTGGTTACGGAATTTGATTTATTATGGTGCTGCAATACAGAAATATCTTACAACCCAATTACAAATTATTTAACGTCTCTACCAGGCTTGAGAAGTTGTTCACAATGTCCCCCTTTAACTTCCAAACACTGTCTCGCTCTTTGTCTAAATGAATTTCGTACGCGCTGTAACATTTCAGGTGTCACTAATAAGCAAGCATAGAACGGATTCGGTCTTTCATATCACAGGTGCAGTTGCCATCACTTCGACCTTTTCAAGGCACCACAAGAAGAAATCAAAGGGGATCAACCCATCTGTTTTCAAATATTTCATTTAAATACTTACGGGCCCGAACTGCATAATGGGGTGGAGTCCCGTCCTGCTGATACCACATGTCAAGATTTATGTGTTGGTATAAATAATTGAGGTAATTAGTTTTTTAAAAATTATGTGTATATTTCGCCACTTGAATATCCTTCAAAGAAATGCTGCCCAATAACGCTATCCCGATAATTCCACACCAGACCTTGATTCACTAGGGATGTTGACTTGGACGAGTTCTCATCCAGTGGGGATTTTTGGGTACCCAGTAGTGCATGTTGTGTCTGTTTGCCTCAAGGAAAACAACCAAACAAAAATAAGAAATTCAATTTCTAATAATGAGGAATAACTTAAGATTCTACCTGCCCACCAATTTCGTCAGAAATATTAGATTCTTTAAGAACCTGTTACTTTTCTTGTACTTGCTTTGTGACCCAATTGCAAAAGGTAACGCGCTTTTCAAAGTTTTCCCATACAGCACTTGAATCGTAATGTAGTATGGATGAAACTTGTACAAGTGCAATATGGCTATAACTGATTTTTGACCCATTCTAGCATCTCTAGCAAGCCGCCTGGAAATTACATGACGGTCAATAGCTACCGCTCCTAAAACACCAACTGCCATGTTCTCGTTCGATTGAGTTCTACTTCGAACTCGTGGTATCACCTTTAAACTGCCAGTAGTACGACATCTGGCTTCCAGCCTTTTATATGCCATGTAAGATTTCGGGTTATGAAGAAACCTCTCTACCCACACTAGTGCAGCTTCTTTGTAGTTTTCTCTGCACTGCCCCAAATTTAACAACATATCAACTTGCAAATTAAAATTCTCTTCCATGTTTTAGGCAATAAACGAACAAACTGAGAAATAATTATTAAAACTTAAAAATTTTCCACTAACGTAAATAAACATTACTTATTGCCATGGAAGCGCATATTAATTCCAAAATAAGTGAAATTGATTTATTGGTATTTTTTTTTCATTTAATCAAATTTTGGTTAATCATAATTCCGTAACCAGGGGAGCAAATCAAAATTTTTTTGACAACATACGTAGTTTTTCACGTTGATTCGAATTTTAGCAACAAAAATACATCATCTCACATAAAATTCCAAAGTTGCCCCCAATCCCTCAAAATTGACAACGCGGTAAAATACTACTACCGTGGACTTGCTCGGGTTTAGCACTAAATTATGCCTACCCGAGTTCTCATAGATATCAGCAAGTTCCCCATTCACAATAAACTCCGCAGCTTGATACTCGTACGGATGAAAAGCATACTAAAGTTGAGTGCCTTATTATGAGCATATTATAATAGAGGTTAAGATGTCGGCAGTATATATAATAAACAGCAAAGGGCATCGATCCCACGATCCCTGCGGTATTCCTGACACCACAGGCTTCAATGATGAAACAGCATCACCCACAGACACTCTTTGAGTTCTCCCTGACAAATACTATTCAATAAGCCTCAAGGTAACCTCCGAAAACCCATAATATCACAACTTGGCCCAGTTGGCCTTGGCCTTAAGAAAATCAAGCAAAACCATAATGTGCCTCTTTCCCGAATCAAGATCCCCAACGATGCCATCCAAGCTACTAGAAAGTCCAGCTGATGTGTTATGATTCCTTCTAAATCCTGATCAATTATTTGGAACGATACCTAAGTCACTTATGAAGTCATTCATCAGATCATAGATGATCCTTTCCAACTTTTTGGACATCACCGGCAGTAGGCTCACCGACGAAGATCAGCATAGGACTCCGGTACGGCAATCTTAGGAATTAGTTAATTTAAAGACTCATTTCAGGCATTCGGAAAATGTTCATTCCTATATGCACAGTGCGATAGAAAATGCTAAAAGGAATGTGCATGACGGGTTATAGTTATTTTCCTAACAAGTGCGCAAAGTGATACTTTTCCGCACGCAAGTATATTTGGACGAACGACGCGTAGCGGAGTTCGGATAAATTCTTGCGTGCGGAAAAGCACTTTGCGCACGTGTTAGGACCAACATTTTTCCTACAAGCTTCATATCAGATAATTTTAAATATCAGATAATTTAACTTTGAAAAAAGAACTAGGTATAGTACAACTAAAAATTACATAACAAAAAAAATAATAATAGAAAATTCAAAAATTGCATAACAATAAAAAATAATAATAGGAAACTAAATTATTTGTTTATAACATTTATAACAAAAGAGCAATTGCTGACATTATGCAAATTGATAGCCGATGCAGTAAGTTCATTCAGTGGGTGGTTTATGGTATGGCTTGATGAGCACTGACTTGGCGTGGAAGGACAGTTGTTCAAATAGGTCGATGAAGGTGTTAACTCAGAAGGATTTATGTAGCTTGATGAAGAAGGGCAGTTGTTCGTGGCCAATATTTTATTCGACATGTCCTTTTTTTGATTTGTCGAATCTTCAATGTAGCTCTCGGCGACAGTCGTCGATTTCCAGCCTCCGAGTCGCTTAACATTAGCGATTCCTGGTCCAGAATCGGCCAACATGGTAGCCGATGAACGACGGAAACTATGTCCTGTATAATGCTTTGGATTTTTCAATTGTAGATATGCAGCTATTTCCGAATGCATCTTACCGAATGAATTTATTCCAATACATTGAGTACCGCATGTTCCTTGTCGATACTGCACAAAAAAGCGCTTGTGCGGAGTGGATGGTTTTCGCAAATTTGCATATTTATGATAGAGTTGTAAGTAATATCCCTTATTTGTTTCATCAGATACTACAAAGATTCTTGAAGTATTGTTTTTAATATCAGAAATTTTCACGACTATCAAATTTCCTTCTATCAATCTCCTCAATGTGATCAACCATTATCTTGCAAAGCTCATCGCGACTGCAAGCACCGGCCAACCCAAAAATGGTGGCGACTTTTATTAGAAGGTAAATTTGATCAGGTGCTTCTTCCATAAATCTGGAAACTTCAATTTTGTCCAAAATGTTGGCCTTTTTCGGACGATATCCCACATTTTGCTTTTTTAGAAACAATGTTAGCTTGAAATATTGACTTAAATCCAAGTTTATTTTGATTTTAAGGGCACTTTTTAACATAGAGTACTTACTCCATAAAGTATTTGGCTGAACTGATTTTCGTAAATCTGCAAAATACGCTAAGAAGACCTCCTCCTTAAAGCTGGATTTATAAACTCGAAAAGTTGGTGAGGTTGAAGTTATGATCAAGTTTGTGAGGTTAGATATTCCGAACTCCGAGCATAAAAATTGGTTATCTTGAACTAACCTGAACTAACCTGAACTAACCTGAACTAACCTGAACTAACCTGAACTAACCTGAACTAACCTGAACTAACCTAAACTAACCTGAACTAACCTGAACTAACCTGAACTAACCTGAACTAACCGGAACTAACCTGAACTAACCTGAACTAACCTGAACTAACCCGGGAAGTTTTCGAACCTTACATGAGCTTTACATGAACAACATGAACGAGTGTATAAATGGAACTGAGTGTTTTCTTTAGTTTAAATTGAACTCCTATTTCCAACACCAACTTAACCTCAACCTCGCCAACTTTTCGAGTTTATAAATCCAGCTTATAACTATTTGTCCCTTTGTTGCGGCACCAGTATTCAAATTGTTTATATTGCTTTTCGTATTTTTCTTGGGATTTAGCGGGCAATAAATTTAAATTTGCAGAGTTTGCGGCCTCTAGAATGGAATCTGGTAGCTCCTCGTCAGAGCTGCTCATTTTAACAGCGTTCATACTTTTTGAGGATTTGATGGAATGAAAAGTGTCGGTGTTTGTAGATTCTTGTTGACATAGAAACGGAGGAAAAATCTGACATCATGTGCCAAAATCAACATGTACATTTATTGTTGCTTGGCAATATTATAATCATTTATCACTATACGAGGTACTTAAAAAATAGAATTTTTTTTCGTTTTAGGCTGAAATACGAATATCGTGAATTACGATTAAAAGGTAAAAGAGAATACACTTGCAACGGCTTCGCACATGGCATAAAATTGTCTACAGCTACTAAAATAAATATAAATATTCCCTGCCAAGGAGATTTTTGAATAGTGCTACTTTTCCGCACCCGGTGCGGATATAAAAATCTTATCCGCACTAGTGCGGAAAAGTGTAACTTTGCGCACGCTCGTAGGAAAAATATTTTTCCCGACTGGCACGCCGCACGCCGCAATCGGAGCGGAAATAAAAGAAGTACGTGAGTTATAGGGTACAACGGCTTTCGTGGCTTAAATGCACTAGTTGGTAAGACTTTTAACAACAGAACAATAGATGAACATGGAAATCGTGTTAATTTATTTTCATATTTATTATCTGGATAGAAAACAAGCATTATTTTTTTTATTAAAATCCTTTTTCTGAAATCGATAAAAAATGTCAACTATTTGACGTAATGGCAGGTCCTAAAACACCCTATCTATTATGTTAATTCGTTGCTGAGCAACAATCAAAAAGTGTTACCAGAAAGTTATTCTAAGTATTTCATTTTTGATATCAGAAAAAACTCGTAGGAAAATCTGTTACAGTTCGAAAATTGCATTTCATAAGTTTGGTTATCTATGTTAAGTTTTCTGTTTTAATTTGTTAAAATACATATGTAGACTCTCACCTTAGACATTAATTAATAATTTAATTACCTGATGATATTCAATAGTTCCACTATTTCCAGTTTAAACCCATTGTTGATTATGTTTATATTCCATGAATGTTTTGTATCTTGTAAGACATGGCCAAGTGGATTGATTTCTTCTGTTCTTTGTTTTATACTACTTGTGGACAAATCCTTATTTTAGTTAATTAGAAATTGATAAACTTTTCAAGATATCAATAGTAGATAATAATTTCTAAACCTTGTATTTCAGATGTAGGTTATATGTCTCGGTTGTCGTGAATTACGTGAATCAGCTGTTTTTAAGAAAATCGATAATTTGTTACGCCGTGAGTGTCAGACTGACAGTTCTGTGCATTTTCACGATAACCTCCGGTTAATTGTGTATATTTTTTGCGGTCGTGATTGGTTGACTTCGGTCGCCGTTAGTTTTCTATGGTGTAAAAGGGGTTATAGTTTTCAATTTCATAGATAGGGTTGACATATTTTTGTCGTCGTTAGTTTTGGTAACTGCGTACTTTGGAGACGAAGTAACATCCGGCCCTTTCGACAAGAGACGCTCGAAGGAAAGCACGTTTGTGGAAGTAGCTCCCTAAGTTTAGTTTCTTGGGCAGGGAAGGCTTTGTAGTGCCGATAAAACATCCACAAATGTCTTAGAAAGGGTATGGCTTTGTAGTTTGCCTATTCTTTTGGCAGAATGCCGATTTAATATGCTTTGCTGAACTTCAACAAGCGGTCCTAGACGTCATTTAGTAAATTGGAACACTCGTTAGTTATTTAAGAGTTTTTTTGATAGAGGCTAAAAGCTCAAGCTGGACTACTAGTTTTTTTTATTGGAGTTGCCTGGATGCGGGACGTGCCAGTTGCCATGTACCATTTGAATTTTTGGAGACTAGCTGTGCAGCAGTATCCACTAAGCTGTTTCAGGGACCATGTGTGTGTGTTTTACTGAAAACCAAGTCTTCATGAACCATGGGTAGCACGTAAAGTTACAGCTAAGTACCATTTTTCTTGAGTATGTTGTAACATAGTAACAACTTAAAATCTTAATATTTTGCATTTGCATATTTATATGTTTTGATAAAGTTTTGCGCCCATGTTATGTACAGAGCTTGTGCATTGTAAACGTGTAGCGTATGTCGACATAGCGTTAAGACGTCACAAGAGTCTCTAGTAGTTTAAAACGTTAGGTAGTCTGTTACAGCTAATTTCGTTGTAAATATAGTAACAATTTACTATTATAGAGTAAATATTGTTGTTTCCCGGCTAAAGGCCATTTGTTTCTTCTAAATTTAACACTTGTAACTTTAACAGTTTAACTTATCTATGCCCAAGTGGCTAGTATGCTTATTGAATAACCACAGGTACTCGTAAGATTTTGTATTGTACTTTAAGAATGCTCTTATGGTAAATTTAGTTAGTTGTGAGAGGTTCTTGCACAGACCTTGCGGAAGTTCCAAGTCTGAGGCAATGTCCTGGATGTAGGTCTATGTGGCTGCCAGATCAGACCAAACAGTCGTTTTTTATGGTGTAGGTCTGACAGTTGCCGTCTTATGCAAGACCCTGTCAAACAGGGTTTGACTTTCACTTATTCTTTTGATGATAACTTTGTAATTTAAACCTTCAGAACTTTTATTTCAAACCTAATACTACTGCTTTATTGTTACATTTTACTTATCTACTTTTAACTTTAAGTACCTATTGTCCACTAAAGTAAAAGGAGCTTGCATTTATTTATAAATAAATATGTATTGTCCTCTGCGAAAATTTGGCTTTTATTTTAGATAGAGTGACTTTGAGGAACTTGAGTAAATGAGCGCTTATAAGAAGCTATCGTAAACCGATTGTGACATAAGTGATTTTTTTTCCTAGTTTGTTTTTTTCTGAGGCCAAACACTAGAACATTTAAAGGCTTTTAAGTAAAATAAAACTAAGGTGGCGTCTTCAGGATTTGACTTTAATTTACTTATATAAGGGTGCTAAACCTCTCAACCTAGAAACAAAATAGCGAACCTACCCTGAGTTGAGCTAGCTAAGGGGTGAGTTTTCAGGCAGCACAACATAGGTCAATTTTAGGGACGGTTGTCTGAAGTACATCCTCCAGGGCGTAGGGTTGCCAGAGTAAGGGTGGATAGGTTGCCTTGTCGCAGTTTATTTTAGGCTATCCTAAGGCGCTTATTTTTGATTAAAGTTTGATATCCTCCTAGATACACAATATATATACTATTTTTAAAAAATCTTAAACATCAGCTATCCAGAAAGTATCGTAATTGACTAGGTCATTTTTGACAGTAAGCCCACGAAATGTAATAGGGGGAAAATTGGGCACAATATTTAATAATGGTATTTAGTCCCGCTTTAACTACCGTGGAAGTTAAAACTGATAGTGTCATTATTGTGTTCGATTTTTTGCACAAAGCTGAAATAGGATTTTGAGATTACTTAAATAATAAATTTTATGAGTTAAAAATATCATGCATTATTCTGTCATTTATAACTTTTTAAAATCAGATTAGGATTTTAAAAGGACAAATGTAAAAATAAGACAACCACATCTAAATTTATTTTTCAGATTAGGTTAGTAATTTTTCAGATTTAGATTTAATTCCCAATTTCGCTAATTAAATTATTTATTTTAAAAAATATTTTACTTCCCTCCTCAGAGTTAATCTGGATTGATACTGCTGGGCTCCAAATTAAGTCCAATGTAAAGAAACGCAAGTAGGTTAATTTCCGGAACTCTTTATTATAGCATAACAATATTATATTATTTATGATGATATATATTTATACAATTAATATTGTTTCTTTATTGTTTTATATGTATTAAATATATACCGGGTAGCCAACTAAGAGAGGACGCCGGCTGTATCTCAGAGATCGTTAACCGCACAGCTTTGAGGAAAAAAATGATTTAGGAGAAATAGCCAAGGTAAATCGCTGAAAATTTGGGTGTCTTGGCTGGTTGCTAGAGGGCGTAACATTAATGACTAATCAGAAAAATGTTTTCCACTTTTTTGCCTAGATACATTAGCAATATTTCCATTTTTATCTTTAGCAAAACAACGCATCATTTTGAAGCTCCATGAAGCTTTCTAGCCCTCGATTTTTAAGGCTATATCTTTACTCAATACCAGTATCTTTAATATTAGCTTCGTTCGTACAGAGGCCAGAAACCGTCGGCAAACTGTTAACGCATGCGCGTTTGTTTAAAAGCGTTCGCCATGGCAAATCGCAAACCGCTGATAGAAAATCCAATGTTCGCATAGGCCCGATTGTTGGTTATGGATTAGTTTTCAACCGTCAGAATAATTCGCTGACTGCGAGTGGATTTTTAGTTGAGGACTTGCGCAGTTTGACCCCAAAAGATGTTTCAATGCATCAATGAATTTAGTTCGTCTAGTGATGATAAGTTATATTACGCATACTTTCATCGAAGAGCAAAACCAAAAAAATGAGAATTATTTGGAGGAAACTGTTCAACAATATAATGACACTGAATTTCTGGAACAGTTTAGGGTAAGCAAGAGGGTGGCCAATGACATGAGAGATATGAACACTCAATAATATTTCTATGGTTTGCTGGACATGAAGCAGCATCATATCGAGATGTTGCTGACCGGTTTGGAATAAGCCCTTAGCACACTTAAAAAAGTAGTTACAAGGATGACATATTTTTTAAGCAACTTGTCACCACAAATAATTACATGGCCCACTCCAGCAGAACACATTGAAATAAGGGAACACTTTTCAATAAATGGTTTTGAAAGTGTCATTGGTGTTATGGATGGAAGCCTTGTAAGAATAGATAAACCATCTATCGACCCTGATTCATCAATCAATAGAAAGGGCTTTTATTCAATGCAGGTAAGTTTTTGGACTTTAAAATAAAAATTACATGACATGAATCATTTATGTGTTTTACCTAAACCAGTCCTTAAATCTTAAATCGAAGGCAATGAGCTGTTTCTAGATTTAGAATCATATTAAAAATAGCTGCTAATCGAATTATGACTTATTTTACACAATTCCAGGTATTCCAAACAAACCAAAATAAAAATTGTTGAAAGGTATTTCTGAAAGTTTTAGTTTGCAATATATTTATACTTAATTTTTTAGTTTCAGGCTGTCTGTGATCACACTAGAAAAATAAGGTATATTATGATTGGATTTCCAGGTTTGGTTCATGATAGCAGAGTGTTTCAAGCCTCTCCTTTATCAAGAACTCTCCCATAAAAATGTCAGAGCAGTTATAATTTAGGAGATAGTGGTTACCTTTGTCTCAGAAATTTGCTCATACCCTATAAGGATTTAGGAAATTTATCAAGGAGACAACTAAATTACAACATAAAGTTATCAAACACTCGGTACCTAATTGAGCACTGTTTTGGCATTTTAAAGCAAAAATTTCGGCAACTCTACCATTTAAAATTAAGAGATCATGTCATTGCTAACTTTATAAGGGCATGTTGTGTACTTCACAATTTCGCCTATGAAGACAATTTTGTCGAAAATCCAGAACAAGATAGAGATACCATGGACATGCTTCAAAACATACCAGAAGAATTTAGAAATGAGACAGATCAAGTAGAAATCCGTAATCAAATTGCCAATAATTTACCCTTAAATTAGTTAAATTATTCAAAGAAATAGTCCGCCATTCTCAAAGAGACCTGATTTAAATATAATAAATAAAGACACACTAAGTCTCGGTCTCAGTCAAAATATAATTTTAGTTAGGTGGTGGTGGTTACATGTTTCGCCCAAACAATGGGCATCATCAGACCTTAGGAATAATAACTTAAAAATCAATGGAAACACAATCACAAATGACACATAACAGATTAAAAAATTTTAAAAAACGTTACTGGACCATTACAAAATATAAAACGATACGAAAAAATAAATAAACAATCTAAAAAATTATTCATAGTTGTCGAATAATTTTTTAGATTGTTTATTTATTTTTTCGTGTCGTTTTATATTTTGTAATGGTCCAGTAACGTTTTTTAAAAATTTTTAATCTGTTATGTGTCATTTGTGATTGTGTTTCCATTGATTTTTAAGTTATTATTCCTAAGGTCTGATGATGCCCATTGTTTGGGCGAAACATGTAACCACCACCACCTAACTAAAATTATATTTTGACTGAGGCCGAGACTTAGTGTGTCTTTATTTATTATAGTTAAATTATGTTTAGCGATCAAGATTGCATGGAGTTTAACGGTAATTGTGGAAACAGTCCTAAATATATACTTCAGAATATGCAGTTAAAATAATTTTTCCCTGTTTTTTAAGAACGGGATGGTAGTTATTGCACATTTCTTTGAAATATTTTTGTTACCAATTTTTTATGCAAATATAACATGTAACAACAAACAATGTATGTATTTACACTATATACACATAATACATATTTGTATATATAGAAGAACAAAAAGACAACACAGGAATAAAAGAAAAAATGGGTTCCTATAACTTTGAACAAATCTTACCTTACGCTGTACCCTACACAAAAATTTGCATTATTTATGACAAAATGGTAAAATAATGGTTTATAAATTCAAAAATTTGAAAGTTTGAATTACATAAATGATCAGAGTGGGTTTATGAAGATTTTTTAAAAAACGTTAACAAAATCCACAAACAATGAGTTTTTTGTGCCAATTTCAAGTACCAATTGTCAACAATTTAAGCCCCATGTAAGTGTAAGTCGTTATAAAAATAAATCAGTAACCACATCTCAGTTATTAAACTAAAAAAAATAATTCTAATAAAATAGTAACAAAAAAATGTAACAGTCACAACTAACTAAAAAACAATATTAAAAATCGAAAAGTTCTTGTGATTTTTATGGTAACAACAACAACTGAAAACTGTATTGAGTTTAGTCAAAAATATCTCAACTGTAGGCTTCTTGACCTGAATATTTTAGCCAACACATTATTTCCTTCTCGTTGCAAATCGTTATTCTCTTTTAACAGCTCATTCCGTTTCTCTCTGCTTTCTTGCTTTTTTTACTTGAATCCTTTCAAATATTTCTTTTTTATGTCCCATTCGTTCTTTGTGCCGTTCCTCCTTATCTTTCCTGATTCTTTCCAGAAAATCATTGTTTTTTGCTTTAATAATCCTGGTTCTTAAAAACTGTAGCTTTCACTGTAGCATTCACTTGGCCATTTGCATCATCTGCGTTTGCCTCCAGTGTTACTGTTCTGGGAGTTGTTTCTTTAATTTCCTGATTTATGTCTGGCAGTTCTGATATTGTACTAATTGATATAAGAACAGTGGGGTTGATGATGATGATGATGATTAATACAGGCAGCAAGCCAAGGTTATTACTACCTCTACACCGCAGCCTAAAGAGACTTATTCTGACGCTTGTTGCTCGATTTCACATTAAAAGAGGTTAGTCACCTTTATTAGGCTGAGCAGCCCCCTTATCAGAGTATTTTCAGGGGATACCCCCTGGGGGATTTGACTCTCCAGGTGGGTTGTTCTCCAGCGTGTCAGTGCGTAGCACTCTTTGATAATGTGGTAGGCTGTTTCCTCCTCCTCATTGCAAAGCCTGCATATGGGTTCGTCGTTATATATGCCCATGGTGTGCATGTGTTTCCTTAGAGTACTATGACCGGTTAAGAGGCCTGTCACGATTCTAAGCTTGTTTCGGTTTAGTTTTAGGATTTCAGAGGTCATTGACTCTGAGGGGTTATCCAGCATTAATTTGCTGTTTCCCAGCCCCGAAATGTGGCTCCAATATGACCGATGTTGTCGCTTCCCCCACCCAGTCACGCATCCTCTTGCCGAGGCTTTTGGAACCCCAAAAACCGGTTCTGGCCCCATGAAGGCAGTAATTGAACCCTGCCTGGCCAAAGCGTCTGCTTTTTCATTGCCCTCTATGCCCTTGTACCCCGGCACCCAAGCAAGTGTTACAACATTGCTGCTAGCCAGGTTTTGAAGACAGTTCCAGACTAACTTTGAATTGATCTGATAGCATGCTAGAGCTTTTATTGCTGCCTGACTATCCGTGAAAATTGAGATGTTTCTACCTCTGTAGCCCCTCCTCAGGTTCTCACGCAGGCATACCTCAATAGCATGTACTTCTGCTTGGAAGACTGTGGCATGTATCCCCAGTGGCACCAAGTGTTATGCTTAGGAACAGCCCCATGAATTCCCGCGCCCGCACCTCCTTTCATCCTGGATCCGTCTGTGTAC
This sequence comes from Polydrusus tereticollis, assembly GCA_963920685.1. Classification (NCBI taxonomy): domain Eukaryota; kingdom Metazoa; phylum Arthropoda; class Insecta; order Coleoptera; family Curculionidae; genus Polydrusus; species Polydrusus tereticollis. Next base: position 32,205,795 of record OY987328.1, on the reverse strand, counting down.
CATACTAGTCCACCCGACTGTTCTGCTTCTTCCTTTAAACTGAAGCTCCACTGTATCTGGGTTTTGTGTGGTTTGTGGAAGTTAGTGGTTGGGGTCATTAAATCACTGCTCATCTCCAATAATGAGTTCGCGATTATGTTTGTAATCCTGGTGTGTCCGATTACAGGACCGATTGCCAAGTGTTATTTCAGGTCAGTCTATACGCCCCCATTCTAGCTTCCGCCTTGATAAGTATGCCAAGGGGTGGAAGATTTAGTAGAGTTTCCATAGCCGCTGTTGGAGTGCTTCTCATAGCACTTGTTATACAAAGGCATGCAAGTCTCTGGATTTTTGTCAACTCCAGTTCTGCTTTTCTTTGGTCGGTTTTGGTCCACCAAACCACTGATCCGTATGTGATCATTGGTCTAACCACTGTCGTGTACAACCAGTGTACCATGCGTGGATTGAGTCCGCAATTTTTCCCTACAGCTCTTTTGGTGACCATGAGCGCCATTTTACTTTTATTAATGATATTCTGCACATGGGAGTTCCAGGTTAGTTTTGCATCTAGGGTTATTCCTAGATATTTCACCTCCTGGGATATTTGCAGTTCCTTTCCGAAGAGTTTTGGTAGTTTTAGATCTTCCAATTTTCTTCGTTTTGTAAATGGGATTATCGTTGTCTTGCTTGGGTTTACCTTGAGGTTTTCCCTATTGCACCAATCTTCGATGATGTTCAGAGCTTGTTGCATGAGTTCCGATATAACGTGGGCGTGTTTTCCCCGAATGAGTACAACTAAGTCATCAGCATACCCCTGGGTATAGAGCCCTCTGTTATTAAGTTCAGAAAGAAGGTTATCGACTACCAGGTCCCACAGTAGTGGGGACAGAACACCTCCCTGCGGGCAGCCTTTTGCTGCCAATACCTCCACTTTTTCACCAAACAGTGTTGCGCTGACCTGTCTACTGTGCAGCATGTTATCTACCCACCTATAGATGGTCTCGCTCACGCCGCGTTCAACTAGTGCTGTTGTCATTGAACCGAAGGAGGTATGATCAAGGGCTCCTTCAATATCAAGGAATACCGCTAGGGCAATTTCCTTGTTTGCGAGTGCCGGTTCTATCTTCGATACTAATTGATGAAGTGCCGACTCACACGATTTTCCAGATTGATAAGCATGTTGGTTTGCGTGTAGATTCCTCTCACTTAGAGAGGTTTCCCTTATATGCTTCTCAATAAGTCTTTCTACCGTCTTCATTAAAAAAGACGACAGTGTGATCGGTCTAAATGCCTTGGGTTGAGAATAATCTCTTCCAGGTTTTGGAATAAAGACCATTCTGGCTTGTTTCCACGTATGAGGAATGTAGCCAGTTGCAATGCTATCCCTTATTATCCTACAAATTATAGGAATGATGATTTGTTTGCCCTGCTGTATTAGTGCTGGGATCAATTCATAAGGTTCGGGTGCTTTGTACGCTTCAAATGTGTCAATTGCCCAATCAAGTCGTTCATGGGTTACGACTTCCTTTGCAATTTTCCAATCCCTATCAGTGGCCCTTAGATTTGGGTTTAAGATATCAGGAAGTTGTTCATTTAAGTCTCTCACACTTGAATCTGGAAGATGTGTTTGGAGCAAAATTTCCAAAGTCTCTCTTCCAGTTTCTGTGTGTTTCCCATCCGGTTTAAGGAGAGTCCCGATTGGGTTTATGGGATCCGTTGCCAAGATTCTGTGTAGTCTGGCTGCTTCGGGGGTGTTTTCAACCTCCTGACAGAACTTTCTCCACGAGTTTCGTTTGGCTTTCTGTATATGGTTGCTATACTCCGTTTGCGCGGAGTGATATTCTTCCCATTTACCGGTGATCTTCGCCAGGTTAAATAGTTGACGTGTTTTTTTCCTCATGTGTGCAAGATCTTTGTTCCACCAGCTTGTGTCCTTGCTGATGGTTTTCCTTTTTAGAGGACAGTTGATCTGATATGAGTTTAACATTGCTTCCCGGAATTGGTGGGAAGTTAGCTCTATATCCCTTGTGCTGATCGTTAGATCTTCCTTATATTTCTCCCAGTTTGTGGTTTTGGGATTCCTGAAAGTTGATATTGATCTCTCAAAATTTGAGAGATCCATACAGATGTATCTGTGATCAGAAAGCGATGGATCATCAGACACATACCACCGAGTTATCTGTGAGATTATACGAGGGGACGCCAGGGTTATATCAATTACCTCTTTACGAGCGCTTGTAACAAAAGTGGGTTCATTACACCGATTTACCAGAAACAAGTCCCTAGCTATAATATAATCTAAAAGGTACTCACCTCTTTTGTTTATGTTACTACTGCCCCATACAGTGTGGTGTGCATTTGCGTCCATGCCAATGATGGTCTGTAGGTTCTATTCCCTACAGTACGCTTGCAGTTTTTCCAAGTCTTCTGATGGAGGTGGACTGGGTGAGGCAAATGGCAGGTAGACCGAAGCGAGGACAGCTTCTGAATGGGTCCCCGCCAGTTTGTATTTCAGCTTTATTGCTGCCTGGTCTCTAAAACAGAAATCGGTCAGTTTAAAAGCTTGTAGTTCATTTCTGACAAAGATGCAAGATCTGACATTTTCGGAAAGTGTGTTGTAAATTAACTTACCTTTAGCTTCTGTGAGGCCCCCTACTCTTCCTCTGAGTAGCCAGGGATCTTGGATGAGGGCCACATCGAAGTTACCAAGACATACAAGTCTACACAGGGCGGCTGTAGCTGCCCTGTTATGCTGCAGGTTTATTTGTATGACCCGCAGCGCCATATTCCTTTTTGTGAGTTTTTGAGGTCCTGAAGGTAATCTCTTTAAGGCCGACAAAGGCTTTAAATTCCCTCTTGACCAGATCCTTTAGGCTGTTTTCAGGTATAGCGAGTACAAGGTTTAGGTCCTGTTTCTTGCTCTTGCTGTTTAGAATTCTCCAGTCTTCGGTTTTAAAATCCCTATTTTGGATCTCCAGAAGTTGAAGAATTTGTTTGGGTTCCTTGATCTCGAGATCATCAGTAGGAACCCATGTTACCACCCTGAAGGTTTTAACGACATCCTTAGCGTCGCCGACTATAAGGTTTGCCGCCTCCCAGGGTTGCAGGTTTGGCACCGTTTCTAGCAGCCAGGTTCTGGTGGAGCTGTTAGCGCAGGTCATAAACAGCACGCCCCCTTGAGCATAGCTGCTTATAACCTGCTGACCCTCTCCCGTAGGAGACCTCTAGATTTCCCTGGTGAGTGCCAGTCTTATCTTTTTAGACTGCTCTTCAGACAGTCTTGCCTCAGGGTAGGTTTCCAGAGTAATAGCCATCTTAAAAAACAGTGGGGTTAATATTCCTTTTTTTCCCAATATTGCATTCATTTCTTCTGCGTATTCAAAAAACTTTCGCCTTGCCCCAGTTTGGTTTTTATTATCGAACCATTTTTTAAAATTTCTTTCTAGTACCTTCCATCTATTTTCGCAGTTAGATGCCGTCAATACCATATTTCCCTTTAAATATGTGGGAAATAGTTTCCCACAACTTTTTAAAGTTTCTAACTTGGAAGGTTCCAACATGTGAACGATATTCTTTTTATAAAAGTCTAGTAAAATAAGAGTATTTGCTCTGGTCCAAGAAAATGCAGACCTAGCATCATTTAAATTACGCCCCTCTGCGTCGTTGATTTGTAACCCCAAACTTGCAACTCCCTTTGAGAAAAAATTATAAATTCGTCCAAACCAGAATCTAAAAATGAACAATTCTCAACTATTATTGATAATATAATTTAAGAAAGGAAGTAAAACATATACCTTCCCTAACTTGCATTTTGCAAATTTTGTTGTTCCTGATGCGCTATTTTTATTGTTTTTGTTTTTACCAATAATTGAATTATTTATAGGTTAATTTTCTGTCATCTGCCAGTTATTCTGTCAGTTGTTCTTGGTACGTTCGCAGAGCGCAAAATTTCCAACCAGTTCCCAATCGATCACAAACTGCGGATGCGCATACAAAAATTGGCAATCTGTTAGCAATTTGCTTGTACGAACGAAGCTATTATTCCAATCTTGGCGCATTACAAACAAATTAGATTCATTAATTAATTAATCATTCCATTTTTTATATCATCTCAGATAGACGTCACTTCTACCAAAACATACGAAGCCTTCATTTGCAGCATCTTTTGCAATGAATTGCTAAAATATCTTCTATGTGTCGATTTAAACGCGTTTATTCTTCCAAATGATGCCGTTTGAATTATATTAACGTGTCAATTTCCAAAAAAATATATTTACTAATTTTTGAAATATTTGCAATATTCCAGACTTTTTGACACCCTCTATAATTAGGTACTTGTATAAATGCATATTTTCAAATGGCAACCACGCAATATTTTTTCAACTTAATTTCAGTTGTACACTTTAATCACTTTAATATTACTCTGAGATCTTGACATTTAGAAATACCACACGCTATCCGCTATTAAAAATATTGAAAATAACACCCTCGCCTTACTAAGGATGTCACGAAGCAATAAACTATTTCTAGGTTATATAACTAAATGGATTTATTAAAAGTAAAAACTGTTTCCTGGTTTGGCAGGATCATTATAGAGCACAGTGGCGTGGATAAGGGCCAGGCAAATCCAATTAAAACGGGACTCTATTCTGAAATTCCAGATTCCTGGATAACGTAACGTATTAACTGCAACATACGATGCAATGTTTTTACTTCTAAAAACTTTTATTATATATCGATTCATTGAATAAACACTCTCCCTCTAGTACTCTCCACAGTCGGCACTGCAATATTTTGTCTAAACAGTCCAAAGTGCCGGTGCACACGGCGTTATGCGGTGCATCGAATTTAACGCGGCGCTCGTACAATACACACGAGTGTTAGAGAATTACTCACGCACAGGTTGCAATTTTTGTATATTATACAAGGTGATCCACCGAAAACTTTTACCCATGTTTATTTTATTGTAAATGAAGAAATCTGAACCTTATTCTTCAGGGGGACATTCTGTTACATCCCGCCCCCCTCATGTGTTTGAAAACCCCTAAGGTCTGTCAAGCTTTCATCCTTAATATCTTAAATGAAAAGGGGGTGATACCTTATTTTGAAGGGAATTTAGTTGCCTATTCAACGAGACCTTGTTCATTAAATTTAAATTAAATTTATAAACAAAGTTTCGTACCATTTAAGTGTCCGAGCGTATTTTGATGTATTCATTTACAAGAAAATGAACCTGAATGGAAAGTTTTTGGCCTTGTATATATATGTATATAATTGTATTCAAATACGCAAGTGGAATTCAACGCCCGTGTGTATTTACCAATGCTCGCCAATGTAAATCTATACCACCCGCAGCACAGATTACTTAACGCGCGTTTTAGAAAACCCCAGCATACATCGTTTTCACCAAGCTGTAAATATGAACTAAATAATGTGTAGACAAAGATAGCACGCCCATGGATTGTCCCTGTTGAAGGAGCTTTACATATGACTTCGCTTCCCCTTACGGGTACCGCGTAGCTACGGACTGAAACGGCGTACACACATCACACGAGCTTAAATACTAAAATAGACTAATAATATCTAGATATCTTTTTGGCTACCCTATGCTGGCCGCCATTGTGATCACATTTTTGCATGGCAACACTGAATTCCCTAAGTTAAGGGTAGGTATGAATGTAGCAGGAACTGTCAATCTAACAGCATATTTAATCCTTAACCCTATTTATTTTAACCAAACGTTTTGTTAGTTAAAGTTATTATAAATAATTTCTGTATTTTTGAATAAGTTATGAGTCCGTAATAATTTTTTATCCCAATTGAGTTATTTATTTAATGAGTTCACATCTATCGTGTTACGCGTGGGATAATTACAATTTCCCTAACCTTTGAAAACCTCTTGGGCTAGTTCATTATCAAAATGCATATTTGGGGCTGTGCTCCTAAACATACCCTAAGATTGCTGGATTCCATTCAAAGAAGAGCCATTCGCTTGATTGGTGACCATGATCTGACAAACAACCTGGAAAGCTTTGAACATCGAAGGCAGGTCCCAAAGATTCAAGACCAACGTGAATAGTTTCCTGCGCACACGCACCGCTCGCAGAGCGTTATAAAGGATTAATCCTGCAGTGCTGCCTTATCATAACCACCAAATTGGTGGTATTATTTATTAACGTGTAATAATTGAAACAAAAGAAAATTGACTATTCTTGACCGCACTCCTATTGATGTTTTATAGTAGGCAGACCATATTCGGAAGCAGTTTTCCAAAATACTTCTAGGAAATACGTGACATAAGTACATCGTTTCTGAAATTCCAACATTATCTTATTAAAACATCACCAGCCAGACATCCTAAAAGCTTGTGCTATTGTTATCGATATCGATATGAACCTCAAATTAAACAAACTGCCTAGATTCTAGATCGTTACGTTAATCCAGTTAATAATACACTTAAAGCCAACACACAACAAAAACGTATCTCAACCACGTATACCTTAATAAATCGGGGTTACGTCTAGAAAAGTTGTTCCGTAAAAATAAAGCACCGCTTCTTTTACAAACGTAAACGTAACACAGTAACCTGTTATATTTCCTTGTATGAGCCCTCATCTTGAGGGCTCCTCATAAGGGTCTTGTCTCGCAACCTCTCTTAATAAATATAAATCGTCATCATTACTAAAATGTATTCGTTTTCTGATCGATACTTTTTGTTTTAGGTTATGTCTCTCCATATTTACATCTATTTTTGAAATGAGATACACGTTGCGTTAACGAGATACGTAAACGCAGGATCCCGTAGCGATACGTTCGACGTATCACGTATACCTATCCGTATCCTCTGTGCGCAGTCGCAGATCAATACGTATAGGCATACGTGTTGATAACTGGCCGTGCTTTAAGTGTCTAATGTCTTCTCATCATTCCTTAGAAAAGGTTTACACCAGTAAATTATATGAAATAATGGTAATTTTAACTTTATGTCATAAATATATTTATATTATATATATATATTAAAAAAATTGGAAATGTAAACCACTTTTCGCCGTAAGGAATAAAATATCTCATAATATATGTAGTAAATGAAAGTAAATTTTTCAGGAAATAAAAAATCTACTGTAGAAATTATGTCCTATTTCTAATGTGATTTTTTCACAACAGCAATATAAAAGGAATTGAATTCCATATTGGCGGTATTACAACCCATAGATAAATAGGTGCAATTTATTGAAAGGTAACTAGGGTATTAAAACACTATAACTATGCATTTCAGTTAAGTTTATTAATAAAATAATTCATATTTTCGAAAGCGTTGACCAGCATCTCTGGAGAAATGTTACCACGTTCTTGGATAATCCTTTTCGGTAACTGTTCTAAATCTTCAACTGGTGTTGTAAAAATATTGTTCTTCAAATAAGAAACATTACCAAAACGTAGTTCAGCGTCAAGTAATTGTTCAACAAATGGATTCAAAATATTGTCCTTATACCGCTGTGCTGTAACTATGCCACGGAAAAAAATAGGACCAACAATTCTTCTTCGGGAAACAGTCAACCATATACCAATTTTTTGAGGGTGCAATGTGGACTTTCAAAAAATGGTGATTTTCACTACTCCACATGCGTATATTCTGAGAATTCACATAACCGCTAAGGTGGAACCAAGCTTCATCAGAAAAAAATGTCAGGTCTAATAAATCACTTATTTCCAATAAATTTTGGATAAACCACTGACAGTAATTCCTGCGTCTTTCAGAATCAATAAATCACGCATTTCCAATAAATTAACTAACTAAATAACTAAAATAAAAATAATATACAGTGTAATTAATTTAAAATTCTGAATTAATGTCACTTTCGGTATGATCCGATCATCCAAAATAATTTATAAACATAAAAAAAAAACATTTCTTGCAACCACATTTAAATCTTAAAAATAAGATCTCATTTAGTTCTCGAGAAATATCTTATAGGCCACTTTACTTGGTGTACTGTGTATAGAACCTATGATTATGTGATTAACAGCAAATCCGAAAAACAAAGATTGTAGTATGTGTACAAAGATTAGTAGTTATATGTAGTATAGGTACCAAAAGTTTGATTTTTAAATATTGTTGGTCAAAAGTTAAGATAGGCAGAAACAGCGTTTGGATCTAACTCTTTCAGTTATAAATATGGAAACCTGTATACAGACTTGAAAAGAATACCTATATTACTATTCGCCCATTCCCGATCTCTGTGACATTGACCTGGTTTCCTTATAACCCTAAAAGTAGGGCAAGTACAAAACAGTTGAGATTTACAATTCCTTAAGGGGTTTTCATTTAAGGACCCTGTTATCACGGAAAATCATGTTTAATTTGAATTTCAACGAGTTCAGAAATGATTGGATGTTGGATGTTTCGGAGTGTAAACTAAAAGTTTTATGTTCTTATAAAATAAGGATTCGAAACTACGCAGTTGGATGCTGATTATCAGGATCCCGCAAAAATGGTAATATATTCAACACAATTTTAATTAGGGCAAAATACATCAATTTGATATCCTGATAAAATTAACAACATTTTGAGTACTTCCGGTTAGTTTTGGCAATTCGTTGCCATATTTTTTACAAAATAGAAAAACCGAACACACTTTTTTTTTATTCCTTATTTGCAGGTGTAGGTATTAATAGTTTTTTAACCGAACGTTTTGTTTTCTCATCGTCATTACATCAACAGTACAGTATTTTTTTACATTTTAGTGAGTACGTAGTATTCTTAAGTACAATATAAATTTGTATTTTTCCAGTTTAACAATACCATAGTAAAAATGTCATTAAAGTGATTTTTCGTAATTTTTGTCTAAAAAGTAATGCTGAGCACGCACTACGACGCGAAATCTGATCTATATACAAGTCATAAGGAACAACATAATAAGTGACTGCGATTTTTAAATCGTGCACTGAGGACAATTTCTAATAAACATCATTAAAAATCGACTTACTATAGCTAGAAATCGTTGTAACATAGATGACACATTTTGTTGACTGTTGTGGTCATTAAATTGAAAGTGCTGGATCAACCGACTTATATGTCTTTTGAGTCTGCTGTAGTTACCAAACAGTCTTTGCTACTGTTACAAAAAATATTGCTACTACTAACATTTTTAATTATGCATGTAGCAGCACCGATATCTAGTGATACCAATAACAAAATAAAATGCTGTGATAAGTAGTGCAGTGATTTGTCATTTGTCATAAGTAATTGTTACTTCTGGTATAGCGATAATTCTCGACCTTAAAAACAAAGTTAATGTTTGCGTAATTAGGTAATTTTTCGCTTACAATTCTCCAGGTGACAAATGAAAAAACTATATAGCAAACAGTTTAAATAAATTTCTTGAATCTTGAGAACCTTGTTAATATAGGTACCTATAGTGGAATATATTTTATTATTCGTCTATGATAAAAGCTAGTAGAGTACCTGCATGAAAAGAAACTTGTCGAGAATCCAGTAATTTGTTGCAAACCTTCTTGTATAGTTGTTAAATTCGTATTAACTTTTGATTGTTTGTAACATTTGTATTAATATTAACAATTTATGAAATACGCTATTACCAGATATTACTTTCTTGATTTATACCTATTAAGCTTGTAGATGCAGTAAGTGTAAAAGAATATAAATTTGACTATGACAGTAGCTTCAGCAACATATTTAGGTGTGGTTAATGAATCTAAATTTGCGGTTGTTACCATAACAAAAGTCATTCATAGCTATTAATAAGACCAGTTGCAATTATTTAAGCTGTGCTTATTAAAAAATTTGTGGTACAGAAATTGAGCTGGTTCCGTTTCCTCAATGTCCTGTAAGAAGTCGCGTGATTAAAAATTGTAGTGCGCGCTCAGCCTATATAAATGGAAGATGCATTTTCATCCTGATGTTAACAAAAGAAGGTGCGATGTGGCCACATTCCACAGGTTTAGGTTAGTTTAGGTTATCATGTGTGCTTACAGACAAATATTATGCATAGGTACCTGTTGTTATCGTTATAAGTTAACGATAAAATATTTAATCGCTTTGGCAGAAAAATAGAAGGTTTACTATAACATTAAATGAACAAAAACAATATTTATGTTTAATGCCCCAACGCTTGCTCAAAACTGAAGATAATTCGTAATATTTAGTAAGTATAGGGTGGCTTCAGCCCCTCTAGCCCCCACCCATGAATCCCATTCGCACATACAATTCGCCTACAGTCCCGGGACTGTTCAATTTGAACAGTTACATAACTCAAGCGATGCGCCCTTCAGTTTTTAGACTGGCAGTTTTTGAGCTGCAGAAAAACTAAGCTGTTACCACAACCACACACACAAGCGTTTTGTCAGTGCTAATCGAATAATTCCTGTAGGGAAGAATGGTTTTAACTAAAGTCTAAAAACTAACCTAAACTACAAAAGCTAGCAGCATTTCTTGTGCTTTTATTATTAAAAGGCCAATAAAGGTATCCTTTTACGTTCAGTTGGCCGTCAGTAGGTATTCCCTTACTTGAGACGGTATCTCCTAAAACACATGTATTTTCTTATGGAGAAATTTCCATTATTCAGCCATGCGCATTCCGTTATGATGGCATCCATTTCAACACAAACATTATAATGTACTTTTTTCCTTTTTGTGACATGCGTAATTGATATAGTAATTGTAGATATGCTTTTAAAGTTCCTGTACAAACCTGTTTAGGACTCTGTTGACTGATGCAGTGTGGATTAAAAATATTATTATTTTTAAAATTATTTATTAAATTTAAGGCACAAAACTTTGTTTATAAGTAATTGGTATAATTAATCGGTGTTATAATCATAAGCCTCTTGATTAAGAACGACCATTTTAATTTAATTGTATATTATGTTGTTAATGTTACATGGTATATTTTACGTAGAATAATAGTTTTAGATTTAGGATTAGACAATCTCCTTGTATTTACATTAAATCATTAAACAAGTTACATAAAAAGGGGGGGTTTTACGTTTTAATATTTAAGTTAAACATACGTGTATGTCAAGGATAAAGCTAGATCAAAAGGATGGAACGAAATCGAGAAAAGTATTCAAGTAGTTGGGATAATTTTAGGGTTTTTCACAGGGAACCGACCTAGATGTCTAGGTAGATTAAATAGCAGTTGCTTGTACCTGATCGCAAAATGTGTTTACCAATCAAGTTGTAGTTAGTTAAAAAAGGCATTGGTTTTATCTGGATTAAACCGTTCTGATTTAAAAATAATTATTATATCAATGAAATATTCTTATGAAATATATAGTGTAACATACACAAACCTTTATATTATATTCATCGAATTGAATGATTTTCACACTTACCTAGAGTGGACCTTCTATTGGATGGCCGAAGGCAACATAGATTTTTTTCTCTTCAATAAATAAAAAAAAGAACCACATGCGGACGCTGAACTCTAATCAGCATATTTTACTAGTAAATGGACCTATTATTGTTGTGTACAATGATTCGATGATTTATCATAGTTTTGTATGCGATCTACGAGGGTTCCACCCATATGCTATTAACGACTCACTTTTTTCAAATATCACTCGATGTCAGTGTTGTAGTTCTGGTTGCGATAACACAGAGTAATTGGCTGTTGACAGTGTTTATAAAATAAAAATAGACTAACCTTTTCTGCAAACGTTCTTAGGGACCGTTGTCTTCTTTTTTTTTTTATAACGGATATTGACACAAAAACGGCAGTATAGTGGTCTTTTGTTAATTTCGGATTTATTTGATGTGTTGATTGACGAGGCAAATATCATTGATGATCAGTGGTGATGATTGATATTTACGTTTTACCTGTTAGCCTGACTTTGTAATCGTTTTCAAAATTTCTTCACATTACGACCCTGATGATGAGCTCGCAAACGCATAGACAAAAAGTTTTTTAAATATAAAAGGTTTAAGGAGAACGTTTGCCCTTAAACATTATACGCTTATTTAAGACAATATTAATTTAAACTACAAAAAAGTATATTGTTTTTATTAAAATTGTACTATTTATACTTTAAGTATGTATAGATATTTTTATTATTTTGTAACTATGGTGAGTTCTTTGTATTCCAAAAAAGTGGATTTTCTGAATTATTTTATTTTACTATTATTATACAGTATTAGTATTTGTCTATCATTAGTTTGCTATAGCGTTAAATAAGGCCACTGCATTTTATGCATTTTTAATTATGAATTCAAGACATATTTCAATTCAACTAACAATTTGCATGTTTAAACATGTAACTGTTTAAAATAACCACCTGAAAAGTAATAACATGTAAGAACTAGGTCCAGTAAAAAATACTACAAAAACTAAGATTAGGGTAAAATCACCTTTTAACCAAGTATGGCTGATTCCAAGAAGATATCACTTCAATGACCCTACACTCCCAGTATAATTTACTTTTTAGTTCATTACCTCATTAATTCAATCTCGCGAATTAATTATCCCTCCCGCTTCATTTTTGAGTAACCCAATAAGTTCTTTTCCCCCACCCCTACAATTCACTACCCCCACTCCAATCTCGACAGATCCTACATTATAACTAGGCGTCTGCAGAAAGACCTTGTCATATCTACTTTAGACAGGCAACCGGACAGACACATCTTGTAGAAATTTACAGAAAGATGGAGAAGTTTATTATTGTTAAAGACGTTGTTAAAAAGTTACGAGAATTTAACCTTACAGGACGCACTCTAGAGTTTAAGTTAAAACCTGTTCCACAGGGAGTTGAACCAGTTGGTTGGGTGGAAAAAGGAATTAATCAAATTATTCAAAACGCTACAGTAGGCCTACAACCCTTAGATCGTGTGGGTTTTAGTTTTTGCTCTAAAGACTTCAACCGAGGAGAAGGTTGGATTCGCTTCAAAGCAGCTAAAGACATAACCTTTCAAGATGTTTGGAGTGTTATAAGTGGCATTTATCAGTCAAACTCAGCAGGTCTTAATACAGAATCATTTTGTCTTAGTGTGACAACTGTTAGATTACCTGTTGGTGGGGGCAGAGGAAAAAATTATAACAGCTTTCACGAGGAATGTGACAAGCGACGAGGTATTATAAGTATTAAAAATACCGATAACCTGTGTTTACCACGTGCTTTGGTAGTCGCCATTGCCCATAATAAAAGAGATCCCGAATTCAGTAAGGTTAGAAGAGATATTAGTAAAATTCAAACCGAAAGAACAAGATCATTGTTGGAGAGAGCTAAAATTAGCATTCCTGAGGCAGGAGGTGGAATTCCCGAGTTAATACAATTTCAAAATCATCTAAAAGAATATAAATTAGTTGTTTATAGCAATGGATCAAAAGGACGAAATATTATATTTGAAGGTTCAACTGAAAGCAATAAACGGCTGAACTTATTACATTACAAAAGCCATTTTAATGTAATTACATCGCTGACAGCAGCTTTTTGTTCTAACTATTTTTGTGAAAAGTGTTACGTCCCATATGATCACAAAAATGAGCACCGATGTGGTGGAACCTGTTAGGCATGTCAGCAAGCCCCTGCTTGTGAAATAGCAATAAAAATTAAATGCCAGGACTGTCTACGATTTTTTAGAAGTCAAAACTGTTACGAAAATCATAAAAAGGATTATTCGTCAGGCAAATTTACAGTATGCGAACAAATTAAACTATGTTCTATTTGTTTAAAAACCATTAAAGCCAAAAGAGCACATGTATGTGGTGAAATTTATTGTAAAATTTGTAATAAACATGCACCCGAGGATCATCTATGTTATATTCGGCCTGATAAGGGAAAACCTAAGATTAAAGATGTTCTTTTTGTATTCTACGATTTAGAGACGAGCCAAGACAAACTATTGGAAAATTCAACGTTTTTACATGAAGTCAATCTCTGTGTTTTCAAACAATACTGCGATGAGTGCATGGATTCTGAAGCAGATACTTGTAAAAAATGCGGTCTAAAGTTACAAAAAGTCAGAGGTATAGACCCAGCGGGGACATTTACTAACCATTTGTTACAAATGAGGAAAAACTTTAAAGAAATTATTGTAATAGCCCATAATGGTCAGGCTTTTGATCACCAGTTTATATTAAACTACATTATGACAAAGACAGATTTTACACCTGAGTTAATCATGAGAGGTACCAAAATAATTACGATGCAACTTGAAAATGTAAAATTTATCGACTCACTTAACTATTTCCCTATGCCTTTAGCCAAACTACCAAAGGCATTTGGACTTGATGATATTTTTAAAAAAGGCTACTTCCCGCACCTATTTAATACAAAGGCAAATGAAAACTATATAGGACCTCTACCATCAATTGAATATTACTCCCCAGATAGTATGAAAGAAGAAGACAGAGCCAAATTTCTTAAATGGTTTGTAGAGCATGAAAATGATGGTTTCGATATGCAAAGAGATCTGGTAGACTACTGCGTATCGGATGTCGAAATTCTTGCGCAATCATGTTTAAAGTTTAGAGAACAACTTATACAAACTACCAATGTATGTCCATTTACTGAAGCCACAACTATTGCTTCAGCATGCAATAAAATTTTTAGAAGAAATTTTTTGAAGCCTAATACTATAGGAATCATACCAAAAAATGGATACCGATGGAGAAACAGGCAGAGCAAAATTGCCATAGATTGGTTACTTTGGACCGAGAATCACAGAAAAATCAACATCTTACATGCTGCTAATGGTAAAGAAGCTGTTTTAAATGGTGTAAAAGTCGATGGTTACTGCTCCGAAACAAATGAGGTATTTGAATTTCAAGAATGTTATTTCCATGGATGTACTGTATGCTACAAGTTCGGCAGGAACGATCCTCTTTCCGAGGACCCCTCAGAAACGCTAAATTTAAGATATGAAACCACAAAGGCAAAAATTATTAGACTAAAAGATTTCGGTTTTTTAGTTAATGAAATGTGGGAGTGTGATTTTAGAAATTTATTAAAAAATAATCCAGAGATAAAATCCTATACTAATACCCATTACAATAAAATTTTGACAAAACTAAATCCAAGAGATGCTTTTTATGGAGGACGAACAGGAAATACATGCGAATACTATGAAATAAAAGATACGGAAAAAATTAAATACGCCGATGTTTGTTCCCTCTATCCGTACATCTGTAAGAGTTCTAAATTTCCACTATCACATCCAGAAGTGTATGTAGGAGATGCGTGTAACAAATTAAACCTAAATAATATAGATGGTTTAATTAAATGCACAATTCTCCCACCAGAAGAGTTGTACCATCCAGTACTCCCTCAAAAAATAAACAATAAATTGATGTTTATTCTTTGTCGAACATGTGGTCAAGACATGAATTACAACGAATGTAAGCATACCAGAGAAGAAAGGGTACTTGAAGGAACATGGGTTCTGGACGAGGTACTTAAAGCCCTAGAAAAAGGATATAAAATACAAAAAATACATGAAATCTGGAAATATAACGTACGAAAGTTTAATAAAGAAAACGGTGAGGAAGGATTATTCACATCCATGATGAATAAATTCATTAAAATCAAACAGGAAGCATCAGGCTGGCCTAAAGATTGTGAAATAGAGGAAGACAAAGTTAAATACATTGATCAGTTCTTTGAAAAGGAAGATGTTAAACTAGAGTATACCAAAATTATTGAAAATCCAGGGCTAAGATCACTGGCGAAATTAATACTTAACTCGTTTTGGGGAAAATTCGGTCAAAGAGAGAATCAACCAAAGACGAAAATTGTAAATAAACCAGCAGATTTATTTGCAATGTTTATTAACCCTGCAATTTATATCAATGGGGTTATACCCGTCAACGATAAAACATTACTTGTCAATTATGAATATATAGAAGAAGCCAGCGATCCGTTGCCGACTGTTAATGTTGTTATAGCGGCTTACGTAACAGCGCAAGCGCGCCTTAAATTATACTCCTATCTTGAAGCTCTTGATAAAAGAGTCTTATACTATGATACAGATTCCGTGATTTATGTTTCAAAAAATAATGACCCCGATATATCAACGGGGCAATTTATTGGAGACATGACAGACGAGTTGGAGAGTTATGGCTCTAACTCATACATAACTAAGTTTGTTTCTGGAGGCCCCAAGAATTATGCATTTAAGGTTCACTCGACGAAAAGTAATTTAGAAGAAACGGTCTGTAAAGTTAAAGGTATAACTCTCAACTATGCCGCATCACAAGTAATAAATTTTGATGCAATCAAACACATGATTCTTCAAAAATCCGAACCGATCCCCATCATATCCAGAAGCATACGGCGTAGCAAGGAGCACATTGTGACAACTTGTACTGAAGTCAAACTCTATAGACCTATTTCAACAAAGAGAAAATTTCTATCGGATGGAAGCTCCGAACCATATGGATATAGAAAAAGAAAAACCCATTGAAAATAAAATATATTGTATATTTTGTATGTATTGTATATAAAATATATTATAAATATTGTATATCTAGAACCGCTATGGAGTTTAAAAATGTAAATTAAGTAATAAACAATTTAAAATATCCATTTTGGTTTTATTTTTTTCTTTAACAGTAAGAGTTTTCAAAAAGTATTTAAATAAGTAATTATGTACATATTAAAAAATATGTTTTTATTTTTACAAAGACATTTATAATTTAAATAGTTTGAAAATATTATCCAGTCATTTAAGTACTACACTTAAACTTAAAGAAAAGTTCTCCGAAGCCACAAAAAACACTAAGGGAATTGGTTCTTTTCAGCTATTTTTCTGTTATTCTTATAGTAATCCATAATCGTTTCAAATTTGAACGACCCACATGATAGTCTTTTTTTTTGTAATTTATGCATATTTTAATTACAAGGTTTCATACAACTTTAACAAATAAAAGTTGTTTTTTTCTTTTATTTTTTTCTTTTCTGTTTTCTTTTTCGGTTCTTAAGAAATGCTAAAGAATCTGTACAAAACAAGTCACGAATTAACTAAATAGCCACCATTTCACTAAATACTTAACACTCAGTATACAATTTTCAGAAATGTCATGATTAAGAACGGTTCTAGTCATTTTATACAAGATTTCACATGATTTAACAAATTTAAAACATTTTTTTTAATTTTTACTAAATTCCAAACACTCAGTATACACTTTTAAGAAAATAGGACGATTTGCGACTGTTTTAGTCATTTTTTACAAAGTTTCACAGGGCTTAATAACGTTAAAACATTTTTTTTAATTTTTTACTAAATTCTAAACACTCAGTATACAATTTTCAGAAATGCCATGATTAAGAACGGTTCTAGTCATTTTATACAAGATTTCACATGATTTAACAAATTTAAAACATTTTTTTAATTTTTACTAAATTCTAAACACTCAGTATACACTTTTTAAGAAAATAGGACGATTTGCGACTGTTTTAGTCATTTTTTACAAAGTTTCACAGGGCTTAATAACGTTAAAACATTTTTTTTAATTTTTTACTAAATTCTAAACACTCAGTATACAATTTTCAGAAATGCCATGATTAAGAACGGTTCTAGTCATTTTATACAAGATTTCACATGATTTAACAAATTTAAAACATTTTTTTTAATTTTTACTAAATTCTAAACACTCAGTATATCATTTTCAGAAAATAATACAATTCAGTACAGTTTTACAAATTTTCACAGGTCTTAATAACATTAAAACATTTTTTTTTTAATTTTTACTAAATTCTAAACACTCAGTATACAATTTTCAGAAATGACATGATTAAGAACGGTTCTAGTCATTTTATACAAGATTTCACATGATTTAACAAATTTAAAACATTTTTTTTAATTTTTTACTAAATTCTAAACACTCAGTATATCATTTTCAGAAAATAATACAATTCTGTACAGTTTTACAAATTTTCACAGGTCTTAATAACATTAAAACATTTTTTTAATTTTTTACTAAATTCTAAACACTCAGTATACAAGTTTCAGAAATGACAGGATTTAGAACAGTTTTTACAGATATTTACAAAGTCTTAATAACATTAAAATATTTTTTTCTAATTATAATTGCTATTTTCATCTTTTTTATTCCTTAATTATCTAACATAATGTATACAATTTCAAGAAATAGTAGATTTTTAATCCATGTACAAAATTCAAGAATCTAAAATACAATTAAATGTAGGCTTTTTTAATTGGCATCTCAGGCAAATTATTTTCCCCAAAATTATCTAAAAAAAGATATACCAAAAAACATTCTAAAGCGGTTTTTTACCTCTATAAGCATGCAGGCCGATCCGACCCTTGTCGGTTTTATTACCCGCATAAATTAACACAGTAGAGAGATATTGAGAGAGCGAGGCCAGGTGGTGCTGGTGGTGCAATTTACGATCTAACCCAGGTGGTACAGGTGGTGCGTTTTACGATCTAACCCGGGTGGTTCGGTGGTGCGTTTTATGATCTAACCCGGGTGGTTCGGTGGTGCGTTTTATGATCTAACCCGGGTGGTGCAGGTGGTGCGTTTTATGACCTAACCCGGGTGGTTCGGTGGTGCTGTTTATGACCTAACCCGGGTGGTTCGGTGGTGCTGTTTATGAGCTAACCCGGGTGGTTCGGTGGTGCTGTTTATGAGCTAACCCGGGTGCTTTCGTGAGGCGGCTCTGTCAATATTCCTCTACTGTGTTAATTTATGCGGGTAATAAAACCGACAAGGGTCGGATCGGCCTGCATGCTTATAGAGGTAAAAAACCGCTTTAGAATGTTTTTTGGTATATCTTTTTTTAGATAATTTTGGGGAAAATAATTTGCCTGAGATGCCAATTAAAAAAGCCTACATTTAATTGTATTTTAGATTCTTGAATTTTGTACATGGATTAAAAATCTACTATTTCTTGAAATTGTATACATTATGTTAGATAATTAAGGAATAAAAAAGATGAAAATAGCAATTATAATTAGAAAAAAATATTTTAATGTTATTAAGACTTTGTAAATATCTGTAAAAACTGTTCTAAATCCTGTCATTTCTGAAACTTGTATACTGAGTGTTTAGAATTTAGTAAAAAATTAAAAAAATGTTTTAATGTTATTAAGACCTGTGAAAATTTGTAAAACTGTACAGAATTGTATTATTTTCTGAAAATGATATACTGAGTGTTTAGAATTTAGTAAAAAATTAAAAAAAATGTTTTAAATTTGTTAAATCATGTGAAATCTTGTATAAAATGACTAGAACCGTTCTTAATCATGTCATTTCTGAAAATTGTATACTGAGTGTTTAGAATTTAGTAAAAATTAAAAAAAAAATGTTTTAATGTTATTAAGACCTGTGAAAATTTGTAAAACTGTACTGAATTGTATTATTTTCTGAAAATGATATACTGAGTGTTTAGAATTTAGTAAAAATTAAAAAAAATGTTTTAAATTTGTTAAATCATGTGAAATCTTGTATAAAATGACTAGAACCGTTCTTAATCATGGCATTTCTGAAAATTGTATACTGAGTGTTTAGAATTTAGTAAAAAATTAAAAAAAATGTTTTAACGTTATTAAGCCCTGTGAAACTTTGTAAAAA
Source organism: Polydrusus tereticollis (assembly GCA_963920685.1). Taxonomy (NCBI): domain Eukaryota; kingdom Metazoa; phylum Arthropoda; class Insecta; order Coleoptera; family Curculionidae; genus Polydrusus; species Polydrusus tereticollis. The sequence continues at coordinate 32,186,266 of OY987328.1, read as the reverse complement.
ATGACTAAAACAGTCGCAAATCGTCCTATTTTCTTAAAAAGTGTATACTGAGTGTTTAGAATTTAGTAAAAATTAAAAAAATGTTTTAAATTTGTTAAATCATGTGAAATCTTGTATAAAATGACTAGAACCGTTCTTAATCATGGCATTTCTGAAAATTGTATACTGAGTGTTTAGAATTTAGTAAAAAATTAAAAAAAATGTTTTAACGTTATTAAGCCCTGTGAAACTTTGTAAAAAATGACTAAAACAGTCGCAAATCGTCCTATTTTCTTAAAAGTGTATACTGAGTGTTTGGAATTTAGTAAAAATTAAAAAAAATGTTTTAAATTTGTTAAATCATGTGAAATCTTGTATAAAATGACTAGAACCGTTCTTAATCATGACATTTCTGAAAATTGTATACTGAGTGTTAAGTATTTAGTGAAATGGTGGCTATTTAGTTAATTCGTGACTTGTTTTGTACAGATTCTTTAGCATTTCTTAAGAACCGAAAAAGAAAACAGAAAAGAAAAAAATAAAAGAAAAAAACAACTTTTATTTGTTAAAGTTGTATGAAACCTTGTAATTAAAATATGCATAAATTACAAAAAAAAAGACTATCATGTGGGTCGTTCAAATTTGAAACGATTATGGATTACTATAAGAATAACAGAAAAATAGCTGAAAAGAACCAATTCCCTTAGTGTTTTTTGTGGCTTCGGAGAACTTTTCTTTAAGTTTAAGTGTAGTACTTAAATGACTGGATAATATTTTCAAACTATTTAAATTATAAATGTCTTTGTAAAAATAAAAACATATTTTTTAATATGTACATAATTACTTATTTAAATACTTTTTGAAAACTCTTACTGTTAAAGAAAAAAATAAAACCAAAATGGATATTTTAAATTGTTTATTACTTAATTTACATTTTTAAACTCCATAGCGGTTCTAGATATACAATATTTATAATATATTTTATATACAATACATACAAAATATACAATATATTTTATTTTCAATGGGTTTTTCTTTTTCTATATCCATATGGTTCGGAGCTTCCATCCGATAGAAATTTTCTCTTTGTTGAAATAGGTCTATAGAGTTTGACTTCAGTACAAGTTGTCACAATGTGCTCCTTGCTACGCCGTATGCTTCTGGATATGATGGGGATCGGTTCGGATTTTTGAAGAATCATGTGTTTGATTGCATCAAAATTTATTACTTGTGATGCGGCATAGTTGAGAGTTATACCTTTAACTTTACAGACCGTTTCTTCTAAATTACTTTTCGTCGAGTGAACCTTAAATGCATAATTCTTGGGGCCTCCAGAAACAAACTTAGTTATGTATGAGTTAGAGCCATAACTCTCCAACTCGTCTGTCATGTCTCCAATAAATTGCCCCGTTGATATATCGGGGTCATTATTTTTTGAAACATAAATCACGGAATCTGTATCATAGTATAAGACTCTTTTATCAAGAGCTTCAAGATAGGAGTATAATTTAAGGCGCGCTTGCGCTGTTACGTAAGCCGCTATAACAACATTAACAGTCGGCAACGGATCGCTGGCTTCTTCTATATATTCATAATTGACAAGTAATGTTTTATCGTTGACGGGTATAACCCCATTGATATAAATTGCAGGGTTAATAAACATTGCAAATAAATCTGCTGGTTTATTTACAATTTTCGTCTTTGGTTGATTCTCTCTTTGACCGAATTTTCCCCAAAACGAGTTAAGTATTAATTTCGCCAGTGATCTTAGCCCTGGATTTTCAATAATTTTGGTATACTCTAGTTTAACATCTTCCTTTTCAAAGAACTGATCAATGTATTTAACTTTGTCTTCCTCTATTTCACAATCTTTAGGCCAGCCTGATGCTTCCTGTTTGATTTTAATGAATTTATTCATCATGGATGTGAATAATCCTTCCTCACCGTTTTCTTTATTAAACTTTCGTACGTTATATTTCCAGATTTCATGTATTTTTTGTATTTTATATCCTTTTTCTAGGGCTTTAAGTACCTCGTCCAGAACCCATGTTCCTTCAAGTACCCTTTCTTCTCTGGTATGCTTACATTCGTTGTAATTCATGTCTTGACCACATGTTCGACAAAGAATAAACATCAATTTATTGTTTATTTTTTGAGGGAGTACTGGATGGTACAACTCTTCTGGTGGGAGAATTGTGCATTTAATTAAACCATCTATATTATTTAGGTTTAATTTGTTACACGCATCTCCTACATACACTTCTGGATGTGATAGTGGAAATTTAGAACTCTTACAGATGTACGGATAGAGGGAACAAACATCGGCGTATTTAATTTTTTCCGTATCTTTTATTTCATAGTATTCGCATGTATTTCCTGTTCGTCCTCCATAAAAAGCATCTCTTGGATTTAGTTTTGTCAAAATTTTATTGTAATGGGTATTAGTATAGGATTTTATCTCTGGATTATTTTTTAATAAATTTCTAAAATCACACTCCCACATTTCATTAACTAAAAAACCGAAATCTTTTAGTCTAATAATTTTTGCCTTTGTGGTTTCATATCTTAAATTTAGCGTTTCTGAGGGGTCCTCGGAAAGAGGATCGTTCCTGCCGAACTTGTAGCATACAGTACATCCATGGAAATAACATTCTTGAAATTCAAATACCTCATTTGTTTCGGAGCAGTAACCATCGACTTTTACACCATTTAAAACAGCTTCTTTACCATTAGCAGCATGTAAGATGTTGATTTTTCTGTGATTCTCGGTCCAAAGTAACCAATCTATGGCAATTTTGCTCTGCCTGTTTCTCCATCGGTATCCATTTTTTGGTATGATTCCTATAGTATTAGGCTTCAAAAAATTTCTTCTAAAAATTTTATTGCATGCTGAAGCAATAGTTGTGGCTTCAGTAAATGGACATACATTGGTAGTTTGTATAAGTTGTTCTCTAAACTTTAAACATGATTGCGCAAGAATTTCGACATCCGATACGCAGTAGTCTACCAGATCTCTTTGCATATCGAAACCATCATTTTCATGCTCTACAAACCATTTAAGAAATTTGGCTCTGTCTTCTTCTTTCATACTATCTGGGGAGTAATATTCAATTGATGGTAGAGGTCCTATATAGTTTTCATTTGCCTTTGTATTAAATAGGTGCGGGAAGTAGCCTTTTTTAAAAATATCATCAAGTCCAAATGCCTTTGGTAGTTTGGCTAAAGGCATAGGGAAATAGTTAAGTGAGTCGATAAATTTTACATTTTCAAGTTGCATCGTAATTATTTTGGTACCTCTCATGATTAACTCAGGTGTAAAATCTGTCTTTGTCATAATGTAGTTTAATATAAACTGGTGATCAAAAGCCTGACCATTATGGGCTATTACAATAATTTCTTTAAAGTTTTTCCTCATTTGTAACAAATGGTTAGTAAATGTCCCCGCTGGGTCTATACCTCTGACTTTTTGTAACTTTAGACCGCATTTTTTACAAGTATCTGCTTCAGAATCCATGCACTCATCGCAGTATTGTTTGAAAACACAGAGATTGACTTCATGTAAAAACGTTGAATTTTCCAATAGTTTGTCTTGGCTCGTCTCTAAATCGTAGAATACAAAAAGAACATCTTTAATCTTAGGTTTTCCCTTATCAGGCCGAATATAACATAGATGATCCTCGGGTGCATGTTTATTACAAATTTTACAATAAATTTCACCACATACATGTGCTCTTTTGGCTTTAATGGTTTTTAAACAAATAGAACATAGTTTAATTTGTTCGCATACTGTAAATTTGCCTGACGAATAATCCTTTTTATGATTTTCGTAACAGTTTTGACTTCTAAAAAATCGTAGACAGTCCTGGCATTTAATTTTTATTGCTATTTCACAAGCAGGGGCTTGCTGACATGCCTAACAGGTTCCACCACATCGGTGCTCATTTTTGTGATCATATGGGACGTAACACTTTTCACAAAAATAGTTAGAACAAAAAGCTGCTGTCAGCGATGTAATTACATTAAAATGGCTTTTGTAATGTAATAAGTTCAGCCGTTTATTGCTTTCAGTTGAACCTTCAAATATAATATTTCGTCCTTTTGATCCATTGCTATAAACAACTAATTTATATTCTTTTAGATGATTTTGAAATTGTATTAACTCGGGAATTCCACCTCCTGCCTCAGGAATGCTAATTTTAGCTCTCTCCAACAATGATCTTGTTCTTTCGGTTTGAATTTTACTAATATCTCTTCTAACCTTACTGAATTCGGGATCTCTTTTATTATGGGCAATGGCGACTACCAAAGCACGTGGTAAACACAGGTTATCGGTATTTTTAATACTTATAATACCTCGTCGCTTGTCACATTCCTCGTGAAAGCTGTTATAATTTTTTCCTCTGCCCCCACCAACAGGTAATCTAACAGTTGTCACACTAAGACAAAATGATTCTGTATTAAGACCTGCTGAGTTTGACTGATAAATGCCACTTATAACACTCCAAACATCTTGAAAGGTTATGTCTTTAGCTGCTTTGAAGCGAATCCAACCTTCTCCTCGGTTGAAGTCTTTAGAGCAAAAACTAAAACCCACACGATCTAAGGGTTGTAGGCCTACTGTAGCGTTTTGAATAATTTGATTAATTCCTTTTTCCACCCAACCAACTGGTTCAACTCCCTGTGGAACAGGTTTTAACTTAAACTCTAGAGTGCGTCCTGTAAGGTTAAATTCTCGTAACTTTTTAACAACGTCTTTAACAATAATAAACTTCTCCATCTTTCTGTAAATTTCTACAAGATGTGTCTGTCCGGTTGCCTGTCTAAAGTAGATATGACAAGGTCTTTCTGCAGACGCCTAGTTATAATGTAGGATCTGTCGAGATTGGAGTGGGGGTAGTGAATTGTAGGGGTGGGGGAAAAGAACTTATTGGGTTACTCAAAAATGAAGCGGGAGGGATAATTAATTCGCGAGATTGAATTAATGAGGTAATGAACTAAAAAGTAAATTATACTGGGAGTGTAGGGTCATTGAAGTGATATCTTCTTGGAATCAGCCATACTTGGTTAGAAGGTGATTTTACCCTAATCTTAGTTTTTGTAGTATTTTTTACTGGACCTAGTTCTTACATGTTATTACTTTTCAGGTGGTTATTTTAAACAGTTACATGTTTAAACATGCAAATTGTTAGTTGAATTGAAATATGTCTTGAATTCATAATTAAAAATGCATAAAATGCAGTGGCCTTATTTAACGCTATAGCAAACTAATGATAGACAAATACTAATACTGTATAATAATAGTAAAATAAAATAATTCAGAAAATCCACTTTTTTGGAATACAAAGAACTCACCATAGTTACAAAATAATAAAAATATCTATACATACTTAAAGTATAAATAGTACAATTTTAATAAAAACAATATACTTTTTTGTAGTTTAAATTAATATTGTCTTAAATAAGCGTATAATGTTTAAGGGCAAACGTTCTCCTTAAACCTTTTATATTTAAAAAACTTTTTGTCTATGCGTTTGCGAGCTCATCATCAGGGTCGTAATGTGAAGAAATTTTGAAAACGATTACAAAGTCAGGCTAACAGGTAAAACGTAAATATCAATCATCACCACTGATCATCAATGATATTTGCCTCGTCAATCAACACATCAAATAAATCCGAAATTAACAAAAGACCACTATACTGCCGTTTTTGTGTCAATATCCGTTATAAAAAAAAAAAGAAGACAACGGTCCCTAAGAACGTTTGCAGAAAAGGTTAGTCTATTTTTATTTTATAAACACTGTCAACAGCCAATTACTCTGTGTTATCGCAACCAGAACTACAACACTGACATCGAGTGATATTTGAAAAAAGTGAGTCGTTAATAGCATATGGGTGGAACCCTCGTAGATCGCATACAAAACTATGATAAATCATCGAATCATTGTACACAACAATAATAGGTCCATTTACTAGTAAAATATGCTGATTAGAGTTCAGCGTCCGCATGTGGTTCTTTTTTTTATTTATTGAAGAGAAAAAAATCTATGTTGCCTTCGGCCATCCAATAGAAGGTCCACTCTAGGTAAGTGTGAAAATCATTCAATTCGATGAATATAATATAAAGGTTTGTGTATGTTACACTATATATTTCATAAGAATATTTCATTGATATAATAATTATTTTTAAATCAGAACGGTTTAATCCAGATAAAACCAATGCCTTTTTTAACTAACTACAACTTGATTGGTAAACACATTTTGCGATCAGGTACAAGCAACTGCTATTTAATCTACCTAGACATCTAGGTCGGTTCCCTGTGAAAAACCCTAAAATTATCCCAACTACTTGAATACTTTTCTCGATTTCGTTCCATCCTTTTGATCTAGCTTTATCCTTGACATACACGTATGTTTAACTTAAATATTAAAACGTAAAACCCCCCCTTTTTATGTAACTTGTTTAATGATTTAATGTAAATACAAGGAGATTGTCTAATCCTAAATCTAAAACTATTATTCTACGTAAAATATACCATGTAACATTAACAACATAATATACAATTAAATTAAAATGGTCGTTCTTAATCAAGAGGCTTATGATTATAACACCGATTAATTATACCAACTAAAATAATAATATTTTTAATCCACACTGCATCAGTCAACAGAGTCCTAAACAGGTTTGTACAGGAACTTTAAAAGCATATCTACAATTACTATATCAATTACGCATGTCACAAAAAGGAAAAAAGTACATTATAATGTTTGTGTTGAAATGGATGCCATCATAACGGAATGCGCATGGCTGAATAATGGAAATTTCTCCATAAGAAAATACATGTGTTTTAGGAGATACCGTCTCAAGTAAGGGAATACCTACTGCCGTCTGATGTTTGCTAGAAAGGCCAGGCCAGATTTTATTAAATTGAGTACAAATATAGACAAATCATTTTCATCCATCTCTATATATTTTTTGGGTAAAAGTTGGTTGTTGCAACGTGACACGACATTCAGCCCTATGCAGCAGCAGTCCGTTAACTTTTTAACGGTAGTGTTTCCAGTAGAAACGGGTTAACACAGCCACTTGATCTTTTCCAACCAAAGTTAAGGAACAGCTGTTAGAATTTTTAAACGGATCGAACTGTCAGAAATGTTTAGCCTAAAAATTTTATTTATTTCTGTGATTTACGTCAACTGTTTGATAACTGACAACACGAAAACGAAAACAGGTTAGGTTACATTTTTTTCTGTTTCGGTAAATATCGACCTATTTTGGTATTACAAATAAATAAACGCATTAATCAGAATAATTTCAGATGGAAACGCAAATTTAAATGAATTTCTACCTGCGGAGAAGATTATTATTTTCCTATCGCCGAGCTAGTGTATAGTTTTTGTGCGTTCGAGATCTAGCGTAAGTAGGTAGGTACATATGTTTTATTTTGCTTATTTAATTTGTTAACAACACCTTTATGATAAGTAGGTACTTATTTACGTTTTTTTCTAGGAATGGATTGAAATTAACCAGGAAAAAATACGCAAACAAAGCAGGAGAGACGTTATTAAATTATCATAATATGGCTAGAGCTTTTAAGCAGTGTGAAGAAAATGATACAAATAAATAATAATAGGTACAGAAGGTAATTACGCAATAGATTAATTACATACCTACTTTAATTAGGGCTCCTAGGAAATCTTTGCTTTGGTAATAGATGAATGTATACATACATCCACATTTTTGTAGGTTATAAGATACCTACAGATTTTCAAATGTGCTTCTTATTTAAAAATCAAAAAAGGGTATTGGAATTATGCCTGGTTAAATTTAGAATATGACAATGATTACTTAAATATAGAGGTAAAATAACTACCGTTTCATTTGAACATTTTAAGTGTTATTTAAAGTATTACAGACACCATTTAATACACTACGTAGTAAGGTGAAACCTTTTATGTGACTTTTGATTTTATGTTATAGAAAATTCCTGACCAAATTTTTTTAAAGTTAGGTATCAATCAGTACCTTTTTTCTCACATAAGTTTTAATGTCTAAGTATCTTTGTGTCCAACAGTATCTTGAATATGAGCTGGTAGTATAGTCGGGATAAGAAACTAATGTTAGTCTAATACTTCGGTAAATATTGGCAAACATATTTATTATCCTAGTTTTATTGTCCTATTCCGACTACACTACTAGCTTATATAAGATTTTAGTATTATTAAATTAAAAATGTTGTTCTCAATTCAATTAACTTCAATTTATTTCCAAATAGGTAACTGTTACAGTTCATTATGTAGAATAAAATATAACTTAAAAAATTTGAACAGACATAGTACCAATAATTATCATAATAATATTAGATTTATAATGAATTTCAAATAATTTAAGTATAATTCAAGAAGTAGTCCATTTTCTGTGGCGAGATTATGAAAGAAAACAAGGTCTGTCTATACCACCAAAATAAAATATATTTGTCCTTTTAGGGTGAAAACAGGGTTAAAGAGTGTACATAGTTTAATTTGACATTAGGTTGTACTAGTTTCGACTTTAGGCAAAGTCATCTTCAGCAACCAAGTAATTAAGAAATATGTTTTTTAGAATGTACCTAAATAAACAAACTAAAACAAATTAAACGGGGGAACGAAGTGGTTCAACAATACATGGTCATAAGTGTACCTTATGCAGCCAATGGACTCGACAGAAGATAATCACTAACATAATGCTACTTTTAGCAATGAAGGAAATTAGATGTAAAAATTGTAATAGAGGACAAAATTCTAAATGGAATCATTTATAGTTATGATATGATGTATAGATGTCTATAATGAAATTCAATAAAATCAACGTTTCATGAGTCAACTCCGAGAGGGAACATGATTTATATTTGGTGGGTCAGAATTTTAATAAGAATAGTAATAAAGTAAAAAAAGGGGGGGGGGGGGAGAGGGAAATTAAAATGAGTTAAAACTATTTACGTCATTGAGTAAGTTGGGGTCATCTGAAAGGAGAAAATTATAATTTTAAATGCTGTAGTGAGCCTTACCGTATGTGTGATATACAACATTTTATATAAGACCCAGAATTTTGGTTTTTTTATGTATTCAAAATGATTTTGACATTTGACAAAAAAAATTGTGATATTACACAAAAAGTGACAGTGACTGACGGAACAAAACAAATCATAGTTTGATTAAAAATGAGTAATGTAATAAAAAAAATGAGTGATTTAATAAGTTCATTACATCACTTAGTGATGTAATGAGTTCATTACATCACTCAGTACGATAATACAGTATATTGCATAACGCAAACAGGCTAAAATGGGTTATGTAATAAATAAGCTCCTTTCGTGTGGGTCTTATATAAAATTAATTAAACACCAAGAATTTGCTCTTGAAAAACGGGTAGGGACCTAGACAGCAAACACGACATGTCAATAAGTTGAAATGAATAAAAATAATGAATTTATTCCTTTTTTCTACTTTACACACCAGCAGCTTTTTTTTGCAACTGAAAAATCTTTCAAAAATACATGGAACTCATTATGGCTTATAAATGTTGCATTTGTAACATTCTATTTAGAAGACATAGATATCATGTTTCTGTAATGTAATATTAGAACAAATATTAACATTTCAGCAACGTAAAAGTTACAAACACCTAACTTTTATACCTATATGATTGTAACGTTAATGTTTTGTCCACGTTACTTAATTTTGACATTACAGCATACTTGAAAATAACATAACATTTATTTTTCAAGACATCAATGTTTCCGTGCTGATTTTATTAGGTATCGGCAACGTTATTTATATGTATAGCTTGCAACAGAAATAAAACAACGCATTCGCATTTTTATACAGTGTGGTCGATTAAGTGTGCTACAAATGGGAAACTTTATTATTGGTTTCTCGGAAAATTTTATTCCTTATAAAAGTTGGTGCATGTCCCATAACCATTTTCGGTGCACTTCAATGACTTCAACTGAAATAAGATACAGGGTACCACAAAAAATATGAAAATCGTTCAAGACATAGAGAAAAACGTTATTAAGCAAAGTTGTTTAGAATTCAAAAATATGTCTAAACTCAAGTCTTTCTATTCAAGGCATTCTATTAAAAAAAAATTTTTTTTTTGAAAACTACATTATACATTACGATATATAACAATGATTTTTTTATATTTAGGTATAATACCTTTTTAAAATAACCACAATTAAATCACTTCCGGACAGCTTTCATTACATTGGGGAAAATTGGTAAAATTAATTTAGATTTATATTTTTTTTAATAACTAAAAACTACATGCTTGTTGCAAGGATACTACAAACAAATTTCGAAAATATTCCTAAAAATAAGTTAAATACTCTTCTCTTCTAATATTAATGTACCTACATAGTAAAAATCTAAAGACCATAGAAGTCGATCCCTATAAAATAATATAAACCAAAATTAGCTTAAAGCTGAATATAACAAAAATCATTATACGCGGATTATTTTATTATTTATTTTTCCATGTTAGAGATAGTTTTAGTAGGTTTCGATTAGAGTGCTTATCTTATTATTAGGAGTATTGGCGAAATTCAAAATTTGTTTGTAATAGTATCCTTACAACAAACATAAACTTTTTGGTTATTTAAAAAAATATAATTCTAAAGAATACTTAAGTATTACAAATTTTTTTAAATTTGATGAAAGCTGTCTAGAAATGATTTGGTTGTAGTTGCTTAAAAAAAATCATTATACAGAGTTAATTTAAAGTTTTGAAAATTTTATTATTTTTTTAATAAAGACCATGACTTTGTATTTAGGCATATTATTTAATCATAAACAACGTTTTTCTTTATTTTTCGACATAAGGGTACTTTAGTCTTGAACGATTTTCATATTTTTTGCCCTACCATGTATCCTATTTCAGTTGAAGCCATCCTAAGTGCATCCGAAATAGTTATCGGACATGCACCAACTTTTGGCAGTATTTAAACTTTGGTTGTACTAATAAAAAAAAATAGCATTTGTTGCACACTTAGGGGACCACACTGTATATACTGCCATCACATATACCACGTAGCTAGCAACTCGTACCTCATTCCTAATCTTAAAGGTAAAAAATCAATTTCCTTACAAAAGCCTGGCAACAAAATTGCAATGTTTATTTATTTTAGTAAAATACTAACTTAACGCTCCTTAGTAAACCATACATGTAATATACATAACATATTATTATTCAAATGGCCATCGACGGAGGTCCTTCAGCGTCTCCAATAAAATAATATTTCAAGTTTCACATTTTTCACGCTCCCAGGGCAGGCAAGTGATAAATAAGCTGTAATCAAAATGAACCTGTTTAAACTCAATTTGTAATTTGCTGGTCTTTAAGATGGGTACATAAATAAAAATCAATAAGTACGTAACATACAGTGTGTCCCCATACAATAGGTGAAAATGAGCTTATGTTTTTTATTTTAAACTTTCATCTTGTGGGGTTCAGCTATGCTTGGTTACAAAGTCATTTTTGGCCTAGTTTTTAGTTTCGGAAAATCAAGTGTGTCATGGAAAAACAAATTTTTCTTATCAGTAAGTGCAGCATTTTCGATAAAACACGGTAAAGAAAATGTTTAGAAAAAAAACTTAATACCATTACAAATCCTGAAACCGTTTTCCTTATTTTGATGCTTCGAATTTGTAAGACTTCTTTACCTATTAGTTCGTCAAACGCCGTTTCATAATAGGCAGAACGCTTTGAAATTTTATAATCTTATTAAATTATTATTTCTGAACATATTTCCTTTATATCAGTTTATCTTATCTTCTACCTAAAAAGCACTTTCTCCGTTGCACATTATTTTTCGAAACAAAGATAAGGTCATAAATTACTTTCTACTCAGCCGGGCTGAACCCCCGAAAATCAAACAGAAAATGTTAATATTTTTTCACATCTTGTTGCATCGATCTGGGGGCACACTGTACATACATGACCAGCAAAATGTACTGTTGGACTTGACAGTATAGAGATAAGGAAAAACAACTTTCAATGGTTTAGAACTCTTGGATTTATCTACTTTTTTTTTAGTGTATTTTTTTATATAACCATTTGGAGTCTATCACACTGGTGTAAATATTACTGAATAAAGAATAATAATATATTTACCTGATAACTAGGTAGAACGGGCATCTCCGAGTGCAACACTCCGATTGCTAAATTTTTTTTTTCAATCGAGTAGGTCGGGTGTCAGCATTATTTCCCCACCAACGTTCAACGGATCCGAGGTGCGGAAGGGGGGGAGGGGGGCCATTGAAAAGTACAGGGAATCGGTTTTTCGTGGATGACTCGGTGAGTTTTGATCCCACGAAAAAAATTATACGAGCCTTTATATATATTATACGAAAATTAAAGAGCTTGGCAGAACACGTAAGCTCGTTCAAACCCAAAGTAGATCGGTTAATTAATTCGCGAGATATGGCGAATTTTCGAATCGAAAACAAAAAAAATTCAATCAATTTGTTCTTGGCCGGTCATGCATGTAGGGGGTTGATTTTATTTTTTTTAGAAGGGGAATGTCATCCTTTTTAAGGTCCCGTTAGGGGGGGGGGGGTGGTGGGACTCCCGACTTACTCGATTGAAAAAAAAAAAATTTTAGCAATCGGAGGTCTGCACTTCAGGGTCTTTTTTCTGCCGGTTCAACCGAATTATGAAGGCTATTTTTTTTTATTTGTTCAGTACAATACATTACAGATACAATCCAAATAGTACATTAAGCATTTTTTGTAACAACCTAATTTTTAAAACTTTATAGCTAACTAAATTGGAACTAAATATATCTCGTTAAAAAAAAATAAATTTACCAATATATAGTGTGTCTCTGGATGGGCAAAACAACAGGCAAAAAGTATTCATATTCTTTGTTTCAAATTCCATCTTTAGCCCTGCTTTATTAGAAAGTAATTTATGACTTATCTTAGTTTCGAAATTCGTTTGGAAAATTTCAGAGCGTTTGGCTTATTCTAAAACAGAGTGTCACGAATCGACATACCAATGGTAAAAGTCTTAAAATCCGACGACACACTAGAATAGACAGAACTTATTATTTTTTTTTATATACAGGGTGTTTCGGGAGGAAAGGGAAATATTTTAATGAGGTATTTCTAGAGGTCAATATAAGAAAAAAAGGTCATATAAATGTGGGTCTGGAAATGCTTTCTTTTCGAGATACAGTGTGCCAAAAAAAAAGTAATATACATTTGTCCTTCAATACCTCGAAAACGATTTAAGGTATTACACTGATCATGGATGTGCGCTATACTGGCATGAAAATACGTTTTCTCGATTTAAAAAGTTTTTACCATTTTACCAGTGGCGTACGCGACAGCAAAAAAGAAAATTGTTTTGGCGAAAAAAATTGTAGGCCTCTGGTATTTTTCAAATTAGGGGTCTATTTCTTAATCTACAGTCATTTCTTAAAAAAAAAAGTATTTTGAGTTTTTTTGGTAGAACAAACCATTTTCAAGTAATAGTTAGTTAGAATGCTGTTTTATTACGTTACTGATATTTCGACTTCACGACATTTATTTTGTAAAATAATCGGTTCTGAAATTTACAATAAAGTTTATTTTAACAACAAATAACTAAATCTAAATACTAAACCATAAAAAAAATCTTAACGAATGTTTTCAAAAATACCACCGCCTGCTTCGATACATTTATTCGCTCGTTTATTAATTGCTCTGGTAGCACGGCGAATTGAGAGACGGTTATTACGGATAATAGCTGCAGCATTGTTAATGCGATCAAGCAACGCTTCCCTTGTTTCTACTCTTGTTACATAAACCAATGATTTCATCCACCCCCACAAGCAATAATTCAAGGGATTAAGGTCAGGTGACCTTGGTGGCCAATTGTAAGGACCACCTCTGCCAATCCAACGATCAGGTAAACAAGTATTTGAAAAATTTCGCACTTGGAAACTAAACTGTGGTGGGGCACCATCATGTTGGAAATACAGTCGTGCCCTTACATCTAAAGGAACTTCATCAAAAATATTAAATACGTTTTCTTGTAAGAAGCGTAAATAGCCCAGTCCATTAAGATGTCCATCCAGTACAAAAGGACCAAACAATTGATCCCCAAGCATACCACACCATACGTTAATACTAAATCGATGTTGAAAGTTTCGTTCGAATGTAGCGTGAGGATTTTCTTCTGACCACCTATGTTCATTATGACAGTTATTAATTCCGTCACGGGTAAATTGAGCTTCATCACTAAATAAAATGTACCTATGCAGTTCTCGATTTTGACGTATCCATTCACAAACCTCTGTTCTTAGAACATAATCACCATCGTGAAGATGTTGAACTGGTTGTATGTGAAACGGATTTAAACCATTTCTTTTCAATGTCTCCCAAACGGCTTTGTGTGAAGGTATATGAAGTTCATTTGCAATCCTTCTCGTACTTTCACTTGGATTTTCTGTAGCAATATGAAGAATATTCTCTTCAACATTACTATTACTTGAAAATGAAAAAACCATTTTCAACATTACTATTACTTGAAAATGGTTTGTTCTACCAAAAAAACTCAAAATACTTTTTTTTTTAAGAAATGACTGTAGATTAAGAAATAGACCCCTGATTTGAAAAATACCAGAGGCGTACAATTTTTTTCGCCAAAACAATTTTCTTTTTTGCTGTCGCGTACGCCACTGGTAAAATGGTAAAAACTTTTTAAATCGAGAAAACGTATTTTCATGCCAGTATAGCGCACACCCATGATCAGTGTAATACCTTAAATCGTTTTCGAGGTATTGAAGGACAAATGTATATTACTTTTTTTTTTGGCAAACTGTATCTCGAAAAGAAAGCATTTCCAGACCCACATTTATATGACCTTTTTTTCTTATATTGACCTCTAGAATACCTCATTAAAATATTTCCCTTTCCTCCCGAAACACCCTGTATATCTCCTACCTAATATGTACTTCAATAGTGCATACAGGGCTGAACCCCAGAAGATGAAATTCTTGAGGAAGTATCAAACAAAAAAATATGAACACTTTTTTACCTATTTACTGCACCAATCCAGGAACACACTCTAGGTTTGTTGTTTAACACCCTTCCAAATACTTGCACCCCAGGATATTTCAGGTATTTACCTTCTACAAGTTGTCAATCATCCGAGTTCAGCAATTTTTCTTTTATGTTTCAAGTTCTGATTTTGCCCTTTCCATTATAAAAGTCTTCATAATACATCCAGGTCTTTAATTTTTGCATCTGCCTACCTAAAAAACAATACTTTTTTACATTGAATTTAAACTTTTTGAAGTGTTGACTCACTGTGAGAACATGATTATACAGAAATGCAACAGAAATGATAGTTACCCAAACATGGTATATTTTGGCGGAGATATTCCCAAAAGTGAATGACAAATTAACCCCCTATTCTATCACTATCTATTCTAATTTTAATTAACTTCATGGTGATTAAATATTTTCAATTTTAGGGTTAGAAATTAGTAGTAGAACAATACTTTCGATACAGAGTATGAATCGATACTTTGAGAGTCGATACCCGATTACTAAGTATTGTAGGTAGAGTTGGGGATGGTCAATTGACCGCTAGCTATTTGACTGGTTAAATTCGGTCAAAATATACTAAATTTTTACAGCATTTTATTTAAGTTATATCAACATTGTTTTATTCGTTTGCCCTCAGTCCAGTTTACCTACACCCGTATTGACTCTCTACCAGTGAATGTGAATCCCAAAAATGTCTGCTATCGTGCAATATCGGATTCTGATATCGAACACCCAGAATCAGATTCCGAAGATGAATCTGATTTTGATAATTTGCCATTATCCAGCTTAATTAACAAAGTTTAATATCCCTTTGTTTATTTTCGATTTATTAAATTTATTTTTAAGTTTTTCATATTTAAATATGTTTATTTGCATTAAAAATTTGAATTTTTTATTTGTTTGTTTTATTTTATTTTCAAATTTATTTTGGTCAATTGACCAAAAACAATTTGACCGGTCAATTCCACAACCCTAATTGTAGGTATACTAAAACACGATACTACAAGTGAATAAATCGTTGTTTAATCTCTAGTATCGTGCGAAGTACTACCACCACTAACCCTCACTAATTTACATTTCATAATGATCAATAAAATTTAAATTTTATTATTTTTGATCCAAATGTATTTTTTCGACTTACAGGACCTTCTGAATTTAGGAAATGGCTGTCAACCACAGCAATATAAATCCACGTCGACATAGATGTTTGGGGTTATCCCCTTTAAATTTGTATTGATGCTTACTCATGTTTGGAATGTTTATTTCAGTCGTAAATTTTTTGTCTAAATCAGTTTAATTTATGAATCTTAACCACAAGTGAAATAATTTAGTTAGGTACTAGGTATTATAATTTCTTTATAATATTATTTATTGTTAATATAAAAATATAGGTACTAGATAGGTATAGCATATTTATTGCTTATCATAATATTAGGTTTTAGTAGGTACCTACTTGGTTTTCAGCTTAGTTTAGTTTATTTATGGAAAAAACTTACATAAGTTTCTTATCTTGGTCAACGAATTCAAAATACATTTACAAATTTAAGACCATTTACAATAATTACAATACATTTAAATTTTAAGAAAACCCCCGAAAGTACATTTTACCTAAAACATCCAAACCACAAGCGCACCCACTAAATCCAGGACATTACTTTAAAAGTCCATATCTACCACTCTATATTGTATGAAATCGTCCATTTTATAAAAACATTTATTTATTAGAAATTGTTTTATTTTATTTTTAAAGGGTTTTAGAGGGAGATGAACACACCTATGAGTAGTATAAGTCGGGCAATAAATAAATAATAATATTTAGACTTGTTATCCTGTTTATGGTCAATATTTTGTATATAATGTAATTCAAAATGGTTTATCGGTAACAGTTCTAAAGGCAGGCAGAAAAAGCTTATGATTTGAAGCCTCTGTTTCATATTAAACATAAATAAACAAATTTAATTTTTACAAAGTTATGTAAGAAACTTGGTTGATCCAAGCTTTAATAATTTATCTATTATAGCAGCTACCTGCATAGTCTAAATAGTCTAGAATCTTACCTCTATTTGGTAGGTAAGTACATTCTTGCCAAAACAACATAACATCATATATTTTTCAGCTTGTACGTAGGTAGGTACATTGTAGAAAACTGCTTTAGAATCGGAAACATAATTTTCTGCTAGATACAATGAAAAATCTTCTCGAAAACCTTTCTTGTCATGGTTTGATAAAATCTAAAAGTACATAAATTTCCTATAAATTGTAAATCAACACAAATCAATTTAGTTCAGTAATTTTAACCTGTAAAAGTGTATTTTTAACTTACCTGTATAAAAAAATATCCATTTTTTCTTTTAAACGAGCTTATGCATATATAAGAGGATGCATTTTCAATCAAAAACACTTCGATCACTAATTTTCGAAGCAAAAAACGAAAAATTCTAAAGAAAAGCAAGCAAAAGAAACGAGGTTCTGTCATCTGTGTACCGTGAAACGAGGGCATCCGAAGTGATTCGATATCCGACATGTGCGGGCCCCTGATTGGCTCAAAATTTTAACCGGGGTCCGTTTAAACGAAGCGTCGGGTCTTTCGATGCCGATAAAAAAGCCCGTTAAAACTCGAATTAACCCCTGAAATGTAACGGAAAAGTTGTTGCTGCATACCAAATCGCGGAAATAGCATGGGATTTTTCTAACGGGTCCCGTTAATTTGGAGTTAACGGAAAGTTTTAACCTGTGTGCTGCTGCATAGGGCTGATTATCTCATATGACATTCAGCCCTATGATCAAATGCTCACTTTAACTTTTAACGTGAGTGTTTCCATGACAACAACCGAAAACAGCCTACTTGTTGGTTTTTCACTGTGGTGGAGAAACAGCTGAGCCGTTAAAGTTATCGGATGTGATTGTCAGATTTAAGTGTCAGAATTCTTAACCTAAAAATAGTATAGATTTTAGAGAGAAAGTTTTATAGTGTGCGTTCGAGAAACATTATTTTATGTCGTAAGTACCTATTTATATATTTCAATTGAATGCTTGTTTACATATTTACAGCCGTTTTTTTTAGAATATGGATTGGAATCAAAGTATTAACCAGTAAAGAACACAGACACGAGACAAAGTTTATTTCAATTGGTAACTGTGACAAGTTTTCACCAAGAAAATGGTAAAAGAAAATATTTGATACCTAAAGAGGCTAGTTATTAAACAATTATATGTATTTACCTACTACTTCATATTAAATATACTTTTAATTACTTTAGGGCTCCTAGTGGGAATAAAGATTATTAGTATTTGTATTTGTAGTCCGGCTTACACTTATGTATTAACATCAGTAGAATGTGATTGCTGCATGAAAATTAAATTAGGTACTCAATAATTTATCTGCTTAACAGAAATTGAGAACAACTTGTGTCAGAAAACTCACTTAGAAAAAAAGAGATTATGGTATGAGATGCTTTTCAACTAGACAGATAACTCGAGAGATTATTCGCAGTGACAGCAAAGTATGTATTGTATAATTTTAGTTTTTTTTTTAATTTTAGCCTTTTTCTCAGTGATATAATGTGATGTTATAGGATATGACCAACCTAAAATTACCAGCACATATCAGGACTGAAGAAGATTCCAATGTGATTAAACTCGATTCAATTTTATTCACTATAAAAGGATCATTATCTAATAATGTGAAGGTAGGTCCCGAGGTAGGTCCTGTCTTAAAATATAGTACCTACCTAATTTTTTATTAGTATTGCTCAAACTTCTCTACTAGCACAGCTGCTTACGATCTCTTGGAATATATTTATAAAACAATAGATTCTAATTACTATACTATAGCTCTATTTTTCGATTTAATACAATACAATACAATAGTATTTATTTGTTCAATAATAAGATGCTTACATTTACTATAAACATAATAAAAAAAAACCAATAGGGGCTGTTGAACAATGTCTGGAGAGATTTTTGTAAATAACCATTTTAAATTTGTAATTACATTACATTTAGACAATGACAATTTTGATAAAATTACACATGCTTAAAATTGTAACAAACATTTAAAATTTAACACTGAATTATTCCTTTATCAGGATCATCAAAGAATTTATTAAGGTTGTAGAAGGCCTTACTGACTAGATATTTTGTTAAGGTATATTTAAGTTTATTCTTTGGCAGGTTTCTAATTTCGTCTGAGAAACAATTAAACATTTTTATGATGCAGTATTTTACATTTTTTTTGGAGGTATGTAAGTATAGTTATAATTTTCTGGTACTAAATTACTTTTATGGCGAGTATCATAATCAATGTTTCACATTAAAATCGAGAAAAAGATCCCTATTATCACATACAAATATTACAGAGTCCAAAATGTACATTCCTATTACCGTCAGAATATTTTTTTCTACAAAAACAGACCTACAACTTTCCTGCTGCTTCATCCTAAAAATATTTCGGATGCACCTTTTTTGCATGACTATAATTCTGTGTATTGCCGTTGAACTACCCCAAAATATCACTCCATATCTTAGCCCAGCGTTTGACTGCGTCGACACTGCCATCTTGCTCAGAAAGTTGCATGCTATGGGAATACGTGGTAATATTTCTGACTGGCTGGAATCATTTTTCTCTAATCGCCAAATAAGAGTAAAACTTTGGGGCTCCTATTCGGAGAAACTAAATATCAGAGGGCGTTCCCTAAAGAGGCGTAATCTCTCCCTTGCTTTTTGCATTATTTATAAACGATTTGAAAAAATGATGCAACAGTAGTCATACCTGCTTCTACACTTAATCAACTACTTGAAATAACTTATACAATTCTGCTTAGATTTTCTGTTTGGTGCCAAACAAATCATCTAGTTGTTAACACAAATAAAACCCATTACATGGCATTCTATAAAAAGCAGCAGGTTCCTGATTTATACTTAAAATTGAATAATAATTTTATTACAAGAGTAGAACAATGCAAGTTTCTGGGTCTTCACCTAGACTTACAATTAAAGTAAACAGCCCTTATTATGTCTTTGTCAACTTAAAAACCTTTATGAACCCCAAACAATTGTTAAATATATATTATTCTTTGGCCTACAGCCACTTAACTCTTCTTGTGCTTTACTGAGGACAAACTACTCAGAACTTCAAAGATTATTTATTCTTCAAAAAAAAATTATTCGTAAAATCTACTCCTTAAGCCCACTTGAGTCATGCAAAGAAACCTTTCGGCAGCATTAGATTCTCACACTTCCAGGTATTCTGATTCTTAGTGCACTGATGTTTGTTAAAAAACACTTGTACAAGTTTTAATATACTTCAGATATAACACTAGAAACTCAAATAAAATCTATATTTCAGGCTACAAAAGATCATCATATCCGAAAAGCCCTTTCTGCTGTTGCAGTTCTAAACTGTTTGTATTTGGATGTCTATTTGTGTCCTTTAGCAGGCAGCATTTGACAATATTATTTTGCAGTCATTTAGAAATAGGTAAAATCTTGAAGATTATTTTAAAGATGAAATGACAAAGGTCGAAATTTGTCGAATCCTTATGCGTTTTATTTTGATTTGAACACAACGTTTCGGTTTACTAACCTGACCTAATCGTTTGCTAGTGTAAACTTAAAATTGATAAAAAAAAGTGCTAAGGCTTATCATTAATAATTGGCTGTAGTCAACCCTACATAAAAAGTCTCGCTTTCATCTACTATAAACTACATAGTATATTATTCGACGTTAGTAATGTGTAGACATTTTAGTTTTTGCTTTCTGCCATGGGGATAATTACTATACAATTTAAAAATATGTTAAAATAAACTTGATTTATTTTTGAATTTCATTCCAAAATTCTCATTCAACAAACCTTTTTTGTGCAATCATAAAAGTAGGTTTGTCAAATGGGAAACTTCAGGAGTGACATTCCAGGATGCCCTGTAGCTAGGTAAAAAATTAATTTGTAAAAAGCTGTTAACAATTTTAGGTTTTTGGAATATCTAGTTGCAGTAGATAGAGAAAACCCCACCACATAAAACACAAAGCCATGAGACATGACACTAGTTTGCTGCTTCCAGTTGTAATTTTAAGTTATAAAATGTAAATTTTGTTTAACAATTAAGTTACTCCTGTAATTTTAGATATTAATTTAGTAAAACCATTATATAAACTATTTTCGTTGTTACTTATTTATTTATTAGCGAGCAAAATCACATTTACAATTTTTACAAAATCTGGTAGGTGGGTACTGCTAATAATATTCAACACGATTGTCAAGACTAAAATAATATCGTATCAAGAACTTGCTAAATTTTTTTTGTATTTTGGTTTCACGATAAAGCTATAATATTTTTCAGTTTAAAAAGAAGTTAGTTAACGTTGGAATTTTATATGTGTCACTTTCTGCTTACTAAAAAAAGTAACACAAAACTCAAAAGAAACTTGTTCAAAGCAAAATCGTATTCGAGGGTATTTTATTTATTATTTGATAATTATTATAAAACTGTAACCTTGATTGTTTAATCCTTTTGGTGATGTTTTGAGACAGCTTCTTTATGTAATATTAAAATTAGTGTGAAAACTAGAAAATTTTCGATTAGGAAATCATAAGTATACTGTTCCCTGTACCTCCGGAAAAACGTGGTAATTTAACCAATTAATATTTTAAAACCCCTTAACATGTCTTTAATAATTTAGAGTTGACCTTGTTCGTTACTGACCTCGTCGTATTTTAATTAATATAAAAAAAATATATATTAAATCCGGTCCTAAATCAACATATATCTCCACCTAAAATAAAAGTAACTAGAATGTGATACATGTCATAAAAATGTAAACTCAACTACTTTCTAAACCGAAAGATACTATACCTACTGTTTTTGCGATAAAATTTTAAGGAAGTCTCAGAGATACCTTCATACAGGAAATATAAAAAGAGTCATGTTTTTAAACAATGCTGTTATGTTAAGCGATTCTTTTAGAATTTTAGTATACCTACCGAAAGTTATCTAAAAGTAATTTCTATAATTTAATATTTTTATTATAAATATGGCTGTACCCTGTTCCTGTCGCGACTTTACTGCAGTCTAAAGTTTATCCATTGTCCATGTTTCTGACACTAATTGTTTTAATAATTTTTGCACCTCAGAATATTTGAGGTATTTTTAAATCCAACTTCATTGGCATTCTTTCCTTCTACATCTCAATTTCTAATCTTGCCCATTCTATACTAGTTCTTCGTATTGCATCCAGCTGCTTCTGCCTCATTTGCCTACGTACCTACAAAAAATAGTAAAATAACATTCGAACTTATTTAAATATTTTTAGTATTAACTTTGCTCTAGGCAACCATTCCTCGATAGTAATATTTTAGTTTCTGAATTTTACAGGTGGATATGTTCTTTGTTAGGATACTGGTAGGTATAAAAATAGGACTGAATGTTTTTTTTTTAAATACTAGTAGACATCATCTCGATCTAATCAGACTATTAATAAAATGCGAGATAAAATGGTAAAAAAAAGGTTTAATAAGATAGAATACTGATATTTTTATTAAAAATAAACAAAGGAATACTCTGCATAGGATAGATATACCTGAATCCTTACCTTACGAGATATTTTTACAAGCATTTAGGTAAGTAAGCAACAAAAATATCTACTATCTATTCTATCTCTAACTTTATAACTGTTGTAAATGTTTTAGAAAAATTAATCAAAGCCCAACGAATACCAAGAGGCAAAGCCTAATTTTCTAGTATCTAGCTACATAGTTTAAAAACTTACCTCTATTAAGTATAAATTGTTGCCAAAGATGAATTAAACTGTAACATCATGTATTTTTCAGCTTGTAAATTCTAGGAAACTATTTGAAGGCTTCAACAAATATTAGAAAATGGTATAATTCTTATATTTTATTCACTTCTGTACGTGTAATTCAGTAGCTGGTATGGATTTAGGTAAATAGAAGGAAATCTCCTCAAAATTCTCTCCTCTCATGTTTTGTTATGATCTAAAAGGTATAAAAGTCACTATAAAGGAGTCGTAAATCAAATCAAATCAACTTTGTTCAGTAATTTCAAGATTTTTACACTAAAATAATCTGAAAGTAAAATCCTTTGTAAAAATCTATACCAACAATGTACTTAAAATTGTGCTTTTAACTTACCGTTATATAAATATATTTCCATTTCTTTATAAAAAACGAGCTAATACATCGAACAAACGTTGGATTTTTCACCAAAAACTATTCGATTACTAATTTTTGAAGCAAAAATCGCCCAAAATATGTGAATAAAACCCAGCTGTGGCCGTCAACCGCTGCAAAAGTTCATTGACCGCTCGACATTTCCAAACAATCTTCAAAATTTCCGCGATTGACAACCGAACTCGTCCCTGATTGGTTCAAATATGGTAAAGTACTCACTTTAAGGATTGCGTCACTCCTGTTTAGGATGACGAGATCGAGAATTAACACGACCGTTAACTGTAGTTACATCATACCAAAATGGAAAATAGCATTGGATTTTAACCCACTCACTTTAATTTTGAAATTAACGGCTCGTGTTAACTTGTGAGTTTGATCATAGGTCTGATTGTTGCCAAAATTGCAGTTTTTTCCATTCTTATAAACTTCTAAAAAATCCTATCGTTGGAAATAAAGGTTGCTTCTATTTCCGGTAGTTTCTGCAATCTGAGATCCTTATTGTTTAAGGTCGGAACAAGTAGCTATGCTATAGAGAACAAAGTTTCTTACATATTATTATTATATACGTATTTATGTCATATTATGATTCACACTTGTCAAGTATAGTATTAATTTACATTATTTTTACAGACAAGGCAATTGTCTATATAAACCAATAGATTTGGTTAAAAACGCAGTACCATTGCTCAATTCTGTAATTTTGTTACAAAATAGTACGAAATCTCCAAGAGGTGTAAAGTTGAGAACTTAATACTGCATACATTCCATACTCCGTACACGTCAGTCAATCGTGAAATTCAAGTAAACTGCAGGCAGTATTGACAAATTTTAACTGACGACATGTAAATCGGCAGTTCTGGACTGCAGCTTAACTGTAGTATGTGAATGGGTGCCTTTAGACCTAACTCAACCTTCCCAAGCATAAAGATTTATTTGGAAAAATAACGAAATCATATGCAATTGTTTTGAGTGACGCAAGAACTAACATTGTCAAGACACAACTGGCAAACTAAAAATAACTTTCATAACGAATAAACTAAAATGTTATATCTCTTTACTAAATCTTGTGAAAAAATATTAAGAATTAAAAGCATAAAAAATTCTGTTTTTACAGCAAATTTTCATTCGAAAGGCTTTATAAAATAATGCATCTGCATAAAATCCGTGCATTTTTTTTAATACTTTTATGAAATTACACAATTAGTACCTATTAATTACAGTAATGCCTAATGACTTTACGCCAGCTTAAGTTATTAATAAAAAATATTGTTTATTAAGTATAACGAGGCCAAAGATATACAATATTGGTGTTAAGGACTTTTTTAAGGTTTAGTTTGCCTATAATGCTAATTTTTATTACTATGATTACCATTGTCTTGAGTAGAGAAGGTTTTATTTTTTAGTAGCTGTTAATAATTATTGGTCATAAAATAGTCACCATAGTACCTATATACTTAACGTAAGATAAAAAAAAAATCCTCGAAATAAGCTTCAAAATTTTTCCACGTGTTGATTAAGTAATTTTATAAAACTACACCTTAACCTGCTACCATCAATATATCTTATTATCTATAACATTTCGATTTATTCAGTAACAGGCAATTTAAAATATCTAAAAAATACAGGGTTTCAACCGATAAAAATTGTACTTACATCGTTAAGGCTCTGCCTGACAGGAAGTATTCTGTCTGTCGCGTCATGATAAGCGGTCTTAAATGTATTATATTCATGTCATTACTATGTCAGCAGAGCTGACGATACCCCGATCACTGCCACTGCCAAACAGCCCCGGTTGGTAATCTCGAAGTTGCAACGTCATATATTCCAGAGTCATGGTTAGATAAGTGAAAAATTCGTTTTAATGACGCGAAAACCCAAACCATCTACTTTTCGAGTGCGATGAGACAAATTTCTTGAAAATGGTTTGCAAGTCAAAAACTCCAAGATAATCTGGAGTGATAACATTAAATATCTGGGCCTCGGCTTCGATAAGCGGATGACATGGATCGCCAACGCGGACCAATGCTTGAGAAAAGCAAGTGTACCATTCAGTCACTGTAGTAGAATCGACATATGGACAACAAACATCATAAGACTATTAAAATGACCTACGAGATATCCACCTAGTAATTAATTAAAAAGACGCATTTTAAAAGACTGCGAGTATTTCAAAATCAAGCACCAAAAATAATTGCGGACGCACCACGGTATACGATGAACCACGTAATTTACAACGACCTACGAATGCCGACACTAATACATTGACATATCAAGATAGTAACGGACAATTACAGACGAACAGACGTCTCACAATACGAACTTGTTGCATGTTCTCACATTCACTCCCCTACTGACAAACCTTACAAATACTCAAGAGACTGGCTCTAACCTTGGTCTTAATAAGATGTGATATATCGTCGTTCCCGTCGCCAAAGGGCGTATCTGACAATTTTACGAAATTTAGTTAGGTCCACATTCATACTGGTTTTAATACTCTTTATGTTGTGATCAAAGGACGTAACTGAATCTATTATACTTTTAACATACAGCACACTTATTTCATCCTTTACTTTGGATGCTCGAACATCGACTGCCAATGCACATATCTATAGGTAGCAAGAGGTCTCTCATCTCAACAAAGACCTGGAAGAACTTTTGTCTTAAGGTGACAGGAACCAGTAATTAATGTTGCAGAACCTGATATAGTCATGGCGGGACACTCGATTCCCTTGGCTTTATCAATTGATTTATTGGATTGTCCTCCTGGTGTCTTGGCATAGTCAAGTTGCGGCTTTTGCTAAGGCAGCCTCGCAGAAGCTTGGGATACTTTTCCGAACTAAGAACCCCAAATTAAAGCCCAAATTCGACCATCGCGGGAATACTGCTCACATATTTGGAACTCTGCTACTAAACATACCCTGAAATTGCTGTATTCCATTCAAAGAAAAGTCATTCGTTTGATCGGTGACCATAATCTGACAAACAACCTAGAAAGACTTGAACATCGAAGGCAGGTTGGCGACTTGAGCCTATTTTACAAATATTTTCATGGGAAGGGCTCAACTGAGGATGCCCGCTTGATTCCATCCAGAGCAGTGCATGGTAGAAGTAGACGACGAGCACTGCAGCCCACCCGTACGTGGTTCAGCTTGGCGTCCCTAGAACGATACTGTTAGAAAATTCTTTCATCTGGAGAACTTCATCACTCTAGAACGTGGGACCGTGTTCCCCAACGAGTGTAATATCCAAAGATTCAAGACCAACGTAAATCGTTTCCCGTGAACATGCACCGCTCGCATAGCGCCATATAGGATGAATCCTGCAGTGCTGTGTCTGGTCATAAAAAAAATAAAGGATTACGCCAACTCACTCACGTGTCTTATAATCCGTTTTGGATAAAAAAAGAAGAAGAAAATAATTTATTATAACCGCAATTTTAACAACCAATTTATTGACCTTGTTGACAGTAAGAACGCCAAAGACATTTTTTAATTTTTTATATCAGAATTTCAGAGCTTTAATTCTTGTTTATTTTATTCATTAGAAGCTCCAAGAATTTTAGAATGGTTGCGTGATCCTACAACACAGTTAGATATGTCACCTAGATGTGAAATGTAAACTTTGGGTTAGGTATTCTGAAAGTTTGAAATAAAATTGGTTATTTTGTATTCATTCTAGCATATTTTTACACAGGCCACAAAGGACAACCAAAGCGGCTGTCAATAGACTTGTATAAAAGGGCATTCCGAGATAGTTTCAATGTTCAGCTCTTGTATGATTTTTCACGTTCATTCTTTATCATGATGCTACAGTTGTGTCCCCAAGTCACCTTAAACAAGGTTAAGTCCCTAATAAGCGTTTTGAGTATTAAAAAAGCGCTGGGTTTTGACGGTTTAAAGAATACGGCTATTCGAAATCTACCTGACAAAGCTTTGGGGGAAAATAGTAAGCATATCCCAGGCTATAATATCAAAGAAGGCCCGGCCGCAAAGGTTATTCTGATTTATAGGAAAAATGAGTAACCTAAGACACCGGCTAGCTATAGACTGATCAGTCTGCTGTCGAGCCTAGGGAAAATCGCTGAAAAGCTAATTTTGAATAGAATCAGTGACTTCGTCAAAGGCTTCAATAAAAGGGTGCACACGGGAGCGGTTTTCTTTGACGTGAGCAAAGGATTCGACAAGGTCTGGCAAAATGGTCTCTTGTTAAAAATTGATCGGAACTTCGAACTAATTAATCAAGGTGGTAGCTTCTTTTTTGGAGAATAGAAGTTTTGCGGTCTCGTCCGAGAACGCACTGTCTTTGAATAAACGCATCAGGGCGGGGTACTGCAAGGCTCATGATATTCGGCGAGATAGATTTACGCAGCTCAGCCTGTGAAGCAAGGGGTAGATAGAGCCTAATTGACGCAATGCAAGCTTTACTCTATTAATTGAATTGAGTCTCCATTAACCCGAAGCCTTGTTTCTTGTTTCAGGCATGCGCAGGGTGCTTTTGAAAAAGATTACTTTTGTCTTGGCGGGATTCAAGCAAATCTTCCAAACCGAAAGCCATTTCTCCAGCTCGATTACGTGACGCTGCATCCGGCTGACGATAATGCGCAGTGATTTAGAAGTCAAAGTAATTGCTGTAGCGTCAGCTGAGAGGTTTATATCGTCCTTAATTTTAGGGCGAAATTCCTCAGAACTTAAATTAATTTTAAATTTTACCTTCATAACTTTTTCCAGTGTTGGAACAGTCATTCGACTTTTTCCAATAATTGTTAATTTGCCTTTTACGGTCTACGTTGGTACCGGATAACGTAAAAATAAACTCCGCAAGAACTTTAATAATTTTTAAATCCTTAAAATTATTATCAATACACTTGGAAATAATACAATATGTATCGAAAATCTTATTATCGTTGAATGATAAAGAAAACTGTTTTACGTCATTAAAAAAACAAAGATAATATTCTTGAAATTCTCTGTACGTAATTTTTGAATTAAGAAGAAAATGTTCATTTTATTAATATTTTTAACAAATCGTGTAGATCAGATTCTCTAAATAACTGACAATTTCATGGTAAAACCTTTTGGGTACAGAATAAGCATAATCCTCATTAATACAGCGTTCTTTTGACAATTTTAAAAGTAGGTTTTTTGCGGATGATGGAAAAAATAAATTTAATCTGTCTTTATATTTTTGTAAAATATCCAAGTAGAAAGATGATAGCTGTGATTTCATCTCTTTCAATTTGTATAATTGTTCGGCTCAGAAAACGGTTGGGTCACAAATGTCTTGTGGCTTTCTGCAAAGAATATTGAAAACTCCAGCGCAGATTACCATGAAGATACAACTTTCTGAAGATTCGTTCAAAAATTGTCTTTTACCAAACCTTCCTCAGAATAGTGTGATAATAATGGACAGTGCGAGCTATCACAGTCGCCAATTATATAAGGCTCCAGGTTGAAATAATACGAAATTGGAGATTCAAAACTACATAGCGGCGAACGATATATATTTTGAAGAATGTTATAAAAATAGTGATCTTTTAAAAGTTTTAAAGGAATTCTGTATAAAAAAAAAGGATATGTTTGTGACGCATTGACAGAGGAAATGGGACATACTGTGCTACGGCTCCCACCTTATTATTGGATTTCTAATGCCATAGAGCACATGTGTCACCAACTAGAATCAATTGTTAGATCAGAAAATACTTCTCCGACTTTAAGTTAAGTGTTGAGGAACTAATAAAAAATTAAATCCATCATGTAATTACTAGAGAAAATCCTTATAGTCTTCATGATACAATTAAACCGATTATAATTAATTTAAATGAGGATAACGACAGCAAAGCAGAACTAGATATAGAATAACATTATGAATGTAAATAGATATAAGTAGTATTTAAAAATTTATAATATTTAGTTTTTTTTTTTCATTTCATTAAATTAAATAAACGGATCATACGAGTATAATTAATTAATTTCCTTAGTCCGACCCTGTACTACACCCTTATAGTTTACATATTTATTGTCCACGCAATGGAGTGGACCCTTTAGTTTTATTGCAGTTAAAAGGTCAAAACCATTAATTTATTGTGAAAGAAATATACATAAAATATTTTGTGGAATCGGTAATATCCCTCGTTGAGATGTGTGTACTTTTCTGTAAAATACATAGTATTTAATATAAAAGTTATAAAAAATTCTACTGAAATGCAGTTGCATATAAAATTTACATATTTTTATGTGGGTAATAGTATTTTTTATAAATATTTAAAACGTGAAACTACAAAAAGCCTTTGTTAAATCGCCTGTAGCAACGGTCGAAAGAAAAGCGCGATAAATGCTGATGCAAACAATAAACTACCTTATCACAATGGGTGTTTGTGTAGAACTTAACTGTAATGACAAGGAAAAAATAAAAGTTCAAGGTTTCAGTTTAAGTTCAAGACCGACCGAACTGTTTTAAAATTATCCACGTTTAGTTGGGATTAATACCAGGGATTTTCGGTAAGTATAATATTTTAGTTCTTTATTGAAAATATGTAAATTATTAAATTTAAATGAACTCAGAACTTGGTAATTGCATAATATCAACCAATAAACCAGAAAATCTATCAACTACATACTTAAGAATCAGGGTAAAGTGCTCACTGATAACAATTTATAAATATGTAGGAGAAAGTCGGACAAGATCGGCACAATGATTAATGAATTTTCCATAATGTTTCTTAAAAAAAAATATGGCAAGGTATTTATTGTATCAACTACAGACAGGAATCAATAAACAACCAGAGAAAATAACTTTTTTCAAAATAGATATTTTTTTAACATTACAGATGCGTACTACTACACTTCAAAGAGTACGCACGAAGATGTAGGTATAAGAAACA
Source organism: Polydrusus tereticollis (assembly GCA_963920685.1). Classification (NCBI taxonomy): domain Eukaryota; kingdom Metazoa; phylum Arthropoda; class Insecta; order Coleoptera; family Curculionidae; genus Polydrusus; species Polydrusus tereticollis. Next base: position 32,156,145 of record OY987328.1, on the reverse strand, counting down.
GTACGCAAAAATAAAACTGTCAGTGATCATCACAGTTCCCAGGAATAAATTTTCCTAACTGAATCTAGTCTGAATCTGGCGGCAGGCTAATTACATCTTCGGCAGCGAACTTGCTATTCTGTCTTTTTTTAATTTACGCTCCTCGCCGTCTACTTTGCACTAATCTATTTTAACCTCCTCAGTCCTTTATGTTTCGAACTTCAAAGATCACCTGATAGAAAGGCATGCAAGAATTAATAGGTGATTTCAATGGCATGACTCAAATTTTCTCCTTAAACGTAGAGTCCAACCGACTTTGTTTTACGGCTAATTGAAATAAACTAGTAATTCCTCCTCTTAATCGAATAATACCTACTCGCTACTCAGACATAGAGCACCTTTTGTACGAAAACTCTTTGTCTGCGTACTCTTTGCTTGTGCTACAAGAAAAACAATTTTGGTAACTTAATGAGCGTTCAAGTCAGAACCTCAAAAATATTATAATGCGTATTGAAACTGTGGGGGCATACACTTGTTTTTAACGACACCCTGTAGATATCTGTACTTTTTGTAAATAATAATTTTAAATTTGTTAGTTGTAAATAGTAACAGCAGCAATTAATCGAGGTACCCTTCGTAAATAACAAAACAGATGTGCGTTTCCTTGCAGTCGAATTTAACAAGAACGACGTTTTTTTTTTCTCGGGCCAATAGAACCTTGTTTGTACCATGCAATAAAATGACCATCCCTTCTTAAAAACACAAACTATGGGAACACACATCTGGTCTAACAGTTTCTCTGACCGGCCATCGGTTAAAAACACAGTTGATACCTAGCGACTGTCAGAGCTAGTCGACCCGCGCCTTCAGTCTCTTCACTACTCTGCACTATAGCAATTTAACCTTTCATACATTAAAATTATGGTACCCAGTACCCACGGTGTTCGAATCTGCCAAAATATATATTTGCTTTAACAAAACCTTAATATGCGTATGCTCCATTCCACAATAATTCGTTGATTTCCCGACCGCAATAAAATTTAAATCCAGCCATAAATAAGTGCCTTTTGAAAGGGTACAGGTCCTGATTACCTACTAATTTCAATAGTTTAGGTTAGCTATTTTCAACAAAACAACAAATATAAAATAATAGGTAAGTATCTTTATTTTCATTATGTAATTAAATAGCTATTAATATTTATACAAAAATACTAATCTACAATATTATAATATCATCTATGCCTAAATTAATTATTAAGGGTCTTACGTTACTATTAATTATGTTATTATATTGGTATATTAGGTAGGTTAATGGCAAATTGCAGGTGTTCAATATAAAGCAGAGTCTTTTCATCTTAGTTCATCAGTCGTTTGGTGTTTGTCAAGCTGTGCCTTAAAGGTATTTTCGTGTGTGTTATCGAGCATCCAAAATATGTCAGATCTGTGTTGTGAAACTTCAGATAATATTGCTTCCGGAAGTTATGGTGTAACGAAGAAAAAGCATTTATCACTTGATGCCAAAAACATAATAAAGAACGTTTACTGTACCCTTTTAGAAAAAGGGTATGACCGGAGTGCAAGTTAGGGAAACGAGTATTTTGACCAAAGTTGCATTAACGACACTTTAGGCATAGATGAAGACGATAGTGATAGTGAAACACAGCTAAATATATAGTAGGTTAAGTTAAATATTGTATTATTATAATATTGTAGATTAGTATTTTTGTATAAATATTAATAGCTAGGTATTTAATTACATGATTAAAATAAAGATACTTACCTATTATTTTATATTTGTTGTTTGGTTGAAAATAGCTAACCTAAACTATTAAAATTAGTAGGTAATCAGGACCCGTACCCTTTCAAAAGGTCCGGTGCCTACACAATAGATATTTGTCAGGCAAGTTATTTATGGTTGGGATTACGACTGAGGGTTGTCATTTAAATTTTATTGCGGTCGAGAAATCAACGAATAATTGTGGAATGGAGCATACCAACCAATGTGATGTGATGCTGATGAAAAGTTCGCATCCTACGACCCGTCACGCACTACATCGGTTCGATCGGCTCAGATCGGCTCGGCATCGATTCATTTAAATGCATGAATAGCAGTCGATCGATCTTAGTTCATTCCGTGTGCGTCATGCTGTAGAGAATTAGAGACGGGGAAAGTTAGGTATTTTGCACATGATAAAGCATAAAGTCAACGATTCGACCAAGTAATTTTAAAAATATCTATTACTATTCAAGGTGTGCCTAAAAACACTTTTATTTCTGACCGGTATATTATTAGCTTATAACGTCTTAGTTACGCGGGAATTATAAGGGTCATAACTCCCTTGGGATATTAAGAAAAATTTGACATAAAATCAAACGATTGACATGTAATGTCAATTTGATTGTCATCTATTGAAACATTTATTCCACTTTAAAAATGAACAAAATGTTACTAAAATCGGTCAGAAATAAAATTATCTATGTATCACTGGAATTATAAGGGTCTCAATTACCTCGGGCAATTGCTGTCCCTCGGGCCAAAGGCCCTCGGGACGTAAACTTTGCCCTCGGTAATTAAGACCATTATAATTCCCTAGATACATAAATAACTATTTTGTCGTGTGTAAAATATTTTTGATTATTAGGTACCTACTTAGTCTAAATATTTTGACGGTTCTTTTTATTTTTACTTTTTATCAAACTAAGATAATAATTATTGTTGCCCTATAATCGGTTCTTCGCAATCATAAAGCAATTAAAGTTCAAGGAGAAGTAAGGTTTCAGATTCAATCCAAAACTGTTTTTAAATAGCAATTAAGTTATCAGATAGAATGGAAATATGCACCCATTTTTTAAATACCTGCAAGGTTATACTACATATATTTACACTAATTTTTGACATTGATGAAATATCCCCAAATTTGCAATTTTAAGGCGGATCTTTCACTTATATGCCCTTGAAGTGTTAAAGGTTACTTTTATCAGATTCAGAAGCTTATTCTCTGAAATCGGAAATAAAAAATGGTAATCTGTCCCTCGTGTTTGCCTTCCTGTATTAAACGTAATAATTTATATTTAAATTTGAACTTTTTTCAGTTTTACAACTACAATTGAAAAAAAAATCTAAATGGACATCCAATCCTAGAATTTAAAATTAATTTCAGAAAATTAAATGTTTAGAAAATGACTAATTATTCAATCAAAATTAAATATTTTTTTAAAGGACAACTTCAGTTAAAAAAATTCTAAAAAGAGTTGCAATGAAACTGAAAATATATTGAAATTTCTATAGCTTTGTTAGGGTTTTCCAATAAGGTCGCCAAAAATGTGTGATAAATATCTTCATAGTAGGCTAAAATAACACCCATACTAAGAGCGCCTATACACGCGTCGACCCCATTATTTCCAGACTCATGCTCCATAGTTTGTGCCAGTTTGTGGACTGGAGTCGACATATTTGCATCAGTTGCAGCAAGCGGAAGCTGCGCCGCGGCATCGAGAGTATCGTACTGGATGGTGAGCATGCGGTTTCAGCGTGTGCGATCCTGAATCGATGCAAGATCAATATAGTTCAGTTTTCCACCTTATAAATCCTTTATCTATGGTTTAGTTTAATACATGTAATAATTTTAAATTAGAGTATTTTTATCTTTCACTTAACCACCTGTTTGCCCATTTCCTTTTTGATCTCTTTGTATTCCCTTCCAAAACAAATATACCTCCTGATATCATTTCGATCGTATGCAACACAAATTTCATTTTTTTAAAAAAGAAAACCTTGAACTAGAGATTATTTCAAGTTTCATGAATCTTGGGAATCGATGCGTGCTTCGCCAGATCCTTCTTTGTGTCTAGAGGTACAGGCCAATTAAGCACCGAACCCTCGGGTAATAAAAGTAAACGGGTGAATTGAGCACCAAGCTAACAATGTATTATTCAAAGAGACCCTTAGGTGATAGGCCAAGTCGGCACTTTATTATTTACCGGGGAGTATTTTTCAAAAACGGCTATTTTCAGATTTAACCCTAAGGTTAGGTTAGTTCAGGTTAGTATTGCTTATTATACATTTTCAATAAAATTATTTGTTGATTTACTTTTGTTGCTATTCATTTCAGCACTTTAGTGAAATCTTCGTCATGAAACCGGGAACGGGCCCGGAATATGTTCAGTTTTTTTGCTATAAATAACACTTACACTGACTTTATACTTACAAAGCTGTTTCTTCTTCATCTTCTTCATCAGCCACTATTCATCCACTCCTGGACATAGGCCTCTCCTAAAGTTTTCCACTTCTTTCTGTCTTGTGTAGTTTGCATCCAGTGTCCACCCGCTACTTTCTTGATGTCGTCGAACCAGCGTTTCTGAGGTCTTCCTATCTTTCTTTTAGTCTCTCTTGGTCTCTATTCTATGATCTTTACTGTCCATCTTTCCTTATCTTGTCTGCCCACGTGGCCCACCCACTGCCATTTTGACTTAGCGATGCGTTCTATGATGTCCGTGATTTTTGTGCGTTTCCTGATTTCCTCGTTTCGGAGCCTATCTCTAAGCGAGATTCCTAGCATGGCCCTTTCCATTGCTCTTTGTGTGGTTTTTAGTCGATTTACGCAGTTTACATATTATTAATTTTCCCTTAAAATATATTGCCTCACTTTTGTTAGACAGTGTGGAATGTTGATAGTACAGCTGGTATATTACGGCGCCTGGCTGTCATAATGTAGAACCTTTTGCAACATTGATATTTTAATATTTAATGCTCTTTGATTTCGGCACCTTTGTATATTATTATGTTATAAATTTATTAAACAGAATGCTCATTGGTTTAGGCATCTTTCTACACAGTGCATTTATAAAGCATACATTTTTAAACAATTTTATTAATTTTAGTACTTACCTAAATACTCTTGGACGGATTTGAGATATTCTTACAACGATTACAAAAATTCAAAGGTGATATGGTAACTTTATTATTTTAAACGGGTGGTCTGTTTCTGTACAATTGTCAATATTTTACGTAAATCTATCCAAACATAATTTTTAAAATGTTTATTCAACGGCGTAATTATAGACACTAAGATTAGAAAAATGTAGAAAAAGCCATTCCTGAGCTTCGTCTAGTTTCTTCCATTGATGGATATATTAATATTTTTAGAATTTGAGAGCCCAGCTATAAAGTTTGAATAGCAGACTTCACCATTTTTACATAAATATTCACTCATCAATACCTAATACTTCCCGCTTGGTGTAAATGATATCACTTGGAATACAATTTTGAGTTATTGTTTATTCTTTAGTAAACGTACGGATTTTTTTTTTATTTTTTTTATCAATATTGTAAACCCCCCCCCCCCCCCCCCTCCTCACTTCTCCACCTAATATACCTACATTATTTCTTATACATAATAAAAGTATAAATAATTATTATAATTAAAACCAATATACTAACAAAATAAATAGTATAATATACGGAATGTTCATGATAAAGTGCAGGAAACAGCCACGCCCGAAAACAATATTTTCTACCCAAAATACTCGGCCAAATTTAATTCCTGTTAAGCTTAATTTGCATTTACATAAGCTGATATTGTTATAGGTGTCTAATAATAAAAATTCATTCGTAGATCACAAGTGGAAGGTCGAAATAAGAAGTCAAGGTTTAGTTTAAGTTCAAGATCAGGCAATGTGTAATTTAAAAATTTAGCAAAACCAGAAGTAACGAATTGGGAAATAACAAATACGAATTTTGTTTGTATGCGAAGGTCCATCTCAACCTAAAGACATAAAAAATTATGTATACAGACTATTATTTTAATTATTATATATTACTTTAAAACTTTTATTGTTTATAATAATGACCCATAATACATTCTTTTTTTGGTTTGATGCATATATTTACACTAATTTTTTTTGTTATAGCTATATAATAAATCACAAGAACACGAAGGAGATTCTTACACGCGTGTATATAATATTACCGAAATAATGTACTAACGCTAAACCAAAATTGTCATTCTATAGTTTTGAATATAGAAAAATATCGTATTTATTTACTTTTAGGACTTAAACGGAGTAACGAGTCAGTGAAGTCAATAACCTTGATACTTATATACAACACTATACCTATTAATTGGAAAAGAATGCCTGCCTCGTTCTTCGCGGGGATAGACATTTTACGTTTTACTAATTAGTTAGTGACCGAATTTTATTTTGTACCACCTTATTGACAGTAAGTTTTCCATATACATACACATTTGAGATATAATTTTCCTTAATAAAAAATCTCATAACGTCCCTTAGTTCAATTTTCATCCCATAAGAGGTTTATGAATTTCCAATTTCTTTCTTTATTTAAATAATCTTTAAGACCTATAAATGTCACCCATCTTATGTTATGTTTATACATGAATGTAATATTATGGCTGTGAATCATTAAATGCACAATATAAGATTATTAAAAATAAACTATATTACTTGAATAAAAGATAAAAGTAGATGTAAAAGCGAAGAAATGAAATAAGTCATAGTAGGGGCCGCGTACGTCTTATCGCCAATTTTCGTCTTCTACACCTTGCTCCAAACTGCTTGTTTCATCAACACAGTCATCAATTCATAGATAATTATATCCTCTATGCAGGCCCTTACGTCGGTGTTGCCAGATCCAATATTTTAATTTTCCAATGGCATGTCACAAAAAAACATTTTTCAATGTTTTGCTAACCTATACCGGACATTCGGACAGGGCAAGGTCTTTCACACCAGCTAAATTGTAATCCGGTTCAAGTTTAAAAAACGGAAACAGACATCAGTCGAATTCTAACCGCGCGACGCAATGGAAGTGAACGCATTTTTGCTATGAATCTTTTATACAGGCGCGCGACGTCGCATAAGTAAAAAAAAAAGGCGCTATTGGGTACATCCGATAAAGAGAACAATTTTTGATTGCCTTCCGTTTCTTCAAAATCACTTATAATTTTAATACAAATCCCCCTTTGTGCTTAGGTTTTATTCCATAGAACTGGTCTGGCTGTCGACGCTGATATAAGAAACTCAAACCTCTAAATTGGATATAATTGCCTAAAAGTAAAATTACCACAGCTGCTTTCTTCCAAAATGCAATTAAACTACTGAAACCGCCGAGCTGTATTGACAAGTGCGCACGTTTAAATCAACACACATCAATGCGCCGCAATATCGTTGCCGTAACCGGTACCTGGTCACCGAGCTGGCAGTGAATATAACCCGCAACAACTCGGCATCCGTTGAACGGTTGCCCGGTTCCGTTCCGACTAGTGTGAGAGCTATAGGTTTCTTCCAACACACTCAAAAACCGTGCATTGTACCGTCGTATTCATGCGCAAAAAGAGAAAGGCGTTCCAAAGAACTCGTGACGGTTCATAGACGATCCTTGCTGGCGTTCCAACACTGCCAGGAACCATTCGCGAATCGGTTTCTGTACGGTCATTTCGGTCCTTGGTTGAAGCAAAGAAACTTATTGCCTTGCTATAAGTTTTATTGGTTGAAGGCATGATTGTACTGTTTGGATGACTTGCGCATTAGTCCGTTTGTCAAATACGCAAGTGCAAGTGGCTTATTTATTTTCGGTCTGTCATTCGTCTCTCGTTGTTTGTTTACGAGTTTTGACATTACAAAATAAAATAATTTGTATGCATTAAAAAATATGCCTGACGAAGGAGACAGTCATTAAAGAGCCATTGATTTTCTATTGAATGCTTAATTTTCTGATGATGATTTGGATGTATTAACCGAACCGCGAGTTAAAAATGAAGAATATTTAGGTAAATAAAAGAAATTAAAACTATTAAAATTAGCAGTTGGTAGTTTTTATTTTTTTTTAAATGTCCTGGCTATTTGTTTACATTTAAAAGTAAGGTTAGTTTAACAAAGACGCTACCACGCCGCGTTCAAATATCAGTTCGAAAACTCTTCCAACGCATGCCTATTTTTGTACAGTCACGAAACCATGCAAAGTTAACGCCTGCGTACAAAATCGATCTCAACAGTTTTGTGACGGTTCTGGGAAGTAGAGGAAAACGGACAGTTCTGGCTCAGGTGGTGCTGGTGGTGCTGGTGGTGCAACTAACCCGGGTGGTGCGGTGGTGCGTTTTATGACCTAACCCGGGTGGTTCGGTGGTGCGTTTTACGATCTAACCCAAGTGGTGCGGTGGTGCGTTTTATGATCTAACCCGGGTGGTTCGGTGGTGCGTTTTATGATCTAACCCGGGTGGTTCGGTGGTGCGTTTTATGACCTAACCCGGGTGGTTCGGTGGTGCTGTTTTACGAGACCAGTGATGCTGGTGGTGCTGTTTTACGAGATCAGTGATGCTGGTGGTGCTGTTTTATGATCTAACCCGGGCGGTTTGGTGGTGCGTTTTATGACCTAACCCGGGTGGTTCGGTGGTGCTGTTTTACGAGACCAGTGATGCTGGTGGTGCTGTTTTACGAGATCAGTGGTGCTGGTGGTGCTGTTTTATGATCTAACCCGGGCGGTTCGGTGGTGCGTTTTATGACCTAACCCGGATGGTTCGGTGGTGCTGTTTTACGAGATCAGTGGTGCTGGTGGTGCTGTTTTACGAGACCAGTGGTGCTGGTGGTGCTGTTTTACGAGACCAGTGGTGCTGGTGGTGCGTTTTATGATCTAACCCAAGTGGTTCGGTGGTGCGTTTTATGATCTAACCCGGATGGTTCGGTGGTGCTGTTTATGAGCTAACCCGGGTGCTTTCGTGAGGCGGCTCTGTCAATATCTCTCTACTGTGTTAATTTATGCGGGTAATAAAACCGACAAGGGTCGGATCGGCCTGCATGCTTATAGAGGTAAAAAACCGCTTTAGAATGTTTTTGGTATATCTTTTTTAGATAATTTTGGGGGAAATAATTTGCCTGAGATGCCAATTAAAAAAATCCTACATTTAATTGTATTTTAGATTCTTGAATTTTGTACATGGATTAAAAATCTACTATTTCTTGAAATTGTATACATTATGTTAGATAATTAAGGAATAAAAAAGATGAAAATAGCAATTATAATTAGAAAAAAAATATTTTAATGTTATTTAAGACTTTGTAAATATCTGTAAAAACTGTTCTAAATCCTGTCATTTCTGAAACTTGTATACTGAGTGTTTAGAATTTAGTAAAAAATTAAAAAAATGTTTTAACGTTATTAAGCCCTGTGAAACTTTGTAAAAAATGACTAAAACAGTCGCAAATCGTCCTATTTTCTTAAAAGTGTATACTGAGTGTTTAGAATTTAGTAAAAATTAAAAAAAATGTTTTAAATTTGGTAAATCATGTGAAATCTTGTATAAAATGACTAGAACCATTCTTAATCATGACATTTCTGAAAATTGTATACTGAGTGTTTAGAATTTAGTAAAAAATTAAAAAAAATGTTTTAACGTTATTAAGCCCTGTGAAACTTTGTAAAAAATGACTAAAACAGTCGCAAATCGTCCTATTTTCTTAAAAGTGTATACTGAGTGTTTAGAATTTAGTAAAAATTAAAAAAAAATGTTTTAAATTTGTTAAATCATGCGAAATCTTGTATAAAATGACTAGAACCGTTCTTAATCATGGCATTTCTGAAAATTGTATACTGAGTGTTAAAAATTTAGTAAAAAATTAAAAAAAAATGTTTTAACGTTATTAAGCCCTGTGAAACTTTGTAAAAAATGACTAAAACAGTCGCAAATCGTCATATTTTCTTAAAAGTGTATACTGAGTGTTTAGAATTTAGTAAAAATTAAAAAAAATGTTTTAAATTTGTTAAATCATGTGAAATCTTGTATAAAATGACTAGAACCGTTCTTAATCATGGCATTTCTGAAAATTGTATACTGAGTGTTTAGAATTTAGTAAAAAATTAAAAAAAAATGTTTTAACGTTATTAAGCCCTGTGAAACTTTGTAAAAAATGACTAAAACAGTCGCAAATCGTCCTATTTTCTTAAAAGTGTATACTGAGTGTTTAGAATTTAGTAAAAATTAAAAAAAAATGTTTTAAATTTGTTAAATCATGTGAAATCTTGTATAAAATGACTAGAACCGTTCTTAATCATGACATTTCTGAAAATTGTATACTGAGTGTTTAGAATTTAGTAAAAATTAAAAAAAATGTTTTAAATTTGTTAAATCATGCGAAATCTTGTAAAAAATGACTAAAACAGTCGCAAATCGTCCTATTTTCTTAAAAGTGTATACTGAGTGTTTAGAATTTAGTAAAAAATAAAAAAAATGTTTTAAATTTGTTAAATCATGCGAAATCTTGTATAAAATGACTAGAACCGTTCTTAATCATGGCATTTCTGAAAATTGTATACTGAGTGTTTAGAATTTAGTAAAAAATTAAAAAAAATGTTTTAACGTTATTAAGCCCTGTGAAACTTTGTAAAAAAATGACTAAAACAGTCGCAAATCGTCATATTTTCTTAAAAGTGTATACTGAGTGTTTAGAATTTAGTAAAAATTAAAAAAAATGTTTTAAATTTGTTAAATCATGTGAAATCTTGTATAAAATGACTAGAACCGTTCTTAATCATGACATTTCTGAAAATTGTATACTGAGTGTTAAGTATTTTAGTTGAAAATAAGATCATAAATCATCTATACAAAACAAGCGCCCCTTATGGATTTGAACGAAAATCATAGATTCGACTATTTTCATGAAAAATAAATCTAAGTACGGAATAATGTAGGAAGATTATCTATTTTCTTGGTTTAGAAAGTGATGTAGTTAAGATTTATAACTTAGGAATAAATAAATTATTATTAATCTTTTCGACCTATTTCTCTTGCATATTTAATTTCTTTGATAGTAAGAACTAATCTTTTTATTTTACAAAGTAAAAAAAAAAAAGCTAAAGATCGGCGTTGTCAGTCAGGTATAAGAACTGATTTAACACGATGGTTTTTGTACAAACGTTCACATACAATTGTATGCTTTTTAACCGATTGTGTCGGAAAAAAATGACGATTTATAGATTAGATATTTAGACGAAGAGCTAACCTTCTCAATAAAGTATTGATTATTGCCCTGCTAGCTAGACAACACTTTTTATGTTAGTCAAAAAAAATTTTTTTTTTTCGGACGCTATTACAGATTTCATCGTTAACTAACAAACATTAAGACCAAAAAATTAGCGTGCAAGATGAAATGTATAGGTTCACTTCATTTCTACATTATTTTACAACTCTCAATCGCATTAAAAACAAGATCGAATAAAAAATAACTTATGACATATGGACGAAAAATGTTTTTCGGGCTATTTAGGTTAGCGACCGCATTACGTCTGAAATACTACATTTTTCGAGCTTATAACATAATTTACTATTTTAACGTTAAAATAGGGGAAATGATGTATCGAAGTGGGTACTTTTTTTTGTCGGTCACGAGATTGTAGTTTCTTTTAAAATGAGCTCTAATATTTACAACACAAATTATCCTTTAAGCCACATTAGTTTAAAACTCGTCTGTCGCTTTCCCTCTATCGTGAGATTGATTAAAGTATAGCGTAGTATATATTTAGATGAATTTCGTAAATGTTGAATACTTTCAAAACTGAAAAAGCCGCCCTTTGCAATAAATATCTCCGTAGAGTTAGGTATCCTGCAGATTAAGGGTATTTCAGCGGATAATCATATACAAATTCAAATACCTCATTTGTTTCGGAGCAGTAACCATCAACTTTTACACCATTTAAAACAGCTTCTTTACCATTAGCAGCATGTAAGATGTTGATTTTTCTGTGATTCTCGGTCCAAAGTAACCAATCTATGGCAATTTTGCTCTGCCTGTTTCTCCATCGGTATCCATTTTTTGGTATGATTCCTATAGTATTAGGCTTCAAAAAATGTCTTCTAAAAATTGCATTGCATGCTGAAGCAATAGTTGTAGCTTCAGTAAATGGACATACATTGGTAGTTTGTATAAGTTGTTCTCTAAACTTTAAACATGATTGCGCAAGGATTTCGACATCCGATACGCAGTAGTCTACCAGATCTCTTTGCATATCGAAACCATCATTTTCATGTTCTACAAACCATTTAAGAAATTTGGCTCTGTCTTCTTCTTTCATACTATCTGAGGAGTAATATTGAATTGATGGTAGAGGTCCTATATAGTTTTCATTTGCCTTTGTATTAAATAGGTGCGGGAAGTAGCCTTTTTTAAAAATATCCTCAAGTCCAAATGCCTTTGGTAGTTTGGCTTAAGGCATAGGGAAATAGTTAAGTGAGTCGATAAATTTTACATTTTCAAGTTGCATCGTAATTATTTTGGTACCTCTCATGATTAACTCAGGTGTAAAATCTGTCTTTGTCATAATATAGTTTAATATAAACTGGTGATCAAAAGCCTGACCATTATGGGCTATTACAATAATTTCTTTAAAGTTTTTCCTCATTTGTAACAAATGGCTAGTAAATGTTCCCGCTGGGTCTATACCTCTGACTTTTTGTAACTTTAGACCACATTTTTTTACAAGTATCTGCTTCAGAATCCATGCACTCATCGCAGTATTGTTTGAAAACACAGAGATTGACTTGATGTAAAAACGTTGAATTTTCCAATAGTTTGTCTTGGCTCGTCTCTAAATCGTAGAATACAAAAAAGATCATCTTTAATCTTAGCTTTTCCCTTATCAGACCGAATATAACATAGATGATCCTCGGATGCATGTTTATTACAAATTTTACAATAAATTTCACCACATGCATGTGCTCTTTTGGCTTTAATGGTTTTTAATCAAATAGAACATAGTTTAATTTGTTCGCATACTGTAAATTTGCCTGACGAATAATCCTTTTTATGATTTTCGTAACAGTTTTGACTTCTAAAAAATCATAGACAGTCCTGACATTTAATTTTTATTGCTATTTCACAAGCAGAGACTTGCTGACATGCCTGACAGCTTCCACCACATCGGTGCTCATTTTTGTGATCATATGGGACGTAACACTTTTCACAAAAATAGTTAGAACAAAAAGCTGCTGTCAGCGATGTAATTACATTAAAATGGCTTTTGTAATGTAATAAGTTCAGCCGTTTATTGCTTTCAGTTGAACCTTCAAATATAATATTTCGTCCTTTTGATCCATAGCTATAAACAACTAATTTATATTCTTTTAGATGATTTTGAAATTGTATTAACTCGGGAATTCCACCTCCTGCCTCAGGAATGCTAATTTTAGCTCTCTCCAACAATGATCTTGTTCTTTCGGTTTGAATTTTACTAATATCTCTTCCAACCTTACTGAATTCGGGATCTCTTTTATTATGGGCAATGGCGACTACCAAAGCATGTGCTAAACACAGGTTATCGGTATTTTTAATACTTATAATACCTCGTCGCTTGTCGCATTCCTCGTGAAAGCTGTTATAATTTTTTCCTCTTCCCCCACCAACAGGTAATCTAACAGTTGTCACACTAAGACAAAATGATTCTGTATTAAGACCTGCTGAGTTTGACTGATAAATGCCACTTATAACACTCCAAACATCTTAAAAGGTTATGTCTTTAGCTGCTTTGAAGCGAATCCAACCTTCTCCTCGGTTGAAGTCTTTAGAGCAAAAACTAAAAGCCGCACGATCTAAGGGTTGTAGGCCTTCTGTAGCGTTTTGAATAATTTGATTAATTCCTTTTTCCGCCCAACCAACTGGTTCAACTCCCTGTGGAACAGGTTTTAACTTAAACTCTAGAGTGCGTCCTGTAAGGTTAAATTCTCGTAACTTTTTAACAACGTCTTTAACAATAATAAACTTCTCCATCTTTCTTTTTTTTTTTTTTGTTGTTTTATAATCTACTATCTACCTACATAAAAAAAAAAAAAAACAAGTATATTTTCATATTTTTATCGGTCTTAAGTTCGATTTCAAAAGCACACTCCCACTTTTTGATAATTTCACAGTCTAAGCACATAGATCTTATATTTTTTATTTACGATCAATTCATCTTTATTCGCCAATCGTCTCAAACGAGTCTGCTTTTGAAAGTAATATAACCTTAGTATTCAGAAAATATTAATGATATCGGAGCCTAAAACATCCTTAACACTAAAAAATCATTATGTTTCCTAACAAAACCCATCATCTTGTCTATTTAGCTTGCTTTCCTATTGTTTAGCAGGTTAAATAAAATTATTATTTCGCTCTTTTTGTCTGTACTGAATCGTTAGGGAAATACGATTCTAGTCCTATAAGAGAGACAGTTAAAATTTATGTAAGCAATCAGAAATCCTACACTATGAGCTACTTAGTTAAAATTTCATATTTCCTTCCTGGATCAGCTAAAATTTGTGTTGTGTCGGTCAAAATTTATAAAATACGAAAAAAATGCTAGATACATTTTTATCATGACTTTCTATCTAATTCCATCTTATTTCAAGGTATAATTCGGTTGTCAAAATGAGAATCTAAAAAATCCTCGTGTTTCCTCACAAAACCCATCATCTTGCCTATTTAGCTTGCTTTTCTATTGTTTAGCAGGTTAAATAAAATTATTATTTCGCTCTTTTTTGTCTGTACTGAATCGTTAGGGGGGATACGTTTCTAGTTCTATAAGAGAGACAGTTAAAATTTATGTAAGCAATCAGAAATCCTACACTATGAGCTACTTAGTTAAAATTTCATATTTCCTTCCTGGGTCAGAAAAAATTTGTGATGTGTCGGTCAAAATTTATAAAAATACGAAAAAAATGCTGGATACATTTTTAGCGTGACTTTCTATTTAATACCATCTTATTTCAAGGTATAATACGGTTGTCAAAATGAGAATAAAATAATTTTCCCATGGTTTATGTCATCTTAAAAAAGTCAAAAGGTTATATTCTGTAGAGGGTCAGATACATTCAAATTTAAAAATTTTCTACAAGAAGAATTTTAAGATAGTATTATAGTAAATAAAAATTCTATACCTCCAATATTTCTTGGAAACATATCGTGTTCTAGCGACATAACCCAAAAGTACCTCTATTCAGAAACGCATCGTACTTTTCTTGTCAAACTTGACTTTGTTGTAATGTTGTATGCAGAGCACTTTGAAAACAAAAATTAGATTAGAAACCGCCGCCTCTTAAGGTATACTTTTTTAGGTCTTACATAGGGTACACTGGTATACAGAACAAATGTCATCTTTAATTGTCTCATTGTCCCATCCATTACATTATTATAATCTTAAAGCACCTGTTACCAGCATTATCTATTTTTATGGTTTTCATAAAACATAGCGATTACCGATGAAAATTAAACGAAAACTCAATAAATAACTTTTTTTCAACTGAAATAGACTGATTTTCGATGGAAAAATGTTACTTATAACTAAAAATGAATATAAGACATATACGCAATGATATTTAGAATAAATCAATCTTTTCTAAAATTACTATGAAATATTCACAAAATCGTTTCGTTATAACCAAAGTAGCAAGGCTTGCAGATTTCGTATAGAGTTCAAACGCGATACTGAGATGATCTTTTTTTTATATTTTTGTAGGATAATTCACCACTACGTTGTAAGTACTTGAGAGAGGACTTTCTTGAAAAATCCTCAAATTTCTCTGCAATTTTGTTCCTTCTAGAGTTAAATTCACACAGAAAACCCCGTATTCTTATCTTTCAGGTTGGTATATTAAAAAGGGCTTATTAGTATGGTTTAGAAAACAAGCAATATTAATTAACGGATGTTTTTTCGTCGTATGAAGAGTTGAAAAATTTTTTTTTTTTCCACTCCAATGGTTGCGATGCAGAGAGTCGGGTTTCATCATAATCTTTCAGGGTAGCTCAGGTTTGATTGCATGTAGAGAGTCGGATTTCATCATAATTTTTCAGGGTAGCTCAGGTTTGATTGCATGTAGAGAGTCGGGTTTCATCATAATCTTTCAGGGTAGCTCAGGTTTGATTGCATGTACTAAGGTTAGTGCTCCTTGCAATCGGTTTCAGGTTTGACGCGCCCCCCTCAGGTTTGTTCAGGTTTCTCAAACACTTGAGAAACCTGAACAAACCTGAGGGGGGCGCGTCAAACCTGAAACCGATTGCAAGGAGCACTAACCTTAGTACATGCAATCAAACCTGAGCTACCCTGAAAGATTATGATGAAACCCGACTCTCTACATGCAATCAAACCTGAGCTACCCTGAAAAATTATGATGAAATCCGACTCTCTACATGCAATCAAACCTGAGCTACCCTGAAAGATTATGATGAAACCCGACTCTCTGCATCGCAACCATTGGAGTGGAAAAAAAAAAAATTTTTCAACTCTTCATACGACGAAAAAACATCCGTTAATTAATATTGCTTGTTTTCTAAACCATACTAATAAGCCCTTTTTAATATACCAACCTGAAAGATAAGAATACGGGGTTTTCTGTGTGAATTTAACTCTAGAAGGAACAAAATTGCAGAGAAATTTGAGGATTTTTCAAGAAAGTCCTCTCTCAAGTACTTACAACGTAGTGGTGAATTATCCTACAAAAATATAAAAAAAAGATCATCTCAGTATCGCGTTTGAACTCTATACGAAATCTGCAAGCCTTGCTACTTTGGTTATAACGAAACGATTTTGTGAATATTTCATAGTAATTTTAGAAAAGATTGATTTATTCTAAATATCATTGCGTATATGTCTTATATTCATTTTTAGTTATAAGTAACATTTTTCCATCGAAAATCAGTCTATTTCAGTTGAAAAAAAGTTATTTATTGAGTTTTCGTTTAATTTTCATCGGTAATCGCTATGTTTTATGAAAACCATAAAAATAGATAATGCTGGTAACAGGTGCTTTAAGATTATAATAATGTAATGGATGGGACAATGAGACAATTAAAGATGACATTTGTTCTGTATACCAGTGTACCCTATGTAAGACCTAAAAAAGTATACCTTAAGAGGCGGCGGTTTCTAATCTAATTTTTGTTTTCAAAGTGCTCTGCATACAACATTACAACAAAGTCAAGTTTGACAAGAAAAGTACGATGCGTTTCTGAATAGAGGTACTTTTGGGTTATGTCGCTAGAACACGATATGTTTCCAAGAAATATTGGAGGTATAGAATTTTTATTTACTATAATACTATCTTAAAATTCTTCTTGTAGAAAATTTTTAAATTTGAATGTATCTGACCCTCTACAGAATATAACCTTTTGACTTTTTTAAGATGACATAAACCATGGGAAAATTATTTTATTCTCATTTTGACAACCGTATTATACCTTGAAATAAGATGGTATTAAATAGAAAGTCACGCTAAAAATGTATCCAGCATTTTTTTCGTATTTTTATAAATTTTGACCGACACATCACAAATTTTTTCTGACCCAGGAAGGAAATATGAAATTTTAACTAAGTAGCTCATAGTGTAGGATTTCTGATTGCTTACATAAATTTTAACTGTCTCTCTTATAGAACTAGAAACGTATCCCCCCTAACGATTCAGTACAGACAAAAAAGAGCGAAATAATAATTTTATTTAACCTGCTAAACAATAGAAAAGCAAGCTAAATAGGCAAGATGATGGGTTTTGTGAGGAAACACGAGGATTTTTTAGATTCTCATTTTGACAACCGAATTATACCTTGAAATAAGATGGAATTAGATAGAAAGTCATGATAAAAATGTATCTAGCATTTTTTTCGTATTTTATAAATTTTGACCGACACAACACAAATTTTAGCTGATCCAGGAAGGAAATATGAAATTTTAACTAAGTAGCTCATAGTGTAGGATTTCTGATTGCTTACATAAATTTTAACTGTCTCTCTTATAGGACTAGAATCGTATTTCCCTAACGATTCAGTACAGACAAAAAGAGCGAAATAATAATTTTATTTAACCTGCTAAACAATAGGAAAGCAAGCTAAATAGACAAGATGATGGGTTTTGTTAGGAAACATAATGATTTTTTAGTGTTAAGGATGTTTTAGGCTCCGATATCATTAATATTTTCTGAATACTAAGGTTATATTACTTTCAAAAGCAGACTCGTTTGAGACGATTGGCGAATAAAGATGAATTGATCGTAAATAAAAAATATAAGATCTATGTGCTTAGACTGTGAAATTATCAAAAAGTGGGAGTGTGCTTTTGAAATCGAACTTAAGACCGATAAAAATATGAAAATATACTTGTTTTTTTTTTTTTTATGTAGGTAGATAGTAGATTATAAAACAACAAAAAAAAAAAAAAGAAAGATGGAGAAGTTTATTATTGTTAAAGACGTTGTTAAAAAGTTACGAGAATTTAACCTTACAGGACGCACTCTAGAGTTTAAGTTAAAACCTGTTCCACAGGGAGTTGAACCAGTTGGTTGGGCGGAAAAAGGAATTAATCAAATTATTCAAAACGCTACAGAAGGCCTACAACCCTTAGATCGTGCGGCTTTTAGTTTTTGCTCTAAAGACTTCAACCGAGGAGAAGGTTGGATTCGCTTCAAAGCAGCTAAAGACATAACCTTTTAAGATGTTTGGAGTGTTATAAGTGGCATTTATCAGTCAAACTCAGCAGGTCTTAATACAGAATCATTTTGTCTTAGTGTGACAACTGTTAGATTACCTGTTGGTGGGGGAAGAGGAAAAAATTATAACAGCTTTCACGAGGAATGCGACAAGCGACGAGGTATTATAAGTATTAAAAATACCGATAACCTGTGTTTAGCACATGCTTTGGTAGTCGCCATTGCCCATAATAAAAGAGATCCCGAATTCAGTAAGGTTGGAAGAGATATTAGTAAAATTCAAACCGAAAGAACAAGATCATTGTTGGAGAGAGCTAAAATTAGCATTCCTGAGGCAGGAGGTGGAATTCCCGAGTTAATACAATTTCAAAATCATCTAAAAGAATATAAATTAGTTGTTTATAGCTATGGATCAAAAGGACGAAATATTATATTTGAAGGTTCAACTGAAAGCAATAAACGGCTGAACTTATTACATTACAAAAGCCATTTTAATGTAATTACATCGCTGACAGCAGCTTTTTGTTCTAACTATTTTTGTGAAAAGTGTTACGTCCCATATGATCACAAAAATGAGCACCGATGTGGTGGAAGCTGTCAGGCATGTCAGCAAGTCTCTGCTTGTGAAATAGCAATAAAAATTAAATGTCAGGACTGTCTATGATTTTTTAGAAGTCAAAACTGTTACGAAAATCATAAAAAGGATTATTCGTCAGGCAAATTTACAGTATGCGAACAAATTAAACTATGTTCTATTTGATTAAAAACCATTAAAGCCAAAAGAGCACATGCATGTGGTGAAATTTATTGTAAAATTTGTAATAAACATGCATCCGAGGATCATCTATGTTATATTCGGTCTGATAAGGGAAAAGCTAAGATTAAAGATGATCTTTTTTGTATTCTACGATTTAGAGACGAGCCAAGACAAACTATTGGAAAATTCAACGTTTTTACATCAAGTCAATCTCTGTGTTTTCAAACAATACTGCGATGAGTGCATGGATTCTGAAGCAGATACTTGTAAAAAAATGTGGTCTAAAGTTACAAAAAGTCAGAGGTATAGACCCAGCGGGAACATTTACTAGCCATTTGTTACAAATGAGGAAAAACTTTAAAGAAATTATTGTAATAGCCCATAATGGTCAGGCTTTTGATCACCAGTTTATATTAAACTATATTATGACAAAGACAGATTTTACACCTGAGTTAATCATGAGAGGTACCAAAATAATTACGATGCAACTTGAAAATGTAAAATTTATCGACTCACTTAACTATTTCCCTATGCCTTAAGCCAAACTACCAAAGGCATTTGGACTTGAGGATATTTTTAAAAAAGGCTACTTCCCGCACCTATTTAATACAAAGGCAAATGAAAACTATATAGGACCTCTACCATCAATTCAATATTACTCCTCAGATAGTATGAAAGAAGAAGACAGAGCCAAATTTCTTAAATGGTTTGTAGAACATGAAAATGATGGTTTCGATATGCAAAGAGATCTGGTAGACTACTGCGTATCGGATGTCGAAATCCTTGCGCAATCATGTTTAAAGTTTAGAGAACAACTTATACAAACTACCAATGTATGTCCATTTACTGAAGCTACAACTATTGCTTCAGCATGCAATGCAATTTTTAGAAGACATTTTTTGAAGCCTAATACTATAGGAATCATACCAAAAAATGGATACCGATGGAGAAACAGGCAGAGCAAAATTGCCATAGATTGGTTACTTTGGACCGAGAATCACAGAAAAATCAACATCTTACATGCTGCTAATGGTAAAGAAGCTGTTTTAAATGGTGTAAAAGTTGATGGTTACTGCTCCGAAACAAATGAGGTATTTGAATTTGTATATGATTATCCGCTGAAATACCCTTAATCTGCAGGATACCTAACTCTACGGAGATATTTATTGCAAAGGGCGGCTTTTTCAGTTTTGAAAGTATTCAACATTTACGAAATTCATCTAAATATATACTACGCTATACTTTAATCAATCTCACGATAGAGGGAAAGCGACAGACGAGTTTTAAACTAATGTGGCTTAAAGGATAATTTGTGTTGTAAATATTAGAGCTCATTTTAAAAGAAACTACAATCTCGTGACCGACAAAAAAAAGTACCCACTTCGATACATCATTTCCCCTATTTTAACGTTAAAATAGTAAATTATGTTATAAGCTCGAAAAATGTAGTATTTCAGACGTAATGCGGTCGCTAACCTAAATAGCCCGAAAAACATTTTTCGTCCATATGTCATAAGTTATTTTTTATTCGATCTTGTTTTTAATGCGATTGAGAGTTGTAAAATAATGTAGAAATGAAGTGAACCTATACATTTCATCTTGCACGCTAATTTTTTGGTCTTAATGTTTGTTAGTTAACGATGAAATCTGTAATAGCGTCCGAAAAAAAAAAATTTTTTTTGACTAACATAAAAAGTGTTGTCTAGCTAGCAGGGCAATAATCAATACTTTATTGAGAAGGTTAGCTCTTCGTCTAAATATCTAATCTATAAATCGTCATTTTTTTCCGACACAATCGGTTAAAAAGCATACAATTGTATGTGAACGTTTGTACAAAAACCATCGTGTTAAATCAGTTCTTATACCTGACTGACAACGCCGATCTTTAGCTTTTTTTTTTTTACTTTGTAAAATAAAAAGATTAGTTCTTACTATCAAAGAAATTAAATATGCAAGAGAAATAGGTCGAAAAGATTAATAATAATTTATTTATTCCTAAGTTATAAATCTTAACTACATCACTTTCTAAACCAAGAAAATAGATAATCTTCCTACATTATTCCGTACTTAGATTTATTTTTCATGAAAATAGTCGAATCTATGATTTTCGTTCAAATCCATAAGGGGCGCTTGTTTTGTATAGATGATTTATGATCTTATTTTCAACTAAAATACTTAACACTCAGTATACAATTTTCAGAAATGTCATGATTAAGAACGGTTCTAGTCATTTTATACAAGATTTCACATGATTTAACAAATTTAAAACATTTTTTTTAATTTTTACTAAATTCTAAACACTCAGTATACACTTTTAAGAAAATATGACGATTTGCGACTGTTTTAGTCATTTTTTTACAAAGTTTCACAGGGCTTAATAACGTTAAAACATTTTTTTTAATTTTTTACTAAATTCTAAACACTCAGTATACAATTTTCAGAAATGCCATGATTAAGAACGGTTCTAGTCATTTTATACAAGATTTCGCATGATTTAACAAATTTAAAACATTTTTTTTATTTTTTACTAAATTCTAAACACTCAGTATACACTTTTAAGAAAATAGGACGATTTGCGACTGTTTTAGTCATTTTTTACAAGATTTCGCATGATTTAACAAATTTAAAACATTTTTTTTAATTTTTACTAAATTCTAAACACTCAGTATACAATTTTCAGAAATGTCATGATTAAGAACGGTTCTAGTCATTTTATACAAGATTTCACATGATTTAACAAATTTAAAACATTTTTTTTTAATTTTTACTAAATTCTAAACACTCAGTATACACTTTTAAGAAAATAGGACGATTTGCGACTGTTTTAGTCATTTTTTACAAAGTTTCACAGGGCTTAATAACGTTAAAACATTTTTTTTTAATTTTTTACTAAATTCTAAACACTCAGTATACAATTTTCAGAAATGCCATGATTAAGAACGGTTCTAGTCATTTTATACAAGATTTCACATGATTTAACAAATTTAAAACATTTTTTTTAATTTTTACTAAATTCTAAACACTCAGTATACACTTTTAAGAAAATATGACGATTTGCGACTGTTTTAGTCATTTTTTACAAAGTTTCACAGGGCTTAATAACGTTAAAACATTTTTTTTTAATTTTTTACTAAATTTTTAACACTCAGTATACAATTTTCAGAAATGCCATGATTAAGAACGGTTCTAGTCATTTTATACAAGATTTCGCATGATTTAACAAATTTAAAACATTTTTTTTTAATTTTTACTAAATTCTAAACACTCAGTATACACTTTTAAGAAAATAGGACGATTTGCGACTGTTTTAGTCATTTTTTACAAAGTTTCACAGGGCTTAATAACGTTAAAACATTTTTTTTAATTTTTTACTAAATTCTAAACACTCAGTATACAATTTTCAGAAATGTCATGATTAAGAATGGTTCTAGTCATTTTATACAAGATTTCACATGATTTAACAAATTTAAAACATTTTTTTTAATTTTTACTAAATTCTAAACACTCAGTATACACTTTTAAGAAAATAGGACGATTTGCGACTGTTTTAGTCATTTTTTACAAAGTTTCACAGGGCTTAATAACGTTAAAACATTTTTTTAATTTTTTACTAAATTCTAAACACTCAGTATACAAGTTTCAGAAATGACAGGATTTAGAACAGTTTTTACAGATATTTACAAAGTCTTAAATAACATTAAAATATTTTTTTTCTAATTATAATTGCTATTTTCATCTTTTTTATTCCTTAATTATCTAACATAATGTATACAATTTCAAGAAATAGTAGATTTTTAATCCATGTACAAAATTCAAGAATCTAAAATACAATTAAATGTAGGCTTTTTTTAATTGGCATCTCAGGCAAATTATTTCCCCCAAAATTATCTAAAAAAGATATACCAAAAACATTCTAAAGCGGTTTTTTACCTCTATAAGCATGCAGGCCGATCCGACCCTTGTCGGTTTTATTACCCGCATAAATTAACACAGTAGAGAGATATTGACAGAGCCGCCTCACGAAAGCACCCGGGTTAGCTCATAAACAGCACCACCGAACCATCCGGGTTAGATCATAAAACGCACCACCGAACCACTTGGGTTAGATCATAAAACGCACCACCAGCACCACTGGTCTCGTAAAACAGCACCACCAGCACCACTGGTCTCGTAAAACAGCACCACCAGCACCACTGATCTCGTAAAACAGCACCACCGAACCATCCGGGTTAGGTCATAAAACGCACCACCGAACCGCCCGGGTTAGATCATAAAACAGCACCACCAGCACCACTGATCTCGTAAAACAGCACCACCAGCATCACTGGTCTCGTAAAACAGCACCACCGAACCACCCGGGTTAGGTCATAAAACGCACCACCAAACCGCCCGGGTTAGATCATAAAACAGCACCACCAGCATCACTGATCTCGTAAAACAGCACCACCAGCATCACTGGTCTCGTAAAACAGCACCACCGAACCACCCGGGTTAGGTCATAAAACGCACCACCGAACCACCCGGGTTAGATCATAAAACGCACCACCGAACCACCCGGGTTAGATCATAAAACGCACCACCGCACCACTTGGGTTAGATCGTAAAACGCACCACCGAACCACCCGGGTTAGGTCATAAAACGCACCACCGCACCACCCGGGTTAGTTGCACCACCAGCACCACCAGCACCACCTGAGCCAGAACTGTCCGTTTTCCTCTACTCTGGGATGGTAAAAAAATTGAGTGTTGGAACAAATCCTAAACCATATAGCTCGCAACCGGCTAAACGGTTACGCGGTTTCGGTAAGTATGATAAGGGCTCTAAAGGTGCCAAATTTCAAGTCGACGGCATCTAAAAGTGCCTAGAAATTTTGGACATACCTAATGAATGAGCCCAGCATGTTTATTTAGTCTTGATCTCGGTCTATCAGTTTCTATAAAATCTTATGTTGGCAAAGTCAAATAATTCCACTAACTAACCTAAATTTGACAATTATTTTCACTATATTTAATGTATTTTTCCGCCTAAATAAAACGCTAGACAACCGCTACTGATAATGTATTACTATGATGCTTAGAGTATAAAGCGAATTATATATCACAAACAGAAGGTCAAAATCAAAAATCAATGGTAAATTTAAGTTCAAGATCGAAATAACGGAAACACTCATGGTTAACAGACTAAAAAAAATATATTCACAATTTTAGTTGGCCTGTTCCCCTAACCAGAACGGACACAGCAGGAGAAATCCGTTATGACGCTTTTACGATTGACTTTGGTCCTCAATCTTTAAAGACGGAAGATTGTGAAACGTTGAAATGATGTTCTTCAGATGAAGAAACTCTGTGTGTTATTCGCGTAATACTTAGCTGAACCACGTCTCGGTGGAATAAGGCGGAAAAGCCAGACTACGAGGCTTAAATCACCACCTTGTCACCGATATTCTGGCGGTCAATGTTGTTTTCTATTTCGATATCGCCAATAATACTTGGATGAAATCCAGTAATCCTCCAGCCATCGCATTGATCCAATTTTCGGAAAAGTACTCCAAGTTTTTGCGAAGCTCTTGCCACAATGGGTGACATAAGGCATATTACTAAACTATGCTGAACTAAGCCAAATGAACGCCCAAACACTAACTAATGAAGCCAAGTGTATCTGGTTCTGCAACTTTAACGTTTTTAGAAACACTGCCGCCTGGACCATTTTAGCATTAAGTCCCATTGGTATAGTACGTCATTTCAGTCTGTAGCTACTCAGTATTCGTAAGGGGGAAGCGAAGCCCTAGTTTAAGCTCCTTCAACAGGGACAATCCATGGGCATGCTATCTTTAAATAGTTTTGGTAGACACAGATTCAAACGACGGCCTATGACTGTCACATAAAGACTAAATGTCTTCCAGACCTTTCTTACGATGTGAGACTTTGTGCTCCTATAGAGGTGTGCATCGTTAGCCGATGTTTGGGCCTTGAAAGTAAGGAATGAAACAAGTGTACAGTCGTCAGTCAAACTATATTTTGAACTTTAGGTTTCTGCTAGAAGGTTGTATGTTTATATTTAGGTGTGTTTGGGGTTTTAAAAGTAAAACAACGTAATAGGAAATATAACCTAAACTAATATAGGTACCCCTGAATAAATACTATAGACATGTTATTGACTCGTGGCTGCAGATTATAATATACAAAGTTGAAATTATTTTAAATCTGATTTTTTTAAATAATAATTATAATTAGTACCTAAAGTAAGGAGTTACATCCAAAATACATATTCGTTTTGTTCGTAATAGGCAGTCGTATAAACACATCCTATCAAATTTAATAAACTTAGAACAAAATGTTATTGAACGACAAATTAATAATAAATAAATAAACATCAGGTTACTAGTTGATCGAGTAGTGTTCTCAAATATTACCTGTTAATGATTATGCGGTAGTTACATTTATAATTTGCCAACATCCTGTATTTTATTTCAATTCTTAATGACTGTTGAAATACAATCAGATATTAACCTTCCACAGTAACTCCCATATAAATGTTACTACCAAACAAAATGAATTGTATTCTTCCTGATCATTTGAGGTCACTCTAAGATGGTGGTCACCGTACTGTCCATTCATTTAATTTCATTGATCACTTTTCACGGTCACATGCCGAAGCAAAAATTCATAAGTACTGTTTTGCTATCAATTATATTGATTCTTAAAATGCGAAGATCTCAGTGCCTATAAGTCATTACGATAATTCGTTTAAAAAAGGGTATTTGGAGATACAACGTGTCTCAAACAGGCATGGCAATTTTCTGTACTATTTTTATTTTTACGAAGGACAGTTACTCGTATGCGGGAAATAGCATAATATATCAAAACTTATGATAACTTGTATAGGATAGCGAGAACATGTATAAAATACCAAAATGTGTTTAAAAAGGGCCCTTAGTTTTTACTTTAAAGCAAAATGTTATTAGAAAATATTACTCAGGGATACTAAAAATTGTTAAATAGAAAATATAATTTACATATACAGAACAAATCGGAACCTTTACTTAAAAAAAAACTTTTGAAAAGCAATTACGAGAAAGAGAATAATAACTATAAAATTTCATTAACAAATTAATTTTTTCCAGCTTAGTACCAAAACTTCCTGTACTCCGTCATGATATCGTAAATTTTGATATAATTATCTCCTGATAGAGAATCAGAACTTTCCCTTTCCCCCTTCACATCTATTTTCATTGAATTTTCAGTCTCATCAGCTGAAGAAATATTACATGCTGTTCGTTTTTTAATTGACACCCTGTATCTAATACATCGAATGAAATAAATTATAAAAGGTAGATCATAGCATTGACAAAAAATTGGTAAACTAATAATAACGGAACCAAATTTCAACCAAATCGGTCTAAGGATATTTTTTATGACCGTTTTTCTTTTAAACTTCAACGCCCTGTATCTCAGAAACGAAGCAACTCCGGACTTATGTTCATAGGAACTTTTTTTCTTAACACGACCTTACGTATCACCCTCTGAAGTTTCGTACCATAGTTGTGAAACACCCTGTATATTAGTGCCTAAAGAATAATTATTAAAGAGTTCAATTTAACAAACCTATTCAATAATTTTCCCATGTCACTGGCACACGTTGTTTTATAAACGTCGTTCTGTTTTTTGTAAATTGACTCTTACGTTGCATATTGAAAGCAAATGTTAACTTCTTGTATATCGTGGCAAAGGCAATTTTAAGAAAAATTCGATTGTACACCCCAAAAATATAGGTTGTCATTTCGAAAAAAAAATCCGGTGAAACCAGAACTGACGTTGACTTGGTTTTTAGATTGGAATTAAGATCCCGCTCAAACATAGCGATAACTTAAATTTAAATAACATATCTTTTAACTTTTTAATGCTGCGGTGCGATATACAATGATTTCGTTGACAACCTGGTTAGTTTGATTGATAGTTAGATTTATTTTTATAGAACTTGTACCTTTAAAGATGGTATTGAATTTTTAATTACTTATTTGTACTAATTTGTGTCTTATTAGGGAAATATTCGTGTTATCTTTTAAAAATCTAAATTTGGTCATTTTCACATTTTGATAAAAAAAAACCCTTTTAGCTTCAATATCCTGCTCTTTCTTCAAATAATTGGTGACCTTAATGCACTTGTGCAAAAACTTGTCATAATTGGTGACCCACCTCAACCCCCCAATGTCAATTCAAATTTTTGTGCGTTCTCTAAAATTAGAATTATGGCTCCGATACTGGAGCCCCCCCCCTCCATGCGAAGTTTCGTGCTGCGCCACTTGGCCTGATTATGTAAGAAATAACCGAACAACTCTCCCTTTTTAACGCGTATTAGCACCAATTGATATAATTAACAGTGATTAGACAATCACCTGGACTATAAACTGCTTACGTTACTATCTCACGTTAATAATTTCTTACACTTTCTTTAACTTTTACTCTCGCATTTAAATGAAATTTCTACTTGTCTTGCTACCTGTCTTAAACGCTGCCAGGTGAAAAAGAAGTAATTTGTAAGTTTATTTTTGTGTTCTACTTTTTTGACACATCTCACTTTAATTAATTGCTTTGGATATCTTAATCTATTCTAATTAGCAAATAAATTAACCTTTTATAAAAGAAAGTGTGTAATTTAGAGATGGTGTGTCAAGTATCAATTTAATGTGTTGTAAATTGAATTAGATACACATGAGCAATCAAAAATTCATCAGAAATGTAAAATTTTGAACACAATTTTTTTCTTATACACTATGATTCTCTTAACTTAAAGACGCAACCGCGTATTAACTATAAAATACTATAGAATGAAAGTTTAGTCAAAATATATATTATAAAATATAATTGGCTCCATTTTCACACTGACATGCCACCATAAAATAAAACACGATGTAGGAATCTAAGTATGTATATAGGATCGCAAAAACACATACGCGTATTCTCCTTAAAACAATTCATTTTATTATTGAATCTCAAATGTTAATTACAGCAGTTTATCTGGAATTCATAGGATATTATTGTTAAACCAATTACTGGAGTGTTAAATAATTCATAATTTTGTTATGTCAAGGCCTGAGAGAACGTCGGCGGTATTTGTGTCCGTCAGTTTTTGTTTAATGGGGATCGTAATTTTATGCTCAATGTCATTTCCTTATGAACAGTCCGGCAATTATCCAAGTATATTACTTTATTTAAGTGTCATAGGAGCCATCAAAAACTGTTGTAAATGGGTCGTCTGTACTGAAACCATAAATATACATTATACGTACATAATACATACATACAGAGATTCCCACCTACATTTTTATTTCGAATGAATACACAAAATTTAAATTATTTATTATTACTTTTGTGTCTCAGCTTTCGAACATAATAAATAGTGAATTCTGTGAGATTATGATCACAATATATATTACAAATTAATATAAGGGTTGTTCCAGTTAGTCCACCATCCACATACTATAACAAAATACGTGAATATCCAACACTACTATGTAAAAATAAATGAAATGCTTTTTTATTCTTAAGCGATCTCTAGGTAAACGCAAGATTTGCACAAATATTATGTCAACTACCTTACACGCAAATGATTCCACAAATCTTAGAACACCGCCACAAGTGTAGATATTCACTTTTCAAACGCACAATTTGTGCAGAAGGAATGAGGCCGCTATGCCAATTGAAATACATAATTATATTTGTAATAAAGGTATAAAGTATTTATTTATTATTTATTATTACATGTTGGTTCAGCTAAGAGATATTTTAGTATATTTTGCTTGCAGTTAAGGTTTTTACAGTTTCATTGATAATAATTTTTATATGCTCCGTCCGCAACATTTTTATATCGTAATATTAAGGGCGGGAGCACATTTTGCAGTCAGTAGTTCTTTTCCTCAGTTCTATCGCTTAATCATAGCGAAACATTTCTTCTTTGTGCTGCTTAATAAGATATGCAAAAGCTAAAGACCAATGATAATTTGATTGCACAAGCAATGACTTCCAATAAACATTACACGATATAAACATAAACGGTTGACCCTTGTGGAAAAAATACGCTAATGACTTCCTACTTTCAACTATACAATTATTATGATATTCGTTTTAGAAAACAATAAACACATTCATGTGTCAATGGAATTACACGACAAATAAATTACTTTTTTGAAATTACATTTAGAATATTATACTACATTTGTTTTTGTTTTCATAGATGTACATTATTGCTAATGTGCGTCATCTGTAGCAGAGAATTGTTATATAATAATATTAATATGTCGTTTCTTATTGGATGTTAGCAGACGCAGACTACATTTTTATGGTTTAAGAGTTCAGTTAGTCCTTATTTACCATAGGTTGACGTGATCAAGAAATAGCGATGACAGGAAGTCAAGGAATAGGCGATAGGCCCCTTATACTTTGCAGGGTCGTACCTAAACTCGTCCCCAAATTGAAATCTAATTCCTTGGTCAAGTTCCTACCTGGAATAGTTTACCTAAATTTGTCCTTAAGTAGTGTAGGTCGACTTTAATATAAGCACCTAAACTCGTCCCCAAATTTAAATTTAATTTCTGTCAATTTCTTAATTATTATAATTATTAGACACTTGCAATGTAAGAATATCTTATACTTTATCATAATACCTTGCTGGGAGTCGAGTTTAATTGTGTAATTAGTGAAAGCTACCTAGCATGGGAACGAATTTAGGGATAGGATTATCGGTTGCTACCTAATCGGGGACGAATTTAAGGCCACCCTTGCTATATATAACGATTTTTTTAAATTGAACTGATTGGCAAGTGAACTTTATTAAATCATTGCATATACAGTGTGTGTATAAAGTCTGGAAACGGCTTAATAACGTCATAATTTATTGGCCGATTTAAACCAAATTTGGTAGGTACAGTTGTGTAAGAGGATCTGACGCACCGAATGACGATATTCGCGTTGTTACCAGCTTTTTAGTTTATTAAACAGGAAAGAAAAATCCAAAATTCTTCACAAGTATTTAGTAATTCGCTCTACGCGTTTCGGTTTCTTAAACCATTTTCAAGAGCTATCTAAAAAGTTTATTCATATAATAATCTCAATTATAATTCAAAATAATTTGGTGTTACATAATATAAACAAAAACTTTACATTAAGGACACAAACAAGCTCACAATGGCGAACACAGGTTTACAAACTATATAAAATTGATCAACGGGATAAACCCAAAAAACATTTAAAAATAAAACACTTAAAAAATAAAACAAAATACACCGAACCAGAGCGACATCTAGATTGCACAAAGAGAGGTTCCCTTATTTAAACAATCATTCACTACTTAAACTCGTTTACAATTCTCGCCGCTTCCCTATAGTGGGCCTTGACAGGATCGTTCAAACACTCAATTTGATTATTTATCTCTAATTTCGCTATTTCAATGTTTTCTAAAAAATTCAGCTTTAGGTCTTTATTCGCATTATGTAGCATTTTAAAGTGTGTCTTTAGTATTAAAACAATGTAAATTCTCTCTTAAATGTAGGCCAAAAGCTGATCTCCTGTCATTAGGCGATTTCTGAGAGTTTAAATGTTCTTTTACTCTAACATTAAAACTACGTCCTGTCTGACCAGCATATTTAGCCGTGCAAGAGTTACAGGACAACAAATACACCCCACTCTTGTCAAGCACGTTAATTGAATCCTTTACTCTCGAGAATAAGCTACGTAAATTGTTTACCGATTTGTAAGCTATTTTAAAATTGTTGTTTAAAGACTTCAATACATTACCCACTCTCAGAGAAACAGTGCCCAAAAAAGTAAGCCTTATATACCTAGGAGGTTGAAAAGATGTTATGGTCTTATTCAAGGGGTCAGTCAACACCCTCTTAAGCATGCCATTAAATTTTTTTCTTATTAAATTATTGATTAGTGATATCTTGGATCCGTTGTTATAAGCAATTTGAAAGATGATGTTCTTTTCCCTCTCAAATTCCAAAGGTAAGAGTGGGATGGTGAACAAACGATGGATCAAAGAGTTAAAAGCTGCCATTTTATGAGCTAAACAATGATTTGAGTCAGCAGGTAAAACATTGTCTGTATGTGTGTTTTTCCGATAAATAGCATACTCAAAAAAGTTAGTCACCCTCTTTATTGTCAAATCTAAAAAATCCAGACAACAATCAGATTCTATTTCTTTTGTAAATTTGATGTGGTTGTTTAAAGAATTTAAAAACTTGAAAAAAATTTCCAACTCATTCCCTGTTCCTGTCCAAACAATAAAAGTATCATCAACATATCTGCGCCATAATAAAATTTTATCTAGAAGGTAAAAATTTGAATTAAACAATTTATTTTCAAAATCACCCATAAAAATTTCAGCTAAAAAGGGGGAAAGACCTGAACCCATGGGTAAACCATCCGTCATTCTAAAGAACTTGTCATTAAATCTAAAAAAATCTAAACCTAGACATTTAGTTAAAAGGGACGTTATACCCCTCCGTACATTATCAGACAGAGATAAGTTCTCTCCAAGCAAACATTCCACGATATTCACCACCTGTTGTCGGGGGATACTTGGAAACAGATTGACCACATCAGCTTTTTAGTTTGTCTGGAATTCGAACGAATTTTATATTTTTAAATGTAACACCCTGTATATTTTTTCATTTATAGTTTTTACTATAAATTTGTTACACTTTTGGTATAATATACTTTCTTCCTAATATCAGTACTTTTCGAGATAACGAGTACAATTTAGAAAAAATATATTTTTTATATTAAATGTTCTAAATGTTCTAAATAACTGTTTTCCCTGTACAGCTTGACAGTGTGCTAATTGAAAGTAAAATTTTTCAATTGTGTTGTAAATAATTTCTGGCGTTATTAATTCAAATTCGTAAAAAATTCGACGCTGCAAATCGGCCAAATCTTGGTTTTGTGGTATAAACTCTGTTCTTCAAGTGTTCCCATAAAAATTAGTCGTTAGGCGACAAATCAGGGGACCTAGGTGGCCACTCGATTGTACCCCCTTTACCGATCCACCTATTCGGAAAAGTGTTGTGGAGCTCCGTCCTGTTGGAAGAATGTACTTGCATAATTTGGACCCATCACATTTCGTATAGTAGGCACTATTTGCGTTTCCAAGAGCTGAAGGTAAAGTTGTGATGTCAAATTTCCATCAATAAAAATTGGACCAATCTTGTAGTTACCCAGAAGCCCAGCCCACACATTCAATTTTCCTGGGCGTTGTGTATGACCTTCTCTCATCCATCAGTGGGGATTTTCATTTGCCCAAAATCTACAGTTGTGTCTATTGACTTTACCATTTAACATAAATGGTTATTTTGGTAAAACCTTGACATCATAATATCACAAAATTCAATTCTTTGCTCATAATCATCTTCTGATAACTCTTAAACTACATGTATTTTGAAAGGGTGATATTTACGTTTTATTAAAAACATTATGGAAGGATTTGAAGCAGGCTTCACTTACTTGAGAAATTTTTCTTAATAAAGAAACAACATGTTGTAAAATTTCTAAACTTTTCTCTTCATCTACTACTGCTGGTCGTCCTGATCGTCGCCTATCTCTTCAATTTCCAGTTTCTTCGAACCGTCGGACAGCTTTTAGAACAGTTGCTTTTTAAATTGGATTTCGGTTTGGAAATGCGTCATTAAATAGATTTTTAACCTTTTCGTAAGACCCTATCGCCATATCCTGTCATCATAAGAATTGTTATTCTTTTACTTTCAGTTAAAGACATTTTTGCATGTAAAAATGACAGATTTTATGACTTCACATCGAAACTGAACTGGTGTTTTATTTATTAATAAATAAAACACAATTTGTTGATATTTTCAAAACACGTCGTTATTTCGAAAAGTACTGATATTAGGAACAAAGTATGTTATACCAAAAGTGTAACAAATTTTAAGTAAAACTATAAATGAAAATATTAGCAGGGTGTTGCATTTAAAAATATAAAATTCGTTCGAATTCCAGACAAACTAAAAAGCTGGTAACAACGCCAATATCGTCATTCGGTGCGTCAGATCCTCTTACACAACTGTACCAAATTTGGTTTAAATCGGCCAATAAATTGTGATGTTATTAAGCCGTTTCCAGACTTTATACACACACTGTATATTATTACGTTATTACACTTACCCTGTTTTTGGCTATCGCGATCACGCGGACTTTCCTAAGTGAACACGTATTGTAGAACATAATATATCAACCAAGACAAAAATACAAATAATAGATAAATAGAGAAAATTATTATGTTATTTTATACTCGGTCAGATTTACACTAATAGCTAAGATGGTGCGAAAAAGTATAGTTTAAACTTGGTTCATCATTAGGGTTTTCTTAAGTATAGTCAATGACTTTAACTTATTTTTGCTTTTATTATTGCTTAGTCAGCGGGTCTTCCATGGGAGGGGGGGGGGGGGGTTGTTATTGAACATTTGGTTCTTATTGAGCTGAGCAGGTACAATGCAGTAGAGAAGTATTCACTTTTGAGTAATTTGATAATATTTATTCGGAAGCAAGTTAAGGTGCAGGCGGGGGAAGGAGACGAGGAATGAGCCAGTCTCTCGGTAATCTGTATGGTTTTAAAGGGTTTGAATGTATATGTGAGTGTGTTATTAAGGGGTTTAGGGAAATGTCAGTCCATTTGTAGTAGTCAACTATAATTTTGTTCATGTACTCAGTTATTGTCGGTATCTGTAAGTCATTATGTAAAGTATGAGTTATCGTATAGCGGGGCGCCCCCGTCATGATTCTTAAACATTTATTCTGAAACCTTTGAATTTTGAGAAAGTTTGTCTTCTTTATGGTACTCCAGGTGGTGATACCATAAAGAAGTACAGGCCGAACGATAGTGTTGTAGAGTAAAGTTTTTGTATGCAATCTAAAGTACTTTTGCTGTAATTGCATAAATAGCACTCAGTTGACCATTCGCTTTTTTAAACGAGAGGCTGTGTTGTCGTTCCAGTTTAGCTCTTTATCGAAAAGCAGAACCAGGTATTTTATATTTTGACACCAGTTTATCCTAGTGTTTTTGACAGGCAATCTGGAAGTAGGGTGAATACTTCTGCCCTTCGAGGAATAGATAGCCTGTGCTTTAACATTATTTAGACGAATTTTTCATTTATCATGCCACGCCTCGATAAGTTTTACATGACGTTGTAATTTTGAAATTACCATAACCTAGGCTTTTTTGCGGTGGCGGTAATCACAGTATCGTCAGCAAACAGGTACACCTCATTATGTTTGAGCGAATTTTGGAATATCGCTGGTCTAGATATCGTACAGAGCCGGCGCAAGGGGGGGACCTTGCGGTACTCCGGCTCTGACGTGTCGCACAGTTGATAACGCATTCTCTGACGAAACTGCGAAAATCCGGTCCGACAAGTACGAGTAAATTACCTTAATTAGGTAGTTTGGCATACTTACCTAATATTATTAACTTTAGTATAAGTCCGTCATGCTAGACCTTATCAAACGCTTTCCTGACATCAAAAAAGACCGTTTCAATTGCTCAACTACGGTTGAAGCCGTGTCAGTATATTTGAAGCCAATCTGTTTGTCTGGCGTACCGTACAATGATCAGAAGGGAAACCGAACTGCTCAGGTAGTAAAATATTGTTTTATCGTTTATACGATAGAGTATAAGCTTTTCAACAATCTTGCCTAGACATGACAGAAGGCTGATGGGTCGATATCCTGAAACTAAAGTTTGGTCTTGACCTAGCTTCGGAATCAAGATAACTTTGACTTTTTTCCAATACTGGGGGAAACGGCCCTTTTCTATAGTTTAAACTTGATGTTAACCCAGGGATTTAAAACGTATTTATTATCAGGTATCAAAATGAATTATTTTATTTAAATAATTTATCGCTTATTGTCCTCTCACCCTGTATATTGGCTGAACCTACCAGCAGCACAGAACAAAAAAGGTTAACCAGCAGTAAGCATTTGCTAACTGATCGAAATGAAAACGATATACAAGGCGATAGACCCACACGTGTCAACCATCAGTCGCATTAATAAATAAATATATTAAATTGTTATTATTTTAATTAATCTTTGCTGTTGTCAAGATGTTAAGATTCCTTTTGCGGCCCTTCTCTTTCCAGTGCTCAACAAAGTTATCCTAAAGACTATATTTCTCAATCACAATATAGACTGCAGGGACTGTGTGTGACCCCTTTAATACCGCGAGTGGAGTTTGTTGCCCTCGGCTTAAAGGCTTACTTTAGCCCAGTGGTATACACGCTATTTTTTGCATTTTCATGTCAATTATCACTATTATTATCATACAATGTAATATTAATTTCCTATAGAACAAGTTAATATCGGAAAATCACGTTTGCTTGAAAGTGGAATCACCTTGCTCATATTCCTCGACCAGCGTCGACCTTCCGTTACCTTCGACCTCCACCAATGTGTAGGCTTGCATTTATTTTTCGATTTCCTTTGTTAGTTCAAGTTGAAAATATACCGTTAAGCCGGTCACAGACGTTGCGGTATAGCGGAGAGGCGAACCCGTGTAGGTTTAACCTGTACAGGTAAACCGCAGCGTATGTGTATCGTAACCTATATGTATATAGGAATAATCAAAGTTTGATTGTTTCTACCTGCGCCAGAGGCCAGAGTGTGTGTGTTGAGCTTGTCTGTACAGGTTTCTGAGAATTCAGTTGTGAAATAGAGTTTGACTCGTGCGCCTCCTGTTTTCAAGCTGCCCGCTATCATTTTTTGACATCTTGTCTCACACCTCCGTCTACAAACCGTGTTTTTTTTCGTAAAATTCTTGCAGTACCGAAATTTCAAGAAAAAAAAAGGTATGGATGCACCCTTAAGGTACGCGCACATACACCGGCATCGGACGAACGGCACGGATCGGAAAAATTAATTTCGATGAAATTAAATGGAGCAGCGCACATATGTGCGGACGGTAGGCATCGAATTTTAAAAATGCAGCAAGAATTCAGGAACTAGAATTAAAATCCGGCCGATGCGTGCCGTGCGTGCCGATACCGATGTATGTGCGTTGCGAATCAGAAATTGTCGCGACATCGTCGTCAATTTGCAAGTGTCTGCCTGTCTGTCTGCAGTTCATTTAGGGTACAGGTGGCTATAATAATAGGCAGAAAAATTAGTTTTCATGAAAATTTAATTGTGCGAGTTCAAAATTACAAAGAACTATATGACTTAAGCAATAGGTATTATAGTAACCACCAAAGAAAGGAAGAAATATGGCGGGAAATAGCAGAGCAAATTGGAGAAACAAGTATTTTTCAAATATTGTTGCGTCTTTCACCTCGTACTTCTTATAGCTGCCAATCGAGAGCGCCTTCTGGGGAAGTGAAATAATTTTTGAACTGTTCTCTGACTTGCAAAGCTTGTTGGGCAATATTACCCCCAATACCAAGAGGACGAAATACTTCTGATGCAACACGTACTTCACCTTGGTCGTCTTCAGTCCAATAGCAAGTGTCTTCTCTTAAATAATTATGTAGTACACATGTTGCTTTAACGACAACATTAACATGCTCTGGCGTCATACTTATCGTTCGCTCATATATGTTCTAAATTTTTTAACTAATAACCCGAACGCATTTTCGCTTACTCGACGAGCTCTACTAAGTCTATAATTAAAAATCATATTTTCTTCATTATTGGCTGTTTGAAGTCTTGGGTAAGGTCTCATAAGATTTACTGAAAGGGGAAACGCTTCGTCACCTACTATTACATGAGGCAAAACTATATTGGTTTCTTGTAAAGCTTTATCAGAAGGTATTTGCAATTGCCTGTTTCGCAATAACTGTCCAACGTCCGGCAATAAATGTACATATTCCCCAAAAACACTCCTTCTTTCGCATATTTCATGAATCCGTACTCGTCTACGCTTTCTTCGTTTTTGATAATTTTCTTCTTCCATAACAGTGGCTAGTTCCTCGCCACTCGAAGACATATTCGCAACTGATTTTTAATTCTTCCGGTGATGCGGATAAGATATGTGCGATATCCTAATATAAAATCCGTAGAACACCGCCTGTTCCCTCCGTGCCGTTTGTTCGATTAGTGTGTGGTTACATGGAATGCGGATGCGTGCGATTTTTTAATCGTACGGCGTTGTACGAAATCGCATCTGGAAACAAACTACTAGCGTCTAGAGACAGGAATATCACTCTTGCTTCCTGGCTTCTTGGCTTCCTGGCTTTCTGGCTTCCGCATGCGCATGCGTAACAGCCTCGGAAGCATTTAGCTCGATACGCTGGCTTTTATTCTACGGTTACTAGATTAACCAAAGTCTGTAAGCAATTCAGTGGAGCTGTGGATATAGCATCTGGGTTTGGTGCCATAGGTCCCGGGTTCGATTCCCGTTTCGGGCACTTTTTCTTTATGACTTTTTTTTAGTTTTTTATCTCTTTTATTTTTTTTTAAGTAGATCCACTCAAAAAGGGCTGGTAAATAATTGGCCGGTGAACTTGAAAAAGGCGAATATGAACAAAAAAGGTGGATTAGATGCCGTGTTAGCGCTGTTTAACCAATATAAGTCTATAATTATTACAATTTTTTTATATCTACCATATACCGAATTGCAACCAAAAAGGTGGATTAGATGCCGTGTTAGCGCCTGTTTAACCAATAAAGTCTATAATTATTAGTTACAGCATTATGTGCGCATGCGGAAGCCAGGAAGCCAGGAAGCCAGGAAGCCAGGAAGCCAGGAAGCAAGAGTGATATTCCTGTCTGTAGACGCCAGTAAACAAACTCAGTTTTTTAAGTATGATCGGTGATACTGCCTCCGTTATGGTCGGACGTGGCCGTGCGATATCGTCCAACCATCCGAAAGAAACAAAATTGTTTATTTTTCTATGCAACATCGTACGAATTTTAGTCAAGGCCAGTAATTCTTTGGTGTATTGAATAGTGGCTTTTGATTAATTTAAACGATACTCTTTAATGGTTTTGAGGTTGCTTCCTTAACTCATTAAAAAGGTGTTACATATTATCCTTCGTTGTCCCTGTTTAAGTAAATATCGTTAACCCAATAGATACTTTTTCTTTTTAGTAATTATACCGTATTTCAAAAAAATCTTTGTCGTGCATTTTAAGTGCTAAATAAACTAAACAACGCACGCAACAAATCGCAGATAGTGGAACCACGTAATCGTACGACTATCGGTCGCACGACGTCGCATACGCATCCAATGTAACCATACACTTAGTCGCTATATGCAAGCAAGCATTACTATAATTGTTGTCATGTTGTCAAGAAAGCGTTGGGGACCATGTGCTTCTTTTTGAGTCAGACTTCTGTCTTTTACTCTTGTTATACTGCGTTCTGCAAACCATCTTTTTCCTGGCGTTCTTTTATATCTTCTTGCAACCGCGGAGTAAATCGTAGCTTGTTCTTTTTTCACTTCTGCGAGGCCGTCGAGTGAAATCTGTTTACTCCGATGTCTCGAAGAGAGC
Organism: Polydrusus tereticollis; assembly: GCA_963920685.1. Lineage (NCBI taxonomy): Eukaryota > Metazoa > Arthropoda > Insecta > Coleoptera > Curculionidae > Polydrusus > Polydrusus tereticollis. The sequence continues at coordinate 32,117,456 of OY987328.1, read as the reverse complement.
TCGCAGATCTACTTGAAATTTGTTGGTGGGGATGATGGTTTAATAACCTCACTTTTTGATTTGTTTGCGTCGAAACAAGTTTTTTTCTCTTTACATAAGTATAAGTTTATTATGAAGAACAGTTTATAAATGAATAATATTGACTACTATTACTGCTGCTTATCAATTTGCTACATAGAGAATATAATGGTCCATGAATTCAGAATCCGATTATCCTGAGGATCATCAATTTAGAGAATATTTTAAAATGTTGCCGTCAACCTTTCATTATGTATTGGCTAAGATATTTTATTAGAGACCACATGCACATGTATTCACACCAAAGGGGCTGTGGGTATACCTTCAGGCCATCCAGAAAGTGATTTTCCAAACATCTGATATTTCGGTAGGTATATTTTTTCACTCTCTGGATCAAGTAATCAGCTATCATCTGTTTGTTCCATTTAATCTTCCATAATAATGTATATATTACAAGAACGACGAGAAAACACAAACCAAAACCAATATAACCCTAAAAGTCTATTGACGTTCATAATTGAGCGAAAATTTTAAGATTTTGCTCTTGACCGTTCTTTTATTTTTCCGTGCTCGTTGCTATCGCTAACAGATCTCGAACCACGTGACTAGATTTATTCTTCTCCGATTTCATCTCCAAGGTAATTGCAGAATGCAGCATTAGTTGATTGAATAAAGATGGCGCCGGCTGATTCGGACGCGAAAGTTTCGACAGACTCTAAACAGTGCAAATATTGCAAAAATAATGTTGTTTCAAGTGTGTTTCAATGTGAAAAGTGCAATGATAGCTACCACGCATCTTGTGCATTATGAATGAGAGGCCTACGAGTCGTAAGCGGCAGTAAAAACATAATTCTATGTCCGGGATGTGCTACTCGTGACCAAATCTCATCCGCTACAGCCACAAAAGACGAACTGGCAAAAAAGAACGCTGAAATTACAGAACTAAATCAAAAGGTAATTGAATTACAAACAAAAAACGACCTACCTTAAAAAGAATTTGCATGGTTACGTAAGAAACTAGACCAAATTGACGACAGCATCTCTAGAAAATTCGAGAAGATGGAATACCAAATCGTCCAAATCAATAAAAAATCCCAACAAAAACCACTCAAAAAGAAATCGACAGAGGAGGATCAGTCCGATCAGATACCAGCCGAAACGAACATACCTGAAGTTGTTTCCCTAAACACGGCCACGGCTGCCAATCCCGAAGCTACTGAAGGACCGGATAACATCGAAATGCCTGCACATGGCAACACTAGGGACAGTAGCTCAAATGCACCATCCCAACCGATTGACATTGAGAGCGTTCAAACGTCAAACGACACTAATCAAACTGAAAATAAAAACATTAAAAACAAAGGAAATGAAGAACAATGGCAAACACAGAGGAGAAGAGGCTTCAGAAATAATAATAGTAATAATGGAAATATACCAAAGAAACAAGCCGATAACAATACCCGACCCAAACCACTGCGCGGCACTAAGGAAGGTTAACACATGTTAAAAACTGCAAAGAAAATGTCCCACTTGTTTGTCTCAGGTTTCTCACCAGATACTCAACATACGGATGTCTTAGCGTTCCTTGAAAGTGAGGGCCTTAGTGATGGGTGCCACTGTGAAAGGATGAAGACGAGAAAAAGCCAACAACAGAGCTCCTTTAAACTGACAGTACCCCAAAGCAAGCGGGAAGACTATATGTCCCCAGACCTATGGCCTAGGGACATTTTAATAAACCATTTTCTGAATCTACAGAGCCGACCCTCGGTGAGAATTCAAAGCCATGTGCTGCAAAACAGAGATCAACAACATCAGTAGATGCACATCCACAAGATAATCATAAATTGTCAGTGATGCATATTAATGTTAGATCTCTGAGAAACAAGATGAACGAACTCGAAGCATTCTTAGTGGATAAAAATATAGATATAGTCTGTGTTAGTGAACATTTCTTGTCAGACTCTGAAATGAACTCAGTACACCTAAACGGCTATATAATGGTAGCCCACTACTCCAGGAGCCAGTTTGCATGTGGAGGCACGGCAATATTTCTAAAGGCCAAGCTTAATCTAAGTGTAAATAAAGTTTCCATCTATTCCAAATTGAAAAATGTATTGAATGTTCCTGTATCTTGATTGATGATTTTAATTTGTATGTTTTAGCTGTATACCACTCACCATCAGGACACTTTGACACCTTCTTGGAAAACATGGAGGGTATCCTGACTAATCTTAGGGTTGATAAATCTGTCATAGTGGCGGGAGACTTTAACGTTCACTTTAATACAAATTGCCCGGAGGCAACTAAATTGGGTGACCTTATGAGTAGTTTTAATTTACAAAAAACAATACATGAAGCCACAAGAGAGAACTCTTGTATAGATAACATCTTCGTAAGTAACAATATCCTAATATTCTCCACTAGTACCCTTGATTTAGCAATCTCGGACCATAAAGCCCAGCTTGTATCATTTTTTGCTGAGATCTCTGGGCCGGGTTTTACATTGAGTGGTAGGGCATGTAGACCGATCACCAGATTTGGAATGGGTCAATTCTTTGCTGTGGTGGCTGAGCAGTCCTGGTCATTCATCTCTGATGATATCAGTGTGAATGACAGGTTCTCAAAGTTTATGCGCATACTTGAGGATGCTTTTTTGAAATCATTCCCAAAGAAAACTAATTCTGTACGCTCTGACCAGGCAAATAACATCTCGTGGTTTACTAACGAACTAAGGGAAATGAGAGAACATCTAAATTTTCTCAGAGATTTAACATGTCAATATAAAAATAATCCGGGCTTTAACGATCAGTTTAATGAATATAAAAAAATCTACAGAGAGGCTATTCGTAGGGCTAAAATAAACTTCAATGATGAATTGATAAGTTCCTCAAACAACCCCACCAAATCTATGTGGGCGATCATAAATAAAAACAGAAATAAGGATAACACGCCAATGCCCTCTGGTTCTCTGACACCGGATGACTTTAATACATATTTCTTAAACATTGCGCATAACCTCATTAAAAATATACCGGACTCTGATCGTGATCCCTTGGCATACCTCTCAGATTTGAACATTATGCCTCCTGAATATGGAGATTTTAAATTTACTGAGGTCACTTTTAATGGGGTGAGGGATATTATCGAGGGCCTGAAGAACAAAAACAGCTCTGATAGGTTTGGTTTTAAGGTTAGAATAATTAAAAGCATAAGAAATCTTATATTGATTCCATTGACTAAGCTTATAAATCTATGTCTCAGGAGAGGTATCTTTCCGACTATATTAAAGGGAGCAGTAGTAGTTCCACTTTTTAAAAAGGGTAACCCTGACTTGCCGGAAAACTACCGCCCCATCTCACTGCTTCCAATTATCTCCAAAATTCTAGAGAAATGTATCTCCCAGCAACTTGTAAACCATTTCGAGTCGAACAACTATTTCAGCTCCTCCCAGTTTGGTTTCAGAAGGGGAAAAAACACAGTGCAGGGCATAGAGGCGTTGGTTGAGGACATTTTAAATAGTTTCCACTATCAGGAATATAACACTGTGGTATCGTGTGACCTAAGTAAAGCCTTCGACTGCGTCGATCATGGTGTCCTTCTCCAAAAGCTCTTTAAATACCATATCTCTCCGGAGAGTATTACATTGATAAAATCATATCTTGAGGGGAGACTGCAGACTGTTAGGGTTGGTAGTGTGGAGTCGGCAGAGGGTGCAATAAATATCGGGGTGCCCCAGAGTTCCATTCTGGGGCCTATATTATTTCTCATATATATAAATGACCTACCATCTATTGAATCAAATGCTAAATTCGTACTATTTGCTGACGATACATTATTTTCCTTCTCTGCGGACTCCCTCGCTCGATCACGAGAGGGCTCATTGGGCGGACGGTCGGGGGCCAAACGATGGTTTGACACTAATAAACTTCTACTAAATAACGCCAAAACGAACGAATTGACCTTTACAATGAGGAATCTCGGGGACGAGGAAGCAGACAATTCCACTATGAATTTCCTTGGGGTCACTCTGGATCGTAGACTGCATTGGGGCAGTCATATGGATTCCTTAGCTGGTAAGCTCGGCAGCTCATTGTACCTTTTGCGTAACCTCAGTAGCTGTGTCTCACAGAATATACTACGAACGGCATATTTTGCCGACTTCCACTCCCGCCTGTCCTATGGCATTTTAATCTGGGGTCACGCACCTGTTGCTCAGCGTGTATTTGGGCTACAGAGAAAGGCTATACGAGTGGTCGCTGGGTTGCGCTTCAGGGATGATTGTAGGGACGCGTTCAGGCAGTTGGGAATACTTTTAATGCCATCCTTATTTGTTCTGGAATGCCTCCTCTATGTTAAAAAAAACTTAACTGATTTTGACGCCCATAATAATATCCACAACTACAATACAAGAAATAACAACAATCTTGTACCGTCATACTCGAGAATAAGAAGGTGTCAGAGTGGTCCTAGATAATAATAATAATAATAATAATAATAATAAACTTTATTCAATTATACATAGGGTATACATTGAAAAGGCAAGAGTGCAGCTGAACAGAGACTGCCTAGCTGATTTATACACTTATCCTTATTAGGTAGATAGATACGCTTTACAATAAAATATTTCAACTAATAGTACATTTCTTCTTCTCTAAATAGGTGAACATCAAAAAATAAAAAAAAATAAAATAAATTTAATTTATATAATATATACAATACATATATAGAGACATGTATTATAGCCGTACATAATAGCAGCAGGTTAGCCAGTAAGGTGCTGTTTTAAACGCTTGGAAAAAGATTGAACAGAGCAGGACCGAAGCGGAGGGGGTAAGCCATTAAAAAGTTTAGCAAGGTCATACGCAAAAGATCGCTCAAATATTCCGGTTTGATGACGAGGGATAACTATTCCATTAAACCTCAAGTTTAAGGTATTTACATCGGTTCTAAACGTAATCCTCTTATATAAGTACTGAGGATATTTGAGTTTAACAATTTTGTGATACAGAGAGCCTCTATGAATATAGCGCCTTGTCTTCATATCGAGCCATCCAGCTTCTACAAGTTTGTGACTTATTGGGCGTCTACGGGGAATACCATATATAAATCTCAAGCAATATTTCTGAATCATTTGTATCCGCTCAGCGGACTTTGCTGTTAAACACGGACCATACACTACATCACAATGATTAAATATAGATAGAACAAGGGAGTCACACAAAACTTTTTTTATTTTTTGGTTGAGAATGTGCCTCGAATTATATAGAACTCTTAATCTGCCGATGCATTTTTGGATGCATAAAGCAATATGTTTATTAAATCGGAGTTGATTATCTAAAATTAAACCTAAATTTTTTGCTTCTGTCTTTACAGGCAACACTTTATCTCCAACAGTAATGGAAACTATAGGAGTCAGGCGTTTGATATCTATAGGTCTGCCAAAAAGCATTACAACTGACTTTTCAGGATTCAAGCAAAGAGCATGGTCTCTCGAAACTCTTTCAATAACTTTTAGGTCATCATTCACAGTTTTGCACCCCTGTCTAATTAAGGAAGGCGGAAATGAGTGGTAAATCTGGGTATCATCCGCATATTTCTGGATATTGCAATTTTGTAAAAACTCTGGAAACTTAGACGTGTAAAGAATAAATAATAATGGCCCTAATATAGACCCTTGCGGAACACCACTGTTTATGTCTAGATACCCAGATTTTACACCGTCCAGAACAACCCTCTGCTTGCGATCTTTTAAATAACTTTGTATTAATTTAACCGAATTTAAGTGAAAGCCAAGATACCTTAAGATGACTAACAAGGTTTGATGATTTATAGTGTCAAAGGCTTTCGAATAGTCAAGCAGAACCACCCAGATACTGGGGAATAAAATTTTTTAATATGTTGCCTGTTGTTTTTAAAGAAATGCCTTTTAATACATTCAAGGGTAGGATTAAGGCTATACTTTTGGATAGTGTGTTGTACAACATTGATGAGTTTTTTAATTGTGTCTTTGTGTGATTTTAATTCTGTAACTGTAAACGTATACTTATTTTTTATTAATTAAAACTTTATGACGTATGTAAATCGTAAGATTGGAACATAAATAAATTGATTTGATTTGATTTGATTTGATTGTGGCGCTGCTGTTCAGCAATCATCCTTCTGAAATTTGGTTTGGAAGGGGGCTGCTTTGATGGCAGACATGGTAAGCTAGGAAGCAGTTGCATTTAGTCTTGCGGGAATGTGCTGACTACATGATGGATGGAGAAGGGGGCGGTCTTAGTAGTAGCCAATCCTTAGGAAGTCGATATGGCTTATGTTGTATGGACTGAATGTGTGATTGTGTAATTAGATGATTTAACGATACGTCTGTCCGTTTGTAGTAGTAAGCAATGAGTTTGGCGATATGTTCTGTAATAGTGGGCATTCGTAAGTCATTGTGGCAAGAAAGCGTTATTCCTTCCTAAAAGTTTTTCTATTTTGATTACGGTAAATTCAAGTTTAATAATTTTAAATCGTTATTGCTGCAGAATATCTGAAAACCGATTCATTACCAGATAAGTAAAAAAAAAGGTATGAAAAAGAATACGACATATTGTATAAATGGGGCCTAAAAATAAAAATTACTCATTTTGAAAAGGAATATTTTTTCTTCGGTTTACTTTTCTGATATGTCTGCAGCTTGCCAAGCATTCACACTATACAGTCAAGGTATTCAATGTTGACAATAATACTTAAGCTAGAAAAAATGTCGACATGAGCAGGCATTTCAAGCTGATCTCTTTTCTAGAAAAAAAATGGTTAGTTACTAAACAAAAAAATCGAAAAGTTTAAGTCCAAAAGTTTTAAACTAATGCCTACCTTCTAATTAAAGTAGCCACAATTATTGGGATAGCATGAGCGTGTAGGCGAGAAGAATGGACAAATTTGTTAATCGAAAACGTTCAAAATCTATGATTTTAATCAAAATACTCGACAATAAAACGCACATCTGTACAAATTTTCTGATTAGTGTAGAGAGAAACTTAAATTATGCAAGAAAATATGCTTCGTTACGACCTAAGTATACTCCTCACCAAAGATTTTTCGTCCAGTATAGCAACGGAGAATGCAGGCAGAGTACAAAGATCACCGAGTAAAGTCACTCACCCAAAATCCTTTGATGTTTTCACATCAAAAGCGGAAAGCCAACCAGACAACTGCAGCGCGTGCAGTCTCTCGTCAGCTGCTGCACACGGTGGGATCGATAGGTATTAGGTATTCAGTAAAAATTCATCAATGGATACAATTTTAAACAGCAAATGAGAGTAGCGCTCTAAATTAGTCTAAATATGTTCATCAGACGCGACCACTTAAACAGAATAGTTTTCCTGCCCCTCGTTAAGCGAGAAGGCCCAGATTAGTGCCCGCGCTAGCCACTATCTAGTTAGAAGTGGTTTCACTTCGAATTCGAACACTGCCGGCAAAATTAAAAATATGGGACTAGCGGATCTACCATTTATTTATTTTACCGTGATGCAGTTATCAATAAACTTGGAAAAATGCCAGCGGACGTAGAGACATTTTTAAATCTTCCGAATCCAGAGCAGTAGCTATACTGGACACTGCTAGGAGCATTCTTCTGCGACTGCACTTCGACATACTGGAATGGGCATCATTAATCTAAAACGCCATGGCAGATGGCAATCAACAAAAGTCGCCGAAGGATATTTGGTATCTATAGAGTAGAGAATAAAAAATATAACCAAAGTATTGAAATCGTCATAACTCATAGGCATTAACTTTATCGTCTCCACTGACACACAACCAGGAACAATTAGGTACTTATGACAAATGCTCTGAGCAGCAGGAGTACGAAAATGAGCTGCAGTCGGCTGAAATCACTATCCCAGTACAGCAGAAATCACCAATTTTGCGATTACCATTGGGCAACCAACTAGCATACATTTAAGTACTTAAGCAGGTAATGCAAATAAATGTACATTTACAGTTAATGATTATATTAGTATTAAAAAATGTAATATTTCAAAACAAAACTATTATTCATACAGTTTTTGGTTAGTTGATTTTCCACACGCTCGTAGGACGAGAGTTGTTCCTAATCCTTGCGGGAAAACTTTTTCTCCCCGCTTAACTGCTTGACCGAGCTCAGCTATACTTAATGCAAAACCAAAAACCGATACACGTCATACCCTTCGAGTGACGTCACTTATCGACAGTGTCGCCAGCTTGAAACCAAAATATCCGAGTGAAGGAATTACATTTTCATAGAAACAAGATATATATACAAAAATTTCCCATAGTTTATATATTTGTTTACTACATAGTACCTTTTACCATCAACTTTAGTAGATCTAACATTTCTTTTATTTTCATTTTGCTAAGATCGACCAATGGTACCTTTCTGAAAAATTCCTATTTCATCCAAGAAAACGAATTGGTACAAGAATGCTTCTTTTTCTTTAATATATTCTTTTAAAAATACCAGTCATTTGAAAGCTACATGGGAAAGTTCTATAAGCCCTCGCCTCGGTTCATCTTTTTTCCATCCGAAGCCTATTTCCTTTAAGAGGCTTCTTAAAGAGTTAAGACAACCGTCAAACAGTTGTCTGTCTTAATTTCTTACTTAAAGTTGTCAAAGTTACATGATGCTCTAAAAAAAGTTACAGCTTAAGCATAACCAATGTAAAATATTACTTTTTGAATAATACAACTTACTTGTTTCATACATTCCATAAATAGTGTCACGGATAGAACTTATATACAATCTTGACACATTTACAACTCTCTTTAAATAAGAACGTTTCCTTTTAGGTGACTCCAATAATTTACTTTGCTTAACTGTTGTTGAAACTGGGCTTACAGTAGGCATATTTAAATTAGGGCACCTGCTACACGCTTAAAAATTGGTAAAGTAGATATAAAATAGATAGACCTTAACACACTCTTTAAATTTACTTCTCTAACTGCTCTCAACGGCAACAAATGCAACAATGGACCATTATTGTTAAGTTCTTCCTAAAAATAGCTTATTAAAGAAGCTATAAGCTCTTTGCACCGGCTATTTAAATGCTTCGGCATTTTTCGCAAATAGTAAAAACGTAATCGACAGAAATATGTATGTGCACTTTTGTACAGTTTTTTATTGCTATTTATAAAAAGATCTGGAGTTTTTGTTAAAAAATAGACGCAAAGCAACACGGAACCACGAACAATTAAGGTTAGTTTGTATACAACGTCAAATCAAGCCAACGAACGAGCTGGCGCCACCGCATCGTTTACAGTTGTGTTGCCAACTATCGGCCAATAAAATTTAAAATGTATTACTTTTTACAAACTTTAATTAACAACATATTTGCTATAAGTGGGTTCGTATCAAAGAAAAATACTTTAAGTTTGTAGTAAATTTAATATCGCATAAAGTTTTGATACTTTTTGCCCAAATTTAATTTCCTCGTGTTTCCTTACGGACTCACAATTATCAACTGATTGATGACGTGCATCGGTTTTTGTTTTGCATCAACTATACGTGTGGCTCGGTTAACGAGAATTGCTTTCGGAAAAATCGGTTTTTCGCGCACTTGTTAGGAAAATAGCTATAGTATTTTTTCCAGAATCCTCGCCCCATCATCTATCCTGCTACTATCTCAGAATTTTTCGAAATTCGTCGACGTCGTTTATGGTTATGAGTGTTATGAGGTTATGAGCCTCCACTGAAAGCCCCTATAGTTTAACCTGACCATTGTTTGCCGATATTATTTTTTACAATGAGATATATAAACTACAACCAAAATAATAATTATTAAAATACTGTATCTAATACGTGTCATTCCCAAGCCAAAAAATAAAATTATTTTAAAGTCAGGTTAATTCAGGTTAGTTCGTTGGATTTAATAATTTCAGCATTTTTACAGGATCCGCTTTGTAGTTTTTGATTGTATAAACTCCATTGAATTGAATTTAGCACAATTTGTTTCATCTTGTCAGACCCTTAAACAAAAATATAAAAAAAAACAATTCATTCAATAGCAATGTTGCCATATACAATAAAAATTCTTCTATTCGTATAGTTTATTTTTTATCTCTTTCTATAGCGTTTCCTTTTCTATTTTTAGTCTTCCTGATAGCCTCATTTTAACTCTTGCGAAAATTGATATTAAAAGAACATTTTGTAATAAGTAGATAACCTGGGACTAATCTGTTTGGTGCCAGATTTGTCCATAGTATAGTATTATCTTTTCTTTTGTTTCTTAAAGACATGCTTTTTTTAGTAAGGTCACTTTGTTAAAGAACAGATATGCATGTTAATGCAGGAATCTAAAAATGGTGGTTTTTTACTTTCATACTTGAGTATATTTTAAAAGTATTGTGGAATTTGGAAGTGTATGTAAATAAAGAATAATTAATATTATTATCCTTACATTAAAATATAAATTAACTATTCAAATAATTATCTAGACCTATCAATTCAAAGTAAACTGTTATTAATACTGTTTTCACGGGAATTTCAAAACAATTTCGTTATTTCTATGAAAAAAATTATCAGTGTTTGGGTGGGTATACTAGAAATGTCTATTAAGAACGTCCTTGAGCCGGTCTGGAGCCTACCCATATTTTTTGCCACTAATACGAAGACCTTGCTACATTTTCTTTGTATTCAAAAGCTTATTCCTGAAGTTGTATTGATTTCAAAATTGTTGAGTATGATGCAGTTCGTTTTAAATATGCGTTGTTTAATTCCCGGCCTTGATTATAAATACTAATTAATAAGTGAGAAATACAGGGTGTCCCGGTCCCGGATAAGAATGAACTATAAAAGGATCTCGTAAAGCATAGAACATACAAAGATGATAAGATTAGAAAGAAGTTGCGCATTACTCAATCCTGCAACATCTAGGGATGCACAAAATCAAATTTCTATCCATCGATGTAGCAAAACCATCGACCTTAATTCATCGAGTAAAAAGCATCGATATATTATATCGAATTTATTGGTGTATTTTTGTTGCAAAATATGCATTTATATTTTTGGCTGTGGAGAAAAACATTTAAATTTTGCGCTAGCTAAATGATGATCTTCATGGAAACATTGGCAATAACAAACATATATCTATCTTTTGCGGCTAGCGATATAATTGGCAACGGTGACAATCAGTCCATTTCTCAAAACTATGTTAATAAACTAATGCCCGGTTTAAATGAAAGGTTTAAATTTTGTGAGGTGAACGTGGATTCTATCGAAAAAATTTTCAATAATATTAAGTCAACTGCAATGGGGCCGGACCAAATTAATTTAAAAATGATTATGTATGCTATACCCCTTTTAACCCCCTATAAGTATCACTTTCATTATAAATAAGTGCCTTACCACTGGGACCTTTCCCGCTGCTTGGAAGAGTGCACATGTTGTCCCCGTTCCAAAGAAATCTAACCCCTCTTCTATTACCGATTTCAGGCCAATAAGTTTGCTATCCACTTTCTCTAAAGTTCTTGAAAAATGTGTAGCAGTGCAGGTTAATGACTTCCTAAATAATAACAATATTCTCCCGTTAACTCAGTCTGGTTTCCCTGCTAATCACAGCACGACATCCGCTCTTCTTAAAGTTACTGACGACATTTTTAGGGCGATGGATTCCAAACTAAATACATGCCTCATCTTACTCGATTATAGTAAGGCATTTGATACCTTAAATCATCAGATTCTTTGCACAAAACTGAAATATTTTGGATTTGATAATAATGCTGTGAATTTTTTTAAAAACTATTTGCTGGATAGAACGCAGAAGGTGTGTATTAACAATGTATGCTCGGATGTTGTTACATTTTACACTAGTGCGGGGTGTCCCGCAGGGCAGCATAATTGGGCCTATGTTGTTCTTGATCTACACCGCTGATTTCTGCAATTATTTAAAGTCATGTTCATCTCACCAATATGCGGACGACACTCAAATTTATCTACCATTTTGCCTGTCCGACTTACTCTTAGCAGTTCAAAAGATTAACACTGACTTAGCAACCATTTGTGATGTCTCTGTCGCACATGGCTTAGTAATTAACGAACTGAAGACAGAAATGTTGGTTTTCGGGAGTCAGAGAGAGGCACTTATCTCAGACCCCAATTTTAAAATTATATTTAATAATCAGGTCATTACTTTCAGTACTTCCTGCAAAAACCTAGGCTTATGGATGGATGTTGGTTTGCGCTTCACTAATCATGTTTCTAAAATAATTCAAACTTCATATTGTAAGTTGAGTTCTCTAAATTTCCACAAAGATATTTTGAGTAAAGCTCTTAAATTAAAACTATGTGATAGCCTTATTCTGTCATATGTTGCCTATCCTATTTTAGCGTCGTCTACTTGCGTGCCATTCTGAATCGTGACAAGGAACGCTTACAAAAACTAAAAATGCTTGTGTTCGATTCGGATATAACTTACGTCAATTTGATCACATTACTGAAAGTTTCTCGGACTCTGGCTGGCTTAACCTGGACGAGCGATTTCGACTACAATTTGCACGTTTTTATATAGATTAAATTTTTATCAATCTCCCTCCTATCTGAGTTCCAAAGTTTCTAAACGTAGTGCTACTCATATATATGCGTAATACACGCTACTGTGATTTTTATACTATTTCCCGCCACACTACTGCTCTGTTTCGGAGGTCATTTAGCTACAATGCTGCTAAGCTATACAATGGCATACCACACACCATACGAGCTCTTCCGGACGCGGGAGCGTTTAGCAGGCAGTTTAGGGTGCACATGGTCAACAATCGATAAAAAATTAAAAAATTAAAAATATCTCATCTGCGTAATTTGTTCTCCTTCTCGCGCATATCTATCAATGCATTAGTAGGTATTTCGTTTATATTTATAGGTAATTTTAATTTTTCCAAACTTTCGTAGTGGTTCTACATAATAGCGCAGTCTGCGAGTAGCGCCACCCCTACTAATAATATTTGTAAAATCTCTATTTCATTTTAATAAAGACATTTATTATTATTATTATTATATATAAAGGACTGGGCAGCGCTATTCATATCCTAGGTGTTTAATTAAGTTGCCATCAAAAATAGAAGAAATACTGCTTGTGCCATCAGCTTCTGCCTTCCTTCTAAGCTCGTGGTTCACGTCTCTCTCACTCTTTATGATCATCATCAAATACGCCGTGCGCCTTCCAGTGCTCTATGTGGTTATGACAATAACCAAGTAAGAAAACAAAGAACAGTTTCCAGATGTGTTTGACATTGCAGCATAACATCAAATAGGTAATTAAAAGTTTATAAAAAAAAGTAAAAACTTGAAATTTAATTTGAACGAAGATATTATTGTAAATAGTGTAAAATCATTTTTTTTAAAGCGAACTATAGAAAAACGTTTAAAATAATAATCTTGATTTGTCGATGAATTCAGAATAAAAAGTAGAATTTATAAAGCATGAAATGAAATTTTAGGACTATGTTGATACGCAGGGCTTTATTTCCTCTTACGTTCAATCAATTTTGTGGTATATTTCCACAGGCGTGTGACTCACTGGTCGTTTTTATTGCGATTGGAAATTAAACTCGTGGTAAAGCAAAATAACTCTATTTAACATACTGGCGAATTAACACATTATAACTTTTTGCACAGAGATATGCACAGTTAGTACCCGTACTTAGGGTGAAACTTCCACTTTTTACATAGAAATTAGTACACTAACATTCCTAAAGATTTACCACTTGGTACAAACAGTAAAATGACCGCCAACAACCAACTTTTGTTATTCCTTTTTGACGGGACGTGTTGCTAGCTTTCTTGCTCAATCAACAGTCCCTCTTAATTCTTGATCAGCGCCCAATGCAGCGGCTGGAGCCGCTGCACGCACACCCTATGACACGATTCATTCATCTTTCTTGGCCGACGCCAAGCTTCCGCCAACCCAGTGGGCGCATTTTACAGTGAACAAAATTGGAGCGTGACAGTGGTAGCCAGCCGCTTCCCTGGCGCCGATCCAACTTACATCATCTCTTATGTTATGAATGAAATCGTAAATTTGACATGTTACGCCTACTATGTTGCAACTAAACTAAACAGTCCATCTTTGGACAACTCATTGCAACTTTTAGGGCTGTTCCCCAACATTCTCCCCCACATTAAAGCACTTGTGATTCAATTTAATTTAATCGAACATTATGTAGTACATCCCCTTTCTACACAATCTACTCTTAGAAATTAACACTCTGGTATCCAACATTATACCTAACCTAACAACGACAACCAACATTACATAAACGTTAACAGCCATGACCATCAATATGGTTGTAGACTCTACATCGTCTCATGATCTGAGTCAAATACCCCATGTTCAGAAAGAGAGCTGCGCATGTGCCACGTGCAACGCAACCATGCAGCTCTAACTATAACCATTTTTCTTTTTTTTTAACTTCATAACTTATACTAAAATATTTACAATATGACCGAAGGTCACACAAAATTGTTCAGCATGACACACGATTTCATGTATCACATGCCCCTCGTATTTCCAAACACTGTCAAAGTTATCTCGACTCCGCAAATGTTCATTGTCTTTTACTGGACCCACTTGACATAATCGTACACAAGCCAATGCTCAATTGTCCACTTGAAGTCCTGTTTTGTTCTGTGAACATAATCTTGACCTAAGTGTATAAAGTCCCAAAGAAAAATAAAGTCTTTCTTTTCTTTTTTTTCTTTTTTTTTTACCATCCTGGACATCGGATGCACAAATGCACTAAGCTGTAGAGCATACCTTTACTTACCTACATACATAATTTTGTCACTTAATATGAACGTAAGTGACCCGTATCCTATTGAACCCTGTACAATGGGTTTCACAACAACCTTAATATTGAAAAGAACCTAAAGTTCTGTACAGCCGTCCTACCCGTCCGTATTGCACAGATTGAATGTTCTATTTTGCATAACTGACACATTTTTACCGAATCATATATTGTGTTGAATGACTTTGATATTCTTTGAAGAATATATTCGAAATTTACTTTGAAAGCTCGCTTCGAGCACTGTCATAAAATTCATTTTAAAAACTGAACACACGAGGTCCAGATAGCAAGCTCCTTTTGAGCTGCACATAAACGTTGGCATTCCGCAGCGACACCCCTAACTACTTTCCTTGTAATATAAAATAATAATAAAAAAAAACTAAAAAACTAAAGAACGGTGCTTCTGAGAGACACCTCTATCTTTAAGTATTGACATTGGAGTCGAATACTGCGAATGGCGCTACTGATGAGACAGCCCTAACTTTCTTGAACTGGCGCTACTGTGAGACACCCCTAATTTTGAGTATTGACATTGGAGTCGAATACTGCGAATGGCGCTACTGATGAGACACCCCTAAACTTTGAACTGGCGATACTGTGAGACACCCCTAACTTGAGTAACATGAAGCACAAGGCGTAAATTTGCTCCCCACGTCACACACTCACAATTTTCCCGAATCCCCACCCGAAGAAGACCTGATAATTCCCCTGGACTGGGCTCAACAACCCCTTACCCGCACCCAACCCAGAGAAATGACACTTGGTAGTGATAGACAGCACTACTCGTGTCTTGTAGTGCCGAAGCCGCAAAGTAGATAGAAAGAAATGGAAGAAGGAGAAGTAACAGAGTGACAGATGCACCGCAGAGCGAAAGGTTGGACCAGGCCGGAACCCAGAACCGAAAGGGCAGTGCGATACTGTCAGGGTAGTCCACGTTTTTAGTCTTTTGACACCAGGGACGCTCCTAGTGTGTTCTTGAAAAAGCTGCCAGAAGTTTCCAACTGTGCGAACTCATACGACGCTCCTTCCGAGCGAAGGGCCAACAAAAACGACAAAAAGAATGCAAAAATCATGTAACCGTTTAGGTTTCCCAGGGAGTCTTAGCCTTCGACCCCCAGTGGACTTAAGGCAGGCCACCACGCCAAAAAAGGACTGACACCTTGTGTCAAATAAACCACTATAAATGAAACGTACGTTGAAACTTATTATTCAACAAACTAGTAATCGAGTAGATTAAGACTTAAAATATGGCCACACGCACGAGGTGCGGTAACCTATAATCAAAAGTAGTTTGTCTTAGTCGTGATGAAGTTCAGTATTTACATGTGCCTGGTCATAAATGAGAGGAGACACTTTTGCTATAGACCTAGTAAAAATGCTGTCAGCTGTTTTTAGTTTTACAACCCTCACGTTACCATCCTTTCCAGGATACACTTCCAGCACTCTCGCTAGCGGCCATTGCAACGGAGGTACGTTATCCTCTCGTAATAGCACCACGTCGTTTGGGACTATATTTCTACTAATTTTTAACCATTTAGGACACTGTTGCAGACGATTGAGATAATCTACCGACCATCGCTTCCAAAAGATCTGTTGAATTTTGGTACATTGTTGCCAAAATTTTAGCCTATTATCGTGGATTTCTGTCAAATCGCGCTCAGGTTATGCGGTTAAACTTTCCCCTATCAAAAAGTGCCCTGATGTTAGATACCCGAAATCTGAAGGGTCGTTTGTCAATGGGCATAATGGTCGTGAATTTAACACCGCCTCGATTTGCGTCAAAATCGTATAAAAGTCTTCGAATGTGAATTTTGAAGTACCCATTAGTCTAAAAATATGATGCTTCGTGCTTTTTACAGCAGCTTCCCACAATCCGCCCCAATGAGGAGACCCGGGGGGAATGAATTTCCACTGAATTTCATTTTGGGCGAGATATTCTAAAAAAGGCTTACAATTTTGCGCATTACTGAAAAACTTGTAAACATCGTACAATTGATTACTCGTCCCCTGAAAGTTTGTTGCATTATCGCTGTAAATAATTGTAGGATTACCTCTACGAGCGATGAAACGTTTCAACGTCATCATGAATGCTTCAGTTGACAGACCAGTCACTAGTTCGATGTGAATAGCCTTTGTTGACATACACACGAAAGTTGCAATGTATGCTTTAATGTACGGCGCTTTCCGTAATCTAGACGATCTTATTAGGAATGGGCCCCCGTAATCAATCCCCACTTTTTGAAATGCACGTGCTGCTTGCACCCTATCTGTAGGAAGATCTGCCATGATCTGCTGAGCTGGAAGAGCTCTAAATCGCGTACACGTGATACAATTCCTTATAACTTGCTTCGTTTCTCTCAAACCGTTAAGTGGCCAGAACCGTAGCCTAAAATTTGACAGCACTGACTGCGCGCCAGCGTGTCCTAACCTCAAATGTTCGTACTTAAGCATGATCTTTACTGTCGCGTTATGTGTCCGCATTTTCAAGTCTGCCTCCCACTCTAATTAACTGGCTCGAATCCAAAAAAAGATGCTTCAATTGCTTATCTGAAATTATTTGATTGTTCTTTAATTCTGAAAGTTGCTTTGGAAAACTCTGGCGTTGCAGATTTTTTACCACGAACTGGTATGACCTATCAAGCTCACCAACCGTGACAGTTGCATCCTGAATCTTATTATCTTTATTCTGAAGGTTATGTATAAACCGGAACATAAAGGCTACTAAACGTATCAGACGTGAAAAGTTAGAAAACCGAGAAAAATAATTTATCCAAAAATCACAAGGTTGCTCCTGGCACACCGTTGGAAGTGCCACCTTCTTTTGCTCCGGCAGATTAGTAATGTTGATCTGCTGGTCATATAAATTCAAATCCAAGTCAACGTCAAGTAAGAACTTAGGCCCTTGAAACCAGAATCCTGAAGCAATTACTTCGTTTGAGAAATTTCCGCGCGACAAAATATCTGCAGGATTGTCTGCAGATTTGACATATCTTAATTTGCTGTCCTCCGTCAAACTTTGAATTAGTAAGACTCTATGAGACACGAACGTGGACCACCTCATTGGATGATCGTTACACCAAGCTAGAACGATTTTAGAATCTGACCATAAATTTATTGAGGCAAAACTCAAAATATCCGGAAAAATTGTCGCAACTTTCGTTACTAATTGAACCAAAATTACCAAAGCGCAAAGCTCAAGCCTTGGCACGGTTATAGTCTTGATAGGTGCTACTCTAGATTTAGATGAAACTAATGTGCTTGTTACTGAGCCATCGTCATATATAATACGGAAATACACGCACGCCCCGTACGCAACTGTACTGGCGTCTGCAAACCCATGGACTTCTATACTAGAAACCTCTTTATTGCTACACAATTTTCTTGGAATTTCCAATGACTCAAGAAGCGAAACCATATTCAGAAAAGCAGGCCACTCAGCCAGCAACTCGTCACTTGTGATTTCCGTATCCCAATCCAATTTTTTTATCCATAATTTCTGCATCAGTATTTTTCCTTTGACAGGATTGATGAGCCCTAGAGGGTCGAAACATTGTGCCAATGCTGAAAGAATAATTCGCTTCGTTACCGTTATCGGTCTTGCATCTGTAGGTATTGAAATTTTTAACACATCTTCCTCAGGACGCCACTTTAAGCCCAAAACTTTATTTGGCGCGTTGTCAAAATTTAAATCGTACTCGCTCTGCTGTTTTTCTGCTATCGACACTAGGAATTCTTTAGAATTTGAACACCATTTGTGCAACATAAATCCAGCGTTACCTAACAAACTGTTCAACTGTGAATATAGCTGACCTAACTGCTCAAACTTTTCACACCCTGCCAAAATATCATCCACGTAACACTGCGACAGTAACGCTTGTGCTGCCACTGGATGCGTGGTTGCGCCCGAGATTGCCACTTCATTGATTGTTCTTGTGGCCGCGAATGGCGCAAAATTTGTCCCGTATGTCACTGTTTGAAGTTCCAAACATTTGAGGTCCTCATGCAGAGCCTCACGCCAAAGAATGTTCTGCAAAAAGACATGATCTGGATTAACATTAACTATTTGCCGATACATTTTCTTGATATCTGAAATTAAAACGTACAGATGATACCGAAACCTACATAAAATATCGAACAACTCAGGCTGCACCTGGTACCCCTTTAGGGTGACGTCATTTAGCGAATACCCTGATGATGATTTAGCCGACGCATCGAAAACCACACGCAATTTAGTAGTAGCACTTGATTCACGAATCACACACAAGTGCGGAATAAAATACTTATTCTCATTATTTTTTGTTTTCAATGCAAGCGGCACATACTTCGCATGTCCGAGGTTCACGTATTCATCGATGAAGTGCTTGTACTCCCTGAACAGAGCAGGGTCGTTTTGAAATCTTTTTTCCAACGAGGAGAACCGCTTTTCAGCCATGTTAAACGAATCACCAAGTTTCGTATACTCACCCGGAGTTTTAAACGGCATATTGACCTGAAACGAACCGTTTTCTACACGTTTTGTAGTATTAATAAAGATACTTTCTGCCAACTGATCGTCAGTTGACATTATAGGTTTTGAAGACACTTCTTCGACTGTCCAAAATTTTGTCAACAACTTATCCACGTCTTGAGTTTGCAAAAAAAATGACGCACTACTTCCGCCTGCCTGCGTAGCGTGCCCTTTTACCGGCGATGTACAATGTGCAGGTACCTTCCCTGCTATAATCCACCCAAGTGTGGTATTTACCAAAGTAGGTTTGTTAGAGCCTAAAATACACTGCCCCTGGCTCAAAATCGAATAGTAAACATCAGCGCTCAACAACATGTCGATATCGGATGGAATATTAAAAGTTGGATCAGCCAGCCGGCTTTGTAAATTATACGGAATATCCAAAGTTTCTACTTTGATAGGGATTTGCGGCAATTTGTACGTGATATTATCCAAAATGATACACGATGCCACTGGATAACAGATATCCTGCGTTTTCGAATATATAGTAACGTTCGCCAATTTAGTACATACAAAACTGTTTTGTGAAACGCTTGAAATATTTAATTTACAATTAATAATATCCCACTGTAGCTGCTCTACTAATGATTTAGTAATAAACGAGCTTTGGCTTCCATTATCCAACAATACTTTCGCTGTTATCACATCCCCATTCTTACTCACAAGATTTACCTGCGCGGTTGCCAATAATACGTTAGAATGTTCATTTGCCAATGCTGAAAGAGACACTGGTTTGGTGGAACTTATTTGGGCATCCCTACTTGACTCACCCTGTAAATTTTGTACACCGATATTTTGAGGACTAGGCGTCTCCGTACTCGTATTTAAACTTGACACGTTGTGTGTTCGATTCCCAGACCCGTTGTACTGCCCGGATGGCCTTAAGAACGATTGATTATTTGAACTGTTCGCGTTGTACGAGGTTTTATCGTTATTATTCTGGGAATATCGCCCGTTTCGCACGGTACCTAAATTTGCATTTCGCGTAGAATTTTGTTGTTGTGCGGTGCCCGAACTTGCATCAGGACTACCTCTTGGCACATTTCTATGCAACGTTGAATGGTGCGATAAATTACAATATTTACATCTACTTTGTGATTTGCACTGAGCGACAGAGTGTGCACCCAGACAATTAAAACACAATCGCTTCGATTGTACGATCTGTTGCCTTCCATATAATGTTAAATCCAAATATTTTTGACACGCATATGTTCTATGATCTGGAATGCCACAAATACAACAATATTGATCGCTCTGCTGTTGACTAGCAAAAAACGATACTCTGTTATTATTAGTTGTGCCTCTGGGCTGTGAACTTTGTTGTTCACTACTACTAGAAAGATTTTCGAACACTAAACACCTACGTTGTAAGAATTCAAAGAAATCTGTTAACCTTGGTAAGTTATTTAAATTACGATCCAGCTCAAATGCCTTTTTTGTGGCGTAATCTAATTTATTTTCCATAATATATACTAACAAATATTCAAGAACTTGAGTCTGAGATACCGGCAATTGTTTTAACGACTCCACTGTCTTTGTATTATTCGCTATGAACTCCCTTAAATTATTTGAATTTGGCTTAGTTAGCACCGGCGCACCTAAAATAGTTTTGAAGTGGTTATTTACCACACATGTCAAATTCTCGAATCTATTTTGCAAAATGTCAAAAGCAATCTGAAAGTTACTTCCTATTAAATCAAGAGAATCTATTAGCTTCAAAGCCTCGCCCTTGAGTGCAGATTTTAGGTACATTAATCGTTGTACATCCGAAAGAACTGCGTTCTCTATAATTAAAACTTTAAAAATTTCTGCAAAAGACCGCCAATCCGAAACACTGCCATCGAACGATGGGACCTTCAAATCTGGCAATCTAACACCCGAAGAAATATAATGTTGCCCCTGATTACTACTCATTACACTACCTTGTGCATTATCTGCGCTTATTATCTCATTAAACGCCGCCACCAAAGAATGGTATTTGCCCTCGACTTCATCCCTATCTAAATCGTCTGGATCTAAATATTCAATACTATCCTGTAAATCAGAGTACGTCCCGTACGCTTTTCTCAACGTCTCCCCTCGCGATATAACTTGCTTCAGTGCCTCTTTGTCTTTTTTATTAGTATTATACCATGTTTGAATCCTCGTGATCGCAGCCCTTGCCACCCCACGTTTTTTTTTTTAACTCGCTTAATTCACTTATATTAACTGCCTCGTCTGAAGGCTCCATTTTTTATTTTTTTAATGACTTTTGCTCTCTAACTAGCAACACAACTTACACAGAGGTGAAGTCGAACACAACACTACCTTAATGTTGGCTACCAAAGTGTAATGCTACTAACAAATCTAGAATCAATCAACAACAATACTACTACAATTTCTACATGTAACGTTTTTACCTTCCGCTGTCTCTCTGTCGACACTCACTTAACTTTCACTTCACTACTTTCACTGGTTTGGAAGTCTCTTACTGCCTCTTCCTGCTACTTTTTTACTTTAATTTTACTTTCCCACTTATTCAATTTTCCAACATCCGGATTCGAAGGACCATGCTGACACGCAGGGCTTTATTTCCTCTTACGTTCAATCAATTTTGTGGTATATTTCCACAGGCGTGTGACTCACTGGTCGTTTTTATTGCGATTGGAAATTAAACTCGTGGTAAAGCAAAATAACTCTATTTAACATACTGGCGAATTAACACATTATAACTTTTTGCACAGAGATATGCACACTTAGGACCCGTACTTAGGGTGAAACTTCCACTTTTTACATAGAAATTAGTACACTAACATTCCTAAAGATTTACCACTTGGTACAAACAGTAAAATTACCGCCAACAACCAACTTTTGTTATTCCTTTTTGACGGGACGTGTTGCTAGCTTTCTTGCTCAATCAACAGTCCCTCTTAATTCTTGATCAGCGCCCAATGCAGCGGCTGGAGCCGCTGCACGCACACCCTATGACACGATTCATTCATCTTTCTTGGCCGACGCCAAGCTTCCGCCAACCCAGTGGGCGCATTTTACAGTGAACAAAATTGGAGCGTGACAGTGGTAGCCAGCCGCTTCCCTGGCGCCGATCCAACTTACATCATCTCTTATACCTACTATGTTATGAATGAAATCGTAAATTTGACATGTTACGCCTACTATGTTGCAACTAAACTAAACAGTCCATCTTTGGACAACTCATTGCAACTTTTAGTGCTGTTCTCCAACAGACTATATAAAGAAACAAAGATGATGGCGCATGGCGGTTCCAAAAAAATGAGACGTCGAATTGAAAATTTTATTAAATTATCTTGTAGCAATGATAATGTAAAATATATTTTGATATATCCGTTTCAATCAAATAAGAAAACAATAAGGACGATATAGCTAAAATTGGGGTATGTCCAAATATCTTCGGAACATTAGGAAGTTATTTTAATTTGATAACATGACTTTGCAGGATTTAGTAATGCGCAACAATTCTCTAATTTAATAATCTCTATAATGTCCTATGGTTTACATTACACGATCTCTGTAGAATGCATTATAGGTACAAATTATGTATTAAGGTATTAACTCATTTTTTATCCTATAAAAATGCTTTATTTAAATAAAACTATTTTACTTCCTTGGCTCATAAAAATATAGTAGTAGTAGTAGTAACAAGATTTATTTTAGCAATACTGCTACAATATTATAAATGCTAGTTTTTTAACAATAATTAAAATATTCAAAATTACAATTTTATGCACCAAAAATATTTTTAAATAAATTTTATCAGATATTTTGTTTTCTAAGTAATGATATTTTTAAGGATTTTTTAAATTTACTTAAGGAATTTTGTTTCTTAATTAAAGGATCTAAATTATTATATTCGTGAAGTCCTTTAAAAAAGATTGATTTATATGTCAAATTTTTTGTCACTTTCCCTAAACAAAAATTTTGATTGTTTCTGGTTTGATAGTTATGATTTTCAAAGTTTTGCGTCATAAAGTCTTTTAAATGAGATGGTAATAAATTATTTTGAATTTTATAAATAATAATACAAACTAGGAAAAATATTAAATTTCTTATATTCAACCATTTAAGTTTATATAACATATAATTTATCTTTGTGTATTTATCAACATTTAATATTATTCTCATCGCCTTATTTTGTAAAATTTGAAGTCTACTAAAAATTCCTTCATTTGCAGTATATAAAATTGTAGAGCAATACAAATAATGAGGTAAAATAATTATTGTGGTATATATTGTTTTTTTTTTAAAACAAACTTAAATTTTTACTTACTCTTTTGAAATAATTAATTTTTTTTCCAATTTTAGATATAGTGTTTTTAAAATGAGCATCAAATTTTAATTTAGAATCCATTATAATAATATATTAATATTAATATTTCAATTGAAACTGTTGGCTAGCCCTTCGCAGGAAGCCTCTAACCCCGTGCTTCTAGACGAATAATTATCCTTGTGAATAAATTTTCAAATGAATTGTAAATAATAATAGAACACAAAAATGTTATGCTATTGTAAAACATAAAATATAAGATTTAAATTATTATTAAAAACATAAAAAATGATGAATGAATGGTGCGCGGAAATCTAAATCTTTTGGATACTTCACTGACTATAAGTGCTTGGAAAAACACATCAGTTGGTTCATGTAGATAATTGCTTTTATATTATAGCATTTTTGCATATTTAATTCTTTTCAGAAGGAATGAAAGCCCCGCAACATGCCTAATGCACCTGAGAAAAATATTAATGTGACCTTTAAATTTTTTAAGTAATCGATAGAAATGGCATGTTTGAATTCTTTTATTACATTTATAATTTAAATTATAAATTTGTCTTCATTTTTAATTATTGGTTAGTGAATCACCTATCAACTATAAAACCTTTACTGTTATGATTGTACGTTTATTAGGTATCTGGTATACCAATCCGAACCTACATGCATTAGTTGTACAGGGTATCAGTGGCGCAATTAAGGGGGGACTGGCTATAGCGGCTGCTGACCCCCATCCCTAAGCTTCAAAAAGTGCATGTTTTAGCTAACATTTTCGCCTGCGACGCTGTCTTTTCCCTATGGTTTCAGCTTGGATGTCTCGTAAAAACAATTTAAAAAAATGTAGGAATTAACCTGAACTCCTGTACTACTTAACAGTTTCCCTTGTTTGCCAGCCTGGCACTAACAGTGCGTTCGGCATAGCGTTTCGGTGTTGGAGTGGTGAAAGCTCTTAGAAGAGCCAAACGAGGAGCGACAATATGACATTTGGCGAAATCAATGCAGTGGGAGGTAACCCAGACAACTGTCATAAGTTTAAGCCGGCTCGTTAGTCCGGTAGTCCCTGAGTTATCGTTATCGAGTTTAGTTGCCTTTTTTGTTAAAAGAAGTATATTGTTTAACTGTTTATTTTTGTGAGTGCTGTGCTATTATAAAACTATGACTGGTAATAGCTGTGCGTTTCAAGGGTGTCACTCAAAAGTAGGTCAAGGAATAAGGCTGTTTTCATTTCCAAAGGATACTGAATAGTAAGTACATTTGCACCGCTATGATACATTTGTTTAAATTTGTTTTGTTGTATTTATCTGCTGTATTTTATTACGTGAAAGGTATGTGGAAAAGACCTACCATTATTTATTATGTTATTCGTGAAGTTGATATAAAATGTATAATAACATACTCTTTACAAAAAAAAAATGGTTTGTAGCATTATAGGAGTGGACTAAGAAACAATTTCTACCTACATACATATCACATTAAAGCCGCATAATGGTTCAGAATATATGTACCCTTTTTCTAGGTAGGCTCACCCTCAAGAGTATTTAAGGACCCCAGTAACTTAAGATTTTTACAAATGTTAAACATACATATTACTGTTTTTCTACTTCTATATTAGTAGAACCTACTTACGCACTATCTACTTTATCCGTAAAACTCTAATTACACACACTATATTGTAAGAAGCCAAGTTGTGCGTAAGACCAGTTAGGTAATATTATAATGTCTGCATTAACAAGGGCAATTTTCGCTAACGCTCGTACCGTAATTTTCAAAATCGTTATAGCATTTTAATTTACTTACCCTATTAAATCAATCAAATGTTTTTTTATGATACTTTTATTCTAAAAGGATACAATAGTTTGATGTATAAAGTATGGATTTCACTCAAGTATTCTCTTAATATCATATAGGCATTTTAGGTCCATAGTTCTATGACTTTACAGCTTGCTAAAAGTTTGTTCCGAGCCACTACGTACTGCTATATCAGAAGGATGAGGAAGTTCTTTACGGATTGGCATGAATTGTCCTATTAACTGTTGGTATTCTGCTGTTATTCTCATTTCGGTATGGTTTATTTTATAGCATCTAAAAAGTAGAGTTTTATATGACAAATAAATATAAATGTCTACATAACCTGTATGAGAGAGATTATTATGTGCTTGATTGATGTACTTACTGATAATTATTGGTTATTCCTGGCGTTAGATGCCATTGTGTATTATATTTTCTTGTAATTAATTGTTGGTATAATTAGATTGTTTTGTAATTAAATAGATGACGTTTATTGCTGTCAAACTTGAAGTTATGACGAATGTGACGTCTAGTCTCAGGTGACGTTGTTCACAGAGAATTTGGGGATTTCTCTTGCTGCTTTCTTTGGCGCTAAGCCATTATTGACGGTTCCGCGTTATTAGGGCTCGTTCACTTTAAATGAACTGACCTTGATTGCTGCCAACTTATAATGTAGACTGGGACCGGAGAAGGGGTTTAGGTTGGTCAAGTGATTTCCGGCGACCTGTCGACGGATCATGTTTTCGGACTGGGAGACACTTCCAGCTAGAACATCATGGAGTCACAAGGTCACCTCGATAGGTTGTTCAAAGTTTTCATCTTCGATCATCGTGACCACGAAGTTACTTTGTGGGTATTTATCTCCGCTAGTAGATAGCAAAAATCATGGCGAACCAGTTTCCGTGAGAAGTTTGTCAGAATTGTAATGGATGGCAATATTTTTTTGAAGATTTGTATTATCGCTTCGTAGACGTTGAGTATGGTTATGGTTCAAGTGGAAATTACTGCAAATTCCCTCATAGTAAGAGGTATGTTGTCTTTTAAGTTATTATTTTTCGGCAAGATTATTTATTGGCAGATTTTGTGCATTTTTCTTTCACTGCATGTTAAAGAGGTACGATTGCCTAGGTACTAAGGCGCACGTTGTATTTTAGGGCTCAAACTCGACCTCAATTAAAGTCAAGCATCAAGCTCGTAATCCAGGTTCAGAGCAATGATTCGCGAATCATACCTGGAAGTTCAAGTTCAGGGGCAAGGTTCCAAGCTCAAACTCTAAGTTCCAAGGCACCAATATAAGTGCAGATGGATGGACGAACAGGAGTGGAAAAGCTAATCAGGCCAGTGTTTAAATCATATTTACAGTATATTCGTCATATTAATCTTCGTGTTAATATTCTAAACTATAATCATATATCAATTATTTATCCGTCATATTATTACTCGTGATTAATGTACTTGATAATAATCAAATATTTTCTGACAAAAACTAAACATTTTAACCCTAATTACTGGAAATTTAATGTATGTAAAGCATTTTGGTATAGAGTTGGATCATTGATCTTGCGCCCAGACTGAAGTTCATGAATTTCCCTGGTAGATTTACTGCGTATTTTTTTATAAATAAGATTTTCACCACAGGTGCGTACCAATATTTGCTGTCTTATATTTAATATGTTAATAACATTTGTAAATATGTACATATGCTGGGGTTCTACAAGAAAGTAGTATAATATAATAATTTATTTTCATTTTACATCAGCACAGCTGATAAGTCTGACACTGTCTTGTTTCAGTAAATTAATAAAATTTAAGTTGTTTTGATATAAAACATTCGTTGTCTTATTCATTACATTTTCAGTTAAGGAGGTTTCTGCTTTTTCCTTAAAAAAGGCAGTGGCGCCCCAAAGAATTTATTTGCACATTAATAATCTACAACAACGATATAAACACAGCTGATGCAGTAGAGGCCTTACTCATGGGAAAGAGAGCTAGCCGTAGGCCGCTATAGGTTAAGTAATTAACGCTACAAAGAATATGGCGCTGCAACGTGAGACAAGTGTTTTGATTTTGTAAAAATCAAAATATTTAGACTGCAAAATCAGTTGTGTTTAATCCTTACTAAATTTTTTCAAAATTGTATTTTTCAAGTGTTTAATATTGGTTCAAAACTTTCTTGTAGTAGCATTGTACATATTGGCATTGGTCAGAGAGATGGTGATTACATTTATTATTTTTTTTTGTTTTACATCCATATCTTACGAGGTTTGACAAACGGATAGAGCTAACTAGTTATAATGAGATAATTTCTATTTGGGATTAATGTTTTAAATAACCCAAACTTGTGCAGTATACAGAGTAACGCACAAAGCTGATATTTTTATATAGATTTGGAGTCAAGGAAGACATAGATACTTTTTTGAATTAGATATTTTTTTACTTTTGAAATATTTTCAGGTAAATTATTTGATATATGGCAAAGTGATTTTGGTTATTTATTTACTTGATACCAAAATTATCTCGATGTCATATTTTGTATTTCTGAATTTGGTATTCAAATTAATTTTGAATTTTATATTGCCAGTTTGTTTGGTTTTGTCGAAGGACATATAGGGCGTATGGCCAGGGTACGGCAAGAGTTATTTTGGCTCGTTATGGTTGGGTGATACAACCTTATTGTTTATTTTGAAACTGTTTTCCCAAGGGAAAAAATTTGACCGATTTTTTTTGGCATTTGAAAGTGAATACCTATTGACATTCTTATCAAAGAATTTTTTTGTGATTTAAATCTTGATTTATAAATTTATTGATTATGGAGACTGAAACTTTTCAAGTTAATCATTTGCACGACTATGAAATTGCATATGAGCTTTCAATTCGAAAAACAAAAACAGGACGCAATCTTAATGATCAAAGGAAAATTTTGAGAAGACTATTATGTAAAGAAATAAATCAACCTGGGGGTCTGATTGATTTGTGTTCATATGTTTGTGATTTTGATAAGGAACAAAGAGAAATTGAAAAAACTTTTTATGAGATCACAGAAGCTATTATTGATTTTTCTGATAGTGGGGATCAAAATGATAGTCTTTTTGCTCGTATAAAATCAAGAATTGTTCATGTCACATTAAGGGTTAAGAACTTGGAAAAAATTTTACATATACCTGAAGCCATAGAGGCAGAGGATAAGGAAAGAATTGAAAGATATTGTAATGAGTCACATGCTACTTGTCTAAAATTAGAAGCAGATTTATATGATAGCATAAAAATACCTAATACAACAACTGCTCATGCGCAAGCATCTACTCCTATCATTAATGTAGCAGCTCCTATTGTAACGTGTTCTGGTAATTCAATTCCTATTTCGGAGTGGGGAATAAAGTTTAATGGGGATGCTAAGTTTTTGTTTTCATTTTTGGAGAGAGTCAGTGAGTTGGCGCAGGCGCGTAAAGTGTCTGACGCAGATCTTTTTAATTCAGCAGTAGAACTTTTTGTGGGCGATGCTTTTGCATGGTTCAGGTGTAATAAAACTAACTTACGTACTTGGGATGAATTAGTTGCACTTCTTAAAAAAGATTTTTTGCACTCTGATGCTGAAGATCAGATATGGGAACAGATTAAGCAACGTAAACAAAAGAAAAATGAATCAGTTTCTATTTTTATTGCTCATATGGAGACCTTTTTTTGTAGGTTGTCGAAAATGCCTGCGGAGGTGACAAAAATTAAGCTAATTAGGCAAAATTTGGTATCCGATTATATTACGCAACTAGCTTTGGTCGAAATAAATTCAGTTTCTGAGTTGATGAGTTATTGTAGAAAATTAGAGGAAGCTAACTATTTAAAGAATAAAAACAAACCTTTCGAAATTTCAGAAATAAATGATTTTAGTCATCAAGCTCATTCTTCTTATTCGGGTAGTCATAGAAATGACAATAAATTTAATAGTAATTGTAGTAACAATGAATATAGGAAAAGAACCAACCATTTTAATAGAAATAAAAAATCGTCAGGAAATAAATTTTGTGATACTTCTAAAATTAGTAACAAAAATAAATCAAATGAAAATTGTAGTCATGATAAAAGGCAAGAACAAAATTCATTATTGGAAAAAAAAACTATTGAATGCTGGAACTGTAATTTAGCTAATCATACTTTTTATGATTGTAAAGCAGCTAGGAAAGTTTTTTGTTTCAAGTGTGGTAAGCCTGATGTCAAGTCTAGCAATTGTAGTTCCTGTTCAAAAAACTAATTCAAGGTGATGCGCATTTTGGCCGGCGCATTGAACCTATTTTGAGAGCCACTGGTAGAAATCATTTAGGTAATTCTAAAAATAAGTATTTTAATAAAAATAATTGGAATAAATGGCTAAAAATTGTTGAAGATTTTTATAAAAGTGCAAAGTTAGATGATGTTCAAATTTCACCTCTATTTGTTGAAAAACCATCAGATATTAGACCGTATATTTCTGTCAAGCTGTTCGACCAGTTTATTACTGTTTTGTTTGATTCTGGGGCGACTACATCTGTCGTGGGTTCGGCTGGTATGGCAATATTAAAGAAACTTAAAATTAAAATAGTTGCAGATACTTCTAAAAATATATGCACAGCGGACGGAACGCAAAAAAAGGTATTAGGGACAGTAGACCTGCCCGTAAGTATAGGTAATATGTGTAAAATTATTAAGTGTTTGGTTGTACCTTCTTTACCACAAGCGTTTATTTTCGGTTGTGATTTTGCAAAGTTGTATAAAGTGATAGTAAATTTTGATAACGATTCTTGGCGAGTACAAAGTGATTTAGTACAGTGTGATATAAATATAGTTTCTGGTGAAAAATTTGGTGATGATATATTTAATAAATTATGTTCTCTTGATGACTTAGCTCCAGATGAGCGAAGAAAAGCAGATGAAGTTATTCAGGCTTTCAATGTAATTTCTGGTGAGGATGGATTGGGAAGAACTAACAAGATAAGTCTGACAATTGATACTGGTGATGCAAAACCCTTTAAGAAAAAACCGTTCGTGATGTCCCCTTATATGCAAAAGATATTGAACGATGAACTAGATGATATGTTAAAGTTAGGGGTCGTGGAACCTTCAAATAGCCCGTGGTGCTCCCCCGTGTTGTTGGTGAAAAAGAAGAATGGAGAGTATAGGTTGGTTTATGATGCCAGGGGATTAAATGAATTGACACGCCCTGATGCTGTAATAATTAATAAAAAATAAAAAATTAAAAAAAATAAAAAAAGGTAAAAAAAAATTCTTATCTACTTTATTCAATCTATGATTGTTCTTGTTATATGTTCATTAATTAATTACTTGGGTCACCACGGCCACTCAGTTTTTTAATTCGCTTGAGAGCTAAGGTCGTAGATTTAATTCAGATAAGATTTTTGGGCGCCATCAACCAAAGGGGTTGAAAAAGATTATAAAGAAAAGAGTAAACAGAATATTTAGTTCCCTAGCCCTGAAAGAGAAAGCAGTATGAATAAAACAATTACTTTAATCAATTCCCATTTTATTAATTAAAAGAATAATATTTTCCAACTAACACCCATTTTATTCATATAGGAAGAAATAAACATAACATAGAAAAAGAATTTGAATAAAAGGCTAAGCAACTAAATCAGAGAAAGAAGATATAAAAAATAACATAGAAAAAGATATGACATGAGCTAGACAGCTCCACTAAAAGATATATTAGATCGTAGGAAATCAAACAGAATAAGAAGTGAGGATTCTTTCTAAACACCCAATAATAGGAGTCAAATACTAAATAAAGCTTTGAACATAATTAAAGTGTAATTACTTTAAAGGTAGTGACCAAAATAAAACAGAATTTAAATTTAATGTAACTAAATCAAATTATAGCATTCATTATGCCAAAATTGAAAATAAAATGTTCTTTATAGTAAAGTCAATGAAAGTAAAGTTAATATAAAGTCATATACATATATATATAGCATTCACTACGCCAGAATTTAAAGTGAGTTAGAATTTAGAATCAAATTCATAAATAGTAATATCACTTCCAGGTTATATTAATAAAGACATTTACCATGCCCTACTCCAAAATAGAATTGGGAAACTTAAAACTTTAGTTATGTTCCCAGCAAAAAAAGGCTTAGGGGTGAAGATAAAGATTATCTAGCTAAGTCTAACTAATAGATATAACCAAAACCTAGAATGACAAAAAATACATACTGATGGTAACTAAAATATCTGGGTCAGTAAGTAATGCATTCAAAACCGAGATTATCAGTCTCTTATTAACCCGCTCAAAACAGATATAGATATATCCCTTACGAGGTTAAGTCCAATGAAGAGGTTACCGACATAGGAATATCTCAACAAATTCATAGGGATATCTTAATAAAATTAAGTAAAAATAGAGAAAATACAGCTATAGAAATAACTCAATACTCTATAGGGATATCTTAATCACATTAAGCAAAAATAAAGAAATTACAGATATAATATCTCAATAACTTTAGTGCGAAAACGCATACTTCCTGAGGAAGTAATAGATTTATACTTAAAAATTAAACATTTAACCGCTACTTCTGTTAGAAAGTAAGACTTACGTTTTTTGTTTAATGTAAATCTCAATTTAAGAGAATTAAAAAACCATCTTAGACTCCTTAACGAGTGAAAGTTAGTATCATAAATCAAAACTAGCCTGTTCCAGCTAGATAATCATAAAACCTACTAGGGATTAATATACAAATGAATTTACAATAAATAGACCAACCACTCAAGCATTCCTTGACGAGGGAGGTTTCGGTTTTAAATTGAAAACTAAGTTTCGTATGATACAAGATAAGCAGTTTAGGTAATATGTACATTACTGGATTGACCCATCCACTTTAAGCGAAATCTACAAGAATTTACAACAGTCTTAAGCGAAGCTAGGGTAATTATACACTATACATAAAAATATACAGAGGGAAGAATATACAACTATAATACAGTCTACCAAATCACCACATAAAAGATTTATAACCTAGGAAATTAAGTTAAGGGTTAACAAATTGACTTTTAGTGGCTATTAGTCATCAAATAAAAAAGGTTAAGTCCGGTAAGTGTGGCATTGTGCCAGTCAAAACGTTACAAGTGAATAAAAGAGGTATTTTAGCAATATGACATAAAAAGGTGGCTCTAGGCCCATTAATAGTACATTACGAGTGATTTAACTGAAGTATAGAGGTGAAATTATCCTGAATTATTGGACACATGAAATTTACTTATTCAAACTCAAAAGAAGGGTTTTTTGGTATTATATCTTATGAAATTTAACAAAAATTAGTCGGAAGTGGTGTTAGTACAGTAAACAAGGAGAAAAAATATGCTACTTAGCTCATGTAAGGCAGGACTCTAGCAGACAGGCACGACGGATTATGCATCAACCTCCAGCATCAGATCAATGTGGACGGTTGACCATACAGCACGTCGGGGTGACCGGCACATGCACCGAAACAGGAACTTCATCCCAAATGACACCCCCACTCGTCTTGGCCTCTCTAAGACATACATCCTCCATTCCAGACATGGGATCCATAGCAGGGTAAAGAATTAAGAGGAAGACTCCAGATTACGAATACTGACTGAAGCATTTCCAACACATGGCTAAATCCATGTAGAACGTAGAAAATAGAAGTAGAAGGTAATAAAGGTAGAGGATAAAAGATGTAGGAGATAAAAGAACCAGAAGATAAAAGAAAAATAGACGGTAATCGAAGTAGATAAAGGAAGTAGAAAATGAAGTTGATAAAAGAAAAATGATGAATAGTGAAGGATAATAAAGGCTAATAAAGGATAATAAATAATGAAAAAGAATCATGAAGGATAATAAATAATGAAAGATAATAAATAATGAAAGATAATAAAAGATAATAAATAATGAAGCCAGATGGTCGGGCTTCCTACGGTCTAGGTGACGAAACAATCCCATTTAAGGCTCAAAAGACAGCTTCTGTGTTAAATTCCGATCCGGCCATTGCCGACACATATAAAATGTGAATTATTAACACAAAACCATAATTTCTATATTTTCGTCACCTGCTGTTCAAGTCTTCTGGACCGGTATTTAGAACGAACAGCCCGACGCACTACGCCGTAAAGTCCTTAAATAGACTTTCCTATCCAAAAAAAACAACTTCCCACTCGTGACTCGTACTGCTTCGAAAACCCATGTGACTTCCGGAAATGACAAGTAAAGCTGGAGGGCACTTTGAACTTGAAAACGGGAATCTACTCATTTTAACCAAAAAAGCCATGAAAATAGATGCAAGTTTGACCCGAAACTAAATGCATCCAAAATACTAGGTTAGGCAACGTCAAAAAACCCGGCAGTCATCCCAAACATGTAAAAGATAGCTTAATACCATCTGGGTGTGCAAGTGATATTCCGACAGCTAGTCATGCATATCGTCATATTACGGGTTGCCTATACGTAGGTTATTATATTAAGACGAATCGGCCTGGGTCTAGAACCTTTTAGACAGGGGCGTATTCAAAAATTTTTAAAAAATTTAATTATTTAAATTGGTCAAAATTTGATAAAACTCGGGCTATCTACTAACGTTGTAACAAGCACAAAAAGATTGTTACAAATACCCCCTTTCAACAAAAAAATAAAAAATAAGAAATAATTCAGGACAATTGATCACCTCTTAACGTCTAATTTCCAAAAAATTTTTAGGCTACAGGTTGCCTTTACATTTGAGATACAATATACATTTCGGTTTATTTTTTAGTCTTAATTACTAACTTACCAGCTATGGAATACGGTTGGGTTTAGGGCTGGTCAGCGTCTTCAAGATCAAGACTGCTATCCAGAGGGGATTTAAGATCTTTAATGTGATACCGACCGATGCTTTTATCGTGCTCATCCTTAAGTTCATAAATGATTGGAGAAATTTTCTTAATGATTTTACATTTAATGAATTTCTTTGCCAGTTTTTTAGAAAAATAATTCCCAGCGTCAGACAAGATGAAATTTCTTTTATAGACTACGTCACCTACATTAAACTCAATATTTCTCTTTCTCAAATCATAATATTTCTTATTTCGCTTATAAGCTTTATTGATGTTTTTAATAACTTGTTCATAAACGTCTGGTAATTTAGAAAGTTCTTGAGCTAAGTTTTGTCTGTCGTCAAATTTATAGGGACAAAGATTTTTACTTTCTATGATACCAAAATAATCTCCAGAGGTAGGTAAGTTACGTCCAAAAGTTAAGAAAGCTGGTGAAAATGCAGTTGATATGTGTGTAGTGGTGTTTATAGCGTTACATATGTGGTGTACGTGTTTGTCCCAGTCACGGTGGTTATTTTCTTTAATATAGGACCTAATCGCGGTGCCTATCACTCTATTTGCACGCTCTACGTTATTTGTTTGGGGATGGTATCGGGCATTGTACCAGATGTGACCTACTTTATAACTATTCATCAGGCTGGTGAATTCTTTTGATTTAAACTGCGTACCATTGTCTACTACTGGAACTTGGGGAACGCCAAAATATATAAAAACTATTTCCTCCAGAAAGCTACAAATTTCCTTAGTCAAAGCTCGTTTCATTTTATGAATAAAAGTAAATTTGGTGAACCAGTCTATTACGACGAGCAAATAACAAAAGCCGGACCTGGATTTTGGAAAAGGTCCCTGAATGTCTATAGAAAGTAATTTAAATGGTGTGGAAATATTCTTAGGTGCCCCCATGAGACCAGCCCTAGCAAATTGAGAAACTTTCTGTTCATTACAAACCTGACAACGAGAAATATACGTCTTTATATCTTGTCTAATCCCTGGCCACCAGCATTGTTCTAAAATTTTATCGAGACACTTTTTAAAACCAAAATGTGCACCTAATGGATTATCATGAAATTTTTCTAAGACTTCCGATCTTTTAATTCGTGGTATGATTAGTTTCCAATCTTTTTGGTTAATTTGAACATTGTGACTACTGGGGAAATGTTTATATAAGTTATTACCCTCTATTCGAAAAGCTGGATATTTTTGAGGATGTTTTTGTATTTTATCCCTCAACTGTGAATCCCATTTATCTAGTGGAACGTTATCTATTGAGGAAATTTCTGGAAAACTACGACTAAGTGCGTCTGCGACGACGTTTGAGGTGCCAGACCTATGCTTAATAACAAAATTAAATTGTGACAGCAAGATTTGGTGTGCGGGAACAATTTGGTTGAACCCAGCTTTCAAAGTCATTATCAATTAAATTTTCGCCATTATCAACTTTATTTTGAGATATTGAGTTTAAACCAAATTGTCGTCTATACAAGTTTACGTTTTCTTGTGTGTCCCTACTAAACAAAGTTTTAGGCTGTAATGTATGAGAACAGGTTGGTTGAATAGAGCTTTCAAAATCATTATTGTTACTCATATGTTGAGATACGGAATTTAATTGCGAATCCTCCTGTGCTGGCCCACGAACAAGAACGTCAGAATGAATAATTATTTTAGGATTTTCTCCTGGATTTACTCTTTGTTCGTCGGTCGCAAAAGATACTCTACGAGAATTTACAATTTCAGGAGTTTCAGAATCGCTCTCATACGAGGTCTCTGAAGAACTTTCATCTGTGTCCTTAAAATGCAAAAGATTGACGTCATTATTTTGAGCCTTTGCCTTTAAATTGGCAATAAGAGAGGTTGTTTCCGTTATAAGTTCGGATTTGAAATTATCTTCTTCTGGGTTACCAGAAGAGATATACTCTAATCTACGTTTAACATGTAGTAAACGTGACATAGCTCTTTTATAATCAACATGTTCTTTATTGGAATTAAAAATGGTTACCAATCCTTGTAATATCATGAGTTTTCTTTGGCATATTTGTGTTTCCTGTTGAAAATCCATCGATATCGCCGGATGAGGCACGATAGAATCATCTTTCTCAGCTT
The DNA here is from genome assembly GCA_963920685.1 of Polydrusus tereticollis. NCBI lineage: Eukaryota > Metazoa > Arthropoda > Insecta > Coleoptera > Curculionidae > Polydrusus > Polydrusus tereticollis. Next base: position 32,081,148 of record OY987328.1, on the reverse strand, counting down.
TCTGTAGCTGTCGCAATAAGGATTTGAGGATGTTGACTTTTGATCCTGGATCAGCCTGGATTCCTCTGACGCAGAGTTCCCAAACCAACTCATCTTTCCACAGGTAGGTAGGGTTCATTTTAGACATTTTTCTCTATACCAAAATGTACCTAAAAATTCCAAATACAATTAAAAAATGGTCAAAATAATATCTCTGGCCAAGCCAAAAATATAGAAATTTATGTGTTTAGAAAGATATCACTGCAAGGAAAAATGAAGATTTTTTATCTGAAATGTTGTTGAAAATTTTACTTGTTACATACGACTGAGCTACCCACAAAATGTTATTCCTGGCCCCACGTTAGAGCGTCATTTGTAATAATTAATAAAAAATAATTTGAATAAAAGGCTAAGCAACTAAATCAGAGAAAGAAGATATAAAAAATAACATAGAAAAAGATATGACATGAGCTAGACAGCTCCACTAAAAGATATATTAGATCGTAGGAAATCAAACAGAATAAGAAGTGAGGATTCTTTCTAAACACCCAATAATAGGAGTCAAATACTAAATAAAGCTTTGAACATAATTAAAGTGTAATTACTTTAAAGGTAGTGACCAAAATAAAACAGAATTTAAATTTAATGTAACTAAATCAAATTATAGCATTCATTATGCCAAAATTGAAAATAAAATGTTCTTTATAGTAAAGTCAATGAAAGTAAAGTTAATATAAAGTCATATACATATATATATAGCATTCACTACGCCAGAATTTAAAGTGAGTTAGAATTTAGAATCAAATTCATAAATAGTAATATCACTTCCAGGTTATATTAATAAAGACATTTACCATGCCCTACTCCAAAATAGAATTGGGAAACTTAAAACTTTAGTTATGTTCCCAGCAAAAAAAGGCTTAGGGGTGAAGATAAAGATTATCTAGCTAAGTCTAACTAATAGATATAACCAAAACCTAGAATGACAAAAAATACATACTGATGGTAACTAAAATATCTGGGTCAGTAAGTAATGCATTCAAAACCGAGATTATCAGTCTCTTATTAACCCGCTCAAAACAGATATAGATATATCCCTTACGAGGTTAAGTCCAATGAAGAGGTTACCGACATAGGAATATCTCAACAAATTCATAGGGATATCTTAATAAAATTAAGTAAAAATAGAGAAAATACAGCTATAGAAATAACTCAATACTCTATAGGGATATCTTAATCACATTAAGCAAAAATAAAGAAATTACAGATATAATATCTCAATAACTTTAGTGCGAAAACGCATACTTCCTGAGGAAGTAATAGATTTATACTTAAAAATTAAACATTTAACCGCTACTTCTGTTAGAAAGTAAGACTTACGTTTTTTGTTTAATGTAAATCTCAATTTAAGAGAATTAAAAAACCATCTTAGACTCCTTAACGAGTGAAAGTTAGTATCATAAATCAAAACTAGCCTGTTCCAGCTAGATAATCATAAAACCTACTAGGGATTAATATACAAATGAATTTACAATAAATAGACCAACCACTCAAGCATTCCTTGACGAGGGAGGTTTCGGTTTTAAATTGAAAACTAAGTTTCGTATGATACAAGATAAGCAGTTTAGGTAATATGTACATTACTGGATTGACCCATCCACTTTAAGCGAAATCTACAAGAATTTACAACAGTCTTAAGCGAAGCTAGGGTAATTATACACTATACATAAAAATATACAGAGGGAAGAATATACAACTATAATACAGTCTACCAAATCACCACATAAAAGATTTATAACCTAGGAAATTAAGTTAAGGGTTAACAAATTGACTTTTAGTGGCTATTAGTCATCAAATAAAAAAGGTTAAGTCCGGTAAGTGTGGCATTGTGCCAGTCAAAACGTTACAAGTGAATAAAAGAGGTATTTTAGCAATATGACATAAAAAGGTGGCTCTAGGCCCATTAATAGTACATTACGAGTGATTTAACTGAAGTATAGAGGTGAAATTATCCTGAATTATTGGACACATGAAATTTACTTATTCAAACTCAAAAGAAGGGTTTTTTGGTATTATATCTTATGAAATTTAACAAAAATTAGTCGGAAGTGGTGTTAGTACAGTAAACAAGGAGAAAAAATATGCTACTTAGCTCATGTAAGGCAGGACTCTAGCAGACAGGCACGACGGATTATGCATCAACCTCCAGCATCAGATCAATGTGGACGGTTGACCATACAGCACGTCGGGGTGACCGGCACATGCACCGAAACAGGAACTTCATCCCAAATGACACCCCCACTCGTCTTGGCCTCTCTAAGACATACATCCTCCATTCCAGACATGGGATCCATAGCAGGGTAAAGAATTAAGAGGAAGACTCCAGATTACGAATACTGACTTAAGCATTTCCAACACATGGCTAAATCCATGTAGAACGTAGAAAATAGAAGTAGAAGGTAATAAAGGTAGAGGATAAAAGATGTAGGAGATAAAAGAACCAGAAGATAAAAGAAAAATAGACGGTAATCGAAGTAGATAAAGGAAGTAGAAAATGAAGTTGATAAAAGAAAAATGATGAATAGTGAAGGATAATAAAGGCTAATAAAGGATAATAAATAATGAAAAAGAATCATGAAGGATAATAAATAATGAAAGATAATAAATAATGAAAGATAATAAAAGATAATAAATAATGAAGCCAGATGGTCGGGCTTCCTACGGTCTAGGTGACGAAACAATCCCATTTAAGGCTCAAAAGACAGCTTCTGTGTTAAATTCCGATCCGGCCATTGCCGACACATATAAAATGTGAATTATTAACACAAAACCATAATTTCTATATTTTCGTCACCTGCTGTTCAAGTCTTCTGGACCGGTATTTAGAACGAACAGCCCGACGCACTACGCCGTAAAGTCCTTAAATAGACTTTCCTATCCAAAAAAAACAACTTCCCACTCGTGACTCGTACTGCTTCGAAAACCCATGTGACTTCCGGAAATGACAAGTAAAGCTGGAGGGCACTTTGAACTTGAAAACGGGAATCTACTCATTTTAACCAAAAAAGCCATGAAAATAGATGCAAGTTTGACCCGAAACTAAATGCATCCAAAATACTAGGTTAGGCAACGTCAAAAAACCCGGCAGTCATCCCAAACATGTAAAAGATAGCTTAATACCATCTGGGTGTGCAAGTGATATTCCGACAGCTAGTCATGCATATCGTCATATTACGGGTTGCCTATACGTAGGTTATTATATTAAGACGAATCGGCCTGGGTCTAGAACCTTTTAGACAGGGGCGTATTCAAAAATTTTTAAAAAATTTAATTATTTAAATTGGTCAAAATTTGATAAAACTCGGGCTATCTACTAACGTTGTAACAAGCACAAAAAGATTGTTACAATGCATATGCTATGCAAAATGTGGATAGAATTTTAACCTCATTGAGGGGTGCAAAATATATTAGTTCAATTGATTTGAAAAAAGCATTTTGGCAAATTCCATTGGATCCAGCTTCGAAAGAAAAAACTGCCTTTAGTGTCATTGGAAGAGGACAGTTTCAATTCGTGACGATGCCTTTTGGGTTAATAAATGCAAGCTCGACGCAATCAAGGCTGATTGAAACTATTTTTGGGCCAAAATATGAACCAAAAATTTTTTCTTTCGTAGATGATATAATCGTCACTGGTTCCACTTTTGAAGAACATCTCCAACTTTTGAAAATCGTGCAAGAAAAACTAAAAGAAGCTAACTTGACTATTAATTTAAAGAAATGCGACTTTTTCAAAACCACATTGAAATTTTTAGGATACATTGTAGGAAATAATTCTCTTAGGACAGATCCAGATAAAGTTTCTACGATGGTTAATTATTGCAGACCTAAGACAACTACAGAGATCAAAAGATTTACAGGGATGTGTTCCTGGTATAGAAGATTTATTAAAGACTTTTCTACTTTAATGTCGCCTATTAATGAGTTGTTAAAGGAAAAAAAAAGGCCAGTCGATCAAATGGACAGATGAAGCGGAAGACGCTTTTGTTAAAGTTAAAGAATTGTTAGTGTCAGCACCGATATTAGTTCAACCTGATTTTAATGAGAAATTTACGATACAGAGTGATGCCAGTAACACAGGTCTAGGGGGGATTTTAACACAAGTTTTGGATGGTGAAGAAAGAGTAATAGCTTATGCTAGTCGCTCACTTTCACGTACAGAAAGAAATTATACAACCTTAGAGAAAGAGTTATTAGCCGTATTATTTTGCATAGATAAATTTAAACAATACGTCGAAGGAGTTAAATTTGATGTGATTACGGATAATTATAGCTTATTGTGGCTGAATAACCTTAAGAATCCTTCTGGTAAATTAGTAAGATGGGCAGTAAAACTTCGTCAACACACATTTGACCTTATTCATAGAAAAGGGTCATTAAATGTGGTAGCTGATGCACTGTCGCGAATTCCCTACGAAAATGAGGAGATTGCTGCAATTTGTGAAGTTGATAAGGACAGGATTGATCCATGGTACGATAATTTAAGATCTAAAATTGTGAAAGATCCAGAAAAGTTTCCGCAATGGAGAGTGGAGGATGACTTTGTTCATAAACATATTCCATCAAACATGAGTATGAGAACAAACATTCCAGAATGGAAAATTTTGGTACCGAAACCACAGCGTAAAGAAGTAGTCCGGGCATGTCACGATCCGCCCACCAGTGGCCATTTTGGGTTTTATAAAACATTGAAGAGAGTACAGCAAGAGTACTACTGGCCAAAAATGCGTGATGATGTGTTGAACTATGTTCGTTCATGTAAGGTTTGCGGCGAACAGAAGATGCCAAATACTTTGAGCATGGGTCTTATGGGCAAAGAAAAAGCTATAGACATGCCCTTTCAACTTTTAGGATTGGATCTAATTGGGCCTTTTACTCGTTCAAAGAGAGGAAATAGGTGGATTCTTGTAATTTCTGATTGGTTTTCGAAATATGTATTTTTGTTCCCTTTAAAAAGTTCAAAATCACCTTATATCAACAAGTGTGTAGAAAGACTATTTTTGGAGCATGCTACACCTCAATATATAAGAGTAGATAATGGAAAGCAATTTGTTGGGCGTAGTTTTCGTAAACTGTGCGATGCTTATGAAGTTCAAAAGATTTGGTATACACCATATTATTCTCCGCAATGTAATTTTGTCGAGAGAAATAATCGCACCATAGAGACAGTCTTAAGAAGCTACGTAAAGGAACATCGTAGTTGGGATGAAGAAATTTTGAAGATTCAGCGTGCCATTAATACAGCAAAACATGAGGTTACAAGTCATTCACCTGCATTCTTGATTTATGGGAGACATACTCCAATTTCAGGAAAATTTTATGGACGGCTTCCTGCCAATGAAGATGTTGAGGTCATGCCTGGTGATAGAGACGGATACGCAGCGAACTTGAAGGAATTGACACCTATTTTTAAAGAAGTGAGGCAAAAGTTGCATGCCGCATACCAGCGAAATGCTCGGTCATATAACCTCAGAAAGAGGGATGATCCTTTCAGGAAGGCGATTTAGTGTGGCGGCGCAACAAAGTCCTTTCTGATGCTGCAAATAGGTTCTCTGCTAAGCTGGCCCCTCGTTTTATTTTATCGAAGGTTCGGAAGAAAATTTCTAACCTTGTTTATGACCTAGTGAATGAACCCGATGGGACAAGAGCCGGTAAATGGCACATTAAGGACTTGAAACCCTATTGTGGTGAGTCTGACTCTTCAGATTCCAGTTTGGAGGACTGAAAAATTGTGCTTTAAGCAAATTTTTTTATGTATAAATCTTTGTTTTGTTAAAATTAGATATGATTATTATATAAAATATTACAAAATATATCTGATACTTTCTCAAGTTTTGTTGTGATTTACGTTTCAGATAACTTCTGTTTATTTACGGTGTTAGGATCTTCGCTCGGGATTAAATTTCACTTATTGGGCTCGAGAATGTCCGTAGGAGTATCCGTGCTTGAAGCGTCTAAAAGTGTCCGTAAGGGATCCTGAGCCTAAGCTTGGAAAATTTATGTTTTGATGTTAGTTGTATGTAGATAATTATTTTGTATAAAGTCTTTTGGATTTTATATCCTTTTTTATGGCTTGACCTTTTGTTATACTTTTTTTTTGGTAGACCCCAACGGATTTTGACATTTCCCGATTATGACTTCACGATGTTGACCCCTACAGGGCGTTTGATACGCGTTAGTTATCGACCCAAAAGAGGAATAATTCAGAGGAAAAGCTAGTTGTAAAATTTGTCTATAGTGAAAAATGGTCTATCGGGATAGCCCATTTTTTTTTCTCGGAGGGGGGTAGTATAGCATTTTAATTTACTTACCCTATTAAATCAATCAAATGTTTTTTTATGATACTTTTATTCTAAAAGGATACAATAGTTTGATGTATAAAGTATGGATTTCACTCAAGTATTCTCTTAATATCATATAGGCATTTTAGGTCCATAGTTCTATGACTTTACAGCTTGCTAAAAGTTTGTTCCGAGCCACTACGTACTGCTATATCAGAAGGATGAGGAAGTTCTTTACGGATTGGCATGAATTGTCCTATTAACTGTTGGTATTCTGCTGTTATTCTCATTTCGGTATGGTTTATTTTATAGCATCTAAAAAGTAGAGTTTTATATGACAAATAAATATAAATGTCTACATAACCTGTATGAGAGAGATTATTATGTGCTTGATTGATGTACTTACTGATAATTATTGGTTATTCCTGGCGTTAGATGCCATTGTGTATTATATTTTCTTGTAATTAATTGTTGGTATAATTAGATTGTTTTGTAATTAAATAGATGACGTTTATTGCTGTCAAACTTGAAGTTATGACGAATGTGACGTCTAGTCTCAGGTGACGTTGTTCACAGAGAATTTGGGGATTTCTCTTGCTGCTTTCTTTGGCGCTAAACCATTATTGACGGTTCCGCGTTATTAGGGCTCGTTCACTTTAAATGAACTGACCTTGATTGCTGCCAACTTATAATGTAGACTGGGACCGGAGAAGGGGTTTAGGTTGGTCAAGTGATTTCCGGCGACCTGTCGACGGATCATGTTTTCGGACTGGGAGACACTTCCAGCTAGAACATCATGGAGTCACAAGGTCACCTCGATAGGTTGTTCAAAGTTTTCATCTTCGATCATCGTGACCACGAAGTTACTTTGTGGGTATTTATCTCCGCTAGTAGATAGCAAAAATCATGGCGAACCAGTTTCCGTGAGAAGTTTGTCAGAATTGTAATGGATGGCAATATTTTTTTGAAGATTTGTATTATCGCTTCGTAGACGTTGAGTATGGTTATGGTTCAAGTGGAAATTACTGCAAATTCCCTCATAGTAAGAGGTATGTTGTCTTTTAAGTTATTATTTTTCGGCAAGATTATTTATTGGCAGATTTTGTGCATTTTTCTTTCACTGCATGTTAAGAGGTACGATTGCCTAGGTACTAAGGCGCACGTTGTATTTTAGGGCTCAAACTCGACCTCAATTAAAGTCAAGCATCAAGCTCGCAATCCAGGTTCAGAGCAATGATTCGCGAATCATACCTGGAAGTTCAAGTTCAGGGGCAAGGTTCCAAGTTCAAACTCTAAGTTCCAAGGCACCAATATAAGTGCAGATGGATGGACGAACAGGAGTGGGAAAGCTAATCAGGCCAGTGTTTAAATCATATTTACAGTATATTCGTCATATTAATCTTCGTGTTAATATTCTAAACTAATCATATATCAATTATTTATCCGTCATATTATTACTCGTGATTAATGTACTTGATAATTATTATCAAATATTTTCTGACAAAAACTAAACATTTTAACCCTAATTACTGGAAATTTAATGTATGTAAAGCATTTTGGTATAGAGTTGGATCATTGATCTTGCGCCCAGACTGAAGTTCATGAATTTCCCTGGTAGATTTACTGCGTATTTTTTTATAAATAAGATTTTCACCACGTCTGACACTGTCTTGTTTCAGTAAATTAATAAAATTTAAGTTGTTTTGATATAAAACATTCGTTGTCTTATTCATTACATTTTCAGTTAAGGAGGTTTCTGCTTTTTCCTTAAAAAAGGCAGTGGCGCCCCAAAGAATTTATTTGCACATTAATAATCTACAACAACGATATAAACACAGCTGATGCAGTAGAGGCCTTACTCATGGGAAAGAGAGCTAGCCGTAGGCCGCTATAGGTTAAGTAATTAACGCTACATCGTGTGTAATAGGCTTTTTACCACTCTTGGTATGTAATATACTATTTCATTTCCTTTCTAAAATGCACTATTAGTAAGTAACGCACAATCAATAAAACATTTCAAAAATATTTTTATTTTACTTACCTTTTTTTTGATTTTACGAAATTTGCTGGAAAGCCAATTACATGAAACAGAAGATATTCATGAAAGAATTACTTCTTACTAGGTACCCACATTTTTAGTTCAGGTTAAAGCATTTTCTTCATCGTATTAGTACTTCTTTTAGTGTAATAACCCGGCCAACTGTCAAAATTTCAAGGTGAAGGACATATAATTTGGTCCAATGCTAAACTCGGGATCTTCTCGCTTCTCGTTGTTTGGCTCTTCTCGAGGTGAAAGTGCAGATTAATGTCACATGATCATAGCGTGTTTGGTGTAAACGCACGCATGCCGAACGCAAAAAGAATCAACAGAGTAGAGCATGGGTTGAATATATAACCTCACATAATGGAAGTGGAAAAATGAATTATTTACCGATTATTCAGCAGGGCCAAAATATAATTACTATTATTGTTATTTAAATATTTATTTCTGAAAAAGAATTGGGATTTTTTAAATTTAGCCTATCAAAAGCGTCGACATAACCTTTCTTTGCAAATTAACGAAGTGCGCATGCCCGCGCACTTGAAGCACCTCCTGCCGACCGGGGGCTTTTAGAGTTTACTCCATTTGAGGATGAGAGTTTGCACTTTTAACTCCAAAGTCATATGCCGAGCAGCGTTCGAGCAAATAAGTATGAAAAGTTTGAAAAGGGTTGCTATGCCGAACAAGTAATAAGTAAGTGTGTTAAATCTAAATACACACAGAACTATCGACAATATTTCCAAATATTTTCGCCTGCCGCACTTTTTTTTAGCGTCTGGAAACAATACAACCTATTTTTTCTTTACATTTAGCAAACTTATACGCATTGTCTTCAAAAACTGGTAGGGTATAATCACGCACTCAGCTTTCCTTAAGCTGTAATCCTGGTTGCGCCACTGCGCAAGGGTGTCCATTTGTCAAAGAGTTTGTAGTGTGTCTGTTCCAGCATTACTCCCTGTCAGTTTCAAACTGTCAAATGCAATCAAGCAGCTGTAGGACTTAACAAGACATCCTGGGGTCTACATGCAATATTCTTCTGGTAGACTCTATTTGTGATTAAAAACTAGTCCCAGACTGCTGGTTGGAACAAGCCTAGTGTATCTACGTTGTTAGTTTAAATAGAAATATGTGGTTTTCACATCATGCACTTAACTTCTTGTAAAACAGAAGATGCAGGGATCATATTCTTTAGCCCTCCTAGTTTTGAAAATGTTTACATTTTGGGACAACCCTCATGTTTCGGTAGTAGTAACAAGCATGGAACAATGGGCCTATTGGTATTTTTCATGTATAATTCAGTAGTTTACTTCGATCTTTGCTGCATTCAATAGCTTTCAAAAAATAAACCACCAAACCATTTTGTTAAATAGGTCACTTGATATTTTTTGAGATAATACATAAGCCCAGAATTAAATCTACCTGAATTAAAGTAGCGCTTGTATAGGAAAAAAATCTTCAAGCCCTGCCCGAAAATAAATTTTAATGTACACCACTGACGGATTTAAAAAAAAACTTCGCTTTACCCAATGAGGTCACCGCTATACCATGTTTATAGCTGGGCAGTAGCTAGCTATAAAGTAGTTAAGCTACAAGTTAGCTACTTTTTGGTAGCTATATAATAGCTTTATTCAAGCTTCTTCTAAACCAATAAGTAGCTTGAAGCTGTGACTTTTGCACTTTATTTTTAGTGTATTCATGAAGCTATTTTAAAAAGTAGCTAGTTACTTGAAAAAACTACTTAAGCTACTTTCGGTAGCTTAAGTTACCCATAAACAGTTTTACTACCTATTGCAAATATCTACTTTATCGACAAGAAGATCAGATTCTGATGATAATTAAAGTAACATTTCTTTAAAAAATGGAATGTAATTAAAATATTTGAAGTTTTGGGATGACAAAAGGCAACACATCACTATGTTAGAAGATTATCCAATCAATAAACAAATATTCTTAAGATTTAACATCTCTCCCGCTTCCTCAGCTCCAGTAGAGAGATTATTTTCGTTTGCTGCCTATATTAATTCTCCAGGATAAAGTAGATCGTCCGGCAACTCATTTGAAAACCACAAGCAAAAGAACGCAGTTTTTCAAAATTATATTTACTGGCATAAATACTTACTTTTACTTTTGAAGGTCTTTATTGTACTAATAATATGTTAGCGTATTTGTCAAGGCAATCGGTCAGTGTTATTTTGGGTTTGTTGGGTCTTTGTTTGGTTTAGGAGGGGGATGACTTCTTTCCATTTTGTAAGGAATGCTACATTGTTATTATATTATTTATGATGCATAAAAGCTGCACCAACGTTTCATGAGGAAGGTTTTTAATCAGTAAGTTATGCAGCCCATCAGGACCTGGTGCTTTCTGCAGCGATATTTGTAATTTTATTTGTAAGATAGCTTTGTTCGGCTGATGTGTTTGGAGGAGAAGTTGTAGTGCTGCGCTACCCCTCTCTAATAAAGTAATTTACTTTACTTACGGTTTATATATATATCAAGGTCTACAACTCCTGGCAGCAGCTACAAGGGTCTTTGCTATTTTGGAAATAGTCACCTTCCTTTCACGCACCAACACAGAACTACACTTTACCTATGTTTCCTATTTATTTTCCATACTATCAAATATTAATGATGTTCCTGTATCATATGATATCAGGTTTGTAACCAGAAAGAATAAAAATGAACAATTTTTATATCTTGACTTAATTGTTAGAATCAGATTACTATTCGTTCTCTTAGCTGTTTGGAATAGTAGAATCAATTTGGTAGAGCAAAATCAATTTGGTAGAGCAAAATCAATTTGGTAGAGCAAAATCAGTTTGGTAGAGCAAAATCAATTTGGTAGAGCAAAATACTAAAAATCCCCATCTAAATTTAAGTATAAAAACACCGAAAATTTATAGGGTTAAAATAATTCCTTTATTTAAATATAAGTATCGTAATTGGAGAAATTTTCAAAATATTGATAAAATAAATATAAAAACTTTACACACAATAGATACCATAAATTAATTAAAAATAACAGACACAAAAAAAATAAGAAAAACTCTATGTTGAGACTATGATCCAACGAAAATCCAATATTATAATTACCTCTTGTTCTCTAATTGATTACAAAAAGCTTACAATTCGTGCCAACATCAAAAACTAGCAACTTAATACCAAATCCTGAAAACATTTATCAAACACTACAGCACACCTTTTATCCTAAATCATATTAAAACAAATTAAAGTTGTTAGAATAAAAAAACGGATAATAATTATACAGGTAGCCAAACTCACACGACCAAATAGACTTTAATCAAGTAATTATTTATTGTTTTACATTCCCATTAATTCCCACAACAAGTGCAATTCAAATTACCCTAGCCGTCCTCTCAGGGTTCCAAAATATAATAAATGAACTAAAAAAAATCTCAAAATTCCCTAGCAAAAATCTACTTAGACATTTATTTAATAGATGTGCTTTCTAATGCTTTCAGAAAATAGTAACAGTTATAAATATATATATTCTTTTTCTTTTTAAACCATGACCAAAATATAAAGTTTATTCGAAACCAGAAACTTACTTCTCATTGTTCTTTCGTTCACTGTACGGTACGACACTGGCAAGTATTTTGACAGAACTAGTCTTCACTAAAGAAACCACTCACTCATAAATAAAAATATCGAAAAATATAACTTTTTTTAATCTGAACTCATGTTACTTTTCTAAGTCTCAAAATATTATATTTATTTTAAAAGAAATTAATTAATTAATTAGTAATTAATTTTTGAAACGGGCAGAGTTTCGTTCTGCAACTGGATATTAAGATCTATCTTATTTTTCTGAATTTCACACTGCTTTTATAGCTGGAAATCGAGGTTCTATTTGCGTCACACAACGCACTTTTCCTTTGTTCTTAAGAACCGTGGCAAAAATAGAACGCAATACTAGACTCGTGACAATGACACCATCATGACCCAAATTGGGTTCAAAAGAAGTTCAACAACCGAAAACTTCTAGATTGTTCTCGAAGCTTTTGGTTTGACGTCACAATCTTTAGCCAAAGATATCAGATGTTTTCGTGCCTGTGACGTGTTTTATGTGTATTTAATTTCTACACGAAAACAATCATTGTCGGGCATCACATTACTCCCCCGTTACCTAGTCGAAATGGCTCTCAAGAGCTTTTTCGACAGGTCTACTTATTATTGAAATTTATGTGTACTTTATTTATTACCAGATGGTAAAATCTTCAATGAAAAAGAAAGTCAAGGGTTCATGTCCCTTTTGATTTACAACTCTTTGTGGTTGGTTTCAACTGACTTGTCGTCCCTACCTGTTACTATAAGTATCTGATTTCCTTCAAATAAAAAAAAATGGTCTATAACTACTCGAATAAAAATTATTCATATAGGGTGTATAAAATATATATTGTAAAATAGTAATAAATGCATTGTAAAATGTAAAGGTAAAATAAAAATATAGAAAGAAATATAAAAACTAGAATATACAATCGTACATGTTCCATCCAAGCATTTTCGTGGAACAACCAAAATCAAAATATGTGGCAACAAAACAACTGCAATTCCACAACTACAGTTAAACCTTCATGATTAAATTCTCTTTTTCTTTCTACTTATAATATGGGAAATCATACTGTTCCTTAAAGTAAAATTAATCACCTACGTCTACTATAATTGAATTCATAACTAAATTTACCTTACATTTTTCTTATCAACTATAAACTGTCCCAATTGTTTTTTTTTTAAATTCCCAACCTGTCTTACTACATTCAGATCCTACGGAAACGTAGTCGGAACTCCTCAGTTTGTTCCACCTGATAGTTATCAGGGAGGGGTCCATTTTCGCTGGGCACAGGTCGTCCGTGCCGGTGATGGGGGTGGTGTCGCCGTTGGCACATGCAGTCTGGCGGGTTGTAGGATCTGGCGGGCTGCTCCTCTTGGGACGCCGGATGGCCCTGGCTGGGGGGAGGAGATTTTCCAGCTCTCTTCCTTCCGCTGTGGCCCAATGTACAAGGAAAGTTCTGTATTCTGCATGTAGCATTTCACACCATAAGGCCACTAATGCCTTTAGCGGAAACAGAGCTGGATAGCACAGTCCGTCTCCACCCAACAGGAAATAGAGGTCCCTCAAATGGACCAGGGAAGCCCGCAACAGGAGATTCTTTATGGAGTTGTCCTCCACCAACCGCAAATAGGTTAAAAACACAATTATCCACGTGGTCATGGTTTTGTTTTTACTTTACTTTGATAAAGTAAACTGCACTGTTATCTTTTAATTTTTTTTCTGTTTGTTGTGGCACACTACCGCTCAATCAGAGTTCAAAGGTTTTACTGTAAGGTCGTTTAAATTTCGTAAGTTACATCACTAAGAATTTTTGTAAACCCCTCGGTGGTGGGGACTTAAACGTATTCTATTAGTTAAGATAAGTATTCTTGCTACCCCAATAACACACCCGATTTCAAATGCTCTCCTTTGTTAACGTATATCTTTATTCTTTCGGTCTCCGTCATTAGTTTGACTTAAGTGTAAATAAAATAATCCTACCCTATCACCTTCTACCCTAAACCCTAAACGACAATTGCTTTATCCTTGTTTTCTATATGAATTTTTTATACAGGTGTCTTTATTCTTCGCCTCTTTCCCTTTCTTAAGTAAAACTCATTAGTCCTTTTTACTTATCTGTACTTAGATAAGTTCTCGTGTGAAAATAAAATTCTTGTTTCTTAAGTGTTAAATTTTTCCCATGTTCTCATAATTAAAGTATCTTTGAGTTTTCAAGTGGTTATCTTTTCCTAGATTATCGCTTTTATCTCCCTATTCAAGTACCTACTTTAGTTATCTTATCCTTTACTTTTAACTATAACAACTTAAATTAAACTTACAGATAGCTTATTTCTTCGACACGGTTGATTCTTCTTCACTTTTAGTGGAGCGGTCGAATAAGCTCCATTTTACTGGTGGTAGTTTTGTTAGTTCTTTTCTCAAATTAAAAAAAACATTTTGATTATTCCCGATACTTAATTCATTCTCAGTAGAAAAGTTTACTCGCCTCTCTTGGGCATTATCTGCTGATAGGCTTCTGTCTTACACAACACTCTAGCTACTAGTAAGCCTTCTGGTAGATCAGAATTAGGCTCCATAATCAGACACGAAGTCTTAATTTCAGACATGTTTTTAAGAATAACTGGGCACACAGCTTCACTCATCCGTGGAATAACTAATTCTTGATTTAAGTTCACAAAAGCCTTCATACACTTGTTATCTCCTTTTAATTCACTTGGCTTACCTTTTTCTTCTTCTCGTTCTCGTAAAATTTCAAAATTGCTTTCGTTAAGGTTCTCTCCCATGCTTGGCACTGTCATATTCAGTCCAAGATCAACATCTGTTCCATCCTCATACGGGTTTAAAAAACTCTCACCTTTCCCTTGCTCTCTCTCAGCAAAAACTTCCTCCTGACTCACATTCAGGTCATTCAAACTTTCTTTCTTCAAAATCTCACTTTTCCCTTGCTCTCTCTTAGCAAAAAATTCCTCCTGACTCACTTTCAGGTCATTCAAACTTTCTTTCTTCAAAATCTCACTTTTCCCTTGCTCTCTCTCAGCAAAAACTTCCTCCTGACTCACATTCAGGTCATTCAAACTTTCTTTCTTCAAAATCTCACTTTTCCCTTGCTCTCTCTCAGCAAAAAATTCCTCCTGACTCACATTCAGGTCATTCAAACTTTCTTTCTTCAAAATCTCCATATTCTTCCTCTTTAGTTTATTTACCAGGGAAGCTTTAGTCTTCCTAGATTTAGTCGTAGAAACTTCCATCAGTGGTTCAAGTTCAGGGCGAGTACCAATCACCTTTAAACTTTCTTCCTCCGTTATTGGTACTAACGAGAAAGTCTGCGTAGAAATATCTTTCGAGCAAGTCTTCATTTCTCTGGTATTTAAACCTGCAATAACTTGCCTTAATTGCACTAGCTCGAATTCTAACTTAGCAATTCGACTACAAAACCCTTCTTCATCTTTTGTCAACAAGCCCTGCTTGCTACCTACCAAATCCTCACTAAACAGTGGTATCACATTATCAAATGCATACATACAATTACTTTTCCAATCAATTTTAATCCCGTGAGTTTGTAAAAAATCAATTCCTAGCAACATTTCAGTACGAAAGCTGTCTGTATCAACGACAATAAAATCACGTTGCACTATAGTATTTTCTGAAAACCTTAACGAAATTTTTGCAACTCCAAAAGTTGGTATAGTATTTCCTTGAATATCGACTAAGGAAATTCCATTATACTCTTTTATAAACCCCTTGGCAATATTGGGTTTAATTAGGAATACGCATGCTCCTGAATCAATTAAAGCATAACAATCTCTGCCACTTACACTTACGGTAATTGCATTACCTACTTAAGGAGCTTTATTACCTGAACATGCATATATCCCTACCCTCCTCTTAACGTCTATTCCCAATTTGTTTCCTTGGCAGCCGAACTTCGGGGTTGAGAAGTGGCTGCGTTGGTGTTTAAAGCTCTTGAGCCATTCACCTGTTGATTTTTGAAACAATTTCTTGCAAAGTGTCCCGGTTTTCCGCAAGCGTAACACACCTGATCTCTGTTTCCAGGTGTTCTTTGCTGATAAGCATTATTTTGGGGACAGGACGCCTTAAAACGACCGGGTTTACTACATTGATAACATACCATTTGATTGGTCATCCTGCAAAACTTCTCCGTGTGTCCTGTCTTCTTGCATTTATCACACTTAAACACCTTGGCTTGTGAGGCAAAATTCTTTTTAAAACTATTTTGTTTCTCTGCTGAATTCCAATTCACTCCTCTGCACTCTCTACTAATGGAGGGATGAATGAGATGTTCGATAGACTCTTCTCTTTCTGCAGTATCTAACGCTTCGTCAAGAGTCTGTGGATTTCCTGACAAAACTCGCTGCTTTATTGGCATCACGAGTCCCAATATAAATTGAGTCGTAACATCTTGCTCCAATTTTCTTTGTATAGGTAAGTCAGTTGCTGCATCTCCGGTAAGAGTAATTGTTTGATTACCGAGTAACTTTAAACGGGTCAAGTACTGTCTACAGGATTCTCCAGTTTTTTGCTTACAGTCCATAAAATTTTTCATTGCCGATCCTGTTACACAGGGACGGGTAAATTGTTTTCTTAGCGAATTTTTCAGTAGGTTCCAATTTGAAGTGCTTAAAAGAGCGGGTTCAGAGTCAATAAATTGCTAGGCTCTATGACGAAGTTTGAGTCGAGCAATTGACACCATTTGTTGGTCGGTCCAATTCGCAACAGCACTTGTTTCTTCAATTACTGCTAGAAATTCTTTCACATTGGTCGTTCCATCGTATGTTGGTAACGAATCAAGACCTATAACAAGGTTTCCAGGGGCAATATTTGGACTAGCAGGAGGTCCTCCTCCTGTAGCACGAGGTGTAGGCGACGTGACCGTTGAAGTGGTGGTCATTGTCGACGTCGTGGTAGCAAGGATTGGCGTCGTTGTAGGACCGGTAGCCATCTTAGTACAGGGTTACAAAAATCTGCGTCCTATTGCCAAAATAGTTTTTTTTTTTTTTTTTTTTTTTTAATTCGGTAGGCCCTCAGCGTCGGGGTATTTTACGCTCAAATTTGCCTTGCCCGGCGCCTCCACCAATTGTAGTGCTGCGCTACCCCTCTCTAATAAAGTAATTTACTTTACTTACGGTTTATATATATATCAAGGCCTACAACTCCTGGCAGCAGCTACAAGGGTCTTTGCTATTTTGGAAATAGTCACCTTCCTTTCACGCACCAACACAGAACTACACTTTACCTATGTTTCCTATTTATTTTCCACACTATCAAATATTAATGATGTTCCTGTATCATATGATATCAGGTTTGTAACCAGAAAGAATAAAAATGAACAATTTTTATATCTTGACTTAATTGTTAGAACCAGATTACTATTCGTTCTCTTAGCTGTTTGGAATAGTAGAATCAATTTGGTAGAGCAAAATCAATTTGGTAGAGCAAAATCAATTTGGTAGAGCAAAATCAGTTTGGTAGAGCAAAATCAATTTGGTAGAGCAAAATACTAAAAATCCCCATCTAAATTTAAGTATAAAAACACCGAAAATTTATAGGGTTACAATAATTCCTTTATTTAAATATAAGTATCGTAATTGGAGAAATTTTCAAAATATTGATAAAATAAATATAAAAACTTTACACACAATAGATACCATAAATTAATTAAAAATAACAGACACAAAAAAAATAAGAAAAACTCTATGTTGAGACTATGATCCAACAAAAATCCAATATTATAATTACCTCTTGTTCTCTAATTGATTACAAAAAGCTTACAATTCGTGCCAACATCAAAAACTAGCAACTTAATACCAAATCCTGAAAACATTTATCAAACACTACAGCACACCTTTTGTCCTAAATCATATTAAAACAAATTAAAGTTGTTAGAATAAAAAAACGGATAATAATTATACAGGTAGCCAAACTCACACGACCAAATAGACTTTAATCAAGTAATTATTTATTGTTTTACATTCCCATTAATTCCCACAACAAGTGCAATTCAAATTACCCTAGCCGTCCTCTCAGGGTTCCAAAATATAATAAATGAACTAAAAAAAATCTCAAAATTCCCTAGCAAAAATCTACTTAGACATTTATTTAATAGATGTGCTTTCTAATGCTTTCAGAAAATAGTAACAGTTATAAATATATATATTCTTTTTCTTTTTAAACCATGACCAAAATATAAAGTTTATTCGAAACCAGAAACTTACTTCTCATTGTTCTTTCGTTCACTGTACGGTACGACACTGGCAAGTATTTTGACAGAACTAGTCTTCACTAAAGAAACCACTCACTCATAAATAAAAATATCGAAAAATATAACTTTTTTTAATCTGAATTCATGTTACTTTTCTAAGTCTCAAAATATTATATTTATTTTAAAAGAAATTAATTAATTAATTAGTAATTAATTTTTGAAACGGGCAGAGTTTCGTTCTGCAACTGGATATTAAGATCTATCTTATTTTTCTGAATTTCACACTGCTTTTATAGCTGGAAATCGAGGTTCTATTTGCGTCACACAACGCACTTTTCCTTTGTTCTTAAGAACCGTGGCAAAAATAGAACGCAATACTAGACTCGTGACAATGACACCATCATGACCCAAATTGGGTTCAAAAGAAGTTCAACAACCGAAAACTTCTAGATTGTTCTCGAAGCTTTTGGTTTGACGTCACAATCTTTAGCCAAAGATATCAGATGTTTTCGTGCCTGTGACGTGTTTTATGTGTATTTAATTTCTACACGAAAACAATCATTGTCGGGCATCACAAAGTAAGGACTGCTGCCAGTGATGCAGCGATGCACTCTGCCTTCTCTTGGTTTGTTTGTACATTGTTATTTTGTAGGGTTGTTATTTCATTAAATTTTTGCTTTAGTCTTATTGATAGTCTCCATAAGGATGAGTTCTGTGTTGTTAGTCCGTTTATATGTTCGTCCATCTCTTATTTTAGTAAATGTTTATTTTTTCTCGTATAGTTTGTTGTTGTTGTTCAATTATTCGTCTTCTGTCTGTAGGCACATAAAGTAAAGTAAACCTTCAGAGTAACTTATAGAACTACAACTTTTTAAAAAAACTAGCTTGTAGCTTAGCTACCTGTAGCTAGGCTACTTTTAAATAATGGTACCTTAATTACAAGGTAGCTTAACTACTTAAATTTTAAGTACCTTGTAACTTGTAGCTAGCTACTATTTTCTAGTAGCTTGCCCAACTCTAAGTTTAAAAAATCATTGTTCGGTGGCTATAGCTTTGAATTTACTTAATTCGGATGTGCTACTTATCTTATTGAGGGTATTTCTCTATTTCGAAGAATATCTATGGTCTTACCTACCTCTGAAAATTTTCTTTGGTCACAACACACACATTTTTCTTTTTGTTCACAAGGATAGTTCAGGTTAGTTTAAGTTAGTGTAGGTTCATTGTGGTAATTTTTACTGCCTCTATAAAATAATTACCTACATATTTTTATATTTAAAGTTAGCTTTGATTAGAACATCATCGTTCTAGAGTCTTTTAGCGTAGTTTTCATGGTAACATGAGTTATATGAGTTCTGGTTAGCTTACCCTATAAAAAGCGACAACCAACAATACTTTGGTCAAATAATTGTTAGCTCCAGCGATGGATGGATTAATAACTAACGTTTTGAGGCTGGCAATTTAGTATGTAAAGTACGTCTCTAAAAGGTGTGTACAAAATCTGAGCACATACTCCTGAGGCCAAAATAAGGCGATTTAAAGCAACTTGCCTTAGTCCGAAATTGCTCCGTTTCCGAGATACAGGGTGGTAAAGTTAAAAAATAAAAATCGAATTTTTTTAAATTAATGAAAATTTTTTAACGTACTACTTTAAAACTTGGCACCCGGGTTTTTTTTTGGGATGCGAAACCCGAATACGGACACCTTTTCACTGTGGCCATTAGAGGGCGCTTTACAATGCACTTCTTATGGTTTAGAATGGCCATAACTTTTTATCAGTGTAGTTTTTTCTTTTTTTTGTTAAAAAAACTAATTTTTTGAAAATTTTAAAACAAAAAAGGTACTATGACATATAAATATGTATATATGTGAGAACTTTGTTCACTAGCCACTTGCTGAGACCTTATACAATAAGGATTTACCAAATTATACTAAAACAGCTATTCTCTGGGCCACGTGCCCCAACGAACGCTTAATTAAATAGCAAAATTTGGCGTATTTTGTCTAACACTGTTAGTACTAAAATACAAACTCAAATTGCAGAAACTACCGGGAAAGAAAAGAATGAATCTCTATTTCCAATGATAGGATGCTACGCTGCTGCTACCTGTAGACCGGTTTCGAACTCTTTGGTTCTCGTCAGTACAGGGCAAGCATGACAAGCAAGTACACCTACCTTTGGAAAATCAAAACACCCTATAGCCACAATATTGTTCTGCCTAGGCAGTACAATACAGGTGGCGCCATCCAAAAGGTAAAAGGTAAGAAAAAGGTACTGTTGTGAAAATCCGCTAAAGTAAGCCGTTTATGAGATATTTCGGTTTTTAGTGTTCGATGCCGCACCGGAATATTTAAATTATTTTGAATAAAAAATTCCGCTATTAGTAAATTTACAATTCCTCTTCATTATTAATCGGTCTGGAGTATACCATCGTTTTTAAAGACCCCATAAAAAATAATCCAACGGAGTCATATTCGGTAAGCGTGGCGGCCACTTTACAGGAGCGTCATTTCCTCTACCGATCCATCTGTTTAGATACTGTCGATGCAAATATTTGCGGACATTCAAACTAACATTGTGATGGAGCACCGTCATGCATAAACCACATATCTCGTCGAAGTTGTAATGACAAATGTTCTAATAAATCTGGCAGCGTATTTTGTAAATGTTCAAAATAATCCACACCATTTAGTCGTGGCGGTAAAATGACAGGACCAATAATGAAATTGGCAATGATTAAATGATAATTCTAAACTCATGTTGATAATGAGTTACTTTCGGGGCATGCGGGTTTTCATCAGCATAAACATGTTCGTTATGTAAGTTGGTTACACCACTTCTTGTAAAACATTCTTCGTCAGAAAATAAAATGTGCTTAGCAAAATTCACATCCTGTTGTCTTTGTTCGGTAATGAATCGACAGAAGTCCAATCGTTGATCGAGATCCGGAGCCAAAAGGTCTTGCACCTTTTGGATATGGTATGGATGAAGCTGCTGTTCTTTTAATGTTCTATGAACTATTCCTTGGATACCCCAGCTCTAAACCTAAGCGTCTAATGCTTAATTTTGGATATTCAGCAATTCTTTCCAAAATTTGTTCCTCAACCTCAGGAGTCCTTATTGCACGTTGCCGTCCATAATTGGCAGTTAAAGGAGTGAAGCTACCGGCTTCGCGAAGGCGTCTCTCAATAGCAGCAAATGTTTGATGGTTTAGTATGCGCCGATTTGGATATCTTTCCCTGCGTATACCTTAACACTTTCGCGACCATTTCCTTAACAGTATCCAAAAACCAATAGTATATCCGTCATTTCTGCAGAACTGTATCCTTTAGCCATCTTTACAGTCAATTTAAAATTTAACTAACACGTTTTAAACACCCTATTTATTCTCGCATTGGCAAATTCTTACTGAAACACTTATTGTAAACAACACAGACTGATAGCGAAAATTCTTAAAATACGAAAAATGTTTACATTTAAATAGTCTGTTGCAAAAAATATTTGAAAGGTGTTCATCAACCAGGTAAAAAATCCGAGGATTTTTGGATGTGACACTCCAAAAAGTATCTAAAAGAAATGCATTTTTCACTGCTAATTCACTGACCACATTTCATCCTCAAAGATAACAGCAGACAATTTTTATTCAGCATAATTTAAATATTCCGGTGCGGCATCGAACACTAAAAACCGAGATGTCTCAGAAACGGCTTACTTTAGCGGATTCTCACAAGAGTACCTTTTTTGTTTCAAAATGTTCAAAAAATTAGTGCCTTAACAAAAAAAGGGAAAAAACTACACTGATAAAAAAGTTATGGCCATTCTTAACCATAAGAAGTGCATTGTGAAGCGCCCTCTAATGGCCACAGTGACAAGGTGTCCGTATTCGGGTTTCGCATCCCAAAAAACCCCCGGGTACCAAGTTTTAAAGCAAT
The DNA here is from genome assembly GCA_963920685.1 of Polydrusus tereticollis. Classification (NCBI taxonomy): domain Eukaryota; kingdom Metazoa; phylum Arthropoda; class Insecta; order Coleoptera; family Curculionidae; genus Polydrusus; species Polydrusus tereticollis. The sequence continues at coordinate 32,059,066 of OY987328.1, read as the reverse complement.
ACGTTAAAAAATTTTCATTATTTTAAAAAAATCGATTTTTAATTTTTAACTTTACCACCCTGTATCTCGGAAACGGAGCAATTTAGGACTGCTTTAAATCGTCTTATTTTGGCCTCAGGAATTTGTGCTCAGATTTTGTTCAGACCATTTAAAGACACACTGTGTAATTTTGTATCGAGTTAGGTCAAGAACACACAAGTCTCAAATTAACAATGACATGTGGTCCATATCAGTTGCAACATACGCCAATAAGAAGCTGCGCATGCTGGTTGAGAGCAAATGGCACGATGTTTACTAACCTGAACTAACCTGAACAAACCTTGTAACATACCACGTTTTAACCGCGGGAGCAATTTAGTAATTCACTTTGTTTACATTTTTTGACTTTTTGGTTTGAACTTGCTAATAACTAACTGGCCAATATACAGGGTGTTACTTAATGATATGGCGTAATTTCAAGGGAGTATTCCTGAACCAAATTCAAATAGAAAAGTTCATATAAACATGTCATTGTGTCCTGAAGAGTCTGGTTTTCAAGATACAGGGTGTCAAAGTTTTTTAAAAAAATTGGTTTTTTATTAATATCTAAATGATCCTTTTACCGATTTTGTTGAAATCTGGGAGGGTTATTCATTGTAATAAGACGCTAAGTTGGCACTAACTAAAAGAAAATTATAAGTTCCAGTGGCGTCTCGGGGGGCAGTGTCACGAATAATATTGAAAAAAAAAATGTACGCTACTGAGTTTTTTGAAAAATTTAAATTTTTTTCAGATTGGGCATCTACAAATACAACTTTTTTGTCTCCTAATATATTTTCGTATATTACTTCCTTTTCGAGGAAAAAAATAAAAACGACTTCATTGCATGTCGGAAAATTGTTAAAATAAAATCAAGTTAACTTTGATCGTCCAGTATATTTATTTCTAAGCCATTTTTCAAAACCTAACAAACGAAAAGTAATGACTATTTACAAGAAATGTTGGAAATGACTACCTCCCGCTTCTATGCAGGCTTCTGCTCTCCTTCTCATCGAGCGACGAACTCTTTCGAAAATTCCATTAGTGTTACGAATGGTTTCACACCCGTCAATAATTCTATTCCTTAGTTGTTCTTCTGTCTCGATTGGTGTAACATAAACTAATGCTTTTAGGTGCCCCCACAAATAGAAATCTAGGCTGTTTAAGTCAGGCGATCTAGGTGGCCAGAATTGTGGTCCTCCGCGACCTATATAACGATTTTGGTAAGCTCCATTCAAATACTCACGAGCCAATATGCTAAAGTGGGCAGAAGCACCGTCATGCATGAACCAATGTTGTTGACGTAAATATAAAGGAACATTTTCAAGAAGCAGAGGCAAATCCTTTTGTAGAAAATGACTGTAAGATTGTCCGTTAAGACATCGTGGTAAAAAAAAGGTCCAATCAAATAGTCATCTAAGATACCGATCCAAACGTTGACAGAAAATTGTTCCTGAACATTTGACTCTGTAATAGCCTGAGGATTTTCTTGGGCCCAGGTATGATTATTATGGAAATTAATTATTGCATTTCTGGAAAAATGAGCTTCGTCCGTAAACATAATGATGGAATCCAAGTGAGGATTTTCTGCAAGTCTTTATACCATCAACAAAATTGCGTACGCGGTTCAAAATCTCTTGGCAGAAGTGCCTGAACCCTTTGTACGTGATAAGGATACAACAGGGAATCTCTTAAAATTTCCCATGCCATTTTATAACAAATATTTAATTCCCTACCTATTTTTCGGGTACTAGTTTCAGGATTCTCTTCGACCGCATGTAGGACAGCCTCCTCAACTGCGGGAGTTTGAATTGTACGAGGTCTTCCCCCTGAGGTATTACGTTTAAAACTGCCAGATTCAGTCAGACGACGATGAATGTTTATATGAAAATTTGTCTACATGGAAGGACACGGTCAGGATCGATACCTTTCTTGGTAGAGCCGCCGGGCCTCCGCCGAATTACCATTGGCAAGACCATAAAGGAAATGCATTTGTGTCATCTCCAAATTAGAATAATTATTTGCAATTTTTTGAATAGCACAATTATTAACCTTTTGACCAGAGGAAAAATAATAACAAACTGTTACCGAAAGTCAAAACCATTATGTTCATAATAACAAAACAACATTTCCTAGCAACGATCAAAGTTAACTTGATTTTATTTTAACAATTTTCCGACATGCAATGAAGTGGTTTTTATTTTTTTCCTCGAAAAGGAAGTAATATACGAAAAGATATTAAGAGACAAAAAAGTTGTATTTGTAGATGCCCAATCTGAAAAAAATTTAAATTTTTCAAAAAACTCAGTAGCGTAATTTTTTTTTGTCAATATTATTCGTGACACTGCCCCCCGAGACGCCACTAGAACTTATAATTTTCTTTTGATTAGTGCCAACTTAGCGTCTTATTACAATGAATAACCCTGACAGATTTCAACAAAATCGGTAAAAGGATCATTTAGATATTAATAATGAACTTTCCTATTTGAATTTGGTTCAGGAATACTCCCTTGAAATTACGCCACATCATTAAGTAACACCCTGTATACCTACGTCAAGCAGAGGACAAAAAATATATTTTGCTTCCTAATTATTGATATTCTTAATGATGAAAAACGTTATATACAAGGTGTCCGGAAAATACGTGTACAACGTTTGACTGCCTCCTGACGTCAAAATAGGTCGATCTAAGCCGACTTAGTTATATCCAAAATTGTCTCGTTTAGCCGGTAAAGGGCGTAAAAAGTTTGTAAAAATATTGGTTTTTTATCATTCGCGTCCTGATATCAACTTTTTTTGAGTGTGGTTTAGTGGGTTTAGGACAGAAAAACAATTCCTTTTATTATGAAATTGCCGACGTTTCGACCTATATTGGGTCTTTTTCAAGGCTATTCAAAAAAAATTAGAATTATTGTCATTATAAATATAATTCATCTCCATAACAACACAGGGACATAATATTTTATTAAATAAAATATACATCAAACGGTATCAATACCACAACGAGAACTTCTCGTTGTGGTATTGATACCGTTTGATGTATATTTTATTTAATAAAATATTATGTCCCTGTGTTGTTATGGAGATGAATTATATTTATAATGACAATAATTCTAATTTTTTTTGAATAGCCTTGAAAAAGACCCAATATAGGTCGAAACGTCGGCAATTTCATAATAAAAGGAATTGTTTTTCTGTCCTAAACCCACTAAACCACACTCAAAAAAAAAAAAAAATATTGGTTTTTCCTAAATTACGTGAAAACCTGCTAATCAATTTTAATGATTTTTAGTATGTAGACTATAATACTATAAAATGACGTTTTCTAGACCGGCTGTAAATAAGTGGAAGTGTTATAAAAGTGATATAATACGTCAACATTTTTCTTGATTTTTTATATCAACGGCGTTATGACAACCCAGATATTGTGACTGGACGTATTTGGAAGCTATTTTACCTCTCCAATGTTTTTCGTTGGATGAGCTGTTATGCCAGAAAAAAATATTTACAATTACCTGCATACATCAATTATTAACATTAGTAATAAAATTAAAATCAAATTACCTGTAACAAAATTTTTTTTTAGTGACCTTATTGCTATGGCATTTAATAATTTGACAATTATTGACAAATTGTCACCAGTCTATGAAATTGACTAAAGTATACGATCAACATTCTTGAATTACAAGTTCATTTTACCATTAAACATGGAAAATTGGAAAATTATACGAACTCTGAGAAGGTTGACATGCTCCTGGTATACGGGTTTTGTCAAGGAAATGGGCGTCAGAGTGTTAGGGTTTACATGGAGAGATTTCCTAACCGTCAAATACCAAACCACCAAACATTTGCCAATATCGAGCGTCATCTTCGGGAAACGGGCAGCTTTGAGAAAAAATTTGAAGGCAGGGGTCGTATGTGAACAACTCGAACTGTGGAAACAGAAGAGAACATTCTGGAAAAGGTTGAAGTAGAACCAAGTACCAGCACCCGTCGCTTAAATCGTGAGTTACATGTTCCTAAAACGATTGTCAATGAGGTTTTAAAAGAACAGTTATTACATCCATATCACGTGCAAAAAGTCCAGGAACTTTTACCGACTGATCCTCCCATGTGGCTTACATTTTGTCAATTTATTAAAAACAAAACAATCCGTGATTCAAATTTTTGTAAAAAAATATTGTTTACTGACGAGGCGTGCTTTACAAGATCTGGAGTAACCAATCTGCACAACGAACATATTTATTCCGATGAAAATCCACATGCCATTATAGTTGCACATCATCAGCATCAATTTAAATTAAATATTTGGGCAGGTATTATTGATCGCTACCTTATTGGTCCTATTGTTATTCTAGACAGGTTAGATGGAAATATTTATTTAAATTTTTTACAAGATACATTACCAATTCTTCTGGAAAATTTGCCCCTTTTACTTCGGAGGGAAATGTGGTATATGCATGATGGTACCCCCATCCAACGAAAAATATTGAAGAGGTAAAATAGCTTCCAAATACATCCAGTCACTCGACAAAAATATCTGGGTTGTCATAACGCCATTGATATAAAAATTCAGGAGAAATGTTGACGTATTATATCACTTTTATAACACTTCCACTTATTTACAGCCGGTGACGATACTACTAGAAAACGTCATTTTATAATATTAGTCTACATACTAAAAATCATTAAAATCGATTAGCAGGTTTTCACGTAATTTAGGAAAAACCAATATTTTTACAGATTTTTGACGCCCTTTACCGGCTAAACGAGACAATTTTGGATATAACTATGTAAGGCGTATATTATTGGAAACAATCTTTTAACGCTATGAAACCACTTATATAAGATTATGAACCAAGAGTGTTGTGCCGTGTAGTATTTAGGCTAGATCCCGATAATAAAATAATGTATCGGGTTACTAGGGATAGACCGAAAAGAAAGACGTGGTGAGACGAAAGTTAGTTAAGCTTGGCTGGTTATATAGAGTGGCCAGGTTTAGCAGTGTATTGTAAATTAAATCAGTTCTAATTAAATGTAGTTTGTTCTAAATAGTTGTTATTTATTAATATACCTCACAATTTGTCAGAAGTGGGATAAATCCCCTTTATTTCTGTTTTCATATTAAGAAAAACAAACTTAGTTTTTACGTCGAGTTCGACCTAGTGTCGCGTGCATAGCCTAAAACAGTGTGTACCATAATAATTTATTGTGCTTAAGACGCTCTAGTGATTTAAGTGAATATCAACATGGCCAACAGAGAAATCGCTTTGATTGACTTTGATTCCATGAACTCCCAAAATTGTAATGATCGTTCATCAACTCCACCGCTGACAGTTCAACAACAAATTCTGCTGTTGCAAGAGGAGGTAAAGGTATTAAAGCAGAGTCAGAAGGTCAGTATTAACCCTACTAATTTTTCTTGGGAAAGTATTCCGGACTTTAATCCTGCAGTCAATACAATATCTATAAATAAGTGGCTTCGTCTTGTGGAAGAAAAGGCATACTTTTCTAAATGGGATGATGTAGCCACAACTAGATTTGCGATAGCGAAGCTCGTAGGTCGCGCACGCGAGTGGTATTTAGGGGGCGAATTTGCTCACAAAAATTGGGCTCAGCTAAAAACGGCGTTACGTTGTACGTTTGACGTGGACACTCAAAGTACGGGTTTATTATTTAAAGACGCTGCGTTATACTCGTCTAACGAAAATACAAATTTAGTTCAATATTTCGTAGAAAAGTTGAATAAATTGCAACGCCTCAACTGGGAAATACCTGAGCAGGAAAAAGTGAACATTATAGTACATGGGATCCAAAATAAAGACATTAGGCAAATGGCGCTTGCAAGCAATTATAAATCCTCCGAGGATTTATTAACATACCTAAGGGGTTGTGATATTAACATGCCGGGTTCAAGTCGCGCGGACTACAAACCCGACAATTTAAAAATGCAATGTTATCATTGCGCCGAACCGGGACATCGCAGTTTTAATTGCCCCAAGAAGCGTCCAATGGGACACAACTTTTCTCGTCGCGCTAACAAGATAGTTTGCAATTTTTGTAAAATAAGTGGACATTTTGAGAAAGACTGTCGCAATAAGAAACGCGAACTTAAGTAATCCAAAAACGCTTGACAAATATCGGAACGACACATATTTTTCGTGTCAAAACATTTGGTAATCTTTATTTCAAAGAGGTTTATATCAATAATGCCAAATTAACCGGCCTAATAGACACTGGCAGTAAATGTTCCCTAATAAAATTATCGGTCGCCCAAAAACTTGACTTGAAGGTCGTAGACAGCCACCCTCGATTTTTAAAGTGTTTTTCAGGTCAAATTTATGAAGCACGACAGATATCTGTTTGTGACATCACGATAGACTCCGTAAGTGCAGTGACCGGTCTTATTGTCGTACCAGACAAAATATGCCCAGCTGATATACTAATTGGCAATAACTTTTTGTCTCAACCCCATGTAACATTTCACAAAAACGGCAGCGAAATAAAATTTAACGCATGTGTGGACTTTTCCCTTGTAAATAATATTAAAGCGTCAAGACTCTTATCTAAAACTGACATATTATCTTGTAATTTAGCTCACAGCAATGCAGTACTCGACCTTTTAAATAAATATCGCAAATGTGTTGCCCTTAATTTTAGTGAAATGGGTAAAACGAATTGTGTTGAAATGAACATTGAATTACCGACCTCAAACCCTGTATGTTACAATCCATATAGGTTGCCAGAAAATCAAAGAAGGGCATTAAAAGACATTATATTGTACTTACTCTCGAATAATATTATTCGCGAATCGACATCTTCTTATGCCAGCCCTGTTATTTTAGTACCAAAACCTAATGGCACCCTAAGATTATGTGTAGATTATCGCAAACTGAATCTTATTTCTGTAAAACAAAAATTTCCCCTCCCGTTAATAGATGATCAAATTGATAAGTTAGTGAATTTTAAATATTTCACTTTACTTGACTTATTCTCTGGTTACTATCAGATACCAATGGCACCCGATTCAATATCTAAAACAGCTTTTATCACCCCCGACGGGCATTATGAGTACCTCCGCATGAGTTTTGGTCTGTGCAATGCCCCTTTTGTTTTTCAACGGATGATGAACAAAATTGTAAACGAACTAGAAAATGGTACCGCGTTCCCCTATTTAGACGATATTCTTATTCCATCCAAAACATATGAAGAAGGTCTCGTAAAACTTGAGAAAATTTTAGGGATCTTACTCAAATATAATTAATCTAACCGAATCAGAATGGATCGCAGCTGTACAAAGTCAAGACACTAAAATTAAAAATATTATAGAAATTCTTCACTCTATTAAAAATCGGTCAAACAAAAATTATTTTGAAAATTACACTATAAAGAATAACATTCTATATCGTAAAATAGATAATTCGCCAAAGTGGGTTGTCCCAACGTCCTGTAGATGGCTGATTTGTCGCCTTAATCACGATGATGCCGGACATTTTGGTTCTGAAAAAACTTTGCAAAGAATTCGACAAAACTACTGGTTTAAAAAAATGGCCAATTTTGTAAAGAAATACGTAGCAGCATGTTTAAATTGTTTATATATGAAAGGTACCACAGGACGCAAACCAGGTTTCCTTCATCCTATTCCAAAATCAACAGTCCCATTTTAAACAATACACATTGATCACTTAGGACCATTTGTACAATAAAAAAAAAAACACACTCACATTTTTGTAATAGTTGATGCATTCAGCAAATTTATATTTATTGAACCGGTCAAAAGCACAAATGTCAAATGCGTCATTAAAGCCCTTGAAAATTTAATATTCCTATTCGGACCCCCCGAGCGAATTATTTCCGATAGAGGATCAGCTTTTACCTCGAAGAAAAATGATAGATTTTTGTCAAAAATATAACATCAAACACGTTTAAAATGCGGTTGCCACACCCCGTGCAAATGGGCAATGTGAAAGGTATAATCTTACAATATTAAACTCACTACGATGCTATTCCGCAAATGATGAAAGCGAAGAAAATTGGGACACACATTTAAAACTTATACAGTTTAGCATAAATTCAACAGTTAATAAAACAACTTCAAAAACATCATATGAAATACTAATGGGAATAAATCCAAGACCCATCGCTGATGCAAAAATTCTTTCAGAGATAAGTGACAACTTAGCACAAGAAAATTTGCAGACACTTAGAGCACAGGTGGCTCAAAATATTTACGACAAGCAACAAACCGCAAAAATGAAATACGATCAAAAACGTAAAACACCCCACAAGTTTAAAGTCGACGACTTAGTTATGGTGCGTAAAACCGATCCAGGGTCAGGTAGCGGTCCCAAAAAGTTAATGTCAAAGTTTAAAGGGCCCTTTAGAGTCACAAAATTATTAGACAATGATAGATATATTGTGCAAGATTTTCGTAGTCCCAGGCCGTCTATAAGTATTATAGCTATAGATAGCCTGAAGCCCTGGATCACGTTAAACGACCAGGAGTATCAGCCGTTGTAATTAACATTTAACAGTCCAAACTAATTGAAAAAAAATTTAATTCCCCGATTATTATTTTTTTTCGGAAACACATACATGCCTGTATACCGTTAAAAAGATTCCACCTTGGCGAAAAAAAAAATACTGTAATAACTTTGGGTCCATGTCTTAAGATAAAAGTATTTGACAATCACTGGATGTTTATATGTAAAAACAGCATTACATTTTGTTAATATTGCCCGACGGTTATCGCACGTTCGGAAGCGCAGAACTTGTAGTTCTGTAAGCCTGCAAATAGCAGATGTTCACACCTGGAAAAAATGCAGTATTTCAGAAGCTCGGTCCATTGAGCAAGCTAAGTTGTTATTATGACCGGAAGCCTGTAATGTGCAGATGCCTAGAAATAAATCGAGGCGTCCTTTGTTTATTTCTAGAAGCCCAATTTCACACTTGTCGCCTATGAGATTGGAAGCCCTTACAATATGTGAAAATTCATATATTATTTTGGGATAATCCTGAATAACAGGTTAGTTGTCGGAGCCAGTACGAACCAGTTGCAACCATTTTAAAGGGAATATACAAAAACAACTGACACAGACTCTTGACAAACAGCTTAACTTAATGGGGGGGAGAGATTGGGGTTTTATATTTATGGTTGTTGGCTGGTTTGGTTGACTCTGGTAACTATTCTGCACACATTCAGAAGCTTAGTCAATGAGAACTGCCGCTCGATCAGTTCAAACGCGACCTAGAGGATCTGACTAAAAGCCTAAACTTGCTGTGGTTTGGAAGCCTCTCAGTCAACACAATGATTGATAGATGCCTACGAAGTTAATTACAGTAGATGAGAGCTCTTGTGCTGATGGTAGATCAAAAGATACTAAGACATGGACACAAAAAAAGGTGGTTTTAATCTATAGTTAATTGACTTTGTATTCTAGCCAAAGACACAGTGAAGCTGACGATGAAGAATTAGCTGAAACTTCATCCCCAGGATAACAAGTTGCTCAACTCCATCAATCTGTCCAATGATGTTCTGGGTTCGAGGACGAACCTATGTCAGGATGGTCGAACTGTAAGGCGTATATTATTGGAAACAATCTTTTAACGCTATGAAACCACTTATATAAGATTATGAACCAAGAGTGTTGTGCCGTGTAGTATTTAGGCTAGATCCCGATAATAAAATAATGTATCGGGTTACTAGGGATAGACCGAAAAGAAAGACGTGGTGAGACGAAAGTTAGTTAAGCTTGGCTGGTTATATAGAGTGGCCAGGTTTAGCAGTGTATTGTAAATTAAATCAGTTCTAATTAAATGTAGTTTGTTCTAAATAGTTGTTATTTATTAATATACCTCACAACTAAGTCGGCTAAGACTTAGTTTATATAGATGCGAATCACGAATTGCGAATTGCGAATAATGCTCTGATTGGTCAATTTCAAATATTTCAAAGAAAAGTCAGAGCATTATTCGCAATTCGCAATTCGTTATTCGCATCTATATGAACTAAGTCTAAAGATCGACCTATTTTGAAGTCAGGAGTCTGTCGTCAAACGTTGTACACGTATTTTCCGGACACCCTGTATATTAAATTTTAAAAAAATTGTCCTGCTGCATAAAATCAATACCTTCCACATAGAGCTAACCTTCTTTTTTAGTTCCTTTTTGCCTTTATCACACATCATAATATAATAATAAACACTAAAATTTATTACCTTTTGTGAGAAATACGAATATTAAACACATAAAATAATTCAGCAAATAAGCACATAAATTAATGAAAGACCGTTAAAATGTAAAAGCACGCGGATATTATTACAATTGTGTAACAACCTAAGGTTAAATGAGAATAGGGGAAGCGTGAATTGTCAGAACAAACAAGGTCGTGAATAGATTTATTCTTGAATACCAGGTGTCATTGATCAGTTCCTTTAATCTTATTGTAAACGACATATTCGTGTTAAAAATGACTGTGAAGCGAGAGGGTCTTTCTTCATTGGCACAGCCCTGCGGGATAAATCCTTTATGGCGCTCTGCGAGTGGTGTGTATTTGCAGGAAACGATTCACGTCGGTCTTGAATTTTTGGAGATTGTATTCATTGCGAACACGATCTCATATAAAAGAATTTCTTAACATTGTCGTCCGAGGAACACTAAGCTGAATCATATACCTGTGAGTTGCAGTAGTTCGTCGTGTATGTCTACCATGCGTCACTCTGGGTGGTGGAATCAAGCGGGCATCCTCAGTTAAACACTTGCCATGAAAATATTTGTAAAAGAGGCTGAAGTCACCAACCTGTCTTCCATATTCTATCGACTTTCAAATTTGTTTGTCAGATCATGATCAACAATCAAGCGAATAGCTCATCTTCTTTGAATGGAATTCAGCAGTCTCATGCAGGGTATGGTTACGTTTGTTTAGGTTAGTTTTTAGGGGAAAGGGGAAAGAAAGTCAAAAAGTCTTCTTTCCCCTATATTTCAACTCCACTTCGAGAATGGACTATTTCTTTAAATAAGTTTTAGGGTTAAATTCTACTGTTACCCCATTTACTAGTTACTGCCTAAAGATATGTCTAGGAAAAAAAATGTATACATATTATATTATCTTTAAAGTTTTTCGATTATGATTTCAAAATGTATATATCTTAAATAAGAAATCGTTACCGTAAATATTTTATAGCACGGCTAATCATTCGAATTTACTGCGATAGCAATAAAATTTAGTAGGCCATCAATTCGTTAAATAAAGTAATGCAACAAGGGCGCCCATCTTCGTAAGTCGATATTTCACAAAATTTGGTTTATGTTTGGTAAGAAATTCGATATTATAAATTTATTTACAGTGTTTCTATAAATTTATTTTGGGGGTCCAAAAGTGATGAAGGCGTAAAATAGCGGCCCGGCCGATTACTTTTTTAGACCAGGTAAAAAATCTTTCAAGATTTTACCAATGTTTAATCCTGGTTATAATTAAAAGTAGGGAATCTTTCAAGATTTTACCAATGTTTAATCCTGGTTATCATTAAAAGTGGGGAATCTTTCAAGATTTTACGAAATGTCGTTAAAAATTCACCTAATTTGATCTAATTAATTGTTTTGCCTACTAGCAAATTATTGTTTTTTTTCATTTACCACCGCCGAATTTTTCATTTTAAAGTTTTTTGCGCGACAAAATTCAATTTTTCCAACATGAATCGTATTTATATAACAGACAAGAAAGAAATGATGAGAATTACTTTTTATATCCATTTCAAGTTTGTTTTTGTATATTCCCGTGCAATAGTAGGAATCAATCCATCTGATCCTGAAGTAATTGGTTATCTGGGCGCAGAAGAAACGCGCCCAGATTATCATAGCGCAAGCGCCGATCATAAGCAATTCCGATCGACCCCTTTCGGCTAAACGGTTTACTTGCAATATGCATATTTGGCAGTGGCGTAGCCAGCATTTTGAGGCGGGGGGAGGGCGAACTATCGGGGTGCAGACTGCGGAGCTAAAGTGCCGTAGGCAAAAAATGTTTGGGACCACGCCTAAATTTCGTAGGAATTCACCCTCTTTATGCTCCCTAGGGAGCGGGGGTCTGGCCCCAAATGAAGTTAAAATCCGCTACATAAAAAAAATTTAAATAATGTGGTGGGACGCTCTCGAAACCGGTTTTATTAAGTTTACGCCAATCGCTCTTCTTTACTAAAAATAAAATAAGACCGATCCTATTTTTTAAGAATTATTATTTAAGCAGTAAAGGGGCTACGCCACTGATATTTGGCAGCATAAAATTTGCGGCAATCAGTGATTTTGACGGATATGTCGCTTGTGTTATGGTGGGGACCAAATTATATGATCGAATATAAACACGCTATGATCATGTGACATTAATCTGCACTTTCACCCCGAGAAGAGCCAAACAACGAGAAGCGACAAGATCCCGAGTTTAGCATAGATTAAATGGGGACCAAATTATATGTTCTTCACCTTGAAATCTTGACAGTTGATCGGGTTATTACACTGAAGGAACTATTAAACCGATGAAGTAAATGCTTTACACTGAAATAAAAAATTGTGGGTTCCTAGTAATAAGTACTTTTTTCATGAATAACTTCTGCTTTTCATGTAATTGGGTTTTCAGCAAATTTCGTAAAATCATAAAAAAATTAAATAAAATAAAGATAAATATGTTTTAAATGTTTTACTGATTGTGCGTTACTTAGTAATTTTTGTACATTTTAGAAAGAAAAGGAAAAAGTATATTACATACCAAGAGTGATAAGAATCCTATTTCACACGATTTCGAAAATTACGGTACGAGCGTTAGCGAAAATTGTCCTTGTTAATGCAGATATTATAATATTACGTAGCTACTCTTACGCACAGCTTGGCTTCTAACAATATAGCGTGTGTGTGCATGTAATTAGAGTTTTACGGATAAAGTAGACAGTGCGTAAGTAGGTTCTTACTAATATAGAAGTAAAAAAACAGTATTTTCTTATGTATCCCTTTATCCCTTTTTAAATATTAAACAGCAGTTTTGTTACCCCTCCTTACATTTTTAATTAACAATCCTAAAACTAAAATAAACAATGTTACATCTAGGTCTGTTGGTCCTTAAATTTACAGATAAGGGTCATAATTTAGACTAGAAGTGGCGGGGAATTTCTTCAACTTATTTTGGAATGGCTATGTTTAATTCCTTCCTGAAGTCCTTTAGGAAATTTTGTAGGACATGCATTCGGGAGCAAACGTTTCCTTGTAAATGCCTTACATATTATGTATTGTTCTTCAAAGTGAAGCTCACAGAACTTAAAGTTTTTTAATAAAACTGGAATCTTGGGAAACAGATCTGTCCGATAACAAGCCTCAAACCATAATGTGACCCTGTAAAAAATATTGTGAGAAATTCTGGGAAGAAATGATAATTTTGCTTTGGAGGGGCATTTTCTACATGCAGGTAGAAATTGTTTCTTAGCCCACTCCTAATGCTACAAACCATTTTTTTTTATAATGTTGGATAATTTTTTACAGGTAAATCTGCTATTTTTCAATTCTTCGGTAGGTACATGGACAATTATTATAGGTACTCAGAATTTAAGCGGTAGGTAGATAATAATATGATATTTTATTTTGTTCAAACAAAATAAGTGGTATATTTTGGAACACCCTATGATTGTTTTATAATGTATCTATTACTATTATTTAATAAAAACTACTAAATTAGAATAAGTACTTGTGCTTTCAGGAATATTTTCAAAAAAACACAACAAAATCGTTGAGAAAATAAAAGCATGTTCTTTTAGGTAAGGTTGATATTTTTTTCCTCCCCGTCGCCTTTCCTCAAGCAGGTACTTGTTTTTATACATTTAATATTAACTTCACTTGAGAAGCATAATAAATAATGTTAGCTCTTTTCCATATACCTTTCACGTAAAAAATAAAATACAACAGAACAAATATAAACTAACTGTATGATACCGGTGCAAATGTACTTACTGTTCAGAATCCTTTGGAAATGCAAACATGCTTATTCCTTGATCTTCTTTTGAGTGACACCCACGATACGCACAGGTAGGTATTACCAGGCATAGTTTTACAATAGCACAAAAACAAACACTTAAACAATACACTTCCTTCAACGAGGACAACAACAAACTCGATAACGATAACTCATCGACTACCGGACTAACGGCTGAAACACGGCTAGCTTAAACTCATGACAGTTGGCCGGGTTACCTCCCACTTCAATGATTTCGCTAAATGTCATATTGTCGCTTCTCGTTGTTTGCTTTTCTCGGGTATTGTCACATTACGTAGTTATCATGAACGCTGTTAGCAATATAATAAATGGTAATTTTGTCCTTCCTCTACTAGAAGTATTGAGCAAGCAAGCCCTGGCCAGATTTAAACTTGACACAAGTTAGTGAATGAAAAGCACAAAACAAGGCTTTCATGAAGTATATGATTTTGAAGAAAAGGTATTGAGAAATTTATTTCCATGAAAGACCCTATCGCGGATTTTCACTAAGTTTGTCTACGGCCAGACCCCCTTTCTAAGGAAGCATAAATAAGGTGAACTCCTACGAAATTTGGGCGGGTCCCCCCCCCCACCATACGAGTCGCCACTGGTAGTCATTGGAAATAATAAAATTTCTGATGAAAATCATTATAGCCACAGTAACGAGTTACTTGGTACTCGCCTAGGGTTGTTAGATCCTTTTAATAAAATTCCGGGATGGGGACAGTGGCGTAGCCACAGGGGGGCGATCACCCCCCCCCGCCCCCCTTGGCCTGGCGCCCCTTTACTACTTAAAAAATAATTCTTAAAAAACAAGATCGGTCTTATTTTATTTTTAGTAAAGAAGAGTAATAGTAATAAACTTAATAAGACCGGTTTTGAGAGCGTCTCATCACAATAATTTTTTTTTTTTTTATATATAGCGGATTTTAACTTCATTTGGGGCCAGACCCCTGTTCCCTAGGGAGCACAAAGATAATTCCTACGAAATTTGGGCGTGGTCTCAAAATATTTTTGCGTGCGGCGCTTTAGCTCCGCGATTTGCGCCCCTTCGATAGTTCGCCCCCTCCGCCCCAAAATGCTGGCTACGCCAAAAGAAAAACGAAACTATGTGAGAACCTAGCTTATTTAAGGTTTAGGCAGTACTACATTCTCTCAGTGGTTACAGTATTAAAGGTATAGGAATAAAAGTCTGTCTAAACCACTAAAGCCACAAAGGATATTTTTTGTCGACAAACTTTTATTCCTACCTTCTTCTAACTAACATGAACTAACCTAACTTTAATTCTCAGAGCTGCGATAAACGATAAGAACAGTCATACCAGCGTCAATACATGTAATAAAAAGAGCTATATGCTCGTCGCCTTGCTTTTGTTGATAAATGCGTTGACCTATCATCGTTTACCGCAGCCCCAACATAAATGCACTCTTAAGCCGGATCCACACCTAATGAACAAACGAGAGCGAATATTCTCTCAAATTCCTGCTCGCAAGCACATGCATGATCGGCTTTCGTCTACATCTAGCGATTATGTTTATGTTCAGTATTGATCGAGGTGCTCGTTTAAACATCTCGGTCAAAAAAGTTGCATGTGTTTATTTTATGATACCTACTTTTATTAATTGTACAAACGTAAAAATATCAAAAGGAAAGAAGTTGTGGAACACGGCAATAATCTACAAATATACAAGCAGAAAATTTCGAAATATATGGCTACAATTACAAGAAAGTTTTAATGTGTGAATCCCATAAGGTCCATAAAGAACGTTACGGTTTTTCAGAGGACTTTTTACTACCCCCCCCCCCCCCCCCCCCCCCTGAGCTCACTCAAAGATCCGTTTACATCACGTGTCTTACTCGCTCAACAAGAACTAAATACGACTGTTCTTATCATTAAGCTTTCTCCCGGGACCAATTAGCTGAATCGTCGATGAACCAAAAAGTTAAGAAAGTATGCAAAACATAGACAGCTATTATGACTTGTGAGGTGAGAATTTTTATTAGTCCATTCCATTCGTCAGTTTCCTCAAGCGGGAATATTCGAAATTTGCCACGTCTTTCGGATACAATCAACAACGAGTTTGAAAGTTCTCTTCCATAACGTGTATTTCAACATAATTGAAAAGAGTTCAATTTTAGAATAAAAATTGTCTTTTTGTATTAGCAACAAATTCCAGCCACCCTCAACATTAAATCTATTCGCCACTGGTCGGCAAATAAGGACTGATTCAAAAATTCAGATGTATTATTGTTTTGATATTTTATTATATAAATGTTTTATTATTATGTCGTTGCTCTAACATATTAATAGGAAATAGGTTCATATAAAATGTGTATAGTCTGTTCACAGATTTAAGAGAATGACTACCTGCCTTTAATTATAACCCATCATAAAATTTTTTGTTGAAAGGGTTTCAAGGATCATAGAGATAATGATTTTATTATCCAGGTAGGGACCGTACTTAGCCGTAATTAGTTTACAAAGCCTTATTAAATAATGGAAAAAAAAATAAGTAGACAAATCAGTGTTGCAAAACCAGTCATTTTATTAGTTCGTGTGAAATAAAAACGCAGCTTTGATTATCCAAATATATGGCGTCCGTGGATTGGTACATCTAATATAGAACAGCCAGAGGGGGTACAGGTACAACCACAGTGCGGAAATGAAAATGGAAGAAGACATTTATCTTTAGATTCTAAAGAGATTATAAAAAATGTATATACAACTCTCATAGATTTTTTAAAAAGTTGAGTAAAATAGAATGTATTGAAGAAACAGCCACATTGACTAAAATTTGGGAAAAAACAGTATGGAAAATTGTGAATAAACCCATCACCGAAAGGAAAAGAAGGAAAGATTCTGGGACTTGCAAAAAATTAGATCGCAGCGATGAAGATTTAGTCCGACGCAAAATTTATAAGATGTATGAAGAGCATACTGTACCAACACTGGATAATTTACTGAAAACTTGAGATAGATAACACGGATATCAATTGCGGTAGGACAACGCTGTGGAAGTGTCTTCAACGAATCGGCTTTAAATTAAAAAAAGTCGATAAACGGCAAGTTATCATAGAATAATATTTGAATACTTGACAAAAATCGCTCAGTACAGAAGTGAGAACAGACCTACTACACTTAGATAAAACCTGGTTTGTTACCCATGATACCCCATCAAAAGGTTGGGTTGATTCTAGTGACTGGTGTAGAACAAAGGCACCATCAAACAGAGGAAAAAGAATAATCATAGTACACTGCGCATCATATAAAACTGGTACAACTGTTGTAGGCTAAAAATTAGCTTTTTTAAGCTTTGTAAATTGGTCGTTTATGAAGTTTGTATAACAATGAACTTTGTTGGTTATGGCTTTAAGAAACAGTACTGTCAGCTATTCAAAAATTCCTTTAACCTTCTGAGCAAATAAATGAACTTCACTATAGAAAAGATAATTAAATCGGTTTAATTTAAAAAAAATTCATCTGCTAAGTAAAATTATACATTATTTTAAGTTAATAACTAGTCATAGCTCCATTATTATCTAACACTTTTTTTAACCTTATTGGCACAGAATTTATTAAATTTAATGCTAAATTTAAATCTTCGGACAGGTTTTCCCAAACATTCTCAATAAGAGTCCACAGCTGTTGCCTATTTTGCGGAACGATATTTAATTTTCGAATTTCTTTTACCATAATTCCCCAAATATTTTCTATAGGATTAAGATCCGGACTCTTTGATTGCCAAGGAAGAACTTGAATATTGTGTTCATCAAAATACTTCCTCACACAGTTAGCAGTGTGAACTGAACAATTATCTTGTTGAAAAATAAAATTGTTGTTCGGAAAAACCTCCCTGACTGAAGGCAACATTACATTATCTAAAATATCTATATATTTCCTCGCATTCAATCTTCCGTCAATGTCCCAACATACTCCTTATCCCCCTCTGTACATCCAAGCCCAAACGTTCAAGCCGGCTACGGACGATGAGCGATAATATAATATATATTATAGCTCGGCAGTGAGCTATAATATTATATTATATTATTACTGCAGCGGACTAGAATATATATATATTTTATTTTTCAAAATAGTAGACTGATCCAGTGAACTATATGGTGTAGGTGCGAAAATGGCGAAAGTGAAGTTTAATGACTCGTTATTGCTAGATTCCATTGATAGCTCATCAGAAGATGAATCAGATGCTGAAAGCGACAATCTATTAGCAATTATGGTTAGTAACCAAAAAGAAACACCAAGATTCTGGTTATCTAACCACATATTATCAAAATACGTCAAAACATGTAAACAACGCCGGTTTGCTTTCTTGGCAGGCAGCGCGACGCAAGAGGGGGGAAATATATATCCCAAAAATCGCTCGGAAAGCATATTCGTTCTGACATGAAATATATCGCTTGGTATAGTCGGGATATAGATATATATTATAGCATCAATGCGCGGCGCCTTGCACTTCTGAATGCAAAGCGATATTTTTATAATATGTGAGCTATTATATATATTATATTATAGCTCATCGTCCGTATCCGGCTTCACTGAAAATCTTCCCGATTTATCGCTTGGAGAAATATACTTTTCTTCGTATCTGGACCGAGGCGGTCTATATACTCGAATATGACCATCATGATACGATTGAAACACTTTCTCGTCAGAGAATATAACTCTCCCCCAAAAATTTACTACATCATTTAGCAGGTAATTAAGAGCAAAAATAATTCTACCTTGTTTTTTTTCTTGGGAAAGTTTATATTTTTTTGCCGCTGCACAATTTTTTAATTCCGTTTTTCGAATCCTTCTTAACGCAGTTGTGACAGAAGCGGGGAAATTTGTTTCAACTTAAGCTTTTCTTGCACAATCAAAATGATGGTCTCTTACAAAATTAACTAAATTTGCATCTTGCTGTTCGTTAGTTATACACGATCTTCCTGTCCCTCTTCTTCTTTCAACAGTTTGTTCAGTATCCCATCTTTCTTTTAAATTCTGGATAGTAGTTTTGCTTCTATTATATTCTTCGGCCAGTATTCTTACAGACCAACCAGCCTCTATTTTGGAAATTATTTGCAACTTTTCGAAATTACTCAACTGCCTTGGCATCGCTATGACGTAAAATGGAAAATTTTGACATAATATCCTATTATTTGTCATAGTGACAGGTGTATTAGGTGTCATTCTTATGCAAAGCATGATTGATAGCGAATATTATAAAACCCGATTTACATTGATAAAATCAAAGTGTACCAGTTTTATATGACGCGCAGTGTACATGCAGGGTCCGAAGATGTTTGGGTACCAAATGCACTTTCATCGGCAGCCAAGAATATAAATGACTCCTGTTTGGATTACCATAACGATACCACAGCGGAGTTATTTGAGGATTGGCTCGTAAATAAGTTAATTCCTAATGTTTCTCCAAACAGTGTAATTGTTATGGATAACGCAAGTTACCACAGTAGACAGTTAAACAAGCACCCTTGTTCAAAAGATACGAAAATGGCAATACAAGAATTTATGTATCAAAATGATATATATTTTCATGAAAGTTACACTAAAAGCGAGTTACTTGATGTGCTTAAATTTCTGAACCTAGAAAAGGAGTACTACTGCGATAGCTACGCTAAAAGTAAGGGGCATACAGTGCTAAGGCTTCCGCCGTATCACTGTATATTCAATCCCATAGAACACATATGGCAGCAATTAAAATCTGCCGTTAGACGTAATAATGTATCACCCACTATAAACGCTAGTGTACTGGATATTATTGTTACTAAAGGGGACTGTGAGTAGCTGGAAAAATTGTGTTTCGTATATTAAAACTGTTGAAAATTGATACACTCAAATTGGGAATATTACAGAAATATTTATTATTAACATAGGTGTTGATACTGAGAGTAAAAATGAATTAAATGAGTAACCTGTAGTTGCATTAATTAATTATAATATATTCTATCTAAAATTGTTTATCATTTGTGTCAAATCATCCATGCTTGAAATACAAATCAGTGCGGGCCTGTGTAGACCCCAGTCTGGTTCTAAAAAGGCGTCAACACGAGTCGGTAAGTCATTCTCTTAAATCTGTGAACGGACTTTAGGTACTGCAAGTAGAGGTCAGGTGGAAACCTGTTACTTATACCCTTGGGTAATTTTTCTTGGACAATACATTATCATAAAAGAAACATGATCAACCTAGGCAAGGACATACGAAAAAAAAAAAGAAAATAATTTGAAAACTGCATATCACGTTACATATTGTTGCGGATATAGTATTATAATCTTTAGATAATTTCAAATTGTACCGTGTGAATTAATGAAGTCGAGTCGTATTTTTTAACTTAATGTCTTTCAATGCCTTTGTTTTGACGGCATTTTCTCTCAATACCCCAATAATAATTTCATAGATATCACCGAAACATATACCGGGTGTAAACGAAATCATTGTGCGGAGCACCACATCGTTATGTTGAAAGTTAATTTATTATAATTTGGGTTACTGCGCTGTTTCAATAGGACCTTAATTAATAATCTAATTGAGCAAAGCATTTTACAAAAATACATAAAATGGCATCTGTAAAACAACATCATGCGGTCATTTAAAATTTTCTTTATTATATTTTCTGAAAGATTTTGTAATTTTAGTGCGAACTGCAAAAAAATGTAATTTTCTTGCGTCTCTAAAGCCTTTAATATAATTTACGAACTTCGTCTCGCAGAATCCGTTGTGTGATGTCACTAAGTCATATAGTAAGTCGGGTCGCGCTTGCTGCCATTGTTTAAAACTAAGAAGACAGGTGACCATGTACATCGCACTTTCTTGGTTGCTGGGTAACGGAGTTGACATCGACAGAAGAGAAAAAATTATTTTTAATAATCTCTTTTTCTTTTTTCTAAAATAGTGTTAGAGAAAGTATAGTCTAATAGTATCAAATGGCATTTCCTACTTACTATAGAATATACTATTAAAAGTAATAAAGCTTCTGCGTTAACTGAACAAGGAAACAGTAAGCGCATCTCCCTTGTATATACACAGAAAGACAGTTGCACAAGTTCAAAGCACACGAACCGTGGGACTTAATGACGTCTCCGCCTCCAGAGCGTTTTATTTGATCTTGATCTCGTATATCTCTAGAACTACTTATCGGATTGACTTGAAATTTTCAGGGCTTACTATACCTTATAAATGCTTCATAAAAATTAGGTAAAGAGTATAATTTAAGGTTTGAGCAAATTAGCCCATTATGCAAGTCACAAGGGAAAAGTAGTGATAAAATATGTTAAATTAGGTCCGTTTATAATTCTTTAAGCCTTGATATTTAAATTATTTTCTTTAGTTTGCGAAGTAATCGTTTTTTTTTTATTTAAAAAAAATCGTTTCTTCAGCCCTACTTAACACAATTTTTTTAAATTGTATGATATATTTCTCCTTATTTATAATCAATATCTAAGGTATCCTTAATCATCTAAATACGTTTTGGAACTCATATTGCTTTTTGCTTCAGTCACAGATGTTGTGGGTAAATCTGTGCTTCAGTTTTAAAGAAGAACAAGAAACCAGTTATATTTATAATTATTTAAAAATTTAATTTTTAATTAAAACATGATCAAAATCGAAGCAGAATGCATATAATTCTCAACATTTCTTTAGATGATATCTTTGGTTTTGATATTAAATAATGAAAAGTATAATATACCATTTAAAAAAGTTCTGTAGAATAGGGTTGAATTCGGATTTTTTTCTAAATTTAAACATCGAGTTCTTCAAAAACCGAAATAATGAATTTAAATGCCAGTGCTTGAGAATAATTATAATGTGAACATGTGACTTGCATACGTTGTTTTGTAGACGCCGTTATTAGAATAAATATTAACTTGTTGTTTATCATTGAAATGGTAAATTTGAGAAAAATTTGATTGTGCAATAAAAAATACAGATTGCTATTTAGAAAAATAAACTTGACGTAACTTCCGGTGAAACGGATAGTGACGTTCATTTGCTTTTTAGGTGAAAATTAAGATCCCGCTCAAACATAGCAGTAACCCAAATTTGAATAAAATACCTTTTAACATAACACTGTTTTGTACGATGATTTCGTTTACATCCGGTAGGTCTATTATTTTGGTATGCTGTAATCTGTGATGGGACGGATTATATATTTTTTACGACCATTTAATAATTTAGGCATTAGGTATAGTTGGAGTCAAGCAAATATTTGACGCGTGACACTTCCATCTTGTCATATTTGTCCAATACTAGGTTATTTCGATTTCACCAACTTTATTACAGCTGATACTTAGTCAGGGCCGAACTGACGAATATTGTTATTTATAAACCTTTGCAGAAAATGATTGCTGGGAAATTGGTCTAAGAATATGAATTATAATATAAATAAATTTGTTTTGATAAATTCTGTGCATTGTAATGGTGGGATTCAGGATTGACCATTAATATCAAAGGTTTTAACAAAAGCAATATTAGTAGTGTATAACGATTAAATTAATGAATAAAATGCGGATCTGCAGCTCATATGATTTGACCAAATCGACGAGAAGGTAACTCGGTTTATGTATATCTTATTTATTGTTCTGTAGTTGAATTAAAAAGACTTATTTAGTTTTTGTGATCTTTTGACTTTACTTCAAAAAACAGACTTTCGACATAATGATATTTTTTAACAATACAATCTTTTTTCTTCTGTCATCTTCCTCGCCAACTCATTATTCTCTAACTGCATACAGGGCCTTTTGCATCTGGTCTCCGTGTTTAAAGTCTTTAAAACGCCCCAACATACCCCCCCCCCAACTTGAAAGTACTATCTTTCGAAAAATCAAAATAAAACAGTATTTACAAACTAGCAGAAGAACTTATCCATTTACTGGTAAAGGGCATATTTTTGAGAACGAACGCTTTACGGTTCCATTTTCAGTCTTAAGTAACGCAACTCTGTTTATACCGTCACGATCGGGAAATACACTTAACACTTTGCCTAATCGCCAACGTAGGGGTGGTTGATTGTCTTCTTTAATTAAAACCAGTACTCCTTCTTGGAGTGTGTCATTCGATTGTCGCCATTTTTGTCTTTCTTGTAAGTCTGATATGTATTCTTTACTCCACCTTTTCCAAAAGTGCTGCTTCATTTGTTCCAAGTGCTGGTAGACAGATAAACGATTTTCAGGTAAAGTTGTTACATCGACATTTGGTATTGACATAAGGCTTTTGCCGATCAATAGGTGTGAGGGTGTAAGGGATAAAAGGTCATGAGGGTTAGAAGATAAGGGACAAAGAGGACGGGAGTTTAATATGGCTTCTACCTGGACAAGAAGGGTATAAAAATGCTCGTAAGTTAAAAGAGTTTCCCCAATTACACGTTTTAAATGAAACTTCATTTTCTTAACTCCAGCTTCCCACAGACCCCCAAAATGTGGAGAATGAGGCGGTATAAAAGACCACTCAATTTGTTCATTGGCAACAATACTGGTAAGTTCTCTGTGATTGCTTTGTAAAAAATTACCTAAGTCTTTAAGCTCAGAATTGGCTGAAACAAAGTTAGTACCGTTATCCGAAAAGATACGGGAAGGCTTACCTCTTCGAGCT
This sequence comes from Polydrusus tereticollis, assembly GCA_963920685.1. Lineage (NCBI taxonomy): Eukaryota > Metazoa > Arthropoda > Insecta > Coleoptera > Curculionidae > Polydrusus > Polydrusus tereticollis. The sequence continues at coordinate 32,035,434 of OY987328.1, read as the reverse complement.
ATTAAACGACGCAGTGCTAATATAAAGGCTTCCTTACCAAGATCTGTTACAAGTTCCAAATGAACCGCATTTGTCACAAAACAGATAAATAAACTAACATAGCATTTTGAAATCTTAGCACCGCGACCAGGCTTATTTTTTAATAAAAAGGGTCCTGCATAATCAACCCCTACTATCTCAAAAGGCAATGTAGGTTCAACACGTTGATTAGGTAAATTTCCCATAATAGGGTGTATTTGCTTTGAATTAAACCGAAAACATTTAATGCATTCGCGAAATATCTTTTTTGCAACTGATTTGCCACAAACTGGCCAAAATGTTTCCCTTAAGGAAGCAAGCAATTGTTGTGGACCGGCGTGAAACAATTTAATATGTTCATTTTTCACTACTAAGTAAGTAAAAACATGACCTTGGGCTAATATAATTGGGTGCTTTTTTTCAAAATTATATTTAGAATTAGACAAACGTCCGCCTACCCGTAAAATTCCCTCGAAATCTAAAAACGGATTTAAACTTAATATTTTACTATTTTTGTTTAATGACTTTTTATCATGAAGTAATTTAATTTCAGTGGGAAATGTTTCAATTTGTGCAAGTTTTATCAAAATAATACTTGCTTTTTCCAGCTCTACAACGGTCAGAGGTCCCAACTCTCGTTCGGATTCAGATTTTAAACAATTTGTTTTAAAACGAAGTATGAAAGCAACTACACGTTTAAGTTTAATGAGTCTTGAGAATTTATTAAAAATATCGTATTTGTTTTCAGTTAAAGCAAATACTTGCTTAGTTTTACGAATCTCTGGTAAATCAGACTTTTGAATTCTTAAGTTAGGCCAATCAGATTCGGATTTTAAAAGCCATTTTGGTCCATGCCACCACAAATCCAAACTTTTAATTTGGATAGGTTTCGCACCGCGTGATAAAATATCGGCAGGGTTACTAGCAGTGGGTACATGTCTCCAAATGTCTAGCGAAGTTAAATCTTGTATTTCTGCTATTCTGTTACTAACAAATGTCTTTAATTTATTTGGTTCCGTTTTGATCCAACCTAACACTACAGTAGAATCTGACCATAATACAATTTTGTCAATATTCAGCCTGAGCGATTTTTTTACTTTGTCAACAAGTCTTGACAATAACAATGCAGCACAGAGTTCCAATCTAGGAATTGATATTACTTTAAGTGGTGCGACCTTGCTTTTTGCACACAAGAGATTTACAAAAATCTCACCATTCGAGTCGTTTGAACGAATAAATATACACGCACCGTACGCAGATTCCGAAGCGTCTGAAAACCCGTGAATCTCTATGCAAGTGGGATTCTTGCACAATACATGTCTATTTATTTTTAAGTCATTTAACATAGGAAGTTCAGAGCAAAATTCAGACCACATCGAATAAATATGTAAAGGCAAAGACTCGTCCCACGTGACTTTTTCAAGCCACAATTTTTGAATTAAAATTTTACCAATCAAAATGCAAGGCGCTAATAGACCTAAAGGATCAAAGACTTGAGAAACACTGGATAATATCGTACGTTTTGAGACCTTTTTATTAAAATCAGTGCTTATTTCATACATTAAATTATCTGAACTTGGACACCAAGTTAATCCCAATGTTTTTGCATTTTCATTCTCCCCAAAAACAAGTATTTTAGATGGAGACTCGCGATTTTTGACATACTTTAGTACATCAGGATCATTAGAATAAAATTTGCGAAGTTCGAAACAGCCTTTTTCCAAAATTTCCGAAACTCCTTGACAAATTTTAGCCGCGTCTTCAAGAGTATCAGCTCCCGTTAACATGTCGTCAACATAAAAATCATTTTCGATTATATTCGCGTATTTTGAAAACTCAAGTTTGTTTTCGATAGCTAACTGCATTAAACAACGAATGGCTAAAAAAGAACCAGAGACTTGGCCATAAGTTATTGTATTTAGTTCGTAAACGTCTATAGGGTCATCAGGATTAAAACGCCACAAAATACGTTGTAATGGCCTATGTTCTAAATTGATTAAGACTTGCCTATACATTTTTGCCACATCAGCCGAAATAACAAAGTTATATTGTCGATAGCGTAGTAGTATCGAAAATAAATCCTGTTGTAAAGTAGCTCCAGATAATTGCAAATGGTTCAACGAATAGCCTGTAGTAGTGGGTGCCGAAGCGTCAAATACTACTCTGAGTCTTGTTGTCAAACTATTTTCTCTTAGAACTCCATGATGAGGCATGAAGTAACTAATTTGCTCTTTATCAAAATTTTGTAACTTTCTCATATGACCTAATTCGAGATATTCTCCCATGAAATCTGAATAAAGAGTTTTTAAAGTAGAATTAACTGTAAACCTTTTCTCTAGTGCAAACAAACGTTTCTTAGCTTGATCATAAGACTCCCCTAATTTATTAACTGCATCTTTTAAAGGCATATCTACTATAAATCTTCCGTCTTTATCGCGTTTTGTATTTTTTAAAAATCTGTCTTCAAATTCGAATTCCTCCTCGGAAATAGGCTTTCTTATATCCAATTCCTCCAATTCCCAAAACTTTGGTAGTTGGTTTTCTACATTATTGTCCTGATTTGTCAAAAAATTACATTTTAACGAATTATTTTGTAATACTGGTAGTGGCCCCGTTACCACCCAACCAAAACGTGTTTTTTGTAACACTGGTTTATTTTTTCCTAAAGATATCTGGTCAACACAAATTGTTTCCCAAAAAATATCCACACCGATCAACATATCGATGGCTTATATGCAATGGGACGTAACCCACTTTTTTTTAAATAATAGGTTTTCGCGCCAATAAATAAAGAATACTACTCTGCGCCTATTTGTAATGACTCATAAACCTATGACCAATTGAAATCTACCATTTCAGCTTTGTTTCAATATATCGTATCGTAAACCTTAGATTCTTGCATGTAATTTCGCGTATCCCACTGGTTTGTTTTGCCGGTTAGAGCATGTCGATTTATTTCTAAGTTTTGAGATGTTTTATCGTAAACGCTTATTAGTTTTACAATAAAAGTGGTACGGGGTGTTCAGTAAAGTGAGTATATCAATATGTATTATGTTTTAACTTTAATTACTTTAATTATCAATTCCAGGTATATTTTTTACATTCTTTTATTGATACGTCTTATTATACCAGTACAACTTTTTAGAAAATGATGTGTAATACGTCCTATTAGAATTGGCCAAAATATATCTAATTAGTGTTGTGTTTTGTTGTGAGGAGTTAGTTCAGAAAAAAATTAATAAGAAATGAAATCGCTTGTTACACAAAAAAAAATATTGCGTTTTTGCATATAACTTTTTCAGTTATACCATATTTCTTCTGCTTTCAGAATTGTTTATTGAAATTTTTAGATTTATGTGAAGAAGAAATCATTTAACATCTTTCTTTGATGTACTGCCAAAGCAACCATCACATTATTGTCGGAAAGACAGTTCCAAAGTGTACCTTGAACAGTCCTTTAAAACAAAATCTCAGCCTATACAAAGAAAAATGTCAGTTAGATAATTTATTTATTTATTTAGCGTATGGCTACATCACAGGTAAGTATATGACAAAAATATCGTTTTCTTTTAAAAATCTGTGCAGAATTTGGCAGTTAGATAAAATAGACCCCTATACACTTTATTCTTTCAGCTGCATGTTCGAACTAAACTTGTCAATTTTTCGGCCAAGAAAAGACGAATGCGATGTGTGCTTCTCATTTAAAATCAAACAAATCAACGAAGAATTATATAATAACCACATGCAAAGAAAAAACGTATCAAGAGCTGAAAAAACAAAAAATAAGGAAGAGGCTATGCAGAATAACGTGTACACGTTTACGATGGATACACAAGCAGTAAAATTATATTCAGTGCTTAATGTGGGTGCCTTTTATTATAAAACAAAACTGCAATTGCATAATTTTACTGTCTACAACCTGGAGTCCCATCAATGTGTAAACTATCTATGGAACGAAACAGAGGCGGATTTGAGTGCTTCCGTGCTTACCACTTGTATAACAAGGCACATTCAAGAAAACTGTCTTACTGATATAAAACCAATTATTTTGTTTTCTGATGGCTGTTGCTACCAAAATCGTAATGCCATACTTTCCAATGCTTTATTACATTTATCAGTAGAGCACAATGTTGTTATTGAGCAAAAGGACTTGGAGAAGGGTCACACTCAAATGGAGTGTGACTCTGTCCATGCTCTGATTGAGAGAAAATTGAAGGATAGAATTATTCAGCTTCAAAGTGAATATATTTCGGTGATTTCGCGAGTCTCGCAAAAAGCCTACATCTTTAGATGTCTCTTACCTAACCCACGCAGATTTTCTTAAATTTGATGAAAAACATTCATTTATATACAATTCAATCAGACCAGGAAGAGGTGTAAATGACCCGACAGTTACTGAACTTAGAGCTTTAAAGTATACCCCTGAGGATAAAATACTTTATAAGATTAATTTTGATAGTAATTACGAAGAATTGCCTCAGAGAAACAAACAAGTTAATATGAAAGCATTCAAATATGAAAAATTATTTAAAGAAAGACTTAGAAAAAAGCAATCCAAATGGCTTCACTTACAGCAACTAAAAGGTTACTTAACTACTGACACACATGGATTTTATGATTCCCTTCCGCACCTGACTAATTAGTGATTTTTGTTCGTTATTTCAATTTGTTCTAGCTTTTTCGTTATTATAATGCATTACAATAAAATATGTATTTACTAGAAGTATCTATTATTTGCTAATAATATTATTACACTGATTTTTGATACCTGGTGTATCATTTGATGTTATGACGTAACCCACAAAAAATATAATTTTTAATGAAGCGATATGTCGTATTACACATAATTTATCTTCTAAAATTTAAAAATATCAAATGAACAACTTAATATAGACATTACAACCCACCGTATATTCGCACTTTAAAATTTTGTAAATTTACTATTTCTGTTTAATACTTATTTAGTTTTTCTCATTTCCTGAACAATTGCCAAAGTGGGGTTACGCCCTATTGCATATAGGCCATCGATATCAATTTTACTAGGCTTAAAACAATCAGGATCTGCCAATTTGATATTTTTTGGTATTGACAAATTAGAAAAGTTTACTTTCACAGCAGGTAAATTACCTGTAATTTGTGGCACTACAAAGCATGACAATTTTGTAGAAAAGGCATTATGTTGAGATTGAAGAATTATACTACATTTTGAACTAACAGTAGTACCGACATTATTGATACCACTTACTTTAAAATTAGTCTTGATCAGAGGTAACTTAAGTCGGTTACAGGCTTCTTCTGATATAAAACTAGATTGTGAACCATTATCTAACAAACAACGAAGAGTTTGAGGCTTTTGATCACAATCTAAGACTTGAACAAACGCGGTAGCAAGTAAAACGTCATGAATCTCTGTACAAGCAGAAAGAGATACTCTAGCTTCATTGTGTTTATTGAATTCTCGAGTACTTTCCAAGGTATTTTCGATATTTTGGGATATTTCTGTTTCTTTATCGGGAGACGCGGTTGCACGATGTAACATTGTGTGATGTTTACTATGACATTTTCGACACGTACTTCTTCGACAATCCGTATAATAATGACCAGGTCTTAAACAGTTCAAACATAATTTCAAATTTTGACATTTTTGTATTCTTTCGGGTATCTGTAACTTTAAAAAATTCGAACAGTTTGTTATGTAATGCTTGCCTTTACAGAAATTGCATTTTGGCACATTTTGAGGACCCTCAGTATTTAACAAACCGTACCCACGTGTCTTGTACTGTGACTTATCGATGTTTTTATCAGACTGCTTATTAAGTGACTTGTTGGCTTGACTTTGAGAAATATTTTCTAATAAATCAGCCCTAGACTTAAGAAATGTTTTTAAATCCTGAAATGATGGTTCATCAATTCTTAATTTAAAGTTCTCCCATTCCCTCGTAGTAACATTATCAAATTTTGTGCTTATCAAATATATAAGCAATGTATCCCAGTGAATAATAGGTTGCCCTAAAACATCTAAAGCTCTTAAGTTTTTATTTAGACAATCCAACATAATTCGTATATGTTCGAAAAATATTTTTAACATGCTTATGCACTAGCAACTTGTTATTATTAAATCTCTCCAACAACGCATCCCACGCAATGTTGTAATTATTAGAAGAAAACTCAAGAGACTTTATTATTTCGCTGGCAGATGAACTTTCTAAACAAGCCCTTAGATAATGAAACCTCTGTATATCACTGAGAGCTTTATTTTTGTGGATTAACGATTCGTAAGTGTCGCGAAATTCCAGCCAATTCTGTAGCTGACCATCAAACTTCGGTAAAGTTATAACTGGCAACTTAACGCCTTTTAAAGGATTCGCATACTCGTAACTTATAGAACCTTCTGATCTATCATCTGACAATTCGTGACAGGTGTTAGAATTAATAATTTGTTTCGCTAACGCCAAAATTAAGTAAAAATTATTATCAAATTCATTCCTGTTTATATATTCTGAATCAATCTCATCATCTGTACATGAGTCTTCAATTTTATCTTGTATTTCAGAAAATTGAATAGGAAGGCATTCAATTGCATCAGTCCTATTCGAAAGCTCAATTTTTTCCAGATCAGAAAGCTCTTTATCTTTTAAACTATCTACAAAAATCTTAAAACTTGTTAACTTAGCCTTAACAGCTCCCCTGCGTCTTTGTAAGTTACTCATTTTTTACTTTTTGTTTGATTCAAGCGATTTCGATACCTATTGTAAGACTTTACAAGACTTTATTCGACTTTCAGCGCCGAAAGACTTTATACAAATAACCTAGAGCATACAAAACCCGCTTGTTCAGACAAAAACCACATTAAAAGGGATAGGATAGGATAAAATGGATAAAGCACACCTGAATTGTTGACTCCTTGGCTGCACAGGTACTTGACAACCATCAACTATGACGTACGATCAACTTATTTCGACTTATTTCGCCTTATTTCTTGCAAAGCACTTAAAGAACACATCCGGCTCGAAGGACCATTTTATGTACGTGATAACACGGTATTTATTGTTCTGTAGTTGAATTAAAAAGACTTATTTAGTTTTTGTGATCTTTTGACTTTACTTCAAAAAACAGACTTTCGACATAATGATATTTTTTAACAATACAATCTTTTTTCTTCTGTCATCTTCCTCGCCAACTCATTATTCTCTAACTGCATACAGGGCCTTTTGCATCTGGTCTCCGTGTTTAAAGTCTTTAAAACGCCCCAACACATATAAAAGGATAAAGATACAAATACTTCGAGTGGGTGGTAATTATTATAATATAAATTAGCCATAAGTAACTTTTATATTATGAGTATTTATGAGTGGCCTGCCTGCCGTATTTGACACCCATGACAATAGGGAAGTGTCACGCGTCAAATATTTGCTTGACCCCAACTATATATATTTAATTTTGAACAAGTTAAGTCATTCATAAATCAATCCACAGTAAAAAGCTGGATTTATAAACTCGAAAAGTTGGCGAGTTTGAGGTTCAGTTGGTGTTGGAAATAGGAGTTTAATTTAAACTAAAGGGAACACTCAGTTCCATTTATACACTCCTTCATGTTGTTGATGTAAAGCTCATGTAAGGTTCTAAAACTTCCCGGGTAGTTCGAGATAACCAATTTTCATGCTCGGAGTTCGGAATATCTAACCTCACAAACATGATGATAACTTCAACCTCACAAACTTTTCGAGTTTATAAATCCAGCTTAAGTTGTAACCATGCTCATAACTTTATGGATTGCGAGCAATCATAATATCGAATATTAATTTGATTAATGTCTAAAAAGTTTAAAGCCAATAGCGCATGTAGAAAAAAGATCGCGGCTGCCATGGAAAACTAATATGTTACGCCAGGGTGCCTGAATTGTCAAGATATATTTTTATGACAATAAATTGTGTTTTCAGTATTTAATAAAAATGACTTTAAGCAAATTTTTGTTCAACCATTTACAATAGTGGTTACTCAATTAATGTCACTAAAGCCTAAGTTGTGAAAGTTGGGGCTTTTTTGTAAACTAGAACGAGCATAAAGTAAAAATATAGCCCCTCGTATTATTAAAGAAAAATTCAAGGTGGCCGCCGCCGGTCACCATTTTGAGAATAGTAGTTTATAAAGTTAGTTTATATCGTGTATCTAGTACAGAAAATAACATATTTTCGGACGAGGATGCGGATGCATATGCAAGCGTCCGAAGACGAGAATATGATTTTCCTACGAGGTGCACATACTATTTTCGAGCGATCGAAAATGAAATAGAATAAATTGTAACATTGTCTATATGTATTATGTATGTTGTGAATAAATGAAATATCCCAGGGCAATCATGTAGCTCTCAGGGTGCTTCACAAAAACCCAACTATGCGAGTGTTGTCCGTAGCAGGGCCCAACCGGCGGTGATAGTTAAACCTAAATCTCACAAGGAGTGCTCCAAAACCAAGGCTGATATGATGGGGAAAGTTTCCCCTGCTAACTCAAATATTCAGTTGGCGAAATTAAAACCTGTCAAGGATGGAGGTATACTGCTTGGTTGCAGGAGTGTTGATGACAATCGTCGATTGAGAGAAATGGTGCAGAGGGAGATGTCGGATGGATATGAGGTTGTTGAGGTGCGTGGGATCAGTCCGAGGATTCGTATCGTGGGAATATCAAAGAAGTATGGTGATTCCAAATTGCTAGAACTTATTAAAAACTGTAATCGCGGTATATTTGCGGAATCTTCTTCTGTTTCATTGCTTAAAGTTTGGCCCACTAAAAATAATCCAAATATTTTTCAGGCCATTTTACAAGTGGATAAATGTACTTTTGAGAGCGCTCTGTCTTTTGGTAATCTTTTTATTGACCTGGACTGTTGCAGGGTATATGATGCCATCGATGTTTCTAGGTGTTTTAACTGCAACGAATTTCATCATTTGTCTGCTAACTGTAAAAACTCTGTCTCTTGTCCCCGCTGTGGTCTGGATCACAGAGTACAACAATGCTCCACACGCTCTCTAAAATGCAGCAACTGCGTGAAACTCAACGGGAAACTTAATGGAACTATTAATACGGAACATGCCGCCTGGGATTTAAAGACATGTACGGCTTACAAGCTTGCTTGCGATAGGCTCAGATCGGACGTTCTCACCGAGCAATAGCAATCACTTCCCATCATCCCTGCGGTACCGTCTTCATCCCGCAATACATCCGTAAGCTCTGTTAATCGATCGAGCAGCAATGGCATATGTGTTTATTATCAAAATACTCGCAGTATTAAGAGTCGTACAGCCGATATTTACAATTGTTTAAATTATTTTGAATATGATATTGTTGCGTTGACCGAAACATGGCTTGATTCCACGGTAAACGATATCGAAGTCTGCCCTAACAATTTTAATCTGTTTCGTCGTGATAGAGATTTTGCAGCTGCTGGTTGTGGTCGCGGCGGTGGTGTGTTGCTGGCGGTAAGTGAACGATTTTTTTGTGAGCCTCTTACTTTGGATCAGGTTGTCGTGAATATATCGAGATTAATTGATTTAGTGGGAGTTAAGGTATCTTGTGATAGAAAAAGCTTATATATTTTATTGTTGTATTTACCACCAAATCTAGGAATTGAAGAATATCATAGATTGTTTGAATTTTTATCTTCATTAGATTTTTTAAATAACGCTGACACACTCATTTTAGGAGATTTTAATATTACTAATTACGCAAATTTTTTCATACGTAATGAAAGATCAGATAATTTTGTAAATGCTATAAATAACTTCTTTAATCTGACACGACTAAATCAGTTTAACTATGTCTTAAATACTGATGGCAGACTGTTAGATCTTGTCGTTTTTAACAGGCACTGTAGTGTCAGTGAGTCGGATATCATTCTCACTAGGATCGACGACCCTCACCCTCCTTTATCGATTTCATTTCCCTACAGCATCAGTATTAACTCTAATGCTCTCATCCCTAAAAAACAGGCAGGTCAGTATAATTTTCGTCGAGCTGATTACCCGGTTATGTACGAGTTACTGCTGGATATTGATTGGTCTTTTCTGAACCACTTGGCCGATGTTGACCATTGTTGTAAACTATTTTACGATCAAATTTATAATGTATTTGAGATTTGTGTCCCGAAGCTCGGCGTATTGAATTGTCGTACCTACCCCCCATGGTTTACGATTAACATTAAACGCGATATCCGACTTAAGACCATTGAATGGCGGAAATATAAGCGAACTGGCGACGGTTTAGCTTATGAAAATTTCTCTCGATTAAGGCGTCAAATTAAGACTGAAATTGACGAATCGTATAGGGTATATATGCTTGGAATCGAGCATAGCGTAAATCAGGATCCTAATAAATTCTGGGCGTTTGTTGACTCTAGAAGGGGCTCTGTGGGAGTTGCTCGTGGAATGCATTTTGACAACACTACGCTACAGAATTCTGAAGATATTGTCAATGCGTTTGCTGATTTCTTTGGTCGCTCATTTCTGGTATCTTCTGGCTCCTCCACAGATGATGATGTGTCGAATATATCCACATCTACTATTAATATTACCAGTTTTAATGAGACTGAAGTTTTCAACGAAATTAAGCTGATTAAACCCAAATTAACCGCTGGTCCGGATAAAATTCCTGCGTTTGTCATCAGAGACTGCGCGGGAGTCTTCGCACGTCCTCTATCAATCATATTTAACAAGTGCCTTAATCTATGTAAAATGCCAAACATCTGGAAATGCTCCAAGGTTTGTCCAGTCTTCAAAAAAGATGATAAAACTGATATCTCCAACTATAGACCAATTTCAATAATTTCAAATTTTTCCAAAGTTTTCGAGTTACTGTTACATGGCGTTATCTTTTCAAATGTTAAAAATTCTATATGTCCTGCTCAGCATGGATTCCTTAAGGGTCGATCGACAACTACTAATCTAATGTGTATTACTCAGTTCGTGGCAGAGGCAATTGACCAGCGCCGCCAAACAGACGTTATATATACTGACTTCTCTAAAGCTTTCGATCGGCTTGATCACACCATTCTATTGCAGAAACTTCAAACTTTTGGATTTTCAGACCCATTACTGTTATTCTTTAAATCATACCTGGAGGATCGACAACAGTTTGTGGCTTATGGTGGTGTTAGATCCACAGATTATATTGCTACTTCTGGAGTACCCCAAGGCTCTATTCTGGGACCACTATTTTTCACGCTGTTTATTAATGATATTGTCGATAAACTCTCAGTTCATTGTCTGCTTTATGCTGACGATTTAAAGTTATTTTCTGCAGTCTCTAACGAGGCTGACTGCCAGGTCCTACAGCGTAATCTGGATATTTTAAACGACTGGTGTATTGAAAACAGATTGAGTTTGAATGCCTCAAAATGTAATGTTATGACGTTCACGAAAAAAAATGTCCCTCTTTTGTTTGGCTATAACATCAATGTTAAAACTTTAAAGCGACCCGAAGTGTTTAAGGATTTGGGGGTCGTCTTTGACAGTGAGTTGTCTTTTATTCCTCACATTGAACATACCGTCTCCGCTGCATATAAATTACTTGGTTTCGTTTTACGCACAACAAAAGATTTTCAAAATACGGTTCCACTTAAAACTTTATTTTTTTCTTTCGTTTTATCTAAGCTGGAGTACGCATCACTTATTTGGTCTCCTTATTATAATATCCACATAAATTCTATAGAGTCGGTGCAGAGGCGATTTGCTAAGGCTCTATGGTTCAGAGCCGATGGTGTCTATCCGATTCAGGGTTTTCCCCATGAACAGCTGCTGCAAAGATTTTCGCTTATAAATTTGGATAGAAGACGTGATTACCTATCTCAGTCGTTTTTGAGCAAGCTTGTCAGCGGTCATATTGTCTGTGAGGAGTTGTTGTCTAAACTAAATTTTAGGGTTCCTACTTTAAATTCTCGCAACACAGATACTTTCTTCCTACCACCGTTCCGTACCAACGTTTTTAAGTTTGCACCTATTAACTCGATGTGCGGCTGCTATAACTCCAATGCTAATGCCTTCGACATTTTTGCCTGCAGGTTGAGCGCAATCAAAAGTCACTTTTATCTATGACTGACTTTTTGATGTTTAATTTTCCTTTTCTTTATGATTTTGTTCTGTATAAATCTTTTGTGTAATATTGTGTAATAAATCATATTTGTTTAGTTATGTAAGTAAATTAGGTAGTTTGTAAGTTTTGTTCGTACCTACCTGTTTTGTAATTGGGTAACTGTTAAACAGTGTATGTATAAATAAATAAATAAATAAATTCCGTACGGGAATATTTTATTGCTATTTTTAAGCCGGGAATATAATATTCTAGTACTGTTAATTGTCTCATTGCTTAGCCAAGGTTAGCAATACTGGAAAATGACTTTTGTGGCGTCAAAACACGCCAGAGAGATGTCAGTTTGTGGACGATCGTAGAAAAAAAAAATTGTGAGAAAAAAATGAAATGGAATATGAACGCAGCGAATGTTGTTCATAATGGTGGAAATATTCCAAATTTAAAGGGACACACGGTGGCTGGAAGTCTACCGGGTCTACTGGGGATGGCCGGCTTACTAGCGCAACCACCCTATGAATAGTATACCTAAATATCTAAAAGTGTGCACATTACATTAATTAGTTTAGGCTAGAATAAACAGTTTGTTGGAACATATGCGCATGTGTGTATGTTTAGAATTACGATGATTCAGGTAAATAAAGTTTTGTTTTTCGTGTTGCTGAAGGCAATATATAGAAAATTCACTTGATGATGATGATGATGATGAATAATACAGGCAGCAAGCCAAGGTTATTACTACCTCTACACCGCAGCCTAAAGAGACTTATTGTGACGCTTGTTGCTCGATTTCTCATTATCAGAGTTTTTTCAGGGGATACCCCCTGGGGGATTTGACTCTCCAGGTGGGTTGTTCTCCAGCGTGTCAGTGCGTCTTTGATAATGTGGTAGACTGTTTCCTCCTCCTCATTGCAAAGCCTGCATATGGGTTCGTCGTTATATATGCCCATATGGTGTGCATGTGTTTCCTTAGAGTACTATGACCGGTTAAGAGGCCTGTCACGATTCTAAGCTTGTTTCGGTATAGTTTTAGGATTTCAGAGGTCATTGCCTCTGAGGGGTCATCCAGCATTGATTTGCTGTGTCTTAGCCCTGAAATGTGGTTCCAATATGACCGATGTTGTCGCTTCACCCACCCAGTCACGCATCCTCTTGCCGAGGCTTTTGGAACCCCAAAAACCGGTTCTGGCCCCATGAAGGCAGTAATTGATCCCTGCCTGGCCAAAGCGTCTGCTTTTTCATTGCCCTCTATGCCCTTGTGCCCCGGCACCCAAGCAAGTGTTACGACATTGCTGCTAGCCAGGTCTTGAAGACATTGAAGACAGTTCCAGACCAACTTTGAATTGATCTGATAGCATGCTAGAGCTTTTATTGCTGCCTAACTATCCGTGAAAATTGAGATGTTTCTACCACTGTAGCCCCTCCTCAGGTTCTCACGCAGGCATAACTCAATAGCATGTACTTCTGCTTGGAAGACTGTGGCATGTATCCCCAGTGGCACGCTAGTGTTATGCTTAGGAACAGCCCCATGAATTCCCGCGCCCCCACCTCCTTTCATCTTGGATCCGTCGGTGTACCATACTAGTCCACCCGACTGTTCTGCTTCTTCCTTTGACCTGAAGCTCCAGTGTATCTGGGTTTTGTGTGGTTTGTGGAAGTTAGTGGTTGGGGTAATTAAATCACTGCTCATCTCCAATAATGAGTTCGCGATTATGTTTGTAATCCTGGTATGTCCGATTAGAGGACCGGATTGCCAGGTGATATTACAGGTCAGTCTATACGCCCCCATTCTAGCTTCCGCCTTGATAAGTATGCCAAGGGGTGGAAGATTTAGTAGGGTTTCCATAGCCGCTGTTGGAGTGCTTCTCATAGCACTTGTAATACAAAGGCATGCAAGTCTCTGGATTTTTGTCAACTCCAGTTCTGCTTTTCTTTGGTCGGTTTTGGTCCACCAAACCACTGATCCGTATGTGATTATTGGGCTAACCACTGTCGTGTACAACCAGTGTACCATGCGTGGATTGAGTCCCCAATTTTTCCCTACAGCTCTTTTGGTGGCCATGAGTGCCATTTTACTTTTATTAATGAAATTCTGCATACGGGAGTTCCAGGTTAGTTTTGCATCTAGGGTTATTCCCAGATATTTCACCTCCTGGGATATTTGCAGTTAATGTAAAGTAAATGGGATCATCGTTGTCTTGCTTGGGTTTACCTTGAGGTTTTCCCTATTGCACCAATCTTCGATGATGTTCAGAGCTTATTGCATAAGTTCTGATATAACGTGGGCGTGTTTTCCCCGAATGAGTACAACTTAGTCATCAGCATACCCCTGGGTATAGAGCCCTCTGTTATTAAGTTCAGAAAGAAGGTTATCGACTACCAGGTCCCACAGTAGTGGGGACAGAACACCTCCCTGCCTTTTGCTGCCAATACCTCCACTTTTTCGCCAAACAGTGTTACGCTGACCTGTCTACTGTGCAGCATGTTATCTACCCACCTATAGATGGTCTCGCTCACGCCGCGTTCAACTAGTGCTGTTGTCATTGAACTGAAGGAGGTATGATCAAAGGCTCCTTCAATATTAAGGAATACCGCTAGGGCAATTTTCTTGTTTGCGAGTGCCGGTTCTATCTTCGATACTAATTGATGAAGTGCCGACTCACACGATTTTCCAGATTGATAAGCATGTTGGTTTGCGTGTAGTTTCCTCTCACTTAGAGAGGTTTCCCTTACATGCTTCTCGATAAGTCTTTCTACCGTCTTCATTAAAAAAGACGACAGTGTGATCGGTCTAAATGCCTTGGGTTGAGAATAATCTCTTCCAGGTTTTGGAATGAAGAACATTTTGGCTTGTTTCCACGTGTGTGGAATGTAGCCAGTTGCAATGCTAGCCCTTATTATCCTACAAATTATAGGAATGATGATTTGTTTGCCCTGCTGTATTAGTGCTGGGATCAATTCATCAGGTCCGGGTGCTTTGTACGCTTCAAATGTGTCAATTGCCCAATCAAGTCGTTCATGGGTTACGACTTCCTTTGCAATTTTCCAATCCTTATCAGTGGCCCTTAGATTTGGGTTTAAGATATCAGGAAGTTGTTCATTTAACTCTATCACACTTGAATCTGGAAGATGTGTTTGGAGCAAAATTTCCACAGTCTCCCTTCCAGTTTCTGTGTGTTTCCCATCCGGTTTAAGGAGAGTCCCGATTGGGTTTATGGGATCCGTTGCCAAGATTCTGTGTAGTCTGGCTGCTTCGGGGGTGTTTTCAACCTCCTGGCAGAACTTTCTCCACGAGTTTCGTTTGGCTTTCCATGTATGGTTGCTATACTCCGTTAGCGCGGAGTAATATTCTTCCCATTTACCGGTGATCTCCGCCAAGTTAAATAGTTGACGTGTTTTTTTCCTCATGTGTACAAGATCTTTGTTCCACCAGCTTGTGTCCTTGCTGATGGTTTTCCTTTTTAGAGGACAGTTGATCTGGTATGAGTTTAACATTGCTTCCTGTAATTGGTGGGAAGTTAGCTCTATATCAGTGGCATTTCTAATGTTTTTCTTGATATCCCTTGTGCTGATCGTTAGATCTTCCTTATATTTCTCCCAGTTTGTGGTTTTGGGATTCCTGAAAGTTGATATTGATCTCTCAAGATTTGAGAGATCCATACAGATGTATCTGTGATCCGAAAGCGATGGATCATCAGACACATACCACCGAGTTTTCTGTGAGATTATACGAGGGGCGCCAGGGTTATATCAATTACCTCTTTACGAGCGCGTGTAACAAAAGTAGGTTCATTACCCCGATTTACCAGAACCAAGTACCTAGCTATAATATAATCTAGAAGGTACTCATCTTTTTTGTTTATGTTACTACTGCCCCATACAGTGTGGTGTGCATTTGCGTCCATGCCAATGATGGTCTGTAGGTTCTGTTCCCTACAGTACGCTTGCAGTTTCTCCAAGTCTTCTGATGGAGGTGGACTGGGTGAGTCAAATGGCAGGTAGACCGAAGCGAGGACAGCTTCTGAATGGGTCCCCGCCAGTTTGTATTTCAGCTTTATTGCTGCCTGGTCCCTAAAACAGAAATCGGTCAGTTTAAAAGCTTGTAGTTCATTTCTGACAAAGATGCAAGATCTGACATTGTCGGAAAGTGTGTTGTAAATTAACTTACCTTTAGCTTCTGTGAGGCCCCCTACCCTTCCCCTAAGTAGCCAGGGCTCTTGGATGAGGGCCACATCGAAGTTACCAAGACATAAAAGTCTACACAGGGCGGCTGTGGCTGCCCTGGTATGCTGTATGTTAATTTGTATGACCCGCAGCGCCATCTTCCTTTTTATGGGTTTTGGAGGTCCTGAAGGTAATCTCTTTAAGAACGACAAAGGCTTTAAAATCCCTCTTGGCCAGATCCTTCAGGCTGTTCTCAGGTATAGCGAGTACAAGGTTTAGGCCCTGTTTCTCGCTTTTGCTGTTTAGAATTCTCCAGTCTTCTGTTTTGAATTCCCTATTTTGGATCTCCAGAAGCTGAAGAATTTGTTTGGGTTCCTTGATCTCGAGATCATCAGTAGGAACCCAAGTTACCACCCTGAAGGTTTTAACGACATCCTTAGCGTCGCCGACTCTAAGGTTTGCCGCCTCCCAGGGTTGTAGGTTTGGCACCGTTTCTTGCAACCAGGTTTTGGTGGAGCTGTTTGCGCAGGTCATAAACAGCACGCTCCCCTGAGCATAGCTGTTTATAACCTGCGGACCCTCTCCAGTGGGAGACCTCCAGATTTCCCTGGTGAGTGCCAGTTGTACCTTCTTAGACTGCTCTTCAGAGAGTCTTGCCTCCGGGTAGGTTTCCAGAGTAATCGCCATCTTAAAAGCAGAGAGAGTCTGTTTATACGATACCCCAGTAGAAGTATTGGGTTGTCCCTCATGTCTGAATCTTTTAGGCTCCCTCTGCAATGGAGATAGCGACGGCGCACTGTCCTCAGAGCGTAGTCTCTTTTGATGTACTGGGTTTTTTTTACTTCCCTAGATGTACCAGAGGAGTTTGCCCCCGATGTTTCCCCCCCTGAAAGTTTTCCAGCTTTTTGGGTAGGTTTGCCGGTCGAGGTTGTTGCTGTAAGGCTACGATTTTTCCTAGGCTTCCTAGGTTTAATCGGCTCACCTTTAGCCCTCGCCGCTTCTACAGCTAGTTTCCGGCGTTGAGCGCCAGAAAGCCGCTTTAAGAACGGGACATGAGTGGAGACTCCAGGTTCTGCGGTGATCTCTCTCAAGGTGGTTGTGGCTTGCTCTTGTTGAGCTTCCACTACCTCCATTGGAGATAGTTGTGGCACTAAAGAGGCCGTGGTTTGTTCTATGCGAACTACCTCAGCTCCCTTCGGAGAGGTGGTTAGATTGTCTTTTTTGTTCTGTTCCATATTTGGTCCCACGAGTGTATCGGAAATAGAAATCGACCCCAGTAGAGCCGTGTACCGGGACAAGGCTAGATACTCCAGAAGGTCGCTTGGTATTCTGGAGGGCTCGTTTGCAGCACATCTCCCATGTGCCATGCATCCCTTAGGCACGGATTTCCTCACCACCGTAGGATTGGGTTTGAAGAAAGAAGAGTAGCGTGAAAGGTTTAAAATAGAAGAAGGAAGATGTGGTCAAGAGAGACCTTATAGGATAGTAAGAAAGAAGAAGGAACACGCCTAAGACAAGTTGAAAAAAGGCGTATAACCGGCATAGGTTCCTCGGGGTTGCCACACCCGTACTCACAAGACATGAGCCCTTGAGGAGGTTGGTCCGCGGTTACGGTTTTAAGGGGCATGTTGGAGAGTATTATTCCCCTCAACCCCTGGTATGACCGCAACTAACCACTGATCGCAAGATTCGTGGTCTACCCCCTATCCGCCACCTGGGGACGCGCCTGGTCAGGTTCCCAACCCCCGCAGAAGTTTCCTGCGGTGCCAGAGAGTTTAGGCTAGAATAAACAGTTTGTTGGAACATATGCGCATGTTTGTATGTTTAGAATTACGATGATTCAGGTAAATGAAGTTTTGTTTTTCGTGTTGCTGAAGGCAATATATAGAAAACTCACTTACAAACAAAATTAAAATTACCAAGACCATTCAAAAATTATCACATGAATCGGATACCTTACTTTTATGTTCTAACTGCAACAACAGGCAATATAACAAGCATTTCAAACAATATAAATCCTTATATATTAATACAAACAAGAATTAGAATGTTCCTATTTTTTTTTAACAATCATATATTGCAGAATCATTTTACATACAATATTTTATATTAAACTCTCTAAACAGTGCATGAAAATATTGTATAATGCGTTGTATTTGTCATCCATGGCCTGAAGTTTTGCTATGACATCGTCATCGTCCAACGTAAAGCTTTTATTTTGCAACTTTTTATTCGACTTATCCATATTTTTGCAATCCCCACAAAACCAGGGTTGAGTAGAAAGACTAATTCGATTATGCCCTCGCGGACATGGAGATGCACTCTCGATGTTTCCAAACGATACATTTGTCGCAATATAAACCCTCTTGATTATTCTGTACTTTTCTGTCGCAGGTGTTACTGATTAACTTCTCCGGCATTCTAACAATGCCGCAGTGTCACGGCCAGGATTAACGTAAAAAAAAATTTTGTTTTACAAATATTATTTATTTGTTATTCCACACGGTTGCCGAAAAAATGGTGTACGCAACACGACCGAAATTTTTGGTTTTTGAATCGCAGACTTCCAGGACTCACTTTTCACCAGGAGCGCAACCAGGGGGGACTGCCGGGCTGCAGCCTCCCCCCCCCCTTCCCAAGCGAGCGTAACTCGGGTCATCTAACAACCTATTTACAAGAAATGTTAACTCATCCTCACCCTTAGATGGGTGAAATAATACAAAAATTGAAGCGATTTTGGATGTTTTTGTGATTTTCAGTTGTGTTTTTTTTTCTTACTTGAAAACCAAACATCATCATCGGAAAAAGGGCGCGGCGCCCAAAAAATTTTCGCCTCTATTTATTTCTTTTTCCGCCCCCGAACATATTTTATTACGGCCTCACCTTTAAAAAAAAACACTGATCCTGTAGAAAAGCTTCAATATCTAGAGAGTAGAACTCGCGCCCTGAGGGTTCCGTGCCAATATGCCATTTGTTTGTAACGTATTAATTCCACATTGAATCAAAAATTAATGATTTTTAATTTATAATATTTATGACATGACCAATTTCAAGATTCTAGGTCAACGGGTAGTACCCTATAGGTTCCGATGAGTGAATGAATATCAAGATATCTACGTGATTTTTGAAGTCGTACTTTTTTATTGCATTGGGCTAGCTAGAGGCTTCAATTTTCTACTGGGCTATGGAGACCTAAGTATTTTATATCAATTTTAACATTAGGCCTTTAATCGTTCCTGAGAAAAAGGGTAATAGATGTATGCCAACTATCATTTAAATCGTAGTCTAATTTAATAATAATTGCTTAAATATAACAAAGTACAAACAAAAAAGAATAAAATATGAACATAACATGTATTAAAGTTGACTTTCAAAAATTAATTTTAATTCTTTTCTTTGAAAATAAATTTCTTTTTTCTCGAATAATATTATTTGTCTCCATCGGATAAGCTATTAATTCAACTAAGTTGTGACTGATGTGCCCCCAAACTGAAAAAGAAAAAATAATCACTTTCGTGTATCTCAAGAAATATCAATATCAATAGATGAAATCGATCCTATAATAAGTACATACTTTTAACACTAAAGTTGACTTATAATATTTATGAATTATGATAAATATGTATATTCAGGGTGTTTCAGAACATGTGGGCAATCTCTGGGATTCATATAAATTAAGTGAAAATAACATCCCGAGTTCATATATTTTTTTTTCCTAAGAGCCCCCCTCGAGGAGATTAATGCCCTTAAAGGCCGATCCTGAAAACTATTTTTTTATTGATAGCCTTTGAATTGCCCTGTATATTTTAAATAAAATTTAGTATGATGTACAGCAAGGAGAGATTCATTAAACAAGCCTAATAATAAAAGGTATAGTTCATTCTGTGAGCCAGGGACGGACTAGCTCGGGCATAAATAACCCTACATTTTTGGCAGGTGTCATGCTAACGGAATTTTAATTATATTTTTGGATAGCTTACGCATTTTAACGCAAAATAGATACTCTTTGTATATTTTGATAAGTTGTACCGTTTTCGAGAAAAATCCATCTTTAAAACGTTTAATTCTACTCTCGATCCTACTTGAATCCGTTTAATGCTTTTTCGTAACAGAAGTCTTTGTTAAATTGTCACGTCATAATATGATTTTAAGATTAGTTGTTTACATCTTACCAATTTTATTTAAATTTTAATTGAAATATACAGGACGATTCAAAAGGTTATAAATAAAAAACTAGTTTTTACTGGCATATATCTCCTCGAGGGGGGCTCTTAGGGAAAAAAATTATATGAACTTACGATGTTATTTTCCCCTGATCTATATAAATTCGAGAGATTGCCCACATGTTCTGAAACACCCTGTATATTATAGAGTCGAAACGGTCGCTCTTTGCAAGCGCGTCATTACTTCCACGTGACTAAAACCATATGAATCTAGTCAAAATCACGAGGTTCAAAAAGTCAGAATAAAGTCTAAGTCTATAAACGTCAAAACTTTCATGGCTAGCGTTCGGACTTAATAATAATAACAAATATCCATAATTACTTACCGCCAACACGAAAGTACGATAACAATAGCTCTGACAAGAATCGTTTGTGATTAAATTGAATTGCAAGGCCCAGAAACGTTTAAAAACGAATTAAAGTTGACAGATCGAAACGATGACTTTGACATCAGTAGACAACTCTCCAAATATCCTTTGTCTCTGTCTAGCACGTTACATTAAATTCGAGACGTATTGCGCAACCCCTTAGACGCTCTATTATGTTTTTAGTCACTTTAAAGGCTATAATATATAAAGATGGGGTGTTGTAAACATATTGTCTCTTGATCGTTTATCCATGATGCACCGGCAAAGAACGACCGTTTCGACTGCAGATAAGCCACAAATGGATATTATATACAAAATCTAAAATTTAATAATAGTAATAAAGGAAAAATCAATGTTTATTCATAGTTTTCTGTCTAGTAACGTTTTTTACATTATGTTAATTTCAAAATTATAAGTATTTTATGCTATGACAGCCTGGACCTACTTAAGTTTCTTAACGTTTTCTGAAACTTTAATCCAAAGTTACTGAATGCTATGGTACAAAGTTAACAAGTAGAAAATGCTAGGTCTTTTCGAAAGATCTTTTATTAAATATAAAAAAAACAAAACGACAAAAACCCATTTTTTCCAGATTGATGAAAAAGTTAGATCGATTCTTCTTTTACACCCTTAAAAATGGTGACAATTTTTATTGTATACTAAAAATGTAATTGTTTTTAAAACAATCATCAGATATTCTGCATTATTGTTTTAAACAAGATCATATCTTGTCTTAATAAAAATAAACTTTCTCTTTCCAAAAGTAAGTAGTGGCTCGCCAATTTAATTGGCCCACATACCACTATAAAATCTTTACTTTTTTCATTGTTGTGTTTAATGCCAGTAAAATATTAAATATTGCAATTTGTAAAAATGTCACAGAGTTCATAGACCTACTTTCTGTATTTCTATCAGAAGTCACTATCACTTTCTTTCAAACTATTAGTCTAGGAGCTTAAGAAAGTATAGTAGGTAATCATCAAAGAGCGTTTACTACTAGAAGTGGGCAATATAATTTATACCGACGTCCTTATTCTTCTTAAGAGAACTCTTAAGAATATTTGACAAATCGATAATAATTAAATTGACATGCAATGAAATTTGAGCTTTGAAATTATTTCGTGTGTGTGTGTGTGTGTGTATCTGAGTTTATTGGCACTGGTTTAAACCAACTGGCCAGCTTTGTATTTCGTGGATTTTGAAGAATACTTACTGTTATTTTAGTAAATTAATATGCTTTAAAATTCTTGACAATAGTGAAATACCATATATAATCTGCAAAAATACATTAAGAAAGAGTTTAGGAAATGCTCTTTTTAGGTAAGTGTTGAAAGCGACGATATTACTGCATATGCATCGGTCCCTGGTAGAAATTGTTATTAATAAAAAGTTTTTTAAATTTAATTTATATATCAAGTGAAATGTCTATTACACTGTCATGTCATGTCCTTAATCACCATTACTTATTTTTTAGACTATGTATTACTAAGTTCACCCCGTTTTGGTACATTTGATGATTTCTGCAATTACCTCGGAGATGAGATTGGAGAAGAGTAGATCTAGAGTCACGTGGTTCGAGATCTGTCAGCTATATCATCGAGCACGGAAAAATAAAAGAACGGTCAAAAGCAAATTTTAAAATTTTCGCTTCATTTTGAACGCCAATAGACGTTTAGAGTTATACTGTTTTTGGTTTGTGTTCTCTCATCGTTCTTGTTATATAAATTATTATGGAGAATCAAATGCTAAACAGATGATGGCAAGTTAGAGTCTAGAGTTAACTTGTGTTTGATCATAGGGCTGAATATCGGCTGTTTGGAAAATCAATTTCTGGATGGCCAGAAGGTATACTCACAGCCTCTTTTGTGTATATATATGTGCATGTAATCGCTATTAAAATATCTTAGTCAATACATGTTGAAAGGTCGACGAAAACATTTTAAAATATTCTCTAAATTGATAGTCCTCAAAATGATAGACAGTCTTCTGCATAATTTTAATTTTTTTTCAATATGACCTCGTCGTCATAATCAGATTCTGAATTCATGGACCATTATATTCCCTATGTTGCAAATTGATAAGCAACAGAAATAGTAATCAATACTACCCATTTTAAAACTGTTCTTTATAATAAATTTATACTTATATAAAGAGAAAAAAACTTGTTTCGGCGCAAACAAATCAAAAAGTCAGGTTATTAAACCATCATCCCCACCAACAAATTTCAAGTAGATCTGCGAGCTCTCTTCGAAAAATCGGAGTATAAAGATTTAACTCGACGGCTTCGCAGAGGTAGAAAAAGAACGAGCTACGATTTACTCCGCGGTCGCAAGAAGATATAGAAGAGCGCCAGGGGAGCTGATCGAGGAAAAAGATCGTATTATTGTTTAGGTTAGTTCAGGTTAGTTGCTTAGATGTCGTAAGTACATATTTTTCGTAGTTTTTTTAACACGTATATTGTTGTAAACAAACTGTGTAGTCAAGTATAGGAATGACGTCTTCAACTTAGTAGAAACAATTATTCTTTGGTCGGTATCGTATGATTAAAAAAAAACTACCAAACACATCCCGACAGCGACGCTTTTATATTTTGCATGATTATTTCATGATCCCTTAATACCCCATTCTGCCCATTCATATATATTGAGTAATAATGTAATAATGGACGAGGAAGCCATTTTTTAACACAAAACAATTCTATTTAATTTTAACAAAACATGCAGCCCTATGTTCAAACATACAAGTTAACTCTAGACGCTAACTTCAAAATTACCTGCTTTTCAACCACAGTGAAGAATTAACAAGTATACTTTTTTTGGTTGTTGTCATGGAAACGCAGTGGCGTAGCCACAGAGGGGCGAAGGGAGGCGATCCCCCCCCGCCCCCCCCCCGGCCTGGCGCCCCCTACTACTTAAAAAATAATTCTTAAAAAACAAGATCGATCTTATTTTATTTTTAGTAAAGAAGAGTGATAGTAATAAACTTAATAAGACGGTTCTGAGAGCGTCTCATCACAATAAATTTATTTTTTTTATATATAGCGGATTTTAACTTCATTTGGGGCCAGACCCCTGTTCCCTAGGGAGCATAAATGTGAATTCCTACGAAACTTGGGCGTGGTCTAAAAAATTTTTTGCCTACGGCGCTTTAGCTCCGCGATTTCCGCCCCTCCGATATTTCGCCCCCTCCGCCCCAAAATGCTGGCTACGCCACTATGGAAACGGTACGTTAAAAGTTAACTTGTGTGTTTGATCATATGGCTAATTACAAGTTATTTCAATTTCGATTGGCAACCAAACATACAATCGATAAAGGTGACATAGACAGAAGGAAGCAAAACGTCAAAATTTGAAATATAACTCGGTACGATATTGATATTAGATAATAATTATTTGGCCACTTGTCTCAGGTAAGCTAGCTTGAAGAAATATCTTGACTGAATTGCAAATAAAACGACCATTTTACGGGTTTATGCCAAACTGACAGTTAACACATAAATCGTTATATGCATTAGTAAATCAGCCAAAACGAATGATCTCAGCTACAAATTCGGTGACCTTAGTGAAGGTAAGGGGGGAGAAAATTTAACTGAGATAATCTGCCTTACTTGGTCAAATAAAATGGCAACCTAGTCAATTTATATCAGCTCAGCTCAGACAAGTGGCCAAATAATAAGAGACTAATATCTAATGGTTTGTATAAAGTTTGACAACAGCATTGGAATAAACATAGGCAAGGATGTATTATAATATAAAAGCAAGTAGGTAAATAAATATAGTACGTACTAATTTTATGTACTATCTATTAAAATCTCATAAATTTTCCAAAAAAAAAAATGAAAATTGTTACACTTCAAAACAATTTGGCAGAACATAGACGGGTCAATGGCGAGATTTTACCGCTAAAATCTCAGGTACTTTTATCACTATTACTATTATCATAGCTGATTGGTTAAAACGAGGCACTTTGATTAGACGAAACAGCAAAACTGACAGGTGTAGGGAATAAACTCGACCGTCGTGTTATTATCGGCAAAATTTCCCATTGTTCTCTCAAACTGACCTAATGAGAATATACATGCCCAAATTCAACTCGTAAAATTTCCAAGAAAAAAAAGTTTTCGTGACAGCTGAAAAATTTAACCGATAAAAACGAGGTCTTATGATATTACTGTTGTGACAACGAGCCCTTAATAAAACCGGCTTCGAGAGCGTCCCACCACATTATATTAATTTTTTGTATATAGCGGATTTTCACTTCATTTGGGGTCAGACTTCCGTTCCGAAACTTGGGCGTGGCCTTAAACATTTTTTGATACTTCGCCCCCCCCCCCCCCGCCCCAAAATGCTGGCTACGCCACTGCCAACGACCTGTTTTCTATACATGCAAAATAGTTACCTAGACTCACCTTGACAAAGTCAACACGACGTGATTACAGCGACAATATTTTTTTGGGTTATAATATGGGTAATCAATCACTATCAAATTAAACATTTTGAAAAAAATAAATATGTTTTACTCTTCGCTTTTTTCGTGAGAAAATTGTGTCTGGTAAAATATTTTTTTTTATAGCTGTACTATTTTTCAACTAAGAAATTAGTTGGTTTAGGTTAGCCTTTTTTTTTATGACATGTGTCACTTTCTAGTTATTTTATTTTAGGTATGCGTTGTTGTTATGTTGATGCAGGACCGGATTTAATTTTTTTTATATTAAGTATTTTTGTAAACTAATAATAATAATCATAAGATTAATTAAGATATTTTACGATAATAACACTATGTTAGTATGTTCATTTTAAAACTACGTTAAATAAAAAAAAAATTATTGTACAAATTTACGTTTATGCTTCACTTTTTAAGGACTGTTTTACTATTGATGTATTTTTTAAAATATTTATTACCACACAAAAATAAAAATATTGAGATATCCTTTTGGTAATAAGGTTGTAAATATTTATATACAAAACGGGTAAAATTGATAGGCGAGTGAACAAAAGATTTGCCACATTTTCAGGGATTGGTACCCAAACGGTCCAAACGAAGCCCTATTGTTATGACACCTTGGTCCGTCCGCCCGTCGCTCAGAGGCCTTTATTAAATTATTAAAAACTTCATTAAAAGGGGATGCCCCCATATACAAAAAGATTTGTTTTATTATTATTAATTAAAATTGTGTGTGTCTAAAATATGAATTGGTTATATTACCATGTTTACTTCTTTTTTTCTTTCAGAGGTACTGGGAACACCCGGTCGATGTGTCCGCACTTCGTCGTAGTGGCCGGGCCAAGAAGGAACTCCCTGCCGCCTTCGGTCAGTATGATTGACCGAGGGCGTAGCTGGGAACCGAAATCAAGAGGGACACAGGGCTTTAATTCAAGGTGTAACGCGTACCGTGCCGAAGAATGAATAACACGTGTGCCTTAAACACGTGTTTCGAACGGTGCCTTTAGGAGGCCGGGCGCCCTCCTAGAGCTCTTTTAGCCTTGCCGCAGCATGCGGGGCTCTGCTGCGGTGGACCACCCTTTCCCTAGCTACTCGTGGGAATTATATGGAAAACCTCAAAGTACCAAACAAGCCTAATGAGGGAGGCAAAACCCTTAATCCACAGGAAACTGTGGAACATATGGAGATTGGTAATCAAACTCCACAAAATATAGATGTGATCAATCCATCTATAACAACGGAAGCTGTTAACCCTACTCTGTCTTTGGAGACTCGGACTAATCCGTCGCCACTGACAGTAGAGGGTGAAACAGCCTCAGAACTCACCTCGGACCAGGAAAGGGAACTTCTCAAGTCCCCAAAAACCGCCAAGGTAGTCGCAAGTGAGGATGCAGCCGATGCATTGGCCAGCCTCAAACTCAAGCGTTCCCGGCTGCCAACCTCGAAAAGGAAGCGGTTAAGTCGCCTCCTTAAGAGTGGTATGCCGTACGCAGTAGCCTTCAAAACGGTGATGGAGGACGAAAGCAAGCCGAACCCACAGCCGGAAAGGGATCAATCCCATTCCAGTGCTGCTGGGGGAAGCAAGCGATCGCGATCTGACACCAGCACGCCAGAACAACCGGCGAAAAAACCAAGGGAGGGCGAGGGAAAACCCAAGCCATCTTACGGGGCTGTGGCAGCGGGGGTCAGGACTGGACTTATCCATCCTGACTACCCTGCAACTACTCTCACGATCGAACAGCTGAAAATGATACAGCATGCTGTACTAAAGGCTGTTAATCAAACACCTAATGAAGGACCTCAGGTAAGATTCCAGAGCTGCTCTTATCGGCCTGGATGGCTTCAGATTACATGCGTAGATGAAGCCAGTAAGCAATGGTTGGAAGAAACCACCAAAACCTTACAACCCTGGGAAGGAGCGACTATTAAGTTCGTTCAAGGCAATGACCTACCTAAACCTCACGTCTGCATCGCCTACATCCCTGATGATAAAGCCGATGAACGGCTTACGTCTAAAGAGGTGTTGATCAGACTGAGGAAGATGAACCACGGCCTAAATACTCGAGAGTGGACAGTCCTACATCGAGAAAATTCGGGCCTTGGCCAAACATGGACATTTTCGATTGACGAAGTGTCCATGAAGACGCTACAGGGGGTGAACTTCAGACCCTACTTCGGCTTTGGGCAGATACAATTTCGACCCAAAGCTCGCACTGGAAAAGAACCGGGGCGGGAACAACCGAAGGGGACTGTGGTTCAAAAGATACCCCCTCTTGGAGCTAGCGGATCAAAACCGCCTCCAAAAACTCCAACATCTAAAGTTGCGCCTAGTGAGAAAGGTAAATCCATCTCAACGGGCGCAACTCGAACAATTTCCAAAGGTATGTCGGGAAAGGGCAAAACCATTCCTGGCAGACCAACGAAGACTAAGACAGGCGCAGTCCGCAGTCACAAGAGCAGCACAGATGCTCGCAGTGACGGACAAGCGCCTTCCGGAGGAACTTCTGGAGCAAGACCGCCAATCGGTCCTGCCTCAGAACAAGCCTAATCCTTAAAATGGCAAATCAGATAAAACTGCTGCAGGCTAACTTGCAGCATGCTAAGGCGTCCACCTATGTTCTTAGCAAAAGATTTGTCAAAGAGCTAATAGACATAGCTCTCATACAGGAGCCCTGGACCTCCAACACAGGCCGCGTAACCGGCCTGGGTAACTCATCTGGAAGGGTAATAGCAATCAACTCTGGGGTAAAACCTAGAGCATGCATCCTGGTCAGAAACAACATTAATTATTTTGTACTTTCAGGGTTCTGCACTCAAGATGTGGCAACAATCAGTGTCACATTCCCCGAGAAGGGCAGCATGACGGAAATGATCGTCTGCTCGGCATACTTTCCCGGAGATCGAGATGCAGAAGAGCCTCCTCCGAGAGTAGTGCGTGAACTAATCGCCTACTGTAGGAGGAACAACAAGCACCTGGTAATTGGTTGCGATGCTAATGCACATCACACAACATGGGGCAGCACCGACATCAATCCCAGAGGTGAGTCACTTTTTAATTACTTACTAAGCGAACAACTCGTAGTAAATAACATAGGCTCAGAGCCAACCTTTATTACTGTTAATAGGAATGAGGTACTGGATCTTACAATCAGTACAAGTTTTCTGAGCAATAAGATAAACAATTGGCATGTGTCTTCTGAAACGTCATGTTCGGATCACAGACACATATTGTTCAATATTGAAGCAGGGCCTAGACCCATAATTCAGTACCGAGACAAAAGAAGAATGGATGGAGATGGATATAAACTATCTCTGCTAACCCATCTTCAAAACGGACTGACAACGATCAACAATCGTGATCATATAGAGATTGCCGCGGAACAGTTGAAATCCGCGATAATATCCGCATATTACGAAAACTGTCCACTGAAAACGAAGAAAGATAACAGAAATGTGTCATAGTGGAACAAAACTTTGGATAACAAAAGAAAAGAAGTCCGACGCCTATTTAATCGGGCTAAAGAATCAGGCGAATGGGACCAATACAGATCTGCTCTAACAAATTACAACATAGTTATCCGCAAAGCAAAAAGAGACCCTTGGAGAAGGTTCTGTGAAAGTGTGTCTGATACACCTAGCAGTGCAAGAATTCACAAGATTCTATCCAGAGAACCGGCTAAGGAGACGGGATCGCTAATGCGACCAGACGGCTCCTTCTCTGAATCTAGGAAAGAAACGTTAGAGCTTCTAACACAGAATCACTTTCCAGGCAGCCAGATTCTGACCAATCAATACACAGCTGTGTACTTGGGACGATCAAAACGGCCCAAGAAAGACGACTGGTACACGGTCAATAGAATCATTACTCCACAGACAATACGGGCGGCAGTTAACTCATTCCTCCCGTACAAATCGCCAGGAGAGGACGACATATTTCCAGCTCTGTTACAAATCGGACTGGATATACTACAGCCTTATCTAATGAGATTATTCAGAGCCAGTCTAGTTTGGAACCATATACCAACTAGCTGGTCGGCAACCAGGGTAATTTATATACCCAAGGTGGGCCGCACTGAACCGCATCCAAACTCGCTTAGACCAATCAGTCTGACTTCATTTCTGTTAAAGAGCCTCGAGAAAATACTGGACAGGCACATCAGGTACGGTGTGCTTGCTAATCGCCCTCTTAACGCCCACCAGTATGCCTATCAAACAGGCAAATCAACAGAACTAGCCCTTAACAACCTGGTAGCGGGCATAACGAAATCCTTAGACAACAGGGAGATAGCAGTAGCGATTTTCCTTGACATAGAAGGAGCATTTAATAATGCATTACCAACATTACATTACAACATTACCCTACACGATGCTACAATCGCCAGGGGCATTAAACCTCTAATCTGTGACTGGATAGGCAATATGCTAATAAGCAGGACCATCAAGACTGAGTTGCGGGGGGAAGAGGTCAGATTTAGGGCCGCCAAGGGGTGCCCGCAGGGAGGCGTTTTATCGCCCCTTCTGTGGTCACTCCTGGTGGATGACCTGCTGCCCATACTCTCCCTGTGGGGGATCAGTCTGCAGGCATATGCAGATGATCTGGGCATATTAATTAAAGGAACGTCTGAGGACCGAATATCTGACATTCTCCAAGAAATTCTCGGTATCATATATCAATGGTGCCTGAGAGAGGAAATGTCAATTAATCCTCACAAAACGGTAATTGTGCCATTCACCAGGAAGAGAAGGCTGGATAATCTAAGACCGCCTTCCTTACAAGGAGAGAGCATACCGTTTGCCAACGAGGCAAAGTATCTAGGAGTAACACTGGACAAAACACTAAGTTGGAACTCCCATATGGAGAAGATTATCCGCAAGGCCAGTCTGTCTCTATGGACATGTCGCAGGATTTGTGGGAAATCCTGGGGTATGGCACCAAAGCAGTTATACTGGCTGTACGTAACTGTCATACTACCAATGATAACGTACGGCTCTGTAGCCTGGTGGAATAAGGGCCAACAACGATTGGCCCAAGCAAAATTAGCCGGACTACAAAGACAGGCATGCCTTGCGATCACTGGAGCTATTCGCACCACACCAACGGCAACCATGGAGGTCCTATTAGGATTAATTCCTCTCCATCTATACTTAGAGAAGGAAGCCAAATGGGCAACCTACAGAATGCATCAAGCAGCAACCAACAAACCGCAGTTGTGCATGCTAGAGGGTACCGGAATGCTGGCGGACATTAAGACCGATAGCATTCTGGAAATGCCCTCAGATATCATAATAAAAGTACCCAATAACGAACTGCCCTATAATGTCGTTTATCCCAGTAGGGAGGAATGGGACAGCAATAGTGGGACTTTGCTCAGTTCGGAATTTGGATTATACACAGACGGCTCCAAAACTAATGAAGGGGTTGGAGCCGGTTTATACGGCAAAAGTCCGAAAGTAGAGCTGACAATCAGTCTGGGATCCATGGCGACTATATTTCAGGCTGAGGTTCACGCCATTGAAATGTGTGCAAGACTGCTGACAAATCGACAGTACGCACACAGGGCAATCAAGATATTCTCTGACAGTCAAGCCGCTCTAAAAGCCCTTGAATCGAGATGGTGCAACTCAAAGACGGTATGGAGCTGTCGCGAAGCACTATTCGAACTAAGTCTCAATAATAGAATTACCCTAGTATGGATTCCGGGACACATGGGTCTAGAGGGCAACGAGGCTGCTGACAAACTCGCCAAGAGTGGGGCAGCAACGAAATTCACGGGACCCGAACCGGCAATAGGTATATCCCATGCTACCGCCAAGATAAAGATCCTGGCCGAAGCAACGGATAAGTGGGGAAGGCATTGGTTGAGCTTACCAGGCCTGAGGCACTCAAAGGCATTCATAAACAGCCATAGAAATCAACAGCTAACTGACAAACTACTAGAGCTTAATAGGACGCATCTTAAAGCCCTAGTGGGACTTTATACCGGCCACTGCAGACTGCGACACCATATGCACAAAATTGGACTGACGCAAGATGAGGAGTGCCGACTCTGCATGGAAGATGCGGAAACAGCGGAGCACGTACTGTGCGCCTGCCCTGCAGCAGCAAGAACCGGATTCGCCCTATTTGGCGAGGTGTGTCACCTCGCCAAATAGGGCGAATCCGGTAGTGTCTACTGCCGGAAGACATGAAGAATGTCTCCCCCAATACAATTATTAGCTTCATTAAGAAGATAGATCTATTGGGAGAAATATAAATAAGGTGTGAGCCACAATAGTTCATTCGGTCGCAGTGGAGGGTTAATTGTAACCCACTCACTTTCAACCTAACCTAACTGGGAACACGGTTATCGTGATCCATAATTAGGTTTCTAAATTTCACACCAACTACTGGCAGTGGCGTAGCCAGCATTTTGAGGGGGGGGGGGCGAAGTATGGAAAGGGCGCAGAGGAGCTAAAGCGCCGCAGCCAAAAAATGTTTGGGGCCACGCCTAAATTTCGGAACTGAAGTCTGGCCCCAACACAAAGAAACTGTCTAAAAAAAAACACCAAAAACAATTTTTTTAACAATGGAAGCAAGCAACAAGAACAAACTAAATAAATATTATACGTCCGAGTACGATTCTGTATCGTTTGTATTACCGGTAAAGTAGGACTCAAAGCACCGATATGCGAATATAGATCGAGATATGGGTAATGCTACAGAGAAAGAAAAGCATAAAGGAATTAATGTCGATTTGCTTGGTTTTTACAGCTGACTCTGATATTTTTGACAAAATATTCTTTTGATTTTTCAGCTGTCGCGTACCTAGAACATTGAGCGCCCTTTTAATAAAAACATTTTGTACGACAAAGAAATTTCGAGTATTATTTCTTAATCTCAACAAACAGCTAAGATCGTTTTGCCGCCCCCAAGTCGTTGCGCCCGGGGCGACCGCCCCCTTCACCCCCCCCCCCCCCTAGTTACGCCACTGGATTTTTGGGTTGTCTTCTTTAGTAACTAGAAAGTGACACATGTCATAAAAGTCTAACACCAACTATGGTTTATGCAAAACAATTTCCCATGCACGCCATCAATCAGCTGATAATTGTAAATCCGTAAGAAAACATGAGAAAAATAAATTTGGGCAAAAAATATTAAAACTTTATACGATATTGAATGTACTACAAACCTAAAGTATTCTTTTTTGATACGAACCCAATTATAGCAAATATTTTGTTTATTTAAGCTTGTAAAAATTAATATAATTTGAATTTTATTAGTCGACAGTTGGCAACACAACTGTGAACGCCAGCTCGTTCGTTGACCTGTTTTGACGTTTCGTGCAAAATTAACCTTAATTGTTCTGTGGTTTTGTTCTTATAATTTCTATTTTTTAACAAAAATTCCAGATCTTTTCATAAATAGCAATAAAAAACTGTTCTTTTAAGAACAACAAAAGTGCACACACATATCTCTGTCGATTACGTTGTTTACTATTTGTGAAAAATGCCGAAGCATTTAAATAGCCGGTGCAAAGAGCTTAAAGCTTGTCTAATAAGCTATTTGCAGGAAGAACTTAACAACAATGGCCCATTGTTACCATTGACAGCAGTTAGAGAAGTAAATTTAAAGAGTATGTTAAGGTATATATATTTTATTTCTACTTTACTAATTTTTAGCGTGTAGCAGCTACCCTAGATTTAAATATCTCCACTGTAAGCGCAGTCTCAACAACAGTTAAGGAAAATAAACTATTAGAGTCACCTAAAAAGAAACGTTCCGTGACACTATTTATGGAATGTACGAAATAAGTAAGTTGTATTATGCAAAAACTAATATTTTACATTGGTTATGCTTAAGCTGTAACTATTTTTAGAAGTTCATGTAACTTTGACAACTTTGAGTAAGAAATTAAAAGACAGACAACTGTTTGATGGTTGTCTTAACTCTTTAAGAAGCCTCTTAAAGGAAATAGGCTTCGGATGGAAATAAGATGAACCGAGGCGAGGGTTTATGGAACTTTCCCATGTAGTTTTCAAACGACTGGTATTTTGGAAAGAATATATAAAAGAAAAATAAGCAGCCTTGTACCTATTCGTTTTGTTGGATGAAACATGGATTTTTCAGAATGGCACCATTGTTCGGTCTTGTCAAGATGAGAATAAAAAAAGTATAAGATCTACTAAAGTTGATGGTAAAAGGTAGCAATATAACAACAAATATATAAACTATGGGAAATTTACCTAGGTAAAACATACTTCTAAAACTAAGCTGAGTGACTACCATGGAGAAATGAATTAGCAAAATTTTTTACAATGGTCCGAAAACCAATTATTGAAAAATTGAGCAAAGCCATCTGTGATTGTAATAGACAACGCGGCATACCATAGCATGTTGTTAACAAAAATACATAACACATCATGGAATACAGCTGCAATTTAAGAATGGTTAACTACTAATAAAATTAAATTTGATTATACAATGTTCAAAGCCGAACTTTTACAAATCGTTAATAGGTTGGTACAAGACGTTTTGTGTGCCCTTTTTTTTTAACATATTCTTAAATATTAAACTTAAATTCTTTTCATAAGCCACCAAAAAAATATTAGTCGATGACCTGCCTGAGCAATATGGACATAAACTTTTACGGCTTCCTCCATAACACTGTATGTTCAATCCGATTGAACATATTTGAGGGATTACCAAAAATTATTATAATAGGCATATTGGTCAAGATGGCAGTACAGAAACTGACTGTATGAATATGTGGAAAGAATCATTGCGTACTGCTACTCCTGATGTTTGGAAAAATTCAATTCGGCACACAGAAAGCGAGATATTAAAATGGTATGAAAGAGAAAATGTATTAAAAAGATAGACTGAACATTGAACCCATTATTATTGAAGTAAATGAAACGAGTGATTCAAGTAATTTGAAGGATGATTGAAGATCCATCTTTGTATTATTATTTTTATTATTCAAATAGCTAAAGCATATATAGAATAGAATAGAATAGAATAGAATTTTTATTCGTAAATTACACTCTTAACAAGCAATTTTACATGTCATAAAAAATATAAAATAAAAAAGTAACAATAAAATTACATTACATTTCAATATAATTTAGGTATATATTGTCATCCTGGAAGATTTTACAAATAAAGTAAATAAATTTGTGTTTATTTTTGTAAATTTATCTCGTTTTTATGAAAAAAAAACAAAACCACTGTAATTCCCTCACTCGGTTATTTTGGTTACAAGCTGACAACACTGCCGATAACTGACGTTACTCGAAGGGTATGACGTGCAACAGAAATTGTTTTGCATTAAGTATAACTATTTTCTTAGCTGAAAAATAGTATATCTGGCCATATCGTTCATGATATTTTTGACAAACCACTCACCAGCGGTTAGTGATTGTGCTGTCGTAAAAAATGTCATTTCGGAAATTCCGGGCATGAATATATTTTTTAAATTTTTTGGGTACACCCTGTATAAAACTGTTTTCAACTGCTAGCATTTTTTACAGACCTTTTAGAGACACTCAGTATATGACAGAAATTGATATAGGTACCGTAAATGGCAACGGCCGGCCGACCGAAATTTGGAACGCTTCATTAAAATGTAAAAGTAATTTGAATAACCTAGTAATAAAAGCGAATATGAATTCCATCAATAATTATTCTTCTTTTATTAGCGCTGACAGTTATTTCTAATTGAGATTCCGGTTTTCCATCAAAATTTTGCTGCACTTCCGCTTTTCAATTAAACCTGAAACACATTTTCCACTTGTTACTTCATTGCGATACATTCACCTTGAACTCAGTTGCATATTCTGGCACTGACAACGGCCAGGCTTGGTTCAGTGTTGCCAAGCTTCGTGCGGAATAGACCAAGAGGAGGGGATAATTGAGTTTTGAAGTTGAAACTGCCTGGTCTTTAAAAAATAAGATTTAATTTTTGAGGGGTGTCGAAAATTTCTTTTCTTTGTTTTATATTTGAGGACTTGAAATCAATAACGTGCTAAGTGCCAAAATAATGAAAAATGAGTTAATTCCTGAATAACGTGGTAAGTGCCATGCCCAACACCCTGTAAAGCGTGCTATGTGCCTCGACCAATTTTAATACAGAAAAAAAATTCCAACAGATGGCGCCTGTGGTATCCGCCAGCGCGTTGTGGTAAAATAACGTGCTAAGTGCCACGTGTGCCCGAACGAGCGTTAATTGCCAGGGAGTTATTCGAGGTGTCTGCATCTTAATAAGAGTGTGTTATAAGTATTTTTTATAAAGATGGAATTAAACAGTAATGAAAAACAAAAACGAAAAAAGGGACAATCAGTGCGTGATGAAACAAAGAGACTTAGAAGTAAAGGAGAACCATATGTGAATAAGAAAAATGTTTTGATTGAAGGAAAGACAGAACCTAAAAATGAGGTATGTGCACGAATTTTTTCAATTTCAATTACAATTTTATCGAGTTTCAGTAAGATATTTTTAACTAATTTTGCAACTATTTCTTTGAATATTACGTTAAAAAATATAACTCTTTTCTTAACTAGTGATTGTTTCGTTTCAGGTCAGTTGCAAATGTAAGTTCATGTGTCGCAGTATCCCATATACTCAAAAACAAATTCTGTTTAAGGATTTCTATGCACTGCAAGACAACTGTAAGCAAAATTCTTATTTAATGGGTCTAATGGTTATTACTCCTGTGAAAAGAAGGCGCCATGGTCAGTATGATAATCCAAAAGAGAGCAGACGGCAAGCAACGGTTAGTTTTTCTCTGCCGGATGGAACTGGAAACATCGTCCAGGTCTGTAAGAATTTATTCATGGAAGTTTTTGGAGTGGGTAGGCGCAGGGTTGAGACTCTAGTGACAAGGAAAAAAAAGGGCGAGTCTGTGTATATTGAAACACGTGGAAATAAGCAAAAAAAATCCAAGTTTACCGTTGCAGATAAGGACCTTATTTTAGAACATGTCAACTCATTTCCGAGAGATGAGAGTCATTACGGAAGGAAAAAAAGTCAAAAAGAATATTTAAGCCAGGATTTGAATATCAGCAGACTCTTTCGTGCGTTTCAAGCAAAATTTCCTGACTCTTCGGTCACCTACAGGTTTTTCTTTGAAACGTTTAAACAAAATTTTAAAAATGTTTCATTTCACAAACCACGTACGGACACTTGCAGTAAGTGTGACTTGCTGTCAGCAGAAATGGCGGCAAAACCTCGTGATACCAAATCCAAAGCCATGTTAGAACTTCATCACAAAAAAGCAGAGAAAGCAAGGCAAGAAATGAAACAAGACACCGCATCATCTCAGCTCCCTACCAGTGATGTTTGTGTGTTGTCCATGGACCTAGAACAAGTTCTATCCTTACCTTCTTTGACACACAGCCAGATGTTTTATTCACGTCAACTATCCTGTTACAATATGTGTGTACATTTTGGTGACAATAACAAGGGGCACATGTTCTTATGGCATGAAGGTATGAGTGGCCGTGGTGGTAATGAAATCGCTTCATGTCTTTTTAAAGCATTGACTTCGAATCCTACCGAAAAACGTAAACTTACTATTTGGTCTGATAACTGTATCGGACAAAATAAAAACAAGATGCTTTTATTTCTGTGGATTTATTTGACAATTACAGGTAAATTTGATGAGATTAATCATAAGTACCTAGTGTCCGGGCATTCCTTTCTGTCCTGTGACAGAGATTTCGCCCATATTGAGAAGCGTAAAAGGGTCGAAAAGTGTGAAGTACCAATGGATTTAGTAAAACTCATAGTCACGGCAACACCAAGCAACCCATTTACAGCCACTCTGCTACAGCCGGAAGAGTTTTATGATTTTAAAAAAGCAGCAGACATGTATATAAATACAGGAAATCTTAAAATTTCAAAATGTTCTTGGCTTAGAATTAAAAAAGACAAGCCCGGCGTGGTGCAAACTAAGACTACTTTCAATGAAATTGAAGCTTGGACCACATGCAAAGTTCTCAAAAAAGGTGTAAAAGTAAACGCAATCAAAGAGATGAATTTTCCGTCCCTAGTTTGTGAGAATAAGATGTCAGTTGAAAAGAAGAAGGATCTTCGAGAAATGCTTCCCTTTATAAAACAAGAAAATAGAGAGTTTTTTGAACAATTAATCGTATAACTAATGTTAAATTTTGTCTACATTTTCTATTAAAAGTTCAAACTTACTGCGTAGATGTAGTTAACTTAAATAAGTATCAAGATTTGTTTCATTTTTACAATAAACACAAACAACTAACAAAAAAGTTCGACTTTTATTTTTTTGGCACTTACCACTTTTTTACATATATACTGCAGGGACTTAACACCTTCTAGCATTTTTCTGATATAATTTTTTTTTATCCAAACACTGGGGAAAAAGGCAACAAATTTTTTCATGAGAGTGTTAAGTATGAGCTAGTAAAGAGTATTAAAAATTTTTTGATATGAATTTTTCAAAATTTTCTTCATATTTCAATAAAACGTGAATAACTCAAATATAACTTTTTGGCACTTGGCACGTTATTGATTTCAAGTCCTCATTTGTCGTTATTAATATTTTAATTTGTACTACAAATTTTTATATAAAAAAAGAAGTTAGAGTTAGATATGTTATGAAATAGAAAAACCAATTATTATTTTTATAAGCATCTTAAACGATAATTTAATGAAATACATTTATCACTCAGAACGATTGAACATATTATTAACATATTTATAGCATATAAAAATTTCAACACCCTACCACTTCAACTAATAAAAGTAAACGTTCCGTACCAATTTATTAAAAAAAAATATATCTGAAAAACCAGTTGGGTAAAATTTAAATCAATTTGTAATAATATTTAACTAATTAAATATTAAATTAATCAATTATTATGTTACTATGTAATTATAATTATAATAAAATACTGGTAATACCTATTCATAATACATCTTGTAATACATATACATATTTATAATTATAATATTAATTATAATTATGATAGAATTTCTATTTATGTCTTCGAACTTCAGAAAATGAAATGTTGTAGGAGGGATATAAAGTAACATATTATCATTATCATTGCTGACTGATTCATTATCGCCTAGCCGAAACCCCCGAAACTAAAAATATGAAATTTGGTCAGTACTATTATTTTATAATGTTGAGACTCACTAACAAGGGATTCTTTAAAATCTAATCCCTAAATGGGTCATAATGGGGTTTAAAATTTATACTTTAATATGTATATGACGGGAAACGGAGGGGCGGGGGATACAGTTGATTTAGTGACTTGTACGGATACACAAAAAATTGCACTTAATTATTTATCGCCAAAACCTCACATACACCTCGCATAAACTTGACCAATATGTCAAGTTTGCTTCTCGAGTTTAAGATATTTTAAGGAAGGAAAAAGGATATATAATTGTATAGTTACTAATAAATAATATTAAGTCTGAATGATATTGATGCAGTATTTTTTTACCGCTTTATACAGGGTGAGTTTTTTAAAGTGTTACAAGGCAATATCTCGAGACCGGTTTTAAATGTTGTCATAAAATTTTGGTGAGGCCTAATAGGGATATGGAGGGACATATTTAACAATATTTTTTACATTTTACCTCTTTCTTAATTTTGAGGGGTGGGGCAAGTTTGGAATTTTATATGAGATGATGTATTTTTGTTGCTAAAATTCAGATC
This sequence comes from Polydrusus tereticollis, assembly GCA_963920685.1. Lineage (NCBI taxonomy): Eukaryota > Metazoa > Arthropoda > Insecta > Coleoptera > Curculionidae > Polydrusus > Polydrusus tereticollis. The sequence goes on along the minus strand of OY987328.1, from coordinate 31,996,460 downwards.
TACGTGAAAAACTACATAATTTGTTATTTAAATTTTTTTTGACTTGCTCCCCTGGTTACGGAATTATGATATATTATGGTACTGCAATAAAGAAATATATTACAACCCAGTTTCAAATTATTTAGCGTCTACCAGGCTTGAGAAGTTGTTCACAATGTGCCCCTTCAACTTCCAAACACTTTCTTACTCTTTGTCTAAATGAATTTCGTACCCGCTCACAACATTTCAGGTGTCACTAATAAGCAGGCAAAACGGATTCGGTCTTTCAGATCATCTGAAGTTGTAGGTGCAGTTGCCATCACTTTGTCCTTTATAAAGCCCGACAAGAAGAAGTCAAGGGGGTCAAATCTGGGGACCGAGCAGGCCAGTGACCGGACCAGCTCGACCAATTCACCTGTTTACAAATGTTTCATCTAAATTCTTACGGACCTGTACTGCATAATGAGGTGGAGCCCAGTGGCGGCTCGTGGGTTGCCACTCAGGGTTCGGTACAGGCATGGATCCAGGGGAAAATGTTAACGAGGGTTAAGCAGCGTCAAAGGTACGTAAAAATGTAAATTAAACATTCTTTTTTTATGATAATATTATGTAGTATCATATTCTTTGGGGGAGGGGGGGGGTCATGACCCCTCATAACCGCTCCTGGATCCGCACCAGAGTCAGTATATTATTTTTATTTCTTTAGATAACATCACTACTAATAAAATAAATATAGAGTTATGTGACATTTTAATGAGCGTTAGATTGTAAAGCGCGTTAAAACTTTAAACAGGAACAGCCTGGCTTACAGTTTATAAATTTCCGGAACGGTCGTCCTTTTCAATAAATTGTTATACGTTATACCTAAATAAAATAATTCATGTTTCCAATTTACAAATATTACCGGATTAGCTTTGCATTTCTAACTGGTTCCCTATGTTAAAAAAAGTGATCCTCGGACACGACCATTATTGTTTTTCTATTTTACTTTGTTCATCAAATGAAAGAAAAGACGAAAATACAATAAATAGAATCACTTTTTACCTTAGTCTAGTTTCAACTTGGTATTGCATGTTATTGCGCGTTGCGTGCGTCCAAAGAAGATATTTTATTTAAATTTTAAAACATTTAGGTACCTAAAGCCCTAATCCTAAACAAACCTATTTACCAAACTGAAAGTTTCGTTTTTCAACAGACCACACTCACTCTGACTTATTTTACACTAATTCAGTCCTTTTCTTGCAAGAATAATAACAAACAACCGGTAATTTTAATAAGTATAATAACAAACGAATAATAGCAATAACTAACCAACTAACCTTACTTTCTTTAAAGGTTTTGTTTGTACCAACCCATTATTCTATGCCCGAACGAATATTTCCAGCCTGTCAATTAAACTTTGAACTTGGCAATCGATTATTGCAGTGGCAAATTAGTTGTGCGACCGTTTGAAGGACTGTATTGATACGGTTTTTCGTCGGTTTGGAACAAACCTTTAATTTGCCGGCAAATCTATTTTTGCTTCTGACAGTGTGTGAAGTTTGCAACACGGTTTGCAAACATATTACTGCATATTATACATGTATGTTTGGTTGCCTCGAATTTTGAAGTTCTCTCTTATGGTAGGGTCGGCTTGCCAGTCCTAGTTACAAAGGCGACTTAAAAAGTAATACAATTAATTTAAAGGTGGCGTGTTTACGAGTAACCCACTATGACGTCCTGGTTTACAAGTTATAAGGTTATTCACTGGTAGTTTGCGGGTTATTAAATATGAAAATTGATGTAAATAAATAATATATACTGTTTGTTGTCTGCTTGACATTGGGTCGGCACTACCGACCCTACCTCCTCTGAAAAGCCGCCACTGGTGGAGCCCCGTTCTGCTGAAACCACATGTCAAGATTTATGTGTTGGTTTAATAATTGGGGAAATTGGTTTCTTAAAAAATATGTGTACCTACATTTCTCCATTTAAATGTTCTTCAAAGAAATGTGGACCAATAAATCTATCCCCGATAATTCCACATCAGACATTGATTGACCAGGGATGTTAATTTGAAAGAGTTCTCATCCCGTGGGGATTTTCCGGCGCCCAGTAGCGCATATTGTGCCTGTTTACCTTAAGTAAAACAACAGAACAAAAATAAGAAATTAAGTTTCTAATAATGATTTTGAATCGTACCTGCCCACAATTATGAAATGTGGCTTTGTTAGAAAATGTTATATTCTTCAAGAACCTATTACTTTCTGGTATTTACCGTGTAGCCTAACAGCAAAAGATAAAGCGATTTTCAAAGTCTTGCCCATACAGCTCTTGGTGAAGCACAATGTGGTATGAATGAAAGTTGTAAAAGTGCAATATGGTTATAACTGATTTTTAACTCATTCCAGCATGTCTAGTAAGCCGCCTGGAGCATACATGCGGGTCAATAGCTACCGCTCCTAGAACACAGACTGGCATGTTTTAGTTCTACTACGAACTCGTGGTATCGTCTTTCAACTGTCAGTAGTCCGACATCTGATTTCGGGTTGTTAGGAATCCTCTCTACCCACACTAGCTTATCTGTAGTTTTTTTCTACACTTCCCCAAAATTAAGAACATATCAATTTGTACATTCAAATTCGCTTACATGTCTTGAGCCATAAACTGTGAAATAATTATTAAAACTTTAAAATGTTCAAATGACGTAAGTAAACATTACGCATTTTCATGGAAACGTAGTTGTATTAGTAGTAGTCACGAACATAGCAAGAGAAAAAATTTTTTTGTTTTTTAAATTTATTCATTATTATTGTTTTATTATAATTGTTTTCATAGAATAAGTTTTTAAGAAATGGAATATTTAATTATTGAACGATAAGAGATAGAGTTTGAATTATATTGCTACTTACTTGAAATATTTAAAATAGATGCTGTGAAATGATTTTTATTTCTGACCGGTATATTATTAGCTTATAACGTCTTAGTTACGCGAGAATTATAAGGGTCATAACTCCCTTGGGATATTAAGAAAAATTTGACATAAAATCAAACGATTGACATCTAATGTCAATTTAATTGTCATCTATTGAAACATTTATTCCACTTCAAAAATGAACAAAATGTTACTAAAATCGGTCAGAAATAAAATTATCTATGTATCATTGGAATTATAAGGGTCTCAATTACCTCGGGCAATTGCTGTCCCTCGGGCCAAAGGCCCTCGGGACGTAAACTTTGCCCTCGGTAATTAAGACCATTATAATTCCCTAGATACATAAATAACTATTTTAGAGACTCATTAATTGGCCATCAGTTTATCCTTAGAAGGATTCTCTTAGCTAGATGCCATCCACAAGCGGTTTACTTTGGTTCTAACATTTTTGTATTTAATTAAATGATTTGTTGAGTTTTGCAGGATTTTAAAAAGTAGTAGTTTTAATTTATAAACCGTTGAACCATTTTATATCCTATATCCCCCAATGGCAATCCGTGGTATGAGAAAGGTGAGTCCGGGAATGAAACATGATATTATTCCCTCTTTACTTGAAAGTTTTGAGAACTCGCATGGGAATAGGGGAACATTTAAAATATTTGTTTTTGTGCTGAATGACGTAAGTCCTGATATTTATATTTACACTAATATTCCTCCATACATAAATAATGTAGTAAAATAATTTATTGACAATTTATTGTCTATCCCCATGGAAAACACGCACTGAATGAAGGGTCAAATGAAAAACATATTTTTATATTTACAACGTAAATAGCCGGTTAGGAAAATAAGTATTTTCGTACTTAATTACAACTTTAACCTTGATTCCTGTTTACAATTATTGTAATGTAACTGACAATGGAGCAATAAATACGCCGTTTTATTAGTTTTATTTAGGAAAATATCCGAGATCTAATTATTGGCGTTTATTATGTTTAGATATATTATTTTCAAAGACCTTCCTTTAACGTTTTTAAACGACTTTTTTATTACTAACTACGGTTCGCATAGAAGGGGGAGAAAGAGCCAGTGTTAGTATGAGTCGTCAATACTTTTATGAGTGATCCAATATTCGTTTAAATCAGATAATAAAAGATTAAGAAGGTAAATATTAGTAAGAATGTAAATGAAACAATGAAGTCTTCCTCCACAAAATTTATTTAGAAAAAGGTTATTGTGCCTGCATGTTTCGGGCATCTAGACGTCCATCATCAGGGGATACCAAAATCGAGTTAAATGGAAAATTTTTCAAGTTACCTCAAATTAATGAGCGTAACTTAACAGAGAGTAAATAAGCCAAAATTAAAAACAAAGTAAACTTACTATTTAGTTATACTGTGAATGTTGTAACTTTGAAAGTAGTACGATTTTTTTATATTATATACCTACATATATAAAAACAAGATTATTTAAAATTCTTTAAAATTATTAATATTACTTATGTTGTTTTAATTTATTAATCGATTGAGGTATGGGGCTACACCCCATGGTAATAAGTAAGATTTCTTTTGTTAGGTTTTTAAAAACAAATTAGGAAAATATGTTAACTAGCGAAAAACAAAACGTAAACTGCGCTTCTCCTTTTTTCTCTGTTAAGTTTACCCCATGCAAAACAGAGAAGGAAGACCGAAACATTTAGTTTAAGCCAAATCTATACAGGGCTGCCCAGAAGTTCGGAATAAATTTAATATAGCCCTAACCTGTAACTTTTGAGGAAAATGCTCGGACACGTCAGTAGCTGAATATAGAGAGAGCTGACTCAGTGGTGCTGGTGGTGCGTTTTATGATCTAACCCAGGTGGTGCAGGTGGTGCGTTTTATCACCTAACCCAGGTGGTTCGGTGGTGCTGTTTACAAAATAACCCGAAATTAAACCCGACTTTTTACGACCTAACCCAAGTGCTTTCGTGAGGCGGCTTCTTATCTAACCCTAACCTGAACCTGAATATTTATGAACTGACCCGAGATAAAACCCGACTTTCTACGACCTAACCCGGGTGCTTTCGTGAGGCGGCTTCTCATCTAACCCTAATTTGAACCTGAATATTTATGATCTGACCCGAGATAAAACCCGACTTTTTATGATTTAACCTTAGTGAAACGCCGCTGCTAAAGCGGGATAATTAAATCCCAATTTTTATAAGCCATCCTTAAACCCGACTTTTACGATCCGACCTGAGCCATCCTTAAACCAGACTTTTTATGATTTAACCTTAGTTGAAACGCCGCTGTTAAAGCGGTATAGTAAAAAACATTATTTATATTTTCTAACTTAGTGAAACGCCGCTGGCGGGTAGTAAAGCGAAATAAATCCCTAATTTATATGGTCTAACAAGATAAGTATAATAAGGCGGCACATTTGTCACCGCAATAATTATCTATACCTAAATGACCCTTCCTTTTATGGTATGCTCAAACCTTAATTCAAAATTCGATTAGTTAAGGTAAAATAAAATCCATAATATAATTTAATCATAATTTATTCAAAATTCAGGATTATACAAACTACATAATATGTTATGTTCTATACTACTATAATTCTTAACTATGTTATTAAGCTAAACTAATTAGTATAAATTTATCTACCCAAAAAATTACACCCGGTTCGAACAGAACCATCTAAAGCATTATAGCTTAAAAATGCATCGTGTAACACCAATGCAAAAACTTTAATGTTTTTTGCAAATTTGTTACGCGTTTCAAATTCAATTTTTATGTCTACTGTCGAATTTTTTATGTTATTATCCGCTTGCTGACTGGAATCAATGACAAAGACCGGGTTTGCGAAAAATTCATCTAAATCAAGTAGGGGGCTACAATCTTGTCGATTATAGTAACTACGCTGAAAATTTTCGTATGCGTAGTATGCAGGACCACAAAGCTTTTTGCTAAAATCCAAGTTCCATCTTTCATAAGGAAATACGTTGCTATTTAAATACACGCGAATATCTCGAATACCCGCGTTTATAAAATCTATCGCATTCTTTTTGTTTGTCCAAACTATCGGCGCTTATAAAGCTGAGAATAAGATATCTTGGTTTTTCAAGATTGGTACTCGTTTTTAAAGCCCATATATCTGAAGTCGTTTCTCGTAGTGTTGGAAGCTCATATAGATCCCACATTCTATAAGCTATATTTACTTGCGCATTATTTCCACCTTTATTTATGCGGGAAAGCAGCTTAAGCTTTTGTCGATCTTCGGGAACAATATGACGAACTTTCCATTCAATTTTGCTTACATTAATAGTTGCTTCTACTTCGCCGACGTAGCAGTTAACATATGATCTAGATAAAACCATTATTAATTCCTGCTTTACATTAAGGACTCCTTTCAAATAGTCTTCTGCAAAACCCAATAGATATTTTAAGGGTAGCTTTCCGCTAAATATATGGCTTGTTTTGTCCAAAATAACTTGACATCCCTCATTTAAACCCCATCCTGTGGTAAGTAAGTTTTTACTATGCAGTGGATTAAATGATACCAATGTCTTTAACGCTGTGGTGATTCCAGGTTTTCTGACTATAGATACTTGTTCACCACCCATTTCATATCTAATTTCATCAAATAAAAATGCCAAACAATTATTTGACAAATAGCATTTTTTTGTAGCATCACTTGAATTAAATGTACCCTCAATATATATGTAACTATCTGCAATATTGAGTATTAGATCTTGAAAATGAATTGGTATACGGATTTCATCAGAATTGCTATATGTTGGTGACCCACAAGGTTTATATGTATGCTCATTTAAACTGACAAGTGAATAATCAAATACAGGATCATCAAAAACCTCCAATTTTTCACTTGTAGAAATGGTGGCCATATTTTCTTAAATTTTTAGTTGTAAACCCAAGGATTTCAAAAATTCACGATCTGCGATGCTTATATCACTTCCTTTCATATCAACGTTTCTTTTTAGAATGCGTGCTATAGTTTTAGGTTTACTGCTTTTATTATCTTTTATTATCTTAGACGATTTTTGATATTTATAAATCTGAGAATTATATTGAAATCCCATTATGTAATTTTCTTTAATTCTAATTTAATTATAATTTTCTCTCCTTGGAAATTAACCAAGTCTCCTTGATCGTCCAAGATTCTCAACGTAATGTTATCTATAAACTGACGACCCAAAGGTTGTATGGGCATATATATTATATTATGGGGCTCCTTAGAAAGTTTATAACCAGGTTCAACGTCAATATCAAATTCGAATAAAGTATGAGATTTTGTTGAATTCAGATATGCTCCAGAAATAATATTACAGTCAACTCGTATCATTCGAACTTTCATTATATCCACTGGTAGAGTGGATTCATGAAGCTTATTGGCTTTAAACACTTTCTCTGCAAATCCAAGCGTTCTTCCTAAAGAGGATTTTATTGAAAAATCTAAATCCAATGTAGATTTAAGCTGACACTTTAAAGTGTTGTTATTAGCCTCCAAACTAAATATTCTATTCATATCATCAATTTCATTATTATTTTCTAAATATTTCTTTTTTTTTATTTCTTTCTGAATTTCTTTATGGATTTCATCAATTTCATATGCACCTGGTTTAATTCTAAAGTAAGTAAACTTTTTCTGATCAGGATCACCAAATCCAAGTAAATTATTATTTTCATCTATGTTAAAAATTGAATTATAAGTGTAAATTCCCAACAATCCTAAACCATATATTGAATTCTTCTCAAGCTCAAGCAAGGGAAAAAAAGTAGCACTCAACACGCTGCTATGATCTGATAAGGTAAACGTGTACGACATGACTACAAAAAATTTAGATGTATTTCAATATTTATTGTAATATACAACGTTTATCCGATGGTAAAACTTCAATTTTATTTTCTGTTGCTATATTTATATCCTTCATTTTACAATAACAACAGAATAATTTTCGCTTCGGAGGACCATCATTTACATCTCCATCCTCACTATCATCCTGCTCATGCTCAGTACAAAATAAATAGTTTTTTAAATCTGGATCTTCCTGTAAGTGTTTAGGAAGCTTAGACCAAATAAACGGGATTTCTCGAAATGCACAATTTATAATAACTTCTTTGGGCATATAAACTAACTCCTCCTTTGTCATATTTAATGAGCTTCTCGATTTGAAAAACACTTGCATAGATTGAGAGATCTTTTTTATAGCATCATTCTCCATTTCTTAACTTTTTTTTAGCAAGAAACTTTAAGCATAAATGTCCACACCAGACTGTATCAAAATCTTGCTCGCGAATGTAGTTATAGAAGATATTTTCTGTTTTATATCGCCCAGTATACAAATAACTAACTAACTCACTTGGTGGAGGTAAATCTCCGAAGCTATCGTAATAATATGTTTTATCATTTTTCTTCTTATATGCAACCCAATGCGTCCCTACCCCCTCGGCATCATCCAAATTAACAATTCCACTTTCAAACTTGTTAGGACCTGTTTTTGGCATAGCATCTCTCATATAAACACCTCTAAAATATGGAATATTTAGCTCTAATGCATACTTAGACAAGTCGAAATTTGTAAGCGCTTTTGGAGGTAGGGATTTTATTAGTTTTTTGAACTTTTATATGGTTTTAGATATAGCCCCAAACTACTGCGATATGGCTTAAGATATAATACATTACCCTTTTTTCCTTCATCTATATTTTTATCATAACGCTTTCCCAATGAAACATCTTTAGCTGTTTTTATCGCTCTTATGATTCCAGCAGCCCCGCCAGCTAACGAACCCAAAGCAGAAAGTCCTGCAAATATAGGAATCAGAGGTAAAATTCCTCCCTGCTTTGGTAATGATATGATGCGCGGAGTTTGTATTTTTCTTTTACCTCCGTGAACTTTTAATGTTTTTTGCGCCACTATTATTCCCATTTTTGCCATTTTTTGTATATCCGATTTTTTCGGGTCTAAATTTAAACGTTTCTTTAAATTTTTACGAATTTTATTTATAATCCCGCTACCAAAAACTATTTTTTTCTGTTTTTTATTTATTTTAATACTCTTTTTACGTTTAGGTAATGCTTTTTTACATCCTCTACCAAGCTTCTTTTTTATTTTCATTCCACTTGCTTTTTTACTTCCTCTACCAAGCTTCTTTTTTATTTTCATTCCAGTTGGTTTTTTACATCCCATGCCAAGCTTTCTTTTTATTTTCATTCCAGTCGTTACTAGCCAAGCTGCAGTTTTTTCGCCAAAACTAGAGTTTGCCGACTTTACACGTTTCCAAGCACTTTGCTCAAGTTCGTAATCTGCTTTATGTCGTTCACTTAACTTTTTATGTCTTGCATAGGCTATATCATGCTTTTTACATGCAATATCTAATGAATTTATTCCAGGATCACCGCGGGTGAGTCTTTTCTCTAACTTTGTTCCAGGTCCGCAATACTGATATCCAGGTAAATGTAATTCAATTGGTAGCTTATTTATTACAGTATCAACTAAGCCTTTACCACTCGGCTTGCTGCTGCTGGAGCGAGAGGATATACGTCCTAATCGTTTGGCGGCTGACATTAAAATAAAATATAGTGTGCAAGTAACGTATATTTACAGCAATATGTTTATTGAAAAATCAGGTTATGAATTGGAAGTTGACAATCTGGATCAGACCGTTGGAGCAGGGTTGCCGACTACTAAAAGGAATGGACCTTTATTACCAAATTCAATAAGAGCGCTTTTAATAGGTCCTTCAAATTGTGGGAAAACAAATGCTATGATAACCCTTCTAACTCATCCTAAAGGTCTTTGTTTTGAAAATATATATAGTTATTCAAAGTCCTTATATCAACCAAAATATGATTATATTCGCAAAGTACTCAAGCCGATTAAGGAAATTGGTTTCTATTCTTATGCTTCCAATGAGACAATAGTTAATCCTGCGGATGCTAAACCTAATTCTGTTTTTATATTTGACGATGTAATTTGTGAAAGACAAGATACTATTCGTTTATATTTTAGTATGGGGAGACATAAAAACATTGACTGTTTCTACTTAGCTCAGACATATTCTAAAGTTCCAAAACAATTAATTCGTGATAATGCAAATTTTCTTATTCTGTTTAATCAAGATCAAACAAACCTTAAACACATTTATTTAGATCATGTTTCTCCAGATATATCATTTTCTGAATTTCTAGAAATGTGTGCAGAGTGTTGGAAAGAAAAATATGGTTTCCTAGTTATTGATAAAGATAGCGATTTAAAGAGAGGCAGATATCGAATAGGATTTGATAAATACATTTATTTTTAAAATTTTATATCATTTAACATTGAGACAGTAAAGGGAGAGGAGTAAAAAAAAATGAACGATACTTCAGAAATTGAGCTTAAACGCAAACTGATTGAAGCAACTGATGCTGTGCGTAAAAAATATTATAGCATTAAAAATAAGCAATTTGAAAACAAGAGTGGACTTGAAGAATTTTATCAGCCTGTTACAACTCGTTTAAAATCTATTTCTGATGCTGTTCAAGTTGCATCAAAAAAATCTAATATGCAGCCTCCCTCAGCTAACAAAAGCCAAACCACTATTGTAAAAACAACTAGCCAGCCTTATTCGTCTGATGATGTCGATGTTCATGATGACAGCTTTGATGAGACATCTGACGCTGTTTCACCGCATATCAGTACAATACCTGCAGAAGATATTTTCTCAACACCGAATTTAAGTGATACACCTCCTATTATCAAACATGATAAACAGCTAAAAACAAGAAAGATAGACTTTTCCTCGCATGCTAGTCCACATTCAATTTCAATGAGTTATGTGGAAAAAATAAAACGCAATATATCCAGGTTTGATGTAAGATATGGAATTCGCGTAGATTCAAAAAATAAACTTCACATGGGGAACACTGAGGTTAGATTTCCTCCTAGTGAGATTTCCTTTTGGCGTGGTAGTACAAATATTGCAACATATCCAGCATCTGCAGAACTTTTGGATATACTTTTTTTAAAACATCCAAAAGCGTTAGAAAATCCTGATGCTATAAGCGAGCAAACAAAGGGTATATATCAAGAAATTCTACATAAAACAAATGTAATTTTTAATCAATATAATCCAACTCAAGGACTTAACCGCAGTCAATCAAAAAAATATTTATACTTAATAAGACCTCTTATTTTTAAAGAAGGAAAATCAATAGCAAGATTACCGCTAAATACCAAACAACTAAACTTTAAAAATAAAGAATTTGTTTACTGGAATACTCCCCAGGAATTGATCGAACGTCTCCGCCTCCTTTGGGCGTCTAAATTAGCTGGAAGCACGGCACATGATAATGAAATTATATCCATTTTAGAAGAACTACGAGAAGCTAATATAATATATTAAACGCCTTATAATACGTAACATTCCAATTTTCATCTCAGTTTATACATAAAATGATGAGTGTTAACACAATAGATAAATTTGGCCGTAAACGTAAATGGAAAGACTCATTCCAGTTTAAACTTAGAGAAACCCCTATAAGCGCCTACAAACTAACTTCCGACGGAAATTATGATTTACAAGGAAAACGGCTTACCAATGTTTCGCCACCTACAGACTTAAATGATGCTGTGACAATGAATTATTTGACTGAAAAAATGAAAGTATTGGAAGAAAAGTTAAGAAATATGTTAGCTGAAACTACTGAATGGCTAAACAGAAATCTAAGTGCATATATCGATTTTAAAGTGGAAGAAGATTTAACAGAAAGGTTAAAGTATAGCAGTAAACAGTTAACCAATACAATAAACGATGATGTTATACCATATCTTCATAAAACGGTGATTGAAGAGCAAAATGAGACTCTGGATAAGCTAATTACAGAATACATAGATAAACATATAAACAATTTATTAGATAAAAGTAATATCCCAAAAGAGATGGAGCGAATCATAAATGAAAAAATAAAAGATACTAAACATTCAAAAGTGGTGATTAAAAAATAATGTTGAAATAAAAAATGAATTTAACGCGCTGTATATTGGAAACATTTCTAGTTATCAAGCTACTCTAGTCACGTCAACAATTTACAAGATGACCTCTAAAGAAAAAAGACAAGTCGTTGAAGAACTCCATAAACCCACACGTCGAAATTTTTCTAGGCGTAAAACTGTAATACGAGATTATTATGACTATTTTCAAATTGACCTAATGGAGTTTCAACCATATTCACATCTTAATAGAGGTTTTCGCTATGTAATAGTGGTTATAAATTGTTTTTCTAAATTTGTTTGGACTAGACCGCTTAAATCGAAAACTGGAAGCGAAGTTACTAAAAGTATGAAAGATATACTTGAATCGGCAGGATATTCACCTAAAAATATAGGTTCTGATATGGGCTCAGAATTTAAAAATTCGCACTTTAATTCTTTAATGAAAAAATATAAAATAAATAATTTTTTTATCTATAGTAATAAAAAAGCGGCGATTGTCGAGCGTGTTATACGCACATTAAAAAACCGAATATACAAATATTTCTCTTTACGTGGAACTCACATTTGGTTCGATATCTTACAAGAAATTACAGACGATTACAATAATAGCAAGCATAGTACCACAGGAATGAAGCCTTGCGACGTTAAACCTAATACACTGTTAAATGTATATAATGTTCCGAAAATAGCTGTTAGAAAAAAGATACTAAAAATAGACGATATTGTCAGGATAAGCAAATATAAAGGTGCATTCAGTAAAGGATTTGAAATTAACTGGTCTCCAGAGTTATTCAAAATAGTTAAAATTAATATTAACAATCCACCAACGTTTCTTTTAGAAGATATGAATGGTCAGCCGATAAAGGGTTGTTTTTATCAACAAGAACTACAAAAAACCAAACTTCCTGATGTTTATTTGGTGGAGAAAATTATAAGAAAACGAACAAAAAATGGCGTTAACCAAGTTTTAGTTCGCTGGCTAGGATTTCCCAAACCTACATGGGTTAATGAAGCTGATGTCATATTATAGTATTATTAATTCTTAACCTAACTTATTACATATATTTGTATTTGTAGCTTAAAGGTAAATAAAACAACTTTTTAATAAATACTTTGTTTTTTATTTTTAGGTTATTCATTTCATATACAAAATTTTCGTAATATCACATAATATTTGGTGATAATTAAAAGCTAAATATTCTAACATGCAATAATTCTGAATAGATAACTGTAAACTACATACATTTTTAATTTTTTCGGAATATGTTACATCACTATCATAATCGGTTACATATAATAAAATACTAGTATAATGACTTGAGAAATCAATTTCTTTTAAAATTTTTAGTTTATAGTCAATAACATGAAAATATAATTTAATTTCCTGAAGCCATTCTTTACAAAAATATAAAATATTATTATATTTTTCCAATTTTAATAATGTTTGCCCTTCACATGGTATACTTGTAAGTTTAAACTGCTGAAAAATCATAACATTCTCAGTCAGTGTTCCGTCAACATTAACTAATGGAGACATATTCAGCATATGTTCAAATAGTTCATGCCAATCTATATCCATGAATGATATAGAAATGCTATCCTTAGAGCAGGGAGCAACATATGTTAGCTTGACTGTCGGTAGAAAGCCCTGCATAGTACTTATGCCTGTAGAAATTTGTATGGGAACTGTGAGGAGATGTATAATGCTCTCGTTAATCAAATATTTTTCTTCCTCTATTTTTTCGCTATAATTTGGTAGCAACATATCTATATATTCAGGATAGCAGAAATCTGATGAAGTCATAGAAGATTGACTAGCCATGTTATAATCTTAGTTTCTTTAATAGATATATAACCTGCTTCTTTTGTTCGTATTGTTTAATATCTTTTTTCAGTTTTCTAATTTTTTCAGAAAAACTTTTAATTTGATGTTGTAGTTGTAGCGACTTGGTCATTTGGCTTACTATAGCTTAAACCATCTGCTTTAAGTTCTTTTATAGTTACAGTCTCCCTACCCATCCCACCCTCGTTTACAAACAAGTTTCGACAAGTCGAAACAGCTGCCAACCAATGGAAACAGCCTTCGGCAATATGAATCAGCTTTCAACGTCTCGAAACAGCTTTCAGCTTTAGACGAGTTGAAACAGGTTTAGACTTGTCGAAACATGTTTATTCTTGTCGAGATACTTTTTTTTTTACTATTTTATCCGACTTGGAGAAAATAGCATATGGTTAATATTTTTGTAAAATATTAATGAAAATATATTATTAAAAACTTTCATGTATAGCATTTAAAAAGTCGATTTTATAATGACCCCACGCAAGAGTGCTTATTCCGTCAGGCAAAATATATCTCTTATCATCGTTCGCAGATAAAGCTATCTTATTGACCGATTCCGTATGTATACATGCTTTATTGATCTAAAAACAGTTTGTCTACTTAAAACAATATTTTTACTTAAGAGACATGTTTTGTATGCACTATGTTTAAGCCTCTTTATTACAGACTTCTTGATCCCTTTCCCCTTCTTAATAACTTCTCCATAATGTCCACTGCTATTAGGTTTAGCTATAACATAGTCATATAATTTTGGTCTAAGACCGACAAATTCAAGCATGGGCAAACCTTTAGCTTCATCTTTAAATACCCCTAAAACTGCTTTGTTTACCAAAGGAATTGAATATGGATTGTTCAATGCATAATTAGACGTATCAAACTTATTAAGATTATCCTTCATGTCAGCATAAAAATCTTTAGTAGTAATCTTATATATTAATGAATCTGTATCCGTGTATAAGAGTTTTGAATTATCTTTATATTTTTCTTTTATAAAATCATAATGAAATTCGTACATGATAGTCTTTGAAATATCAAGAACACAAAACCCTGCATAAATTGGTTTGTTAAAAACAACTTTTTCTTTTTTAAGTTGAATGCCTACAAAATTTTCATTGAAAACTTTAACGCTATCTATTTTAGATTGAGAAATAAATGTTTGAGCCCCCTTTTTTTGTTGAATATTTTCCCATTGTTTTACAAACTTTACACTTTTTCTCTTTTCTACTGCCTCCATACATTTACCGAAAACCGCATTATTTGCTAATTTATATTTATCTTTATCAAAGTCATTGGTTGCAGCCTGTCTCATAGCAGTATTTTTATCTATATAAATTTTTAACCAATCAGACTGTCTAAATTCAATAATTCTATGAATTTTTTCTAAAATTATACCATGTTGAAGGGCTTGATATAAATTTCTATAATGTATGACATAACGTTTTTTATCGCATAAATTCGGAATTAACTTGGGCATACGACTTGTACCATTAGGTGCAACTATATTTTCAGGGCAAAAAGGAAGCTCGTTATGTAAGTCATGAATTTCTTCCGGATATAATAAATCTACTTCTAAAATATAACCTATTGCGCTCTCATTGTTTGAACATTGATTTGCCACGTTAAAATTTTGAATTTCATCATCTTTAAGCCATCTAAAACCACCATAAGGTAAGTATTGTGATAAAGCTGATCCATATAAGTTGTTGGCATCCAAATAGGTGAGATAAGTTTCCTCTTGTTTTGAATCATACTTTATGTAATTAAAATCATCTTCCAAGTCGTTTGGTATGTACTTGTTATTTGCCACAGCATGACGATGCGCACATTGTACGACGCCGCCTCGGATCCCCTTTCTAATTAGGTGGATCGGTAAGAAGTTCTAGTTTTACCTGCAATTAAAAAAAAAATAAGCATTAAACCTTGTGATGAAAAAATGGAAAGTTAATCATCATACCTTTGTATAAGACAGCATACAAGACCAGGCTAGCGATGGGAGAGTGTAAAAAAAGCAAGCCTCCAGATTGTATAGAGAGCGAAAGAGCCTTCTAAATGATTCGAATATATCAGCCATCAAAATAACATCAGTTTTCAAGTACAAATCTGAATATTCGGCTAAATTCTTGCAATTAAATGCCTTCCAAACTTTCTGTGCATGAATATAATCTTCTTCGCTAATACATTCTTCATATAATGTGCTGTAAAAATCCGATATTGCTGGGAGTTGTTGAGTAGATTCTAGTTTTGCATATGAATCAACAAACTCATAGGGGAAAACTCCCTTTCGTCGCATTAAATTGAACTGATCATTATCTGAAAATAGTCTTCTAGTTTCAATTAGCTGATCTTTGCTTAAAGTCTTTGCAAGGTTTTCTAAACTGTTGGGCATAAAGCGGAAAGAATCCAAAAAACGTAAATAAAAAAATCTTTTTTTCTGATGTGCTTCGTTTAAAACAGCATCATTCACATCTTCGGTTAACTTTATTTTTGCTGTAAATCCAATATAGAGCTCTTTATTTTGTGGAACTACTTCGATAGATTCGGAGTTTTTAAACATTTCCTCGATGCAAATATGAAAATCATAGTGGCTACCATTGTGGAAAAATATAGGTAAAAAGTATGGCGTTCTATATCTTAGATTGCATTTACTATGAGCGGCACCTCGGTATAAGCCTAAAAATCATAATTTAATTACATTTATTGTAAATATAATTTATTTTTGATATTTTATATCTATAATAGTTTTATAATAATAGCTATAGATTAATAATTTTTATCGCTTACCTGAGAAATGGCAATGGTCTCTCACTCTATTAAGAGAGATATCTTCATTACTAAGTGAAAATGCCTCTTGACATAAAAAACAAACTTTGGCATTTAAAAAATCATTTTGCTCCTGGGGTGTTAGTTTTTTCATAGGCTTTGGGTTTGAATAATATTTTTCATGAATCTGTCTAATATCTTGAATTAGCCACTTTGTAAAAACTTCAACACAATCCACACCTCTATATTGTTTTAAAAATGAGAGGGAATTGTCATGTTCGCATTTCACAAAATATGCAAAACTGAACGGTTTGTGCACGTGTGTATCCACTGTATATTTTTTGGATGGATCTGGATTCGCTCTATGGATGGGCTCTAGCAAAGTTTCAAAATCTGCATATACACAGAATGGCATAGGAAATGCTTTATGATGATCTTTAAATTCAATAATATTATTAAATGCATTTGGAAGCTCTGTTCTAACTTTAAGGCAGTCATTTAAATCTAAATGCTTTTTTAATTTATCTTCGGTCAAAAATGTAACTAGACAGCCGTCGCATACATAAATTTGACCATTATGAGAAGTTCTTTGCTTTGAGATTAGTTTACTTAAATCTTTTATGTAACAAAAATGTGATGCCCCCGTTGAAATATCTTCGATGTATAAGAGATTTACATGATTAATTTTTCGTTGCTTTGTATGATATAAAGGTCCTACAACATCATGTTTATCCTTTTTCTTACTAAGTCCAAAAACGTTGACGCTTATATCGCTGTTTTGCTTCTCAAATTTTTGGATATTATTTAATTCCATGGGAAATGATAAATTATTTAAATTTAGTTCATCTAAATGTTCTTCATAATTGCTAACTCTTTCGGCATTTCTAACAGCAGGATATAGATGGTAGAGAATACTATAGGTGAAGCATTTATTATCGCTATTTCTAATATTAATAACAGCTTTTTTATCTTCTATGTCTTTTGGAAGGGGTATATAAGATGATCCTCGGAATGGTTCAAATCTAAGCAAGTTTACTTCTAAATATAAAATTTCAATCATCGACCATCCGGAATCTTTTTGCTAAAATAAAATAAATTTTTTTTAGATATAAGAAACCGAATAATGCTATTAGTATGACTTACCTGAAACTCTTCACTTTTCACTTTCAATATTTCAGAAAATTCTGAATACAGGTCTTCCAAATTTGAGGATATTGTTGCAATGCGATATTTGCTATTAAATGATTTTATTTCATTTTGCACATCATTTCCGTCTTCATTTTGTTTTGTTGCTAATATATAGGAGGCAAAAAGCTCAAAGTTGATTTTCATTCCATTTTCTGCTCATTTATTTTCTTTTTGATTAAATTTAGGACATCCGGTTTAATTTGAGGCATAAATTCATTTACATTTTGTATTGTTTCTTCCGCACCGCTTATTCTATATGTGCAAATGTTTTTTTTTAAAGCTGAATTAATCAATTTAACATTTGGAGCAATGTCGATGCAACAATTTTTTTTATGGAATATTGTTTTTAAGTGAGCGCTCATATTTTTTCTGTTGACATCTATCTGACATTCTTGACATCTAATGGTAGATGACGATGTTGAGGCTCCATCATTTATCTTATTATTTTGTTTATTATTTACATTATTTACATTATTAACCAAAGTTGCAGCTTTTTCGGCTTTTTTTGCCTCACTTCTTTCATGGGTTTTAAGATGTTTTTTAAAAGTATCCTTTCTATTGCTAGTTAGCGGACATAAATGACAACTAAATTGTTTCTGACTACTTGAATGCTGCTGTTTTTGATGTCTTTTTAAAGCTGACAGCGTTGAATAACTTTTATGACATGTAATACATTCCATTTTAATGTAAATGAAATAAAATAAAAGTTAGCAAAACTTACTTTGAAATTATTAATCTTGTAAGGTTAGTTTAGTCTTAACAAGTTGCTTCGGTATCAAGTTTAACTTGGAACTGAAATCTCTATCCCATCAAAGTGTCCTGGCACAATTCGCCTTCGCTTCCTCCTTCGAGGGGCTTATCCCTGGCGGTTGCGCGGCTAGCGTCAGTCGTTGTCTCAGGGGCGGCGATCTGTGCAGGGCAGTTTGAGACCGCCCCAGGTACTGGTTTGGGGTCGGCCTCGGTGGTAGAGAGCATGTCGTGCGTAGTTTCATCCTCGGCCATCCGGGCTGGAGGGGTTTCGTCGAATAATGCCATATTCTCGGTCATTATGATATTTGCCATGGGCTTTTCACGTTCTGCCGACCTGGTGCTGGTTATGCCCAGGTGGTATCCTCTTGTATTCGCCTTCCTGGCGATGGCGTCGACTGTTGCAGGTATGGCACTGTTTGTCCAACGCTGGCAACGCCGGCTATGTCGGATTCTCGCCGTATTTCTTTATTAAAGTAGTTTGCCGCGTAAGTTTCGCGTCTTGCCGACCTGGTGCAGGTTATGCCCAGGCGGTATACTGTTGTATACGCCTCCTCGGCGATGGCGTCGGCTGCTACGGTTGTGGCACAGTTAGTCCAACGTCGGCAACGTCGGCGATGACCGGGTTCCGTATTTTTCTTCTTAAAATTAGGTTGCCGTGTACTTTTACTTCTTCGCCGACCTGGTGCAGGTGATGCCCAGGTGGTTTACTACTGGATACGCCTCCTCGGCGATGGCGTCGGCTGCTACGGTTGTGGCACAGTTAGTCCAACGTCGGCAACGTCGGCGATGACCGGGTTCCGTATATTTCCTCTTAAAATTAGGTTGCCGTGTATTTTTACTTCTTCGCCGACCTGGTGCAGGTGATGCCCAGGTGGTTTACTACTGGATACGCCTCCTCGGCGATGGCGTCGGCTGCTACGGTTGTGGCACAGTTAGTCCAACGTCGGCGATGACCGGTTCCGTATTTCTTCGGCTTGAATTAAGTTTGCCGTAGGGTTTTCCTTCTTTGCCGACCTGGTGCAGGTTATGCCCAGGTGGTAAATTATTGTATACACCTCCTCGGCGATGGCGTCGGCTGCTACGGTTGTGGCACAGTTAGTCCAACGTCGGCAAAGTCGGCGATGGCCGGGGCGTATGAGTATTCTTAAGATTAAGTTTCGGTCCTGCTGGTACCTTGGTACCAACGCCGCGGATCAGCTAGGAACCACTGTTTCCTCACAGTATCGGGCTCGACTACGGCGTCCTTCCACCGGTGCTTCTTCAGCTACGCTTTGCTTTAATCTTCAGGTTCACGTATGCCCTCTTGACATACCCAGGTGCTCGGCAGTTCCGAGTTCGACTGGCAATTTTACTTGGCGATGGTCGTCCAAAGAAAAAGACTTATGCAGATTTTAAAAACCAGAATTACTGCTCAACGAATATTTAGTTGTTTACTGTCTTATGGTTCTGCACCGACTGAATATTCCCAGTGAAATCGCGCTCTTTATAGCCGATTTCCACGTGGCGAATACCACAACAAAAGCCGCTTTTATACCCCTTTTTTCCCCGGTTACGGAGAAATATGTTAGGGGAAGTTTGGGTATCCTCAGACGGTTATATGCAATGATTCAAGCTTCTAAAAAAGCACTAAGACAAGTAATTATCAATTTGAATTTACGTATGTCGAAAGTAATGTGTTAATGATAAATATACATGATGAAAACATTTATTGTTCGATTGCATCTAATTTTTAAGAGTCTAGAAATAAGCAAATAATGTTCTTTATAAGCATCTCGAGTTACCTGTCCTTCCCCTACATCATAGAAGGGTATTTACCGACAAAGTTTGACCATTTTTTATGATTCGAGAGTTGGGTATTCTCTACAGATGTAAATTGACAAGTTTTAACTTGTCGAAACTTGTTAGATTTTAGCTTATATTCTTATTATGAGATTTTAAAATTATGTATGCGTTTGTTTAATTCATTGTAAAGGATTTGTTATTATGCTAATTTCAAAAGTTAAATGTTGGTGAGAATATTGTAATGTGACATCGATGTGGTGGTCGAGAGAACTATGGAAAATGATATTCGCAAAGTTTCTCATACTTTTTAACCCTATGCGTAGGTGACGCTAATAATATTGAATTTTTTTATTAAAATATCTAAAGTAAATATCTAATTTTTTTTTTTTAGCGCTAATTGGGATTTGGGAAAACAAAAAATAAAACAATAATCTTTTTGATGTAAAAATGTATATAAAATAAAAAAAATCTAAAATAATATATGCAGACTAAACTTCATCATCACTGTCTAATATTTGTATTAACTCTCGATCATTTAGTGGTCTATTCTCGAGGATGATGAAATCACCCCCCTCGAAGAAACCATCATCTTCTTGTTCATAGGGGGGTGAGTTTAATAAATCATTATCTATCATCGCAACATCCTCGTCTAAAACCAGTAAATGATCGAGAGCATTGTGGATGAACATATTGGGGTGGGCGACAGCAGCGAGGGGGCTTCGGGGTGGGCGACAGCAGCGAGGGGGGCTTCGGGGTGGGAGACAGCAACGAGGGGGCAACGACTTCACTTGCAATTCTATTTATTAATCTTTGAATTGCGTCACCCCCACGCATTCGTATCTCCCACAGATCACCTCGGCAAGTAGGACATAGCTCATATCCGTAGCCATTGACGTATCTGAAAGTAGAAAAAGAAAAATAGAGAATATTTGGCACTATATAATTTCTAAATTATGTTTAGCATTCTCAACTAGAATTATTTTCTGTTTTGATTATTATTGTTTAATACTTTTTATTTTGATGAAATTAGATATGAAATGGGTGGTGAACAAGTATCTATAGTCAGAAAACCTGGAATCACCACAGCGTTAAAGACATTGGTATCATTTAATCCACTGCATAGTAAAAACTTACTTACCACAGGATGGGGTTTAAATGAGGGATGTCAAGTTATTTTGGACAAAACAAGCCATATATTTAGCGGAAAGCTACCCTTAAAATATCTATTGGGTTTTGCAGAAGACTATTTGAAAGGAGTCCTTAATGTAAAGCAGGAATTAATAATGGTTTTATCTAGATCATATGTTAACTGCTACGTCGGCGAAGTAGAAGCAACTATTAATGTAAGCAAAATTGAATGGAAAGTTCGTCATATTGTTCCCGAAGATCGACAAAAGCTTAAGCTGCTTTCCCGCATAAATAAAGGTGGAAATAATGCGCAAGTAAATATAGCTTATAGAATGTGGGATCTATATGAGCTTCCAACACTACGAGAAACGACTTCAGATATATGGGCTTTAAAAACGAGTACCAATCTTGAAAAACCAAGATATCTTATTCTGAGCTTTATAAGCGCCGATAGTTTGGACAACTACAAAAAGAATGCGATAGATTTTATAAACGCGGGTATTCGAGATATTCGCGTGTATTTAAATAGCAACGTATTTCCTTATGAAAGATGGAACTTGGATTTTAGCAAAAAGCTTTGTGGTCCTGCATACTACGCATACGAAAATTTTCAGCGTAGTTACTATAATCGACAAGATTGTAGCCCCCTACTTGATTTAGATGAATTTTTCGTAAACCCGGTCTTTGTCATTGATTCCAGTCAGCAAGCGGATAATAACATAAAAAATTCGACAGTAGACATAAAAATTGAATTTGAAACGCGTAACAAATTTGCAAAAAACATTAAAGTTTTTGCATTGGTGTTACACGATGCATTTTTAAGCTATAATGCTTTAGATGGTTCTGTTCGAACCGGGTGTAATTTTTTGGGTAGATAAATTTATACTAATTAGTTTAGCTTAATAACATAGTTAAGAATTATAGTAGTATAGAACATAACATATTATGTAGTTTGTATAATCCTGAATTTTGAATAAATTATGATTAAATTATATTATGGATTTTATTTTACCTTAACTAATCGAATTTTGAATTAAGGTTTGAGCATACCATAAAAGGAAGGGTCATTTAGGTATAAATAATTATTGCGGTGACAAATGTGCCGCCTTATTATACTTATCTTGTTAGACCATATAAATTAGGGATTTATTTCGCTTTACTACCCGCCAGCGGCGTTTCACTAAGTTAGAAAATATAAATAATGTTTTTTACAATACCGCTTTAACAGCGGCGTTTCAACTAAGGTTAAATCATAAAAAGTCTGGTTTAAGGATGGCTCAGGTCGGATCGTAAAAGTCGGGTTTAAGGATGGCTTATAAAAATTGGGATTTAATTATCCCGCTTTAGCAGCGGCGTTTCACTAAGGTTAAATCATAAAAAGTCGGGTTTTATCTCGGGTCAGATCATAAATATTCAGGTTCAAATTAGGGTTAGATGAGAAGCCGCCTCACGAAAGCACCCGGGTTAGGTCGTAGAAAGTCGGGTTTTATCTCGGGTCAGTTCATAAATATTCAGGTTCAGGTTAGGGTTAGATAAGAAGCCGCCTCACCAAAGCACTTGGGTTAGGTCGTAAAAAGTCGGGTTTAATTTCGGGTTATTTTGTAAACAGCACCACCAAACCACCCGGGTTAGGTCATAAACAGCACCACCGAACCACCTGGGTTAGGTGATAAAACGCACCACCTGCACCACCTGGGTTAGATCATAAAACGCACCACCAGCACCACTGAGTCAGCTCTCTCTATATTCAGCTACTCACGTCAATTTAGTTTTATATATGCTCACATTTTGACGTTATTCGTTTGTTTTTTATAGACATTTGTCAAAGATATGACGACATCGATCTTTTTTTTAAATGGAAACATACAGCTCGTGATACATCATTTGAAAGGTAATATCTCGTACAGTATGCTCGTAAATTTTGGCGCGATTCTGTCAAACTATTTCAAAATCGCGGCTGTTAAAAGTTTTAAAAAAATCCCTATTTAAATAAGCGGAAATGATAAATCGTTCATGTTTTTTTTACTTTTCAAGGTAAGAAATCTTCATTGTTTCACGTTCTGACATTTTATGTCATTGTGAACTTGTAATAGATATTTATGTTATAAGGATCATAATAACGATCATTATGGTACTAGCCGTGAGTATTATTGGACGAGGCGTCAGCCGAGTCCAATAACACGGCGTGTACCATAATGATTGTTTATGATACGAATTTCATACAATATTTTATATTCCGACGATTTTTGTGTTTTTTTTTATGAATTTTAAGTTTTCGTCAGTAAACTAATAGCTTGATTTTAATAAAACCAGGTAAGTATAGAAATATTTGTTTGTATTGTCATTGTCAGAATTGAATTTTTAATTTTAACGCTTTTATATTTTTCATTATAGTACTCAGTCCTATAATGAAATCATTATAGTACTCAGTCCTATAAAGTATGTCATTTTGACACTGAAAATGAAATCCATAATAATGTCATTATGACACGTCGGAATATAAAATTAATTTAGGTTAGTTCCGAAGTATTATTTTACAAATGGTTTTGTCGGAAAGGCAGCGTATCGAAGTCTTGATATTGTTAGGATGTGGAGATAAAATAAGAAGTCAAAGTGAAGTGTGCACCTTATTTAATGCTAAATATCCGGAAAATCAAATCTCACAGGGCATTGTTAGTAAAATATTCCACAAATTTGATGAACATGGCACAGTAAAGGACTTGCCTAGGAATGGAGGGCCACGTGTTTATTGCATTATCTCTGCAGGATAATCCGCATGTTTCAACAGTTTCATTGGCTCAAAATCATGATACGTCTAGAGGTACTATTGGAAGATTTTTGGAAGCAGAAAAATACCACCCTTATAAAGTATGTCTTGTCCAAGAGCTTTTCGAAGATGACTATGATAGGCGTTTGCAATTTTGCGAAGAAATGATGAGACGGTGTGAGGAGAATAATAGGTTTTCACAGAACATATTATTTTCGGATGAAGCTACTTTCTATTTAAGCGGGGTGGTTAACAGACATAATTATCGTTTCTGGAGTCAAGAAAATCCACGATGGATATTTGAAGCGCATACTCAGCGGCCCCAGAAAGTAAATGTATGGGCAGGTATCGTTAATACCGAATTTTAGGGCCATTCTTTTTGGAAGGAAACCTCACAGCTGAACGGTACCTGGATTTCTTAACCTTCGAGTTGAGGCCTGCTCTAGCTGTAATTTTTCCCAACGAAGTAGATCCAGATATACCTAATGAAACAATTTGGTTTCAGCAAGATGGTGCTCCCCGCATATTAGTGTCAATGCGAGAAGATATTTAGATCATATATATTTCCAGGTCGCTGGATTGGACGACGTGGTACAATTGAATGGCCACCGAGGTCCCCATAGTTAACGCCTCTAGACTATTTCCTTTGGGGATATTTAAAAGAAAAAGTTTACCAAAATAGGCCAAATAATATTGAAGATTTGAAAAACAAAATTAGATTGGAGACACATAACATACCGGCTGAAGCTATTTGAAATTCCGTCGACGGATTTTACCATCGTCTGGGAGCATGCCAAGTAGAGGGTGGAGGACATTTCCAGCATTTGCCACGTTAAAGCGCCTTTTTGTTGTGTTTTGTTTTGCTTCGTTACATTTTTATTTCTTTTGACAAAATAAATAACAAATAAACCATAACTATTGTTAAGTCATTATGTCACAAAATGTCAGAACGTGAAACAATGAAGATTTCTTACCTTGAACGGTAAAAAAAACATCAATGATTTATCATTTCCGCTTATTTAAATAGGGATTTTTTTAAAACTTTTAACAGTCGCCATTTTGAAATAGCTTGACAGAATCGCGCCAAAACTTATGAGCATACTGTACGAGATATTAGCTTTCAAATGATGTATCACAAGTTGTATGTTTCCATTTAAAAAAAGGATCGATGTCGTCATATCTTTGACAAATATCTATAAAAGAACAAACGAATAACGTCAAAATATGAGCATATATAAAACTAAATTGACGTGTCCGAGCATTTTCCCCAAAAGTTACAGGTTAAGGCTATATTAATTTTATTGCGGACTTCTGGGCAGCCCTGTATAATAATATCATACTATAATAATAGTGTACAGGGTTATCCAACCAAGACTAGACAAGGCGATTTTTTGACTTTTCCTGTACTTTTATAAAAAAACTGAAATAGCCATCTTAAGTCATTTTCTCCCGCGAATTCGAATATCTTCAGCAAAAAACAATTGAACATCAAACAAAAGTACTAGGGGTCACTTTGATATTTTTTAAATGGGATGCCGTATTTTTAATGAGCTTATCCGATTTCTCATATAAATTTTGATCTAAAATGTTGGATTTTTGATTCAAAAACGCCTTTTTTCTTCAGTTTTAAATTCGGAAAATGTTCGTCTACCGTAAAAATTAAAAAAAAAAAAAAATTAAAAATCCAACATTTTAGATCAAAATTTATATGAGAAATCGGATAAGCTCATTAAAAATACGGCATCCCATTTAAAAAAATATCAAAGTGACCCCTAGTACTTTTGTTTGATGTTCAATTGTTTTTTGCTGAAGATATTCGAATTCGCGGGAGAAAATGACTTAAGATGGCTATTTCAGTTTTTTTATAAAAGTACAGGAAAAGTCAAAAAATCGCCTTGTCTAGTCTTGGTTGGATAACCCTGTACATAGCTACTATATGAAATTGCTTTCGAGGATCCTGTTAAAAAACGAAAAAAAATATGCGTTTTATAGGTACCGAAACCAAGCATTTAATGATTATATTATTATAATATACAGGGTGATTGATGGTGGATGGCCTATTAGGCGTTCTGGCGAACTAGTCAACGGATCACTTTGAACATTTGGGAACTTACATAAGTGGACGTGCTCTCTCCTTTAAACATATTTTTGACTGTGCAGTGTTGCCGATTCTACTAAAAAGTACTAGCTACTTTGATATTTTAAATAGAGTACCCTGTATATTAATTTTTTTTAGAATTCCCATTAATTTATTAATAAGTTCTCTTAACATTTTCCTATACCTTTCTGTCATCGTTTTCGAGATAATAATTAATTTCTGTTTTTTTTTTCGCAAGGTTTGGCCTTCAAAAACTGCCGATATTAACCTGAACTAACATATTTGTGTGCAAGCAATATTGTCTAAACATAATATGCATGGTTATAAGTTTACCAAAGTTAAATTTCTTAAGCCTGAGGACTTTTCACAAAGAGTTTTGTTTTGCGAAAACCTAATAGTTCATATTCAGGAAGACCCACAATTCTTACGGAAAATTATTTGGAGTGATGAATCGAAATTTTCTCGCGAAGGAATTTTTAATAGGAAAAATATTCATTATTGGGCGGAAGAAAATCCCCATGTTACGAGAGATTCAACATTTCAAGAAAAATTTGGATTTAATGTTTTTTGTTTAATGATGGACGACAAAATTCGATATTTGATGTATGATGAAAACTTGGCTTCTAGAAAATACTTGAAAATTGACTTGACGCCTTTAGATTTTTACCTTTGAGGTACTGTCAAAGAGATTGTTTACAAAACACTAGTAGATTCACGGAAAGAGTTGGAAGATCGGGTAAATCGCGCTTTTCAAAGTTTAGATGCTGATGAACTTAGACTTACTACTGCAAATGGTGTTAATACTCGAATTCTAAAATGCTTAGATGTCAACGGTCAACATTTTAAACATTTATTAAAAACTAATTAGATTTTTTAAAGTCAAAAGAAAATTATTTGTATGTCGCCCCGTACTCAACAACTTAGATTTGGTTAAGTAACCATAACTGCTTTGAATTTGTTTAAATTATAAATAATAAATCTATAAAGTACTCTACTATTTGATAGTAGTATAGTACAACTGACAAATAAACTAAATAAATAATAGCAGAATGTCAACCATTTCAAAACAAGAGTTTCCATAGGCTACTTGTTAAATTTGACTGGAAACTCATTATTGATCTGTTAACAATTAATTTCGCAAATAAATGCTCATAAGTCAAAAACTGTTCTAGATGGGTATAGGAATATTTCATATAGAAAGACAAAAAATTTTAGGAGCTTTTAGAATCAGAGATAAAATACAGGGTGTTCCATTTAAAAATGTATAATTTTAGTAATTTTTCCAAATCATCAAAATATTTGTATTTCTGAAACACCCTGTACTATAATAACTAATATATAGACACAAAGTAAAATGTCTCTGAATATTACCTAACTTTCCACCAAATTTTCATGTCCTAATCTGTCACGAAGTCAAAAATATCGGCAGCTTTTTAGCGAAAAAATAAACAGAAATTAATTATTATCTCGAAAACGATAACAGATAGGTATAGGAAAATATTAAGACAATTTATTAATAAACTAATAGGGATTCTAAAAAAAAATTAATATACAGGGTATTCTATTTAAAATATCAAATTAGCTAGTACTTTTTAGTAGAATCGGCAACACTGCACAGTTAAAAATATTTTTAAAGGAGATGATGGTGATCCGTTGACTAGTTCGCCAGAACGTCTAATAGGCCATGCACCATCAATCACCCTGTATTTATCTGAACTTTTCGACTCAAGATTGGTTCAAGAGTCACCCAATAAAATTAGTACTACATAACATTATGTAACTATAATTAGCCACAATATCTATTCTAGAAGCTTTTCTCTTTCAAATTACTGTATTGGTTTTTGAAGGCCCATTTTTCTTACAACATATAGCAATATGATACTCATATTATTTGAATTACAAATTGGTTTAGATGAAATACAATAACATCCTTCAGATGAAAAATAGGTTGTATAACAAAATCAGGGCAAAAACACTCACAAACACGGCTCACTCATGAAATGGCCTTTTTTGTGTTGATTCATTGAATTGATGTTTGGCTGGCTGGCTGTATAGACGGGAGCGCAGAATATGCGTAGTGACAACAAATCCTACTGACATCCCTAGAATATAGGGCATAGAAAACAGAGTAAGAGTGCCGCAGGCACTAACTCTAAAAATGATACAAATAGTAGTAGACCTCAGATATAAAAAGAAATAAAGCGAAATAAATTTCAATTCAAACACAACTTTAAACTTTTTCTGCTATTTGTCAGCTTTTATCCTCAGTTCCCGCGCTCAAAATCCTCGGGTGCAATAGATAATGCTCACAGTCATCGGTTTACCGAACGGAGTTTCATTGTTGGCTCGGAAACGACTTAACGAACGAAATTTTAACAATCCGACCGGAGACCTCACCGGGGATTAACACCATAACCAAACTTGGCTTCTATATAATATAAGTATGTCATGGTCGTCAAATATCCGACGAGAGAGAACGAAAAGTTATATTGAAAGTAGCTATCTTCGGACTTTGGGACGGATATTGAAGATCATAATTATTCAACGAGGGGATGATGCGATGAACAGGATGAAAAGTATTCAGTATAAACTTCTTTTGCGTTACGGATTACAGCATTCAAAGAGTTTACAAATAATGACAAACCTCGGGGTTCGGTAGACAATAACAGCTGTTTCCTAGATATTACCACTCGTCAGGTTGCCATAACCTGGATATACCAACTCTGAACTCCTACTTAGTACTGATACTCTTTTAAGTTAGATTGAAAATCTTTCACTTCTTTTTAATTAGAGATATCTTTTATTTTTTTTTTTATTTTATTGAAAGCTTTTGGATTTATACTTGGTTTTATTTTGGTTAAGTTTTTTGGAAATTTTGATTTCAATTTGTTTTTATTTAAATATAGTTATTTTTGAATAAGATACCATTCAGTTCTGTTAAGGCGGGAGTCAACCTTTCGGGTGTCTAAATCTTGAGTTCATGCGTGGGCGTGTATGTAATTCGGTTATTAGTCTGTTCCGTAATATGTCCGTTCTGCCATAGTATTTCTTGATAATATTGTCGTAAAACTGTATCAATGTGTCTATTTTCATGTCCATGTGTAGTGCGTTCGTTGGAAAGTAATTTGGTGCGTCTGTTATGATTCGGAACGTCTTATGTTGCATTGCATGCATTTTTAACAATTTGGTAAGGACCGGTCGTATTATTGTTTTATAGATGGTAACTTTTGCTTTAAAATTGATCCTGCTATTTTTGTTTAGCAAAGGGTAGACGGCGCGCAGCTGATTCTGCGCCTTGGCGACTCGCTCATCAGCGTTATCACTCCAGATAATATTTCTGTCAAAGGTTAACCCAAGGTATTTGATCTTTCTTGACAACGTTATTTGGACATTAATAACTTTAACCTTCGTTTCCCGTCATTTCAATCGAGCCTTTGAGAAAAAGGTGGCCTGGGTTTTGTCAGCAGTCAGACGAAGCTTTCAGGTATTCAACCAGCTCCAGCATGATGTTGCGTTGAAGACGTGAAGCTACTATCCAAGGCACCCCTGAGGTGGCAGTTATCGCAGTGTCATCACTAAATAAATATAGGTGGGTTTGCGGATGCTTCGGTACATCACTTGTATAGATATTATACAAAACAGCTGCCAGCGGCGAACCTTGTGGAACGCCCGCCTTAATCTGTTCTATTTTAGAAAGTGTATTTTCCGTTGACACCACGAAAGTTCTGTCCTCAAGAAATGAAATTATTACTTTGATTAAAATGTTTGGCATACCTAACCTTACCAATTTTAGTATAATACCATTGTGCCAGACCTTGTCGAAAGCTTTTGCGACATCTAAAAAGACTGCTTCCGTAAGCGTCTATTAAACCCTCTCAGTATATTAGTTGCCAACCTTGTTGTTTGGCGCACTCGCTCACTGTGCAATGAACAGCCCTCAAACCGAACTGCTCTAGTGGTAAAATGTTATTGTCAAATACAAAATCAGTTACTCAATTCAATAATACCTTTTCAATAACCTTGACTAGACACGATAAGAGACTTGAAACTGAACTTGGCAGTCCAGCGCTTTCACTGCCAAATAAAGAACACATTTAGCAGTAACAGCACAAGAGCGCCATCTCGATAGCCTATAAGCTGCAATGCAAGAAAAAACCACACTATATGGATACGCCATGAACTCTACTAGAAGGACACGCAGTTACCGTGAAAAAAAAAGTTGTTTTATACTATCTGATATTACTAGAGATGGTAATCTTATCCTTTTACTGCTGAGTGTGATCTGCATTATTTGGCCTTGATCACGAATCCGTTATATGGATCATGGTTGTTTCTTAAGTGAGTCTGCGACTATTACTTCTATGTCTTTATAGGTTGCTGTTCAGCGGGTTAATTGGGGGTTGATTTCAGAAGATAGCGTCATAGTTAATTTAAAGGGGGGCAGCAGGGAACTAGTTTACTTTTAAATAATTTGTTGGTTCGGTGTTGTATTAATTCATTTTAATGGAAGAGGGCCACGAGGTGGCACAGGAGTGAGCCAGTCTCTCAGCAGTCCGTATGGTTGGTTGGGATTGGAGTGGATGTATGATCGTGTAATGAGAGCGTTCAAGGAAACGTCCGACCGTTTGTAGTAATCGATAATGAGTTTGTCTATGTGTTCAGTGATTGTCGGCATTTTTAAGGCATTGTGTAGAGTATGTACCACCGTGAAGCGTGGAGCACCTAGACTGGTGTTTTTGACTTTCAGTCTGGTTTGTGGAAATTTGCTTCTGACTGTTAAAAAGTAGATAGCTTGGGTTTTGGCATCATTTTTTTAACCATGTATGTGACGTTGCAGCTTTGAGACTACCAACCTTGATTGCTCGGCGGTGGCGGTAATCGCGGTATCATCAGCAAATAGATACAGTTCTAATTCGAAGAAATAGTCCATTCTCAAAGGGAAGTTGAAATATACGGAGAGGAAAGAAAGTCAAAAAGTCTTTCTCCACTGATTTAATAAAATTAAACCTTTGACTGCTCTTTATTAAATCAGTGGAAAAAGACTTTTTGACTTTCTTTCCTCTCTCTAGATACAGTTCTGTTTGACCGAATTTAGGAATATCGCTGGTATAGATAATGTATGGAGCCGGCGCAAGGGGGAGCCGTGTGGTACTTCGGCTCTGACGTGTCGCACAGTCGATATCGCATTCTTTAAAAGCCTGTTTACATTAGGTGCAAAAAATGTCATGCAAAGTATTGCTTCTGCAAAGAATTGCATTGCGTAACCGTTTACATATCATGCAAGGAAAGGATGAAAGCATTTTAACAACCAGTTGTACTAATTACTAAGCACGTTTGCAAATAACGAAATATATTAGTTTATCTTGGCTTGGCTTTGCTCCGCATGGATCAATGGATGAATTGATTATTTTATGTTGGTACCTGTGATTTCACACAAAAATTGCATGCCATGTGACATAAAAATAGCGCGTGTTCTAATTTGATGCAATGCAGAGAAAATTGCAACAGCTGATTGCAAAGTCCCAAGTGCGCATGCCTACAGGCAATTTTTTATTGCATTGCACGTGCAATTTCCTAATGTAAACCGGCTTTAACGAGACCGCGAAAATCCTGTCCGTCAAAAATGAATGAATCGCCTTTATTCGGTAGTTCGGCATACCTAACCTTATTAACTTTAAAATTAGTCCGTCGTGCCAGACCTTATCAAGGGACTTGCTGACGTCGAAAAAGATCGCTCTCATGCTGAATCGTCTGTTAAAGTCATTTCGTATATTTGAAGCCAGTATAGTCGTTTGGCAAATCGTGCAATGAGCAGTCCGACAACCGAACTGCTCTGGTGGTAAAATGTTTTTGTCAAATACAAAATCGTTAATACGATGAAGTAAGAGCTTTTCAACAACCTTGCCAATACACGACAGAAGGCTAATAGGCCTATATCTGACTACCAATGTTTGATCTTGTCCTGGTTTAGGGATAAGATCCACTTCGGCCTTTCTCCAAACCTTGAGGAAATGACCTTTTTCGGTAATAGCCTGTGCAATGTTTACTACGTCTGTTATCATACTGTCAGGCAAGTTATTTGTTGTCTTTATCGTTATGCCGTCGAAGCCCGGAGCCTTTTTGACTTTGACACATTTAGTAAGGTCCTTCCATATGAATATTGCGATATTTTGAATGGGGTGCTCGATAGACCTATAAATTCTTATCGTTCTGGAGACCTGCGCATCCCTCTCTGGACCCATCGTGGGGTTGTCATTGAACTGTTCGTGGAGGCTCTCCGCGAACAGTTCAACCTTTTCCCTGGGATCGGAGACTAACGCGTTGTTAAGAGAGTTTCTGACAAAGGACAAAGGTCTTTTGTCGTCCCTCGTCAGAGATCTGGTCATTCTCACGAATCCGTTGTTAACACGTAATCATATAGCCAATAAAATATTTGCTTTGGGGGCTGACAGTCCGTGTTTTGACGTATTTATTTAAAAAAATTGTTTAAGAATTCTTAAATATCTGTTGAGTGGAGAGTTTTAATTTTTGTTTTTTTTTGTATTTGTGGTGAGTTTATGCAAAAAATTTGATTTTACAAATATGGGTGCGACTATCTTATTTGACATAGTTGTGAAGTTTGTATTAACTCATTAACTTCCGTATCACGGGCCTCTATTCGGATAATGTCAATTTCACATATACATAAAGTCGGGCTCAGACAACTCGTGTACTTGGTAAATATGCAAATAATTGTACATGTGACAAGTATATTCGTATTCACACAATCTACCGACAGCCGATGGAAAAGGGTAAGTGCCGAATAATTGTCCAAGTTGACCGCTCGCACGACCGGAGAAATATCCCCAAGTGACAAATAATTGGCAAGTACACGAGTCGTCTGAGCCGTGACCACGGATGCATGTAGATTCAGACTAAAAGCGCAGGATTGCCGAGTTCAGTGCAAAGTTGGCCGGTGTACCCATCAGGTTATGTCAATCTGACGAGTGGCAGTAACCACGATGGCTGTCATTGCCTAGCGGACACGGAAAGTTGGCTAATATTTTTGAACTCCTGTTAAATAAGCCGTGTATACAGGGTGTTAATTAATGCCATGCAGATATTTCAGGGCGTGATAGTACTCGTCAAAATAAGAAAAAATGCAAATATATGCATGGTCTAAAACGTGTTATTTTCTATATACAGGGTGGCAAAGTTTCAATTTTTTTTCTCGTATTTTGCGTTTTCTCTCTCATATTCTGTGATAATTGTTTCAAGCTGAACCACGTACTGGTGGGCTGCAGTGGCTCATCGTGTATTTCTACCATGCACCGCTCTGGGTGGTATCAAGCGGGCAACCTCAGTTGACCACTTGCCATGAAAATATTTGTAAAATAGGCTCAAGTCGCCAACCCGCCTTCGATGTTCAAGGCTTTCCAGGTTGTTTGTCAGACTATGGTCACCGATCAAGCGAATGGCTCTTCTTTGAATGGAATCTAGCACTCTAAGGGTATGTTTAGGAGCAGAGCCCCAAATATGCGAATAGTACTCCAGCGATGGTCGAATTTGGGCATTATAGAGCATCAAAAGTTGTTGGGGTGTATATAGCTGACCGTACTAATCGATTATCTGACCTTTGTTTCGGTTAGTGCAAGTACATGAGGTTTGGCAAATTGTAAATGTTGATGGAATGCATTGATGTTCGAGTTCAGTCCTCTTATATTGCAGAAGTCAATTTGGAAGCTGCTAATCTCGGGTCTTTTAACAACTCCAGTTTTCACACCATTTGCATTTAGAAAATTGTTCGAAGGACCCGCATGGCAACTGGACATGGTGGAGGCTTGGATAATTTCGCTTGATAAAGCGCCAGGACCCGCCCCCACCCGGAGATCCGGTCGGGGGGCGATTTTAACTCCGGAACATTTTGATCTTGAAACCATCATCATAGCATTTTTCATTTATTTCCCACCCTGGAAGCCGAAGTCTTCGGCACAGTGACGAAACGTTAGCTCAAAGAGCAACTTCACACCACCTAAGCCGATGCGATAGTATTTCACCGGGCTACATTTATTTATAAAACACAAATTTTTTTCTCAAAAATGTGACAAGATGAAAAAAATGCTAAAAATAAAAAAGTTGTAGTTTTAGTTGCCTAATGCGAAAATAATTAAAAATATCTTAGTTAAGGTGCCTTCCGGGACGCCACTGGACTTAAAAATTTTAATCTAGACAAGGCCAAATTAGCCACTTGCTACCCTAAATAACACTGCCAAATTTCAACAAGATCGGCTAAAGGATTATTAAGTTATTTACGCAAAAACGATTTTTTTTAAAAGTTTGACACCCTCTATCTTAAAAACGAAGCATTACCGGACCCATGTTAATATAAACTTTTTGTCTTAGAATCACTCAAAGAATCACCTCTTGAAGTTTAGCCACGTACTTAAATAACACCCCGTATAGTAAGTTTTTATTTGAATATTGCAATAATAAATCGCTTAAGGATTTAAAATCGGCTTTCAGCATAAAAAAGAATAAAATGTTTTCATTTAATGAAAATATTTTATAACATTATAAAGCATGATGTGCGCCGTGGACTCCCGGGCGTGACGAACTAGGCAGGGTTTAAAAGTTATTAATAAAAAACTGGTTTTCAGGTCCGGCCTTTAAGGGAACATATCTTGTCGAAGGGTAGGAAAAAAATTAGTTGTTACCAGAAAATTGGAAACTATGAGCGACTATGAAATTGAGAGAGATGCTGCAGATACTACGTCTAGCCTATTACCGCCCAAATTAAGAAAATTATATGAAAAACAATATGAATATTTGATAACCTGGTGTCATTCCAAAAAAGAAGAAAATATACAGAAAACATACCACAACTCCAAGCATATTTTCTTCAAAAATCGAGAACACTAAGGTCGACCTTATGATCCCATGGTAAAAGCGATGCTCCAGGTTAAAAACAATATATAAATTTTCCAAACTGACAAATAGATATTATTAGTAAAAAGATAAGGTGATGGGTACAAACAAACCTAATACTTAAATCTAAAATTTTGACAAAATGACAAGTGGATAAATTCCTAAGAGAAGAATAGGTTAGGTTGGCAATGATTTAATACAATCAAAATTATGTTTCCACCGTTACTTCTTGGTAATATATTTATTTATATTGTTACTGGAGGGATTAAATACACATTTTAAAGGGATTTAAAACAATTTTAATCCCACGGTGAATAAAAGTGGCACTTTTGTCTCTAAAAATAGGAATTAAATTAGCCTTTTCAGCAACGGAATGCAAAAAGTTTTTTTTTTAATTAGTCGTTCCGCCCTTAATTGAGAATAAGTTCAATCCGCCCATCCAATGTCCAGTGATGCTTCCGCAACTTTTTTCACCAATTCATATATTCGAATATTTGAAAATTATTCAGAGCAGAGGGCAAAGGATGATTTTCAAAATATTTGTTACCGAAAAATAATTTCCGATTAATAATTTAAGCTCGAGGGATATTTGGTAAGAGAATTTCCTAAAATTTGTTAGTGTTTATTATACATATAATACGAAATAAAATTTGTGATGTAATAACTTTGTTTTTGTACCTAAAAGAGATAATACAAGACATGAACATCAGCACCAAAATAATGTTTTTCTGCATCTACAAATTATTTTATTTTTTATCTATCAACACTGAGAATAATTGAACCATTAGAAAGTTTGTAAATCCCTAGTTTGCACCGAGAGCAAAATTTTCGCTTAGCACTATTAGAGTAATCATAACAATTATAAAAATATTTTCTATTG
Organism: Polydrusus tereticollis; assembly: GCA_963920685.1. Taxonomy (NCBI): domain Eukaryota; kingdom Metazoa; phylum Arthropoda; class Insecta; order Coleoptera; family Curculionidae; genus Polydrusus; species Polydrusus tereticollis. Next base: position 31,960,493 of record OY987328.1, on the reverse strand, counting down.
GTAACAATCTCGCTTATTTAAACATTTCTTATTGTCTGTATAGGAAAGGCTGAGACGTTTAGCAAATCAGTTTCCCGCACTTATAATACAGACATTTATAAAAGTCAGCATAATAGTCGCAGCGATTTGTCGACTGCGTGTTATTAGAAATCTTATATTCCCAAATAAACCGATTAATATTCGTCACCCCAGCACCACCTGGTCCCAGTCATTTATGTTTTATTATGTTCTCGAATACCGCCTTTGTCGCGTCGATGCACTTGCTTTTTGTGTTAAACAAACAAACAAATGCCTAAGAGTAAGTGATAAAGTTATAACTGATAAAACTGTGCACAAATAGTAAGTAAGTATGTATTCTATATACTATAATATATAATATGATAATATTTGTTAAAGCATTTTAGTCGAGAGGCCAACCACTCTCCGAAACACGTGTACAAATTGTCGGGTAATCGCTTGAAATCCCGAAATCGGTGTTAGAAATCATTGAAAGCACCACCGTAGTCGCAGAAATCGTTCGAAATCATTCCGAAATCCCTAATCCCGAAATTCCGAAAAATATAATAAAGCTAGTAAGTTTTTTTTGAGAAATATATTTTTTTTCTATAAAAACTATAATTTTTCCTTTAAGCGGTAGTTTTTTGTTTAAACGCTTTTATAAGTGAGTTATATTTTTGAGTATTTAATATATTTTATCTGTTGATATGTATAGCTTAAAATTCTGTATACCTGTTATAACCTTTGTTTTTCAAAACCGTAACCAAATATAACTAATAATTACGTGTTTATTTTTATTTTCGTTTTAATAAAGATATGTTTGTAATATATAAATATAGGTCGTTTTTTTGATTTGGTTATACAAAATTGTATACAGAATATTATAGAATGCCTTCTATTGTCGAACAAATTCTAGTAAATACAATCATAAGTTAATTCCATTAACGCCATATAATATATTATTTATTATATTTTGGATAGTTTTCATCTGTATAAGGTTGTTTCCGCTAAAAAAAGAATCAACTAGGATAGAGCCATATCAAAATCAGGAACATCTGGCGAATAATATCTCATGAAAAATATGCTTTCGTAAGTGGACCACAAGCAATTCTTATAAACGGTATACAAATGTATATTGGTCACTAGTAACATTATTATAGTACTTAAAACATATTCACTAGCTGTTATTAAAATACCTCTATATTGGGTATAAAACAGATAACCGCTACTAATAATCTAATTACTAAGAACAACTATTTTAGGGTATAACTACTATAAGAAGTAAATTATTACCACTTTTACCACATTTTAGCAAAAATTTTTTTATCAAGCTTCCAATATGCGTTTGGTGCGCCCCAACCCTAACGAATCCTAAAATAAAGCGTAAAAATAAGAAAATATAACAAACGAATAAACACCAAAACACTACATATTAAATTAACTGGCTATATAAAATTGCTAAAAATCCAGAACACAATAAATAATATTCAAATAATTAAAATAGTTCAGTCAATATTCTAAAATTTTGGGCAAACTATTACCACACTCAAGGAACAGTACAATATCACCCAAAGGTTACCACACACAACATTATTAAAATGTCATCTAAAAGTAACAAGAAGGTGATTAAAAAAGTGACATAAAGATTGTTAAATTAAAAGTAAAGTTGCACAATTACCAGAAAAATAAAATACTACAAAAATCACACCAATACAAGGAACACTGAGACAAGAGAAACAGACTTCAGTACACTACGAGCTATCACAAAAAAATTCGTCTACGGTATAATAAGCTTTAGAAACTAAGAGAGCCTTTACTTCTTTTCGAAATTTTTTAAGATTTTGGATTTTTCTCGTTTTTAGAGGAAGGTGATTAAATATTTTCTTACCATTGTAGAATATAGAATTTTTGATTTGACTGGAATGAGGTATAGGTAAATAAACATCATCATAATATCATAGGAAATATTAGCGGGTGATAAAGTTCATAATGCCCGGTGATTTTCGTAATGCCCGGTAATTATTATTAAAGAAAATATTGAACAAAATTTGTATTTAATTTTAGCAATTTTTTTACATAATATTATTCTGTTTTTCCTATGTTAAATGTACAATTTTTGAATTTTCCTGAGAAAGAAGCTGGACCAACTATGAAATTTTGCGACTCGATTGCCGAGTTTCTCGATGTGCATGCGGATTCCTGCTCCATTTCAACATTAATTAACATATTTTCTTTTTCAGTAATAGAGCTAGCTCTATATAACCCTCCGCTACGCTAGTACTCTTCCACTTTCCGTGTAGCTTAAGGGTTGCAAGGGAAGCACCACCCTCGATAAGAAGTGTGGACGAGGTCCGACGTAGGCAATGTCCTGTATATTCCTTGGCGTTTTCTAAATTAGGAAATTTTGCTATGATTGAAGGAACACGTCCTAGTGTATTTTTACCCACAGGCATAGCTATGCATTTACCATTTCGGTATGTAAGGAAAAATCTGCGTTCCTTAATTCCTTTTAGCCTTAATGCAAGGTACTGTCTAACCAATTTTAAGGCATCTGTTCGGTCTCTTTCGATTATAGTAAAACTTTTAGGCGTAGCAGTTTTAGTTTCTGGTACCTTGACAAGCATAACAGCCTCCTTATCCTCAATATCATCAATGGTCGTTTATGCCATCTCATCCCGTCTTAGGCCGACAAAAACTCCTATTACGAGTACCACTTTATGCAGCAGGAAGGTATCATTCGGCCCATTTCTGATAAAAGTTGAGACTTATTCACCTTCCAAAACTTTTGACTTTTTAGGAAGATATTCCTTTGATTTAACTTTTAAAAATGCTATTAATTGACAATATCTTGTTTTCCTTTACTATAAGTTCAGACTTCACCTGGGAATATTTTGTCCAAACGCTATTTGGCGCATATTTCTCCGACTAAAATAAAGTAAAAATAATTAAAAATTGTTATTACCAATGAGCAAAAGGGTTAATATACCAATTCCTGAAAGTAAGCCATCATTACTGTTTCAGTAATCACCGTAATTTGGTTTTTTACTTTCCATTGTAGAAAATTTTCATACTCCTTGTCGTACAGGGCTTTAGAATTTGCCGGTAATAAGTTTTTCTTAGCTTTTTCAGCATTTTCTAAAATATTTCATGGAATTTCCATATTTTCGTTTATAAAACGTAAAAGACGCTTAAAATAAACAACCCTTAGCAACCGTCAAACTTATTCTATGACAACCGATCAAAGCTCACTAAATACTAAAAATTGGCGAAAATAGTTAAAAAAAATGCAGTACTTATATTTTAAAATTAATGAAAAATAAAGTATTGTATACACCACAGGCGTTACTAGACTATAATGCCCATCGGACGAAAACTATCCCTCGGGCCAAAGGCCCTTGAGCTAGTTGCTTTCTAATTTATATATACTTAACGCCCTTGGTACATAAATAACTATTAATCAATTCCATGGGTATGTGGTATGTAGGTATACTAATTTTAACTTTCATTTGAAATGTCAAAAAATTTCCACTTATAAAGCTGAATTTATAAACTCGAAGCCGGCGTCGGCGCTCGCGCTGGCGTGGGCGCTGAAAGTTAAACAAGTGAATCGTAATGGAGCGATTTATAAACTTCGCTGGCGCTGGCGCTGGCTGGCGTTCGACATAAACCATCTTTATATTGACAGCGCCGGCGTTGATAGAAAATCCGTAGCGCCGCGTCATAACCAATGGGATTTTAGCATTTCTGTCAAGTCATCGTTGGCATCTGCCAAACTGTCAACGGCCAATCGTCATTTTAATTTTACTACCCCTAAGACACCAAGTAACTTCTTCTGCCTTGCTAAATCCATTTATCTAACTCTTTCTTTTTGTTCTAATAACTGGCTGGAGAAAACACCACCAAGAGTACAAACTAAAAATGTCAGAACTGTCAGATTATGTTTTTATTTGTCAACACTGCGAACGCCAACGCCAAGTTTATAAATGCCCACTATGCATGTCTAACACGAGCGCTGGCGCCGACGCCGACGAGAGTTTATAAATCCAGCTTTAATACCATGTGTTGATAGGAATATGAAAATTTTTCCATAATTGTCCCGTTGCTATAGGTAACGTAAACAAAAAGGAGACTTCTATTTGGCTAAATATAAATGTATGAAATTTTCTTAATAACATGCCAGTAAAAGAATGATTTGCACTGCGGTGCATAATAATTATTTTAAAAATAAAATCAATATATGATTTTATGTGTAAAGGACGCTTAAAGCCACTATGCGCGAAGAAACTAAAGTTTTAACTTGTCAATAAAAACCTAACCAAATAAATATTGGCCCATATCGAGTTGCATCCCGAAAAAGGTATTCTTACCTCGGTCGAAAAAGGTCACAACCGAGTTGCATCCCTTGTAGATAAAGCTCTACATGTGTTTGATAGCCAGTTATGGATGGAGAATTGAAGCAACGTTGCCAAGTTTATAAAAGAATGGTTTATTGGAATAATAATTCGTCAATCACAAATCATATTATAAAAGAATTATAGACTTATATTGGTTAAACAGCGCTAACACGGCATCTAATCCACCTTTTTGGGTCCAATTCGCCTTTTTCAAGTTCACTGGGGAATATTATTATTAATTGTTTGCCCCTTTTATAGACTTATATTGGTTAAACAGCGCTAACACGGCATCTAATCCACCTTTTTGGTTCAATTCGCATTACCTGCAAATTATCAATTTTAATTTAATCCTCTGATTCTTTTTAATCCTCTACTTCTTTTTAATCCTTAAAGCTCGGCAACACTGCAAGAATAATTTCAATTTTATTTTAAAAATCAAGTTTAGCTCGGGGATGCAATTCGGTTGTGGCCGGGATGCAACTCGATTGTCAAATTCTCTACCTACCTTCTGCGGGATGCAACTCGATTTGGCCGAAATATTAATCAAATTAAATATTCACTTCACAGACTCAATTCCACCCTCCCCTCGTTTATTGTCCTGGCAACGTTGTATCGGCCCTGGCCGTGCAGCTGCAGCTATATGGTGTGCAGCTGAGGTCAAGGACGTCGTATCCGCCCTCGTTGTCCCCTTTCATTCTCCCCCCGAAACGGTATCGACCAGGGGGCGGGTCTTATAGAGCCTACGTCATTGCCAAGGCCCGCAGGTCAGGGAAAGGTCGCGTGTTCAGTTTAGTTTAGAATTTAGGATGAATTAAATTTGGTTGGCGATGGTTGCCAAATTGAAACATAAGAGGATCGGACCGCACGAAAATCCAGCAGTTTTTGACTCAAATGCCAAAGAGCCCATGCAATATATTAAATTTTTGTTGGCGATAATTAAAATATATTATCATTCATTGTTATTTCTTATATTTATTGCAGTGGTCATTATCTTTGCGCTGCACCTGTATGTTAACTTTACTTTGTATTGTATTTGTAAATTCTTAGCGTTTCTTGAGTTTGTTACATTATTTGACGTGCCTATCCCTCTATCCTTAACTATTGCACTAAATTGGGAAGTAAATAAATTGTCTTTGTTCCACGCCCAGTCTTGTTTCTATCTGCACGCCTGTTATAGGGACATTATATTTATTTAACATGATAACAGCTATACGCTATAATAACTACATTTATTGGAATGAGTTATAGATTTAAATGGAAACATCACATGTCCAAATTGAAGCAAACAGTCACATTTTCAAAAACTGTTTTTAAAAACTGTTGCTAATTATGTCGTCTTGTACGTACAATTAGCATTGCTGTGACTCATTGAATTTGGAGGGACATACCCATCTAAGATAATGAAAACATTTTTGTTCAGTCTGGTTCTGTAAAGCCTTAAAGAAGGGATAAATATAGTCTATCTGGATGTCGAAACGTTGACAAATACAAAAATTATTTTTTTATTTTTCTGTCTTTTGATCCTTACCCGACAATTCACAATTAATGAATAACTTAATTAGTTTTATTTCATTATAGGTAATCATAAAAAGTTTTTGCCGGGATAAATAATATAAGTGTCTGCAAGTTTTGGTGAAACCAGCAATATACAGTTAGGACCTATGCCAGTTTAATTGACCAATTTCGTAGATGAAAAACAGTATTGCTTTACTACCACTTACAATACTCTCTACAATAAATACACGTTATATACAGGGTGTTCACTAAACATACACAAAGAATCCAAGGGGTGGATTCCTTGGGTAATTTTAAAAATATTTTGGCCCTATAATGATTTTCAGATTGCCGCTTTGATTCAAGGAACGAGACGATAAAAGGTTTTAGACGAAATCAATATTTTATTACAAAAATATTGCAGTACGGATTCTTCATCTACAAGGACTGGTGAAAATGACTCCCATCAGCTAGGATGGGTAGTGTATTGTTTTCAATAACCTGCATTAACCTGATGTGTTAAACGACAAAAACGTATTTTTCTAGGGGCTTCCGGATCAGTATTCATATGCCATATGCGTGCACTTTTCCGCACTAGGGCTGGATGTTCCGTCATCACTGATGGTAGTGTTGAAAGTTTTTTCAATACCTACTGACGCGGGGAACAATACATCAACAGTCACATACCGATATCGCAATTTGTGGTTGCTCGTAGAAGGAATCATTGTACACCTAACACGCGCGGAAAGTAAAAGTATCACTTTCCGCACTTGCTATAGGTAAATAGCTATTTTAAGCAATTTTGTACTCCGTTGGGCCAGTGCAGTACGCCATAGTTTTATTTAAGTTATATTAATAATAATTTTGAAAAATGTATCAATATTGTTTTTGTCTAAAAACTTTCGCCCTGTATCTTCGGGACAAAACGGTTTTCTGAAAATAAAATCATAAGACGGCAAAATTTTGTCAATCAAGGAATCACTCCTTGAATTTTTTCCGTATATTTAGTATTTAGTAAACACCCTAGGGTGTTCCTGGATAGCGATCCATATACAGACATTTGGCTTCTCTTGCATTTCTATTTGCAAGGCCATAGATGAAATGCATCTCAGCTAGTTTGGCATTGTTGCATGATTATAGCGATTATAACGAGTATTTAAAACACTTTTTACATCAACAATTTACAACTTAAACCTTTAATTTATAAACACACGCAGAGACAAGTTACGATTTCAAATGCGAACTGTGAAAATTAATAAAGAGATTATCCAAATAAAGCCAGAGCCTAGAGGGGCATCTCAAATCTCTATACAGGGTGATTCAAAAGTACTTCGACAAACTTCGGGAGGTAATTGCCGGCAATATTTCAAGATGAAAAGTTCTTATAAACAGTGGTCCCTGGCGACTTCGTTACGGAGACACAGGGTGTTGAAATGTTAGAAGGAATGGTAATAATTTTTAAATAACTCCTTAACGAGTAATTTTTTTTTTATGAAATTTGGTGAATTAAATAAGCATCTCAGGACACTTATTTTCAAAGTAAAACACATTCGTAAATTTAACCAGTGGCGTCGGTACAAAATGTGGCTATCATATTTTTTGTGGAAACTATGCCTAACCTAACCACACCACTGACTTATTTGATTTTAACTTTTTTTTTATGAATCCCCCATTCAATTACAACAAAAACGTTCACGTGTGTTATTTTGCTACGAGGGCCAGTTTAATGTCAAATGATTATTTTATTTGACTATACACAAATATTAAAAAATATGTTTTAAATTCAAAGATTTATTATGTAAGGGGTAAGGTATAACATTTAGTTTAATTATAATTAAATAAGGGCGTTGCAAAAATTATATGATTTTTAAATAAATTGTTCAAAATGTCCACCTTCAGCCAAGATGCAGGCATCTAATCTCCTTTGCATGGAATCTCGTACGCGTGCTAAGATATCTGGTCTGTTTCTTATTGCCTCAAAACCATCGATTATTCGGTTTCTTAGCACTTCTGCATTTTCGACTGGCGTCTTGTAAACGATTGACTTCAAATGTCCCCACAAATAAAAATCAAGAGGATTTAAATCTGGGGACCTTGGTGGCCACGGTTGATTTCCTTCCTCAACTCCCCTACCTATCCATCGATTTGGATAAATTTGATTAAGATGGGTCCTGGCCACTATGCTGAAATGGGCGGGAGCTCCGTCATGCATAAACCATATACGTCTTCGAGTTTCTAAGGGCACATCATCCAGTAAGGGAGGAAGTTCATTTTCCAAAAAATGTCGGTACGTCTCGCCATTAAGCCGAAGTGGAAGAAAAAAAGGTCCTATTAAGTAATCGCCAACTATTCCCCCCCACACGTTTAATGAAAATTGGTATTGAAAATTTCGTTCACTAACGGCGTGGGGATTTTCCAAAGACCAGATATGGTTATTGTGAAAGTTTGTAATCGCACTCTGAGAAAAATTTGCCTCGTCCGTAAAAAGTACATAATTTAAAAATTGGGGATTTTCAGCAAATTTTTCCAAAAACCACTGACACAAATTAATGCGCTGAGGAAAGTCCCTGGGTAAAAGAGCTTGTACCCTTTGAATATGGTACGGATACAACTGCTCATCGTGCAGAATTCTCCAAACTGTGGCTTGGGTGGAATTGAGAGCATCAGCAATTATTCGAGTGCTTGTATCTGGATTTTCCACTACAGCATTTAAAACAGCTTCTTCTAATTCTGGAGTTCGGGCTGTTCGCGGTCTTCCAGGAATGTCACGTGACCTCGCAAAACTCCCTGTTTCAGCTAAACGTCGGTGAAGATTTGAAAATGTTTCAGCAGCAGGCAGTACTCTGTTAGGATATCGCTCTTGATAGATTCGTCTAGCTGCTCGTGCATTTCCATCGGCAAGGCCATATACAAAATGCATGTCAGCTAAATGCGCATTATTTCTTAAGTAATCCATACCTTTTAAACAATACTATTAATATTCAATGAAAATGACAAAACTGAGAAATAAACCACATAAGCAACTAACTGTCAAATATGTTTTAATTCACGACAAATGCATTTCCAAAGCCGCCTTGTCAAAATAGAAAATATTAGAAAATAACATACAATCAATAGTCAATCGTTTACAAGACGCCAGTCGAAAATGCAGAAGTGCTAAGAAACCGAATAATCGATGGTTTTGAGGCAATAAGAAACAGACCAGATATCTTAGCACGCGTAGGAGATTCCATGCAAAGGAGATTAGATGCCTGCATCTTGGCTGAAGGTGGACATTTTGAACAATTTATTTAAAAATCATATAATTTTTGCAACGCCCTTATTTAATTATAATTAAACTAAATGTTATACCTTACCCCTTACATAATAAATCTTTGAATTTAAAACATATTTTTTAATATTTGTGTATAGTCAAATAAAATAATCATTTGACATTAAACTGGCCCTCGTAGCAAAATAACACACGTGAACTTTTTTGTTGTAATTGAATGGGGGATTCATAAAAAAAAAGTTAAAATCAAATAAGTCAGTGGTGTGGTTAGGTTAGGCATAGTTTCCACAAAAAATATGATAGCCACATTTTGTACCGACGCCACTGGTTAAATTTACGAATGTGTTTTACTTTGAAAATAAGTGTCCTGAGATGCTTATTTAATTCACCAAATTTCATAAAAAAAAATTACTCGTTAAGGAGTTATTTAAAAATTATTACCATTCCTTCTAACATTTCAACACCCTGTATCTCCGTAACGAAGTCGCCAGGGACCACTGTTTATAAGAACTTTTCATCTTGAAATATTGCCGGCAATTACCTCCCGAAGTTTGTCGAAGTACTTTTGAATCACCCTGTATACAACACCAGTGAATACCGTTGATGACTTACGAAATCGAATATTAGATGCATTTGAAACCGTAAGAAATACTCCGGGGTTTTCGAAGTACGGGCATTAATGAGGAGAAGATTGTATAAGATGTATAAGGGTTGGTGGATGTCACTTTCAACAATTCTTGTAACGCAGTTTCCTTGTTATTGGTATTATTAAGGTTTTTGTATTTTAATAAATCATTGCTACAAAAACCGGGTCATCCCAGCTTTAATTTTTAACAGGTTAAATTATTAAAAAATAGAGATTATCTAAATAAAGCCAGAGCCATGTTTCGGTTAGTGCGGGTACATGAAGTTTGGTAGATTCTAGATGTTGATAGATTACATTGATGTTCGAGTTCAGTCCTCTTATATTGCAGAAGTCAATTTGGAAGCTGCTAATTTTGGGTCTGTTAACAGCTTCAGTTGTCACGCCATTTCCATTTTGAATGTTATTCGAAGGACCCGCCTGACTATTGGACATTGTGGATGTTGGGATAACTTCGCTTCATGAGGCGCCAGGACAATTATTTTATGTTGCCGGAAAAAAAGTAAGCAGTCAGAGCCCACACAGTGCAAAGTTAGTCTGTATAAGCGTCGCATTGACGTTTTAAGCGACCATTAAAACCATCTTGTATCAAAAAGCTTATTGAATAATAAAATATTTACGGATATTCACTTTTAACATGGAATCTATTCGTTAACAGATATGTATATGTGAAGTACAATCGTGTTTTCTGAAATTTAGACCATTTTAAAAAGTTTAATTTCATCTAGCGAAATACAGAGAATAGTTTTTGATTTTTTTTTTCTTAATAACGGTCGCAGATACAAAAACATTACAAGAGACTAAAAAGTTTTTAAACAAAAAAAAAATAATTTCGTATATTAGACTCTACCAACCGCAAAAGAATTCAAGGTTTTAAGCTATAAAATACATTAGTGATATTACAAAATGGTTCAGTTTACAAACTCAGATATGGCCGATATGCATTTTGTCTATGGAATGGCCCAAGGCAATTCCAGAACAGCTAGACGCATTTATCAATATCCTCATCGCATTGTACCAAATAGACAAACAAAGAATACATTAAAGGCTGTGCGAATCAGGCACCTTTCAATGGTCGGCTGCTCTTACTGGGAGACCTGCAACAGTAACAGTGGATATGGAGAAAGCAGTTTTAGATGAAGTTGAGCGTAGCCCCAATACAAGTACACGCAAAATTGCACAACAGTTAAACATTTCTCACTTTACTGTACGGCAGATTTTAAAGGAATATCAACTGTATCCTTACCACATTCAGCGTGCTCAAGCGTTATTACCTGCAGATTTTTCCCAGCGAGTTGTTTATTGTACTTAGCTTTTGCAACAACAGGTAGCATCTCCAACATTTCTATCAAATATTATGTTTACCGATGAAACGTGTTCTTCCCGAAATTCAATTATGAACTTTCATAACAATCATATCTGGGCTGAAAAAAATTCCAATGCGGTTAAAGAAAATAATTATCAACAACATTTTTCCGTGAATGTTTGGGTTGGTATTGTAGGTCAATATTTTATTGGATCTCATTATTTACCACCAAGATTAAATGGTCAAGAGTATCGTCATTTTTTGGAATTTGTGTTACCTGAACTATTAGAAAGTATCCCACTGCCAGAAAGAGGCGCAATGTGGCTTATGCACGATGAAGCCTCACCTCACTTAAGCATAGTTGCACGTCAATTTCTGGATGAAACTTATAGTCGCGCAGGTTCACAGTAATGGCCACCCAGGTCACCGGATTTAGATCCCTTAGATTTTTTCCTTTGGTGGCATTTAAAATGCCTCGTTTATAAAACTCCAGTCAACACTAAAGAATAATAAAATTAATCCAACGGATACGGGTTTCATGTGATCAGATAAGACATAAACCGAGAATATTTCAACGTGTTCGGCAATCGATGTTAAGATGAGGTAATGCTTGCATTGAAGTTGAGGGAGGACATTTTCAGCAACTATTGTAAGTTTCGTGTTACTTATTGTTAAATGTTTTCTTACTAAAAAAAATAGCGTTCCATTTGTTTCAGTGTGATTTTAATTAAGCGTTTTTCTTGTTTGTCTGTTTCTTTAATTTGCTGCGTTACCACTGCACTGGGAAAATAAGACAAACAATTTTTAGCTTAAAAGATTCATTTATAATCATTAAAAACTGGCACCAAGTTTCAACGTCATATTATAGTTTGCGTCTTCTTGTTACTTAGGATTTTTTTCTAAATATTTCAACACCCTGTAAAAAACAATTTTTTATTATGTTGTCCCAGTGATGGTATGCTTTTTCTCAAAAGCGAAGCAAGATACGAAAAAAATGCAAAAAATATAAAAGTTTTAGTTTTAGTTACCTAATGTAAAAATATACAAAAATTTCAAAAAATTTAGTGGCGCACAATTTTTTTATCAAGAATCTAGACTTAAAAATTTTAATCTATGTAGGGCTAAATTAGCCCCCTACTACCTTAAATAGCACTGCCAAATTTCAACAAAATCGGCTAAAGGATTATTATTAAGATACTTACGAAAAAACGATTTTTTTTTTAAAGTTTGACACCCTGCATCTTGAAAACGAAGCATTACCGGACCTATGTTTATATAAACTTTTAGTCTTAGAATCACCCCTTAAAGTTTGGCCACGTACTTAAATAACACCCTCTATGTAATGAAATTGTGAAAGCCACCGTGTTTTCATTTATATCCTAACCAGCCTAAACTCACCTTTCTTAACCAATAATTAAGGAGCGTCAAAGTTTTACATTATTTTTTAACGTAAGTCAGTAATATTAAAATCTGGTCAGAGGGAAAAGACTACGAAGAGCACTTATGTGCACAAACATCGAGGACTGACGGTGTCAAGTTTAAATCAGGTCCTACGAAAGAATTCTACAAAGTGACAACACTGTAAGACTTTGCCGTCTTCGGCAAAGATGGCGACCTGAAGAAGAGGCAAGCCGCAACCACGTGGGAGATTTCTGGTGCTTATGTAATATATTATAACAATAAAGAATAAGTTAATGAAATCCCCATCACATGGTAAGATGTAGCTTAGAGCGATATCTCGTGACGTTCAAACGCATCAGCTGGCCCAATTTAATGTGATGCGTTTGAGTGCCACGAGATGTTGAACGTTAGTTATATCTCACCGTCAGTCTAACCTTTATTTTTCTTGTCCTTTTATTTTTATCAGTTCGGTCTTGTGCAACCTTGTGGAGCTCAACTATGGTAAAATGAAAAATAACTAAATTGTGACAAAACTTGTCACCCGCAATCAAAAGTGTAGCTGCAATAAAGTTTACCATGGGAGTAAAAAAGCTTTTAAAAGCACTTGATGGGGGAACAGAAACCCAGATAAAAATAAAAATCCTGCAAACATAATATTTGCCCTAAAATGGAGAATTCTATCACGTAAGATCAATTTGTGTTAAATAAATATTACAGCGTGATGATGTGATTCGGCTGAACGATGACTCCGTTTCTAACTTTAAAACTCCCACAACAATACATTTATTTTAACAGAAATGAGTTTTTGATTGGCAATTTAACGTTCGCGGAACATAAAAGTCATGTAATTTGCATGCGTAATAGTTATTTTATTAATTTCAATACACTAATAATATCACCACTGGGGGTGCCAATCCCGATGGGTTTTTCTAATCCTGAGATGAAAGTTTTAAGGGTTTAAGAACTTAAACACATTTTTTTTAAACTAAAATATACAAATTAACAAAAAAAAACACCTCATCGAATTGGAAGAACTTTGAATAAGCACCTACAAATCTATAATATAAATACTATAATAATTATTATTATGTAAAAATTTTCATATTCTTTTAAAAATTTTGCAAAAATCTGAGTATTTCAAATGTTCAAATTCTAAGATCCTTTATTGTCTTAAGAACATTAATCTTGTTGACAGAGGTAAGTAACGATTGTAATTATAGTAATAAACAAAGTATGAGAGTACAACAACAACACCAAAACACTTAAATACAACATATTAAATGAGATATAGTTCTACACATTGTTGCAATTAAGAAGTAAGAAATGTAAAAAAAGGTATACCGGGTGTTGCATCGTCGAGCGGGACATAGGAAATCCCATGTAATTTTAAATGGGGTCAATTATTGGCATCCCTAATTATTTTAGAGAAAAATTCTATTTAGGTTTATTAAAGAGCACTAAAACCCACATTCAAAAGAATAACTTTAGATATTTTTGATCGGCCAAATCGAGTTGCATCCCGCAGAAGGTAGGTAAAGAATTTGACAATCGAGTTGCATCCCGGCCACAACCAAATTGCATCCCCGAGCTAAACTTGATTTTTAAGATAAAATTGAAATTATTCTTGCAGTGTTGCCGAGCTTTAAGGATTAAAAAAAAGTAGAGGATTAAAAAGAATCAGAGGATTAAATTAAAATTGATAATTTGCAGGTAATGCGAATTGAACCAAAAAGGTGGATTAGATGCCGTGTTAGCGCTGTTTAACCAATATAAGTCTATAAAAGGGGCAAACAATTAATAATAATATTCCCCGGTGAACTTGAAAAAGGCGAATTGGACCCAAAAAGGTGGATTAGATGCCGTGTTAGCGCTGTTTAACCAATATAAGTCTATAATTCTTTTATAATATGATTTGTGATTGACGAATTATTATTCCAATAAACCATTCTTTTATAAACTTGGCAACGTTGCTTCAATTCTCCATCCATAACTGGCTATCAAACACATGTAGAGCTTTATCTACAAGGGATGCAACTCGGTTGTGACCTTTTTCGACCGAGGTAAGAATACCTTTTTCGGGATGCAACTCGATATGGGCCTTTTTGATGAGCCCGTTTACGGGTTATCGCCGATTTCTTTTTAACTATTTCTCCTTTTTATGGCCCCGTATTTGCGGGCACCAGTCAAGGTAAAAGATGACTGTCAAATAAAGTTGTCATTTTAAAATGTGTGCTTTATTGTTATAAAAACTCGTACATCGAAAATATTAAAGGTGTATTTATGAGTACAAATTAATCTGAATAAAACTAAAATAAAGTATCCAATTACAAGGTTAATTATGACATTTTACATGTTTCAATATTTTACTAATTAATAGGTAGGTACTATTAAATTGTTAGAACTTTAGGATTTAAGAAGATGTTCAAACATTCCTCAAAATGACAACTTTATTTGACAGTCATCTTTTACCTTGACTGGTGCCCGCAAATACGGGGCCATAAAAAGGAGAAATAGTTAAAAAGAAATCGGCGATAACCCGTAAACGGGCTCATCAAAAATATCTAAAGTTATTCTTTCGAATGTGGGTTTTAGTGCTCTTTAATAAACCTAAATAGAATTTTTCTCTAAAATAATTAGGGAAGCCAATAATTGACCCCATTTAAAATTACATGGGATTTCCTATGTCCCGCTCGACGATGCAACACCCGGTATAAACCCTATTTTAAAAAAGTATTTTCTGAACACAATAAAAGTATATTTGTTAGGACACTAGAAAGACAAGATTGGCTGGATGTTTTTGGAACAGAGAGATCTGATGTAAACAAACAATGGTCAAATTTTATGGTCTCTTTTCTGAATATTTTTAATGAATGTTTTTCAAAAAAAAAGCGACTATCTATACTAAAATACGGATCATATTAGGAAAATAAAAAATAGACTTGATATTCTCTTATTCTTGAAAAACTGGTACACATATTATAAGGAAGCATATATAACAATTAAGAAAGAATATGATAGTGAGTTAATTAAATGTAGATCTGAAAATTATACGAACAAAATAAGAAATTCGGATAATAAAAATAAATGTATGTGGTCTATTTACAATGAAATTACAGGGAAATCTAAAACAAATAACGCAATGGTTTCTGGAGATACTGAGAACATATCAAATAATTACAATGAATTTTTATTAAATGTTGTTTCAAACCTTATCAACAATTTAAATCCAATAAATTGGCATCGTAACATTCAAAATATTGTAAATAACTTTGAAATAAAATTCGTAACAACAGAAGAATTATTACGGATATGCCAAAAAATAAAAAATAAGCAAAGCAGCGGAGAGGATGAAATTCCTTCTAGTTTAATAAAAATAAGTATTCCAGCAATCACTGATGTTCTGTGTTAAAGAATCAATAATTCACTGCGAGAGGGCATCTTCCCTGACCAATTAAAATTAGCGTTAATTAAACCGCTATATAAAATTAAAGGAGATGAGGATTCACTGGACAATTATAGGCCAATTAGCCTACTTCCGGATTCCTCAAAGTTGTTTGAATTGGTGATGTGTAAGTCAAAAGACTTAAAGAGTGGTCGTAAGAAAGGGCAACATCAGTTCGAAATCAGAAATAATGTAAAATACAGTGGGTATCCCGCAGGAAAGCATACTAGGCCCAATTTTATTTATAATCTTTGTCATTGATTTAAATTTTGAAAGCAACCATCCTTATTGTAATATAACAACATATGCTGATGATACCAACCTATTAGCGGGAGGCGAACAAATTGATGATGTAGTAGATAATGTTGTAGCTTCAAAAAATGTAAGAGTTGGTTTGAAATAAATAGGCTAATATTGAACAAAGAAAAAACCAATACAGTATTGTTCCGAACAAAGCAGTCTAGAAGGGAAATATACCTGATTCAGTTGTTGTAGATGATAATCAATTCTCCCTACAAAAAAGTACAAAATTTCTTGGTGTTTATATTGATGAATTTTTAGATTGGTCAATACACATTGATTATCTTAGTAGTGAACTTAATAAAACTTGTTATTGCCTCCGTATTGTTTCAAAATATTTAAATGAAACCGCTAAAAGAACGCTGTGTTTTGCAAATTTTGAATCATCCGTTAGATTTGGTATTATCTTTTGGGCTGGAAACTCTAAGATACAAAATATATTTATGAAACAGTTTAATTTTTTTATAAGAACAAAAATACATCTCATGTACAAAATCAGCATAGGTATAATACCAGAACTAATGAATTAAATTGTCATGTCCATCGTCTAACCTTATCGAAAAAAGAGTCCGTACTATATGGGTGTAAGGTTTTATAATAAGCTAAGTGCTGAAATTAAAAATGCACCAACGGAAAAATTATTCAAAAGACAATTAGAAAACTTACTTGTAGACTTGGAGCCATATAGTACAAAAGATTTTTTGGAAATATAAATAACTTAGGTATTTTGTTGTTGACGTCATTTCATTTTATATGTGTTGTACATTTTTGTATATACGAATGTAATTTGAAATAAAGGTGTCTAAACTAAAAAATCTAAAACTAAAACTAAAAAGAGATATCTAATAGTCAAGCTATATTAGTATATTAGTCAAGCGGGATTAATACAATGCATCATCATAATACTCATGAATAGAGTGTAATATACCTTTTCTAATAAAAGTTTTTTGGTTAGTCAAGTCAAGACAATGTTGTCTTCTCAAAAATAAAGTGGTAAATAGTTAAAGATCTTTTTACTGGCATAAATTAAAGATTTTTTAATCTGGTTAGACCAAGGAACGGGTTAGTTAAAGGTGAATGATTGACGTGTGTTATGAGGAGAGGGGGCAGAAAATTCAAAACAAATCTTGGGCATACTCGATTCTACAGGAGGAATGTTCGGTGGAGTTTTTTTCCTGAAAATTACCGTTGAATGTGAAGAGAATAGCCTTACCGACCAAAACGATCTTGATCCGTTCGTTGGGACATTCAAGAAGTTTGTGTTTGGTCCTCTGGTTGTCTGCTTCTTTGCTTTGGTTTATCGTTTGCTTTAATTGGTTCAGGGCCGTAGCTAGAGGGGGGCTGGCCAGGGCAAAGCCCTGGTAAAAAAATATTGAGCCCTGGTAAAAAAGATTCTGAAAAGTTGTTTGACAAGTTTAATTAAATTAATTAAATAATTTTTGTATACGGACAGAACAGAGTTCCTCGACATGGAGTCATTTTTAATAAAATTTCACAATCGTAAACAAAGAAAATTGCAACTTTTTTAGTTTTAATGATGTTAATTATTATTCTGTTTTAAAATTTATTTTGTTTGTATTTTTGTTCATACTTGTATGCTTTTCTATGTAGATATTCTAACAATAAGTGTTATGCGTCTTGAAACTTTTCTATTATTTTCTATTTTTATCATATGATATTTGTGCATTGTAATGTAAACCAGAGAATAAAAGATATTTTTAATGTTTGGTACTTAAGACTTAAGTTCTTACAAAATTTATAAATATAATTATTAGTTCCTTGTTATTTAATTAAATATATTAAATGCACAATTTGGTTTCATTTCTCAGGGAACAAAACAAAGTAAATGGCGATGTAAGTTTCTACCTATATAATAAATAGAGTACATGCATATGAAGCATGTCGATCGTCCTTTTACAGCGTCCCTTAAAAATAAAATATTAATATAACCCCAAATTTATAAAATTTTTAGGAATCTATATTACTCAAAATCCTTCTTTTAATGAACATATGAAAAAGTTATGTAGAAAATTAGCTTCAGTATGTTATGCCTTGAGAGTACTTTCTCATGAAATAAATATGGCGGTTCTTCGAACTGTTTATTTTGCTTTAATAGAATCTCTTTTGAGATATGGAATTTTTTTCTGGGGAAATTCAAGCCATAATCTTCTAAATTTAATTTTTATTTTACAAAAAAGAGCTATTAGATATTTATGCAAAGCTAGATCTAGAGATTCTTGTAAAACTATATTTATCTTACAAAGAATTTTAACGCTAACTTCAATTTTTATATTGGAAACAGTTTGTTTGATTCATAAAAAGCATAGAAATAGTAATAATTCACATACTTATAATACAAGACAAACCTTTAATATAGGTTTACCTATTCCTTCTTCAAGTCTTGTAAAAAAATTCATAATTTATGTTTCTAAAAAAAATTTCAAAACAATCAGATTTTATTAAAAAAATGTCAAATTTTAAAATGTTTAAAAAAAAATGTTAAAAATTTATTATTGGAAAAAGCTCATTATACTCTAGATGAATATTTTGGTGGTACTCTGTCATAATTATTTGCATTTTTTTTTTATTCCGATATTTTAAGTTTTACTATAATATTATATTTTATATAAGACCCATACGAAAAGAGCTCATTACATAACCTATTTTAGCCTGTTTGCGTTATATAATATGCTATAATATCGTACTGAGTGATGTAATGAACAAATGAACTCGGTCTACGACCTCGTCGTACCAATATTCCCCACTCGTCACTGTAATGAAGCTCATACCGTACTAGTAATATGAATAACTATTATTGTTAATTTAATTTAAAAAAAAAGGCTTGTCGATAAAAATAGTTCTTTATGACAATAAAGCATATTTTGATTTGATTTGATTTGATATTTATTTCAGGCGCGGATACAGGGACGGGGGGGGGGGGGGGAACGGGAGCAATTGTAACCCCTGAGACCAAAGCACAGGTACCACGGTGTTGCGTATCGTCCCAAACCCAACACGTTTCGGAGCTAAAATTTGCTAAAATAACAAGCTCTAACCTGTTCGGTACAGATCTACCTTTTTGCAAAAAATCCACCTTCTAAGCATAAACTTTAAGAAGCAAACAAAAAAAAAATCCCTGCACCAGCTTCGAACCTGGGTTCACGCCTTTTTTATTTTTCCCACTTAAAAACCAAGCATCATGATTCAAGAAAGGGCGTGGCACCCAAAAAATTTTCGCCTGTGCCGCTATTTTTTTTCACGCTTTCGCCGCGAGCCCTGGTAAGAAATCTAATAGCCCTACCAAAAATTTGGTTCTGGCTACGGCCCTGAATTGGTTTCGAGCGTTAACAAATATGGTACGATTTTCGGCGGTAGGGTTTTGACGCCATTGTCGGTAGAAATAATTATTTGGTTTATCAGCTCGTTCGCAATTTTTGGTAAACCAAGGCTTGCCGTTAGAAGGGTACTTTTTTGAGAAAGAAATGAAGGCTTCCATGCCAGTAAAGACAACCTCCGATACTTCTATAGTATAGATGGATGGATCGTCAGAGGTAAAACAAACGTTCCGCCAAGGAAAAGTTCGAAAATGGTCCTTTAGGTAATTTCACTTAGCTGATGTATAACGACTAGATCTTGAGTGGTTTAGGAGGCTGTTCGGCATTAATTGGTAGTTTGTTCAGTACTAAAACAAGGTTGTGGTCAGGCGTTCCTAACAGAGGCTTCACGGTGACAGTGACCCGGCAAGTCGGGGTTCAAAGTTAAGAAAAGATCCAACAAACTAGCAAAATTACCATCTCGGTGTGGAATCCGAGTTGGTTCACCTACGAGTTGGGTGAGGCCAGAGCTGATGGAAAAGGATTCGACTTCGTGACCTTGCTCGTCGGTTGTATTTAAGTATTTGAGCCAGTTCACATCGTGAACGTTAAAGTCGCCAAGGAATTGGGATGGTGAGTTTGCAAAGGATACTATCACCTACTATTAGCAAGTGAGGAGAACAAGTATCTATAATGGGTCTGGCCTAGCGGCCGGTAAAGGCAGCAGATAAATTTAGTAATTCATATTTTAATAATTTTTTTTTAATAAGTAATTTGGATAGTCATATGTCTCAGTCACAGTCACGTTACGGCCATTGCTAGGGCAACCTCGCAGAAGCTTGGAACAGTTTTCCGAACTAAGAACCTCTATACACCCCAACGAATTTTGATGCTCTATAAAGCCCAAATTCGACCATCGCTGGAGTATACTGTTCGCAAATTTGGGGCTCTGCTCCTACATATACCCTGAGATTGCTGAATTCCATTCAAAGAAGAGCCATTCACTTGATCGGTGACCATGCTCTGACAAACAACCTGGAAAGCCTTAAACATCGAAGGCAGGTTGCTGACTTGAGTCTACCAATATTTTCATGGCAAGTGCTCAACGGAGGTTGCCCGATTCCACCCAAACGGTACATAGTAGAAATACACGACGAGCCACTGCCTTTTTTCTAGAGAATGTCAATACTCTGGAACGTTCTTCCTGAGGCCGTGTTCCCCAACGAGTATAATCTCCAAAGATTCAAGACCAACGTGAATCGTTTCCTGCGCACACACATCGCTCGCAGAGCGCCCTAAAGGAGTAATCTTTGCCCTAGCATCTTGGCGTTTGTACAGCGAGTCATGATAAGAGGCCTTCACTAACAAAAGTTTAGCTAAGACAGAAAATTCACGTCAAACAACAAAACGTGAATCAGTGTCAACAAATTCGACATACAAAATGATCAATTACGAGACGTATTGAAATGAAATCCACGTTTAAACTGATTTTCTTAAAAGATAATGACGCATTTTAAAACAAATTTATACTCGGTAAGCCCAGTGTAGTACGCCATACTTTTATTTCGACAATTTGAAAAATATCAAAATTGGTTTTGTCGAAAATTTTTCTCGCCCTGGATCTTCGAAACAAAGCGGCTTTTCAAAAATCATCAAAGGACAAAATATTCTAAGAATAATCCAGGGAATAATAACCCCTTCAATATTTGCCGTATGTTTAATAAACACCCTGTATATTATGCAAATTTCAATGCTTTTATTGTAGCAAACCACTGGTTGGGATTGGTGCACACACATAAATGATGCGAGACTTGCAGCGAATTGTGGGGTTGAAATTTGGGCGACTTCCCGAAAAATGTTCGCCTGCGGCGCTGTTTTCTTGCTCTCATTGCTCTTCAACGACCCCCCCCCCCCAATAATTAATTGCGCCTGCTTCAAATGTTCTTTTCTTTATTAAAAATAAATGTGGTCACCCTAATTATTATATTCTATGGTACTACGTTGGGCACTACTATAAAATAATGTATAACATGCGGCGTTATAAAAATTAATATATCTCCATATCATTTTGTTTTGTTTAATGATTTAATTAGGTACCTATGGCAAACACAGCCAGTAACAAGTGAACGTACACGAACGTGGCAAAACTAGGCCATAGCACTCTAGATCGGCAGGGGTCACCTCTCTCGGTGCAAATCGATGTAGCTCCGCCAGCCGCGGCTTCGTGCAAGGTCAAGGCCACTGCCGGCGACCGTGAATAACGGCTGGGAAATGACGGCCTACTATATCGATAATTTTGTTTCTGCGTATTTCTACATATTTTTCCACATTACATAAAAAAGTAATAAGTTTGCTAGATTATGAAATAATATGCAAAAAAATATATAAATAAATATATTAGCTATTACCTTCAGTGGCGGATTTAATAAGGAACATGTCCCAATCAGCAAAAGCTTCTCCTCCAGGCTCCTGGAGCAAATACAGACTTCTTAGTCGAAAAAATTGTTGTAAGACGTTCTGATAAAATTAATGAGAAATTTGTGTTTGTCCAACATACGGATTCTATTATGACTTAAGTTTTCCCTCGTCGCTGCCCATTGATAATAATTTATCAACGGTGACATTTTTACGTTTTACTAGGTTTGTTACTTCCAAAAATAATCCAGTAAAGTGGATTTCGTGTCTTCTAACACCGTTCGGGCAGTTGCGGTCGCGTTTTATTTTTTAAAGAAAATATTCGTTAGGTAGGTTAGGTACTTACGTACAATTGGTGGTGCTCCTAAGCTTCTGAGGGGTGCGTTAAGAATTCGGAAAGCATACTGTGCTGTCTTATCATTCCTGTCGTCATCAGGGATAAATGGCGCTTTCTGTAATTTCAATATTACGACCAATTTTGGCATAGATACATATTACCATACCTGCTTTGATACTTTTGACGCCGTGATTTATGATTTAATTCTGTCTCTGTCAAATTAGATTGGGTCTTGAGCAATCAGCGAGGGAATAATCAAGTTGTGCAGGAAATATTCACGAATGTATTCGAGCATTAAGTATACAGGGTTAATGAAAAGTCGTGCAACGACTTAATATCTTCAGTTTTCCATCCGTGGCCATACTGTAGGATTTGAATTTTTTAAATACCTACATTAGGTAATTAAATAAAATTTAGTTCAAAATATGTATTGCTATGTAAGTCATTAAAAATTAAGATTAGCAACTATCTCATTTCATAGGCAACTTTATTATATCGTCGATATGCATTGCCCAATTGAGCTGCAATGTATAATTTCCTTACACTTCCAGAAGGGAATTTCGCAAGACTGCAAGAGGAGTATTTAGATGGCCTTAATGTCTTGGGATACAACCATAGCTAGGGCAGCTTCGCAGAAGCTTAGGCTACTTTTCCGAACTAAGAACCTCTATACAACCCAGCAGCTTCTGACCTTCGCTGCCCACACACTGCTCCTAAACATACTTTGAGACTGCTGGATTCCATTTAAACAAGAGCCATTCGCTTGGTCGGCAACTATAATCTGACAAACGATCTTAAAATTTTAGAACATCGAAGACAGGTTGAGACAGGATAGATGTTTACACGACAAAAGCTGAACTGATATTATCCGCTTGATTCCACCCAGACCAGTGCATGGTAGAAATACACGACGAATCACTGCAGCCCACCCGTACGTGGTTCAGCTTTGTGATCCTAGAACGACTCTATTCAAGAATTCATTCATCTGAAGAATGGCATCACTTTCTGAGGCCGTGTTCCCTAACGGACGTAACGGAGTATATTCTCCAAAGATTCAAGACTAATGTGAATTGTCGCCTTCGCACACGCACCGCTCGCAGAGCGCCATAATGTATTTTGTCTGCAGTGCTGTGCCTTATCATAAAAAATGAGGAGGCGTAGGACCGGGGCCCGACCAATGATCTACTATTAGTAGATCATTGGGACCGACCGACGACACCGCCGCCGCGGCGATAAATTAAATGATTTGCTATTGCTTTGAGTGGTACTGTATAGTAAAACTAAGATTAAGAAAATAATTTAAGAAATAATATTTTGTGTTTTTCATATTATATTTCTTTATTGTTATGTTGTATTTTTTGGGGGCTGCGCAAACTGTCCAACCACAAAATTGTAAACTATCAATTTTGTGGTCCAACCTAAATTAAAGCCGCCACAGTCCAATTATATGTTTAATATGTTTATCCAACCTGCCCTGTAAGTCATTTAGTAGGTATGGTTTGATCAGGGGCGTGCGGCGAGTTATGAAGAAGGGGAAGCACCGCCGGTAGGCCAGCCGGAGGCAAGCCGCCAGAGGCGAAAAATTTTTTGAGGACCACGCCCAAATATTGGCAATTTTTCGACGTTTAAATACAGGTAGAATAGTCATGTAGGTACTGTCGAAAATGTGTGATTATGTACCTATGATTTTTTAATATTTCTTCTATTTTCTAAATGGCTAGGTACCTATGTTTTTTTTTATTAATTTTTACGTAATTTGCCCGTCGAAAACCAATTCTTTAGTGACCCAACCCTGCCTAAGAGTCGTTAAAAACAAGTTAACAAAATTTCATGACAGAAACTAATACAGAAAACTATCTATACATTTTTACTTTGAATTCATAGTTTGATTTAATTTTAAACGGATTTTTTAGCCGCCTTCACTTCTGTCTTTAAATTAAAATCTGGTGTAGGCCTACCTGTTGCAATAATATTCCTTTTTTCATCAAAGAAAAGCGTTGAAAATCCTTTTTCCAATAACTTGCATACAGAACAGATACACTTTACATTTCCCGAACTCGATGGGCCGGCAATTGGTTGCTCCATGACAAAATAAATCAAGAAGTAAGATAAACAAAGTCAAGTCACAGATCCTCTACCGTGTAGCGCTTATTCCTGGCGAAAAATCGCGACAAACAATCGTAACTGCCGAGTACAAACACGTGGAAACTAAATAGTTTGGCGGCTTCGTTCTAGCGTCGCATCGCGGCGAAGGAAATACCGAAGTCTAACGATTTACCCTTTACTTGGCACGGCAGACCATATTAATTATTACTCGTATACGCGTATAGAGTGTAGTATACACGTATTGAGATCACTTCGATTCTTCGATACATTTAATATTGCGTTGGTCAGGGATGCATACAGGGCCGGATTTGGTTTGGAAATTAGATAGAAATAAATACTTGGGTATTTTAATTGTATGGATAGGTATAGATTAATATAAAATTTGTTTTGTCTTATGTCTTATGAAAGCGGTAGGGGAAGCAGTGCTTCCATCGCTTCCATGGACCGCACGCCCCTGGGTTTGATGCAGTACAATAATGATCTAAAGTAGGTATAAGTATATAAAACTTACATTCTAGATAACAAATGACGTCAAAACGTCATGGTCATGGCATATGGCATGACCCAACGGCATGACCCATACCTCTGACTATAACGAACGTTTTAAATTTCAAATAAGCACCTAATAAAAATGCATGGGGTACAATTATTATAAGAAGCATTATGATGGTGTGTTGCAGTTATTTTAATCTAATTTGCGTGTAGAGATTATGCTCAAGTTTTCTTAAGAATGTTTCACGTTCATGCTGATAAAAAAAACATTGTGCGCGCGTAATCTAGTGACAAGGATAATAATGTTGCCAACTTCCCTCGAATTTTAATTAGGTACATTTGTATGCAAGAAATATGGGAGATCATTTAAAATAAAAATATTAAAATTATACAGGGTGTTACTTAATTATTGGCCGTAATTCCAAGGGCGCATTCCTAAACCAAATTCAAGTAGAAAAGTTCATATAAACATGTGTCCTAAAATGTCTGATTTTCAAGATACAAGGTGTCAAAGGTTAAAAAAAAATCGGTTTCTTATCTTATTATTATCTCAAAGGTCCTTCTGCCGATTTTGGTGAAATTTGCCTGTGATGTTCGTTGTGATAAGACGCTAAGTTAGCACTAACTAGATGATAATTATGAGTTCCAGTGGCGTCCCGGGGGACAGTCTCACGAATAACATTGACAGAAAAAATGTACGCCACTGACTTGTTTAAAATTTTATATTATTTTCTAGTTAAGCAGCTAGAAATACAACTTTTTTATCTCTTGATATATTTTTGTGTCTTACTTCGTTTTCGAGAAAAAAAATAAAAGCCATTGCATGTCGAAAAATTGATAAAATAAAATCAAGTTAACTGGAACTTATAATAATCATCTAATTAGTGCTACCTTAGCGTCTCATCACAACGAACAACATTGCCAAATTTCACCAAAATCGGCAAAAGGGTCTTTGAGATATTAATAAAGAATCGATTTTTCTTTTAAATTTTGACACCCTGTATCTTGAAAACCAGACTTTTTACGACACATATTTATATGAACTTTTCTACTTGAATTTGGTTTAGGAATGCGCCGTTGGAATTACGGCCTATCATTAAGTAACACCCTGTATAATACCTGACTTATCAACCTAGGTATACAGGGTGTTAGTGAATAAGTGCGACAAACTTCAGGGGGTGATTCTACATGAAAAAATAATGATAGTTTGCTATATAACTTTTGTCCGCAAGTGCTTTGATTTCCGAGATACAGGGTGTTAAAGTTTTTATTAAAAAGTGACGATTTATTTATTGCTCTGAAACCCATCGAGATATGCAAATGAAATTTAATAGGTTTTAAGAGGTAGTTATTGCGCATTTTCTGACATGCAATTAAAAATTTTATGTTTATCATTGGCGCGCATAAGGGTAATAATCTCAATTTTTTTAAAGCAAAAAATGATACGCCACTGAGATATATCAAACTAAAAACAATTTTTGAATTTCTCATTCAATTTGTGACAAAAAATCTCTTTTGCCTTTTTTTCGTATTGGGCGCCGTTTTTATGCAAAAAAATAAAACATCTTAACGCGTATTTTTCATTTCCTTAATACATTATATAGTAGGCTACAGAACAGTACTGTCAACATTCTGTTAAATACGAATATTTCAACGAAATGTCAAATTATTAGAGTTTCTTCATTTTTAAGCTTTTAGTTTGGTATAGCATTAATGTTAATAAGTAATTAATTTTTCTTTTATCGAAAAGAATGGAAAATTATACAAATGCGGAATTGTCAGACATGCATTTTGTCTATGGTCGAAGTAATGGAAATGGTCGGCAAGCTCGACGATTGTATGCTAAGTTGTATCCAGGACGTAGAGTACCCCATCACACAATATTTGCTCGTCTGCACCAACGTTTGCGCGAAAATGGTACATTTAAGAAACAAACGGCTGACTGCGGACGCCCTCGAGAAGTACGAACTGTGCAACTAGAGGAAGCAGTTCTCGAGTTAATTGCGGAGTCACCTGAAACAAGTACTCGAAAAATTGCCAACATATTGAATGTAAGCAACTTCACTGTATTTAAAATTCTTAAAGAACAGCAATTGTATCCGTTTCACATTCAACGTGTGCAAGCTCTACTACCTAGACCTAGAGACTTTTTTCCGCGCCTAGTTTTTTGCCATTGGACTCTTCATCAAATCGCTCGAATTCCTAATTTTTTAAATGGCGTTTTGTTTACTGACGAGGCTAATTTTGGACGACATTTCCACTCCCGTCGAAAATGTTGAAGACCTGAGGAATCGAATTATAGCCGGCTGTGAGACAATAAGAAATACACCAGGAATATTTGCGCGAATTCGACAATCAATGAGGCGAAGAGTTGAATCTTGTATCACGTCTGAGGGAGGTCATTTTCAACATTTGTTGTAGCTTTGCGCCTATTTATTTATTAGTGTTATTTTCTGTTATTGTTCTGGTTTAATGTTATTGTATTAGATAGTTTTTAATAATGTATTAAAGAAATAAAAAATACGCGTTAAGATGTTTTATTTTTTTGCATAAAAACGGCGCCCAATACGAAAAAAAGGCAAGAGAGATTTTTTGTCACAAATTGAATGAGAAATTCAAAAATTGTTTTTAGTTTGATATATCTCAGTGACGCATCATTTTTTTCTTTAAAAAAAATTGAGATTATTACCCTTATGCGCGCCAATGATAAACATAAAATTCTTAATTGCATGTCAGAAAATGCGCAATAACTACCTCTTAAAACCTACCAAATTTCATTTGCATATCTCGATGGGTTTCAGAGCAATAAATAAATCGTCACTTTTTAATAAAAACTTTAACACCCTGTATCTCGGAAATCAAAGCACTTGCGGACAAAAGTTATATAACAAACTATCATTATTTTTCATGTAGAATCACCCCCTGAAGTTTGTCGCACTTATTCACTGACACCCTGTATAATGTAGGTACTATTCTATTTGGTTTTCTTATAGCTAAAGGAAGGCCTATGGGTAGTATGTCCTTTAGTTTCCTAGAATATATTTTCTAATAGCTCTGCCATTTTTTCTGATTACACAGCAGTGACTAACCCTATCTCACAGTTTAACCCACAAGACAAGAACATTTTTAGTGGAACACATTATGTCATCTGGTAGAAGTATTGCACTAATCCAATTTATTTTCTTCTTAAAAGCCTCGAAATGTTTTTTTTTCTTGCATTTGTGGTTTTCTTGGCATTTTATGAATACAATTAGACAGTTTTTGATTATTCCTCCTAAAAGTTAAAAGAAAGGGCGATAGGTACTAACTATGGCGGAAACATTATTAAAATGAACTATTTACTTACCAAAATACTAACTTTACAAAACGTTCTTATAAGATAATTTGTTTATTCGTTATTAGTCTAAATACAGAATTATAAAGGAAAATGCCAGAAAACTTGTAAATTACAGTTATGTTTGCCATGGTAGAAAAATGAACAAACTATGTTATTTATCTAAAAATATATCACTCTTTATCTGAATAATTCTGCATATATTAATATATTATGCTTATTGACACAAAGATGGAAATAAAGGTAATGGCCTTGATGTATTGTTCAAACAATAAAATTAATAACGAAGGCCAAATATATTATGTCCTATAGTAAATCGCCCATGAAATTATCCAATGGGGTGGATTTTTGTCCCATTTTTGTTTCTCATTCTCCTGTCAGTTCAGAATAAACAGGGTATATCTAGTACCTTCTATAGGTACCCCTTGTCAGCCATACAAATCTTTAAAATTTAAAAACTTGTGGAAAAAAATTATTCAAACGTAGTTTTAATGAATGTATTTATTTTGTTTGAAGAATGTGATAAAATTATAAGCAGGACATACAGAAAGTTGAATGAAATGGATCTGAATCTATCGCTAATGAACAACAAAAAATGTATACAAATTGAAAACAACTCTAAAATGGATTACGATCTGGTGATTTCGGAAGCCAATTCCATGGTCCTAAACGCCTTAACAAACGATCAACAAAAAGCCTATTAAATTCTGCATGAGATGTACGATGTACAATGTGCAGGAGGTCCGTCGAGTTAACACCAACAGCTTCGATATTCTTTGATTTATTATCGACGAAGTTTTCGACAAATTTTTCAAAACATTGAGGTAGTTTCTTGATCTTGATGCTAGTGACTTCCCCTTATATCACGTACCTTAAGTGGTTGTCTAATAACATGCAGAAAACATTAAAACTGAATATTTCTTGAAATTCTGATTCTCTCGTGATATAAAGATTTTCACTGGACAAAAAATTACGATTTCTTTTTTTAAAAATTCAATCTTTTGAAACCTTTGATTCGCCCGTTCAAATTATTTTATTTAAAAAATGTGGATCTTCTTGGATGCGCGCCAAAAGCATTTCGCAAAGTTCGACTCTCTGCTGAGGATCTTGATAAGACTTTAGAGCTGGAACTTTATTGAATTTATAATCATGCGTGTTATACTGTTCCAAAATTATTTGGACTGATGAATACCTACGTTATACCTAAATCTTGGGACTGGGGAAATGCATGGACATATGCGAAAACATTAATCTGGCTATTATCGTCAAAAGTTACGAGTCATGGTCTTTGCCTTTTTAAAGTTGATCCAAACCCAAGGAAATTGTTTTGAATTCGTAAAAGTTTATTGTTGATCATTGGCGGTAGATTCACATATGACAATGCACGACACACATATTAAGAAATTTATGTGAATTTTTCAACGAGTTTCTTAAAATAAATGCTTATTAAGTAAGAAATTTGACTAGTTAGGCATGGTGTATACATAAATATATAGTGTTTCAATTGAAAATATATACTTTCAGACATTTTTTCAGGGAACCAAAATATCTGTATATTTCAGCCACATACATTGCAACTAAGCTTTGGTCAAAAATGTCAACATTTATTGCAGGTCATGTTTTTGAAAGAAAAAATAGGAATTAATAAATATCTCGAAACCTGTAACAGATTGGAGAATCACCCTATTTTCCACCAAAAGGTTTCGCTTTGGGACTAATTTGGTCATAATCTCTGTTTTGGATGTGTTTATTTTAAGTCTAACTCTACGCAAGGCAATTGTCAGACTAGTTGGTATCTCTTGGGCCTTATCCAAACACATCCAAAATAGAGATGATGGCCAACTTAGTCCCAAACCAAAACCTTCTAGTGGAAAATAGGGAGATTCTCCAAGTTATATATAAGTCATAAGGTCATATGTATTAATTTTCTAGAGGTAAAACAACAAAATACAACTTGACAACAAAAAATTAAATGAAAGACTGGCGTTATGGTTCTACATTCTTTAACAATTCTTTGTTTCAGTTCTTGCAAATTATGTACAGGAGTTCTAAAAATTATATTCTTCAAGTAAGGAAACAAAATAGTCCATAATCGTCATCCATAAAGTGACTTAGCAGGAAATTCAACTGTTCAACCGGTTATCAAAAATCTCGCTTAAAAAGCTATAGTATCTCGTGTTGTATATACTGTTGTATCAACCAGCTGAAAATAGCCATGCTGAAGTTCATCATCATGTAAGAAATTCACTCAAAATATTGTTGCTGTGTGATGGTGATATTAAAAAATAAAAAATCTTCTACTCGAAACACTTTTGTGCTGAACGTCTCGTATAGTGTGGCATTGTCATTAGAGTTTACTGTCCTTCCCTGTACCTCAATACCCTTATTTCTGATATCATTTTTCCTAACCATGTAGCTACTAAAAGTAGACATATTATACAAAAACAACATAAAAATAATAAAATTATTAAATAATATTCGAACTATGTAGGTACGTCTATGACTAGGAAATAAGAAGAGGAACGAAAATAATATGTTTTGCAAGGCACATGTATGTCTGTAAGTAATTTATCTAAGGAGGCTGCAAAGTATTTTTGAATAAAATGTGTTGTGCGTTCCTTTTTTTACGCCTGTCTCCAGCCTACGCACTCGATTATTTTACTAAATTGAAAGATTTCATTTTGACATAACTACTTGTAATTACGGATTTTAGAAACATTAATGTGAGTAGGTAATTAGGTAACAAAGCAGTAGTGCGGCGGGGGATTGGGGGGATAGTATAAAAATTACAGTAGCGTGTATTACGCATATGAGTAGCACTACGTTTAGAAACTTTGGAACTCAGATAGGAGGGAGATTGATATAAATTTAATCTATATAAAAAACGTGCAAATTGTAGTCGAAATCGTTCGTCCAGGTTAAGCCAGCCAGAATCCGAGAAACTTACAGAAATGTGATCAAATTTACGTAAGTTATATCCAAATCGAACACAAGCATTTTGTAGTTTTTGTAAGCTTTCCTTGTCACGATTCAGAATGGCAGGCCAGTAGACGACGCTAGAATAGGCAACATATGACAGAATAAGGCTATCACATAGTTTTAATTTAAGAGCTTTACTCAGAATATCTTTGTGCAAATATAGAGACCTCAACTTACAATATGAAGTTTGAATTATTTTAGAAACATGATTAGTGAAGCGCAAACCAACATCCATCCATAAGCCTAGGTTTTTTCAGGAAGGACTGGAAGTAATGACCTGATTATTAACAATAATTTTAAAATTGGGGTCTGAGATGAGTGCTTCTCTCTGACTCCCGAAAACCAACATCTCTGTCTTCAGTTCGTTAATTACTAACCCATGTGCGACAGAGACATCACAAATGGTTGCTAAGTCAGTGTTAATCTTTTGAACTGCTAAGAGTGAGTCGGACAGGCAAAATAGAAGAAAAATTTGAGTGTCGTCCGCATATTGGTGAGATGAACATGACTTTAAATAATTGCAGAAATCAGCGGTGTAGATCAAGAACAACATAGACCCAATTATGCTGCCCTGCGGGACACTCCGCACTAGTGTAACAACATTCGAGCACACATTGCTAATACACACCTTCTGCGTTCTATCCAGCAAATAGTTTTTAAAAAAATTCACAGCATTATTATCGAATCCAAAATATTTTAGTTTTGTGCATATAATCTGATGATTTAAGGTATCGAATGCCTTACTATAATCGAGTAAAATGTAAAGTAAAATGCTGTGATTAGCACGGAAACCAGACTGAGTTAACGGGAGAATATTGTTATTATATAGGAAGTCATTAACCTGCATTGTTACACATTTTTAAAGAACTTTAGAGAAAGTGGATAGCAAACTTATTGGCCTAAAATCGGTAACAGAAGAGGGGTTAGATTTCTTTGGAACGGGGACAACATGTGCACTCTTCCAAGCAGCGGGAAAGGTCCTAGTGGTAAGGCACTTATTTATAATGAAAGTAATATAGGGGGTTAAAAAGGGTATAGCATACATAATAATTTTTAAATTAATTTGGTCTGGCCCCATTGCAGTTGACTTAATACTAGGTATTGAAATTTTTTTCGATAGAATCCACGTTCACCTCACAAAATTTAAACCTTTCATTTCAACCCGGCATTAGTTTATTAACATAGTTTTGAGAAATGAACTGATTGTCACTGTTGCCAATCACATCGCTAGCCGCAAAAGCTAGATTAAAGTCGTTGGGGCCAGCGATATTGTCTTGACAAGCCGAATCTGTTGGAATGACATTAAGCCAGCGCAAGAATTTCCAAAAGTTACTAGGATCTGTCCTGAATTTATGGTTTAAGAATTCCTTTTTTTCTGCACGAAGGCAGGTATTAACAAAATTGCGCATTTCCTTATAGTCCAGCCATGAAGCATCAGTTTTAGTTTGTTTATATTTAAGATGGGCCCTTCTTTTAAGCCTTATCATTAATTTGAGATTCTCGGTCAGTCATGGGACAGGGCGTTTCTTTATCCTGACAGTTTTTAGTAGGGTATGAGCGTTATACAACAAAATTATATAATTATTTAAGAAATTTACATCATCAATATTATCAAAATCAAATATACTCTCCCAGTTGAGAAGGCCAAGGTCAATAAAAAAATTATTCATATTAAAATTAGAAAAGTCCCCAGGCAACCAGAAGACGAACAATGACGTCTTGTGACGTCGTTTATTGGTTATATTTAGTCATTTTCGTCAAAAGACGACTTTCGGCCCAAAAAAGACGTCATTGTGACGACATATCGACGCCGTTATAGATCGTCTCGCGCATTACGTCTTAAGACGTCGATTTTTGGTTTAGCGTATGAATTTCGATAGGAGCAGGTAAACATGAGACATGAGACTATATAGAGAGTAAAAGGCACCCCAGACGTCTGGCTGTGATTAGTTAACATTTAGTTGACATAAATGACATTTGACGGCTAAGCACATTTTTGTTGGCGCTTATCGTGTACCTACCCATATATTTTTATTAAAAAAGTAAAAAAAAAAGTAAGAAAAAGTGATCTCGGACGGGGATACGAACCTACAACCTTCAGCGTTGCAGGCAGACGCTCTAACCACTACGCTACGATCAGTTAATCTTATTTCGGCAATGACAGCAGCCGTCCGACAGTCCGAGGTGCTTTTTAGTAGTACTAAACATACATAGGTATCCCAACGTTGCCATCACAAAACGAGGCAAAACGGGAACCGTTTGGCGCCCTTTTAACCCATATAAGTCTAGTGGAAGTGGCAACAACATATTCCATTTGGGTTACCAATGGGCGATATAGCATATTATATTGTATATTTATTTTAAATCAATCACAGCTGATGTCCCGAGTGCCAAACAGTTATTGGCAACGTTGGAGTTATGTCTGCCAGCTGCCTGCATGTCTAGCTTCTCTCTCGGTCACGACGCTAGACCGCCGCGAGCGTGAGGACTGTCAAATTTCAGCAATTTCCATTGGTTGAAACAATCATCTGACGTGAACCGACCAATTAAATTCCTGCAATTTGCGTCTAGTGTGATGCGTTCCTTTCCCGCTTTCTCCATCCCCAAAAAAACATAAGCGGTTGAGCTACTGGTCAATTTCCCGGTTTTTTCATAAATTCCAAATTCATGTGTTTGGTGTGTGCAATTTATTCTCTGGTTGGTAAGTACCTATATAGATATAATATATAATACTCCTACCATATCATAATAATTGTGGTAATAACTAATCTTTTTCAATAAGGATCCCGAAATGAGCAGATTAAAAAAGCTAGGTTAGTTCAGTGAAAACGGTGTAGTTGTTTAAATTTCGATTTCTGCAAACTTGACCGAGACAATCTGGTCGTAAGTCTAGTTATCTGTACCTATCCAAATTAGCAGACTTTAGGATTTATTATAAGCACTGGATTAGTAAAAATTTAAATGTTAATTATGGAAAGTACGTCAAGCAAATTGGATACAATTATGTTCTTTTTAGGTACTTAAACGATAAGTTCCATTATGTCATATGTAGTTATAGAATTCTCTGACAGTGGGGGGCTTGCTGTGGTTGATTCGGATTGGTTAACTCCTAGAAAATGTGAAGTGTTCTGGCCTC
Organism: Polydrusus tereticollis; assembly: GCA_963920685.1. Taxonomy (NCBI): domain Eukaryota; kingdom Metazoa; phylum Arthropoda; class Insecta; order Coleoptera; family Curculionidae; genus Polydrusus; species Polydrusus tereticollis. Next base: position 31,926,132 of record OY987328.1, on the reverse strand, counting down.
CTTATAAGGACCGAGGAACCTTTTTCAAAGCCTTGAAAGCACATGAACAACGTGAGGAATCGTGGAAAGTGTATTCTGTTGCTCGTGTCTTTTTTGAAACAGGTTTGGCTGGAAAGCATTTCGTTGTTTACTTAACTTTTCAATTACTTTTTGCCTCTTGCCTGGGGCTCTCGGAGTAGGAGGGGGCTATTGCTCCATCACTCTCTGTATTGACACCTATTGTTTGAATATGTTTTATAGGGTATCTACATATTTTCAGATGATCTAGACAGAGCTTTAGACAAACAAAAAAAAGCTGAGTTTACTTCCAACTTGGACACAGAAGAGGAAGACGAAGAACAATTTGGTAAAAGGAGAAGAATTGTTACGAAAAGGTTATATTCCAGTGACGATGAGGAAGATGATGGACGCCCTAATAGACATTTTGTCATAAAACGTCCTCCACCAATTAAATCAAGCGTTTTAAAGAAAAAGAAAGGTTCAGGCAACTTGCAAGGTAGGTATCGCTTTCTGTATACAGATAGGTAATAATTAGTTATTTAATTTAACTGATAGTAAGTGTCAAGTGTAACACTGTGTAATTTTCGTGATAGGCATTGAAAGTTTAGGAATATAGTTTAATAAATATAAACTTTTAGATGTTCTCTCATTACATCCCAGTCCTACGGAAACTGCAAGTTTAAACAAACTGACATCTCTGTTTCATACACCAACCGGATGTGCTCCAAGCCTTTCTAGTGAAACTTCAGGTAAATTTTTTTCCTCTAAATTGGGTGCAGTTCCTTCAAATCTAGTTTAGTTGATGTTTAGGTTTTGAAGTACGTATTTCTTTTTAATTTATTTAAAGGATATACTGCTTTAGTTTTGTGTCTATGATGTCAGATAACTATTTGTCGAGTGGTATTTATTAAATAAAAACTTTTAGGGGGCCCTTCCCAGTGTACCAAGGTTACAATATCTACAACTGACAATAACTGTATACCTTTTAATGTTCCTGCACAAGTTCAGACACCAATACTCACAACTTCAACCATTCCTTCTTTAAATAAAGGTAATTTAAATTTTTTGTTTTTTCCGACATAAACTGTAATTTATTTTATGTTTAGGTTTTGAATTATTGCTTCAACACATTATATGCCTGAAAGAGCAAAATAAACAAATTTTGGCTACCCTTCAAAGTAGACCTGCCGAGCACGTAAATTCAAGAATATCCAAGGGATTTCCAATAGACTCATTAGAAAATCTTCTTAAATTTGAGCAAGATGAATTAGAAGCAGAAGGTGGAGTGGAAAGTCTGGTTAGTTTGTCCTACACTTTTATTAATATTTTCTCTCTTTTTCAGAGCAATCAGGCTATCGCAGATTGTAAAATTAACCTGACCGATATAACACTTAGTACAATTAATGTGTAGCTCTGTTTTGATTTTAAAAATGTTGTTTTATTTTCTTTGCAGACTGATTTTTGCTCCATGTTGGGAGGAGATGGTATAACTGGAAGGACATACAGAGTTTTGAAGGAGCTTATTTCCGATAAGCTGGCATCCAAATTCAGCTTTTATGGAAAAAGAGCAAACAAGAAGATATTTGCTGACTTAAAATTAAAGCGGGTCATAGTAGGTAAGCAAGTCTATTTTTTTATATTTTGAGGGTAAATTTGACTTGCCGGCTTACCATAAAATAATGACTCCTCATTACACTCCTCTTATTTAAGGACCAGGTTTTGATTTTTAAATAGGACACCCTTGATATTTTTAGTTATTTGGCCTCAGCTTGATACCTTCAATGTTATGATACCTTATTTAAGTAAGGTACTTTCAACTTATTTTCTTTTTTAACCTAGAATACTGATGGTATCCTGCATTATTCTGTGTTTTACGAATGAATTTGTTTTTATAATGTTTAATTTAAAGTAGGACTGGCAGTAGTAAGAACATTTTTGAAAAAACCAAAAGCTTGTTATATTTGAAATAACATTTATGGTACCTCTGAAGATTTGTTAATTCATTCATTCACATTAAAATGTCATTCTTTTCAATTTCAGCATGATGGTTAATTTTCCTTTTGCTTTATTAAAATTTCAGAAGCTGTCAAAATAAAATGCAATGATGCAACAGATCGAGATGTAGAGAATGCAATAAAAACATGGCTAAAGCATGCACCACAAAGGGTAAAAACTGCAGAAGCTAAAGTAATAAATCTTTTTATGCGAAGTGTTTAATCTTTTTATGCGAAGTGTTTAATCTTTTTATGCGAAGTGTTTACATTTTTTATGCGAAGTGTTTCATTATTTTATGTTAAGACTTATGGAAAAACTTATGTTTCTTATGATTTATGAGACTTTTATGTCGTTTATGTTTATGAGAATTTTATGTCGTTTATGATTTATGAGACTTTTATGTCGTTTATGTTTATGAGACTTTTATGTCGTTTATGTTTATGAGACTTTTATGTCGTTTATACATAGGATAGGTTAACGGAACGAAAATCTGTAAATATTGAAACCTGCCTTGACATGTACCAGTTTCTTTATGTATCCAGATGTGTTCTTTAAGGTTATTTTACTATTTTTGCCAACGGTGTGTATAATATAGTTCAGGTCAATTTCATAGACTTGTGTCACACACCATATATTTTAATTTTAATTTTTCCGACTAGTTTCCGTAGCCATAATATGTACTTTGCCAGTTTCAATCATTTTTCAAGACTAATAAAAATAGTTTTAAAAGTATTTTTGTTCAGTTACTTGATACACAATGTGTTTCAATAAGTAGATATGCAGCATATGAAATTTTTATTTAAATTGTAATGTCAGAAATTTAATCATTACAATTTAATTCCTCATAATGAAGGGTCCTTGTTAGTAAATTATGGGTGCAATATAATAACCTGCTAAATAATTGAAACTATGACAATTACCCCTAACCAAATGGTCACCACACATTATGAAACTGGGCCTTATGCAGATATATATCTGCATAAGGCCCAGTTTCATAATGTGTGGTGACCATTTGGTTAGGGGTACTTGTCATAGTTTCAATTATTTAGCAGGTTATTATATTGCACCCATAATTTACTAACAAGGACCCTTATTTGGTCATCAAACCGTGTGAAACTGGTCCTTCAAGCAACGTCATGTAACGACGTTAATAGGACGTCATGTAACGTCGTTAATAGGACGTCATGTAACGTCGTTAATAGGACGTCACTGGGCGTGACTTATTCACGTCTTCCTGACGTACCAGGGACGTCATAGTAGACGTCATGTTAGTCAAATCTCGACGAAATCTGACGTCGCTCATACGTCATATGGTTACCTGGGTCTCGATAAGTCCTAAAGATCGTCGGCTGGCGTTCCTTTTTAATTTTCAACGAACAGCTTACTAGGCAATGATCAGATATTTCGTACATTTCCAGAACCTCCACGTTGCTATAAAAGGCAGTCGAGGACGTAACGATAATACCAATAAGAGTACTTGAGTCATCGGTTATTCTGGTAGACTCGACAATGATTTGGTGAAGGCCGTATTTGTTAAGTAAGCTGTTCAGCTGCAGATAGCCCGGAGCAATTTTGTTTAGAAAATCCACATTGAAGTCTCCCCCAAAAGTAACAAAATCGTAATCAGGAATCAGGGAGGTAAGGACAGTTTCAAGGTCATACAAGCAGTTCAGCAAGTTAGCAGAAGGGGGTCTATACAAAGTTCCTAAACATATCTTTTTACCAGCAATCTTAGTACTAACCCACAACTGCTCTAGTTCACTCCGATCATTCAGTGGAATAGCCAAAACTTTAAATTTTAAATTACTTTTGTAATAAAATGCAACACCCCCACCACGACCCATACGGTCACCGCGGATGATATTATAGCCATTTAAGCTAATAGAGTTATCCAAAATCTGTTGATTAAGCCAGGTCTCAGAAAGGCCCACAATATCATAATCTGTGTCCGAGACGAATTCAGCAAACAGCGCAAAATGTGCACACAATGAACGGACATTAAGATGGCAAAAAGACACCGCCTTATTAATCATACAAATACGGCCTGAATTACTCTTTCAGGTCCTTCACCGCACACGATTCGGAAATCCTTCATTCCGAGTTCGGTTTCTGGGCAAAAATGGCATCATCAAGCGACTTTCTCGGGCTTTACGTCATTGTACAAATCGTTCAAAAAAGCGTGTCAATAGACGCATTTGGTGGAAAAAGTGGCTGCAGAAAAGAAGAGATCTCTATATCTGGTAACTCTCTTCTTTCAGAATTATTGAGGGTGGTGTAGTGCCTAAAGAATAGCACAACTACCAGAGGATGGATGAAGAAATTTATTTCAATCTTCTAGCAATAGTGACGCCCAGGGTCGGCGGAAGACCTGTTGTGTGTGGTTTAGAGCTCAACACGAGTAAAAATTTCCATGTGTGATTTAACACGGGAAATTTTCACGCCATACCCGAAAAAAGCTTTACTTAGCTTACTTTAAGGACTTTATCGCAATAAAAACATGAATTTGTGAAAATATGGAACCGAGTATGGAACTATCGAAATTCGATAGCGGCTAGATTCGATTAGTTTTGATAGTACAAAAAAGGGCGTGGCACCTAAAAAAAATTTCCCTGCGGCGCCTTTTTTAAGAGAGAAAGAAACAAATATGGATGGTCATGCGCACCCACTAACATTTATAGAAGTCGGCGCCCCTGCATATTACCTTCTTAATAATATCACTTGCGTTCCTTATCCCTTATCCTAGACGAAACAATATATAAAACTGTTAACTCTAAATTGATTGATCCCGGTCGGGTCAATATCCAACCATAAACAAATCTTAAAGTTCTAAAACAATAACTACGCAGCAGCTACTAGAACAGATTACCGCAGCAATCTTCGTAAACTTCACAACAACTAAGCTATCGCTGCAGCTACTAGGACGGATTACCGCAGCAATCTTCCTAAACTACAGCACTGCTATCGCAACAGCTATTATAATATATATATCTCTTAAAAAAATAAAAATAATTTATTCATCTTTTTACTCGCAGACACTTGTCACGCTGAGTCACATTCAGTATGCTATGCAAATCAAGCATTTGATACTCCTGACCAGTCAGCACTGCTTTTAACTGATCATGGACAAACTTACTAATACTTACCCCCTTTTTGATTTACCTTTTGCACTTTTTGCACTCTAATTATTATACGGGGTCCCTGAACGAAACGCGGACGGAAGATTACATTCTTATCGAAGAACTTATCAAAAATACTGAAACAGCATGAGGTGTGGAATTAAAAGTGGCATATTTTAAAAATATTTTATATTATACAAGGTGACTCAAAAAAAGTGAGACGAACAAAGCTTGTATTTTTTTAAATCGAACACCCTATATATATCTTACACCGAGTATGGAACCGAAAAAACTTTTTCTGTATAAGTTTTACATATGTCTGACACATTGCAATTTTTTTCTATATTTCGATTTCCAAAGGGAGACTAAGATTAATTAGGGGGGGGAGGGGGCTTGACTAGTACGAATCTTGGCTTGAACAACTCGAGACCCGCTTTGAAAATGTTCCGCCGCCCCTGGTGACGCTAATCATTGAAAAATAAAATACTCTTTTGCGAACAGCTATTTCGCCTCACGAGGAACCATAGGCATCCTAACTATAGATCCGACACGCCATTCATTAATGCTATACAACTGTGATCAGCGTTGCCACATTTATTTTTGCGAATCTACTTTTATTTTTGCTTGAATCTACTAAAATCTACTAAAAAATTTTTAAAAAATACCAAAAATTTACTTTACAAAAAAAGCTGAAAATAAGAAGGGAGTTGGAGGTTGGGGATTAATGAATTGCCATGGTTAATTGGTCTAATTATTTATTTATTGACTAAACCTAAACATATCCATCTTAAAAGTAGCACAACAAAGAAAACGGAACTGACTCTTATTCTAATTTTTAAACAAACATTTTTTTTCTCCAAACTAGACTTAAAAGAAAAAAGATCTTAAATTTCGTCATCCTTATACTTTACAATTTTATACAAAGTTTTATCGCCCATTAACTTAATCATATTGTTACATCAGGTTGAAAATTTGTGCAAGACCCAACATAGAAATTAAAGTAAATGCTCGATTAAAATAATTTTTACAATAATTATATTGCTAATGGCATTTTTACATTATTGAAAGTTGTATATTAAAATCTACCAAAATCTACTAAAGAAAATGTGCCTACTAAAATTTTCTGAAAAAGGGTGAAATCTACCAAAAAAGTAGAAATCTACTAGATGTGGCAACGCTGATTGTGATGCCAAAATCGTTTGGTGGCGAGACGCTGTGAGAAGCTAGGTGGGGGATGAAATCTGGGCGGATCCCTTATTGCTGCGTTGCCATACTACAGATTTTTTACAAGGTTTCAGGCAATGTTATATATTTTCCACATCATATTAATCTAGTTATAGTTGGGGTCAAGCAAATATTTGACGCGTGACACTTCCATATTGTCATAGGTGTCAAATACGGCAGGCCACTCATAATATAAAAGTTACTAATGGCTAATTTATATTATAATAATTACCGCCCACTCGAAGTATTTGCATCTTTATCATTTTATATGACTAAAAAGAGATATACATAAACCGCGAGTTACCTTCTCGTCGATTTGGTCAAATCATATGGGCTGCAGATCCGCATTTTATTTATTAATTTAATCGTTATACACTACTAAGATTGCTTTTGTTAAGACCTGTGATATTAATGGTCAATCCTGAATTCCACCATTACAATGCACAGAATTTATCAAAACAAATTTATTTATATTATAATTCATATTCTTAGACCAATTTCCCAGCAATCATTTTCTGCAAAGATTTACAAATAACAATATTCGTCAGTCCGGCTCTGACTAAGTATCAGCTGTAATAAAGTTGGTGAAATCGAAATAACCTAGTATTGGACAAATATGACAAGATGGAAGTGTCACGCGTCAAATATTTGCTTGACTCCAACTATAATCATAAAAGTTAATACTTTTAACAGAGTAAGCCCAATAAACTACGTTTTCTGTGGCGTAAGTCTGGCAAACCGAGTGGAGGGGAGCAGCTTGAATGTTGATTTACTTTACACTGGAATACATTGATGACAACACGTTTATTTGTTATTGTTTGGTCTAATAGTTACGATGTCTATGCGAGGAACTCGCGGCAACTGGGAGAAGCTATGAAGATCTGAGAGGTTTATAGCCTAGAAAAATTTGCTTTTGACACTTAGATCTAACATTTCATGATCTTATTTTTCCTAACAGTTTAAGAGATTTTCGACGGTCAGATATTTTTATTTTTTATAATTTCATGTCATTCGTCATTGCCATCCCATGTTAAACAATAAATTTTCCTGTTTTCCGATAAAATCCAATTTCTAACGCATAAATTTGATCGAAGACTACGCCCTGTGTTTACTTATTGTTACTTGTTTTAGATACTATGTAATAAGAATATTTTATTGAAAAAATCAACTTGTTTACATAGTACTGCATGTTCTAATCTAATTCGCTGCATGCTGCATGGCATGTGACCTTAAGACTCTCGCTACCTGCGTTATTTAAGCATCCTTTCGCCTTTAATAAAGTAATAAATTCCCTTGTTTAGTAGGTAATAGAGAGTTTTCGCTGTCCATACTAATTGTTGGTTATCGGGTTTATAAAATAAAACGCAAATATACATCCAGCCAAATCAAGATTTTTTTTCCTCTGCCAAGGGGACCTACAGCTTAATGTGGGCTCTGTACCACGATCCGCCCTCAGCCACGACAACCCCCCCCCCCCCGACGTACACCCCTTCAAGGGCTATCTAATCCTTGGTTTTGCGCGGCCTTAGGCAGCCGCGTGTGACCTACTCCCTACCTTTACACTCCCCGCACGAGACATCCGGCCTCTAACCGGCGTGTATTTGGATGGCGATTTATTTTTCACTCTTTTTCTAAGAGAACGGGATCATATCGTGAGAAGAGCGTTGATAAGCATCCATGTTTAGTTAATAAAAACATATGATGTGCCCATATGATGTCGAATAGTCACTTCTTCCGAGAGAGCATTCACTTCTTAGTTGGAGAATAGACGTCCTGGTATTTCCGAAATCGTCGCCGTAACAGCGCGGCTACGAGATCCCCGGTCTTCCTTGCACATTCACACATTCGATCATAGGCAAGACATATTTATTGACTGTGCATAAAAAAATGCTTGCTTTAAATGACATTTGAAAACTGATGAAAGTAATGCAGAAGCAGAAGCAATAGAGCGCTACTTTTATTTGCATGATCCGTGCATAAATAACCTTAGGTTGGTTTCATACGCATGTATTTTATTGCAATATTTGATGTTCTATTGCCAACATGCCAACGATTTAATTCTTCATTCTTCATCTTCAAAATCAACATTTCTTTATAGAAAAGCCTCTGCATTCTCAGAAAGTTGGTGTGTGGGCGGCCATATTCAAGAGAAGGTTAATTGGACAGACTTTTTAGAAGGTATTCTTAAATCCGCGCAACGTCATGCCATTTTTGAAAATTTTGTACACGTTAGGGTGGGAACTCATGCATCCGAGTTCCGAAGATACGATGACTCAATGGGGTTACCGATTGGTTAAAATGCTTTGGCGCCCACTTGTCTTTAAATTCTGACCAATGAGAACGTTGTCGGATGATCGCGCCATCGGAAATCGAATGCATGAGATCTTACCTTTAGACGGTGAAGAGATGCGACAAGGTTACTTATAACAACTGGACGGCGCACTAATTCACATAACTCTTGGCAATTTAATTTTTTCCAAAGAATTTTTCGAAAAACGTATTTAACAAATCTTTAGTTATAATATATTTGTCAGTTAGGTGACCACCACGGTCCTGTGATCTCACGCCGTGCGACTTTTTTATTGACATTCATTCCAACCCCCGTTTTCAAAACTCCTTTTATTTTAGAAGACCTACCGGCTAAAATTATAGATAAATTTCAGGAGATTAAAGCATACGGTAAGAACGTTTTCTTTTTATCGTACGTCATTTGTCTACTATCAAAAAATATCGAAATACGAGAAGGGAAAATAAAATAAAAATCCTATTGTATGGAGATATTTGCGTTAAACGATTCTCGCTAGACTGCTGCAGAACCTCGCTAATAATAAAATTAATAATTGGCCGCCGAGATGACGACCTTGGCATTAACATTCACAGCTCTGCAATGCAATAATGATAATGTTTTGTTGGGTGACACTGCCACACCGCGGACTCCAGAATTTTAAATGAACAAATTAATAGTTTCCTGATCTCCAAAATCAGTGCCGGAGAAAATGCAAATTTTTACTGCGATGCTTCCCTAAAATTAAAAAAAAATACAGCCATATTTAACTGTGTTAATTTTTTTAACTACGTACTTGTACCCAGTCTTTTTTATGATCAGGCGCATCTCTGCCGCATAAACGCTTTATGATGCTTAAAGAGCGGTGCGTGTATGCGGGAAGCGATTCACGTTGTTTCAAGATCTTTGGAGACTATATTCGTTGGTAAAAACGACCTCAGGGAGGTCGTTCCAGAATGATACCGCTCTCCAAGTGAAAGAATATTTGTACAGTGTCGTTTGCGGGACACAATAGTTGGCATGAAAATATTTGTAAAAGAGGCTCATGTCACCAGCATGTCTTCGATGAGTTTGATGTTCTAGGCTTTTGAGGTTATTTGTTTGGCCGATCAAGCGAATGGCTCTTCTTTGAATGAAATTAGTCGTAGGTTATGTTTTGGGAGCAGAACCTCAAATGTGTGAGCAGCACTCCAGCCGTGCAGGGCCTATTTTACCATAAGGCACATAAGGCCCGGGCCTTGGGCCCGGTGGATTGTGGGGCCCGCTGGACCCCCCGAAAAAGGATAAAAAAATATAATTATAAACCATTCCAATTTAAATTTAAACACCAAGAAAAGAAAGCCGTGTGATAATGAAAATTAAATAAATTTTTCTTTCTATTTATAAATATGCCACTGCAGGTGTTTAACTTAATTTTTACCAGGAAAGAATAAAAATACAGACATACGCAATGAGCTATTGGACATACGCTTCATAGAACAAGGGCGGCGCTGACGCCGCACAAAGGCGAAGCGGCCTGGCGGCATTGCGACTAAGGAATGGAATTTATGGAATTGATATAATAAATTTGTATTATTTATTTAGATTTTTGTTCTGTTCTCAGTTCTCAGTTTTCAAGTGATAATTGATAATATCGGCAAGCAAAGTATCAGTCGTCATTGTGAATTATATAATATTTTTAAGGTAAGTTTTAAGTTACCTATAAGTAATATTATATTATTTTTGTGTATTTGCTATTGGAATTTACATGGACAAAAAATGAGTGCAAAATTTTAATATGTCCATAATAATTAACTAGGTATTTGTTCAGGTTAGTTCAGGTTGCTTATCCTACTAGCTAAAAAGATTACATACAGACATGTCCAATCCGAATAATATATATATATTATTTGACACTTCTATTATTGCCAATGGCGGATCCAGAAATAAATTTTGGGGGGTCCACCGCACCGAACAAAAATTAAAGAAATATATTTAGGTGCAAGGCAAGGATGATCTTGATGAATTTTTTTAGTTATATTTTAATTGCTTCGACATTAATGTGCTTTTTAATTTTAGAAGAGTATGAGTTACAAACATCAGAGTGGTAGTGAAAAGCGTAAAAAGGCAAAAGGAAGGGAAAATGAAAAAGAAAAACAGAAAAACGCAATGTTGGCATTCCTTAGAAAGGAGCCAGAAAATCAACATGATCTTTCAGAACAGAAACAAGCGTTTGTTTCAAAAAATGAGGAAATAAATGTTTCAACGAGCAATATTAGTAATACCACCGAGTTACAAGAACACGATCACGCCGACGTGGAGGGCAACGTCGTCGTAAGTGCCTTAGAAATTGACAAGGAAAGTTCTCAACAATGTGAAGCTGCACCATTTCCTTGTGATCTAGCAGACTGGCCCCAAAATATAACCTTGGAATTTCAAGAATTTGTTCTTAGAAACAGGCCTAAACAAAATATTGACAAAATAAGTGGGTGCCTAAAACAATTGGACGGGAAAAAATCTAGATGCTTACAAAGTTCAACATTTTATAAATTTAAAGAAAATGGCGAAAAAGTCCTTCGTGAGTGGTTGGTTTACAGTCCCAAATCATGCTGTGTGTATTGTTATGTTTGCAAACTTTTTTCGAAGAAAGATATCAAGCTTAGTGCCGATGTCTACACTGACTGGAAAAATGTGACTCAGTACTTGAAAAACCACGAAAGGTCTTCCGAACACATAACTTCAATCAGTACAATGATTAATAGAAGTCGAATAGAGGGCAGGATAGATACAGAAATCGAAAAAAGTTACCTGCAGGAAAAAAACTACTGGAAAACTGTTTTATTAAGAGTGCTTGCAACCATTAAGTTTCTAGCAAAAAATGGTTTACCATTTTATGGTTCCACGACGAAACTTTTTACAAAAGGAAATGGTAATTATTTAGGCTCGTTGGAATTTCTTAGTGAGTTTGACCCGTTTTTAGCTGGACACCTCCAGAAATATAGTAACATTGGAAGTGGGCATGTTAACTATCTTTCTTCAACCATTTGCAATGAATTTATCCACCTTCTTGCAAGTGAGGTAAAAAATGTTATTATCGCAGAATTGCAAGTGGCAAAATACTTTTCCATTATCGTCGATTCTACGCCCGATATTTCTCATATCGATCAACTAACTATCATTATAAGATATGTTTTACCTACTGGTCAACCAGTAGAAAGGTTTTTGGGTTTTGTGGCAATATCCTCTCATACTGCAGAAAGTCTATCAAATGTTTTACAATCAGTAGATAATCTAAGGCGTTCCGGGATTAGAGTTGAGCTTTTTTACATGTAAATCTCCATAAGGAAATTTAAGGTCCATTCTGTTTTTCAAGCGAACCGACGCCGGGTCAGGGGCGTACTAAACATTTGGGCCCCCTCGGAGGGCGTCGCGACGTCAAAATTATTAACTCATACAACCTCTTCCAAACTAACTACCCATAATATGCCACTGTCTTCTGAGAGTTGACGATCAATGCAGAAAAAAAGCTGGTTTCTTCGGGGATAGAACCCGCGTCCATCGGCACATGCAGGCTATGCTCTAACCATTGAGCTACGTTGTCTTGCGGTAAATGTTATTCGTGGTGGATGATATGCTTACAATGCAGACGCGTTTCCGTATCGGTCGCGCAGGGGCGCAGATGTTACCCACGAGTATTTCTTTATTATCTTTACAAACGCGTTTCAGCTTGTTAATCGAAGTAAAACGTAACAGTTTAGGCTGATTTAAACAATTTATATTTTTTTTATTTACAATAAAATTGTACATAATATGAACAATAAATATCGTCAAACTGTGCTGTTGTTAGATGCAACACAATAAAATATAAGAAACAGCAGATATAAAATTTATTAGTTTTTCAAGAAAACGTGCAAATAAGATTAACATCACACCACGGTTATATTATACTGCGTCGTAAAAAGAAGTGCCGTAATGCAATTTGATCAATTTTTAGTTACCTACTAAGTAGGTGGGTACCTATAGATATACGTACCTACAGTTTTATGGTAATTTTGGTGGTGCGAAATCCGTTTTTCGCTTTTAAGAAAGCAGTATTTTCACCCTATAGGCATTTAAACCTTTTTCAAATCTTAAGTTAATATTTTGCATTTGTAAGTTATAAAATCAGAGATATAACAGACAAAAGGTAATAAATATTACTGTATCTAACAGTTACGAAAATTATATTCTAAATTTCCTCAATTGCTTTATGGGTAAAATGTATTACCTACCTATCCTCCTCTATGCATATACTTAGGTACCTAACTTAGAAAGTCTTAAGTGTTTTTTCCTTGTGTAGGTAGGTTTTTGGCATTTGAATGCTATCACATTATCTAGCAGTAGATACCTACGCAAGTACACTTTTTTTTTTATTGATTTTGCACCAAAATAATTAAAATGCATCCATGAGCCAGATTTACTGTGCATATTTAATTATTTTACCTTTATTATACAATGCAGATTAGTTCGGATATAAAAATACCATATAGTAAGTGCTTGTCTCAACAGTAAGGATTTTTCTGTTTGATTTTTAGCAGGGTGAACTAGGTATAATAATTTAAAACGCCGTAAGTGTATTTTATAACAACAAAATATTTTGTTCGCATTCTGAAACTATTACCTACCAATAAATTTATATCAAAAAATACCCCCAAAAATAAATTGTATCTGAAAAGAATAGCATAATGCAAAAGGTAACTAAAACAAAAAAAAATGTGTTAACCTACCCCATTTTCCCAGAATTCTCATTTTGCACATACGACACTCGTCGTTACGAGAATTATTTTTAAATAAAACAACTAACAATGTTTAAATAATATATATTTATTGACACTACCTACTACACAAATAATTTCTTTGAACATTTTTACAGATATAAAATACACAATATACTTATTATTCCTTTTTTTTCCAAATTATATTTGCATATCAACATAATATCCCCATCTGTTCTGTAATATATACCTATGACAATAATTACAAATTGTATAGGAATGGTCAATAGTGTAATACTTACAACCTAAACTTAAAACTAAGTGATAACAAGGTTTAAATAGTTTCACGTAGGTACTTAGCACAAATACAAATCCTTTCAAACAGTTATAGATATCTACATATTCGCTTAATTATTTTAACATTTAGAAACCAATTAACAATCGAAAGTCACCAGAAATAAGATAAAAAATGATTTGAGCTGGCTCTTAAACAGAATAATAATAATAGACATTTTTTAATGTAATTAACTTGCGTTGGGTTACATTCATGGTGAAACCGTATATTATCCATTATAGGTAAAAATAATAATAATTAATAACTTCTTTGAAAATGATCCGAAAGAGTCGAAACACGCGTGCCAGTAACTGAATAAATAGTGAAACAACAAGTAATTTTATTTTTACCCATAATGACATTTTTTAATTTCATGTGGTAATTTATTAATCATTTTCAAACTTATAACATTAATTTGGGAATTTATAAATTATTTATGATCTGTTTTAATTTTAAATATGTATTTGTCTATATTCTTGTAGATAAACATGTTTAGGAGTATACACTCCTGGAAAAGTTAGATTGATTGTTAGGTAAAATATATTTTTGACTAGCCTTCCATTATCGAACAATGTCCCCAAGGAATCGTGTCAGCAGAGGATTTTGAAATTCGTCTCTTATCATCATGAGGGCTTAAACCTATCTTACTTTGTTTTACACTATATATATCATGATTTTTGGATCTTATTAAATTCTGTGAAATCTGTTTATCCGTAAATGTTTGCAGACACTTAACATAATCTTCAAATGATATTTGATTTTCAATTACCGACTTCTTAATACCTTTAATTTTTTTTTGTTAACCCCTTTTTCGAAAGATAACATTCAATTTCTTGTCGTTGTTTACCAGTCACCGCCAGTTTCAATCTTTCTTGTTCTATTTCGTCAAAGGTAAAATGCACTTTTGTAGCATACATTTTAGATCTAAGCCCTATGAAATGAGTCATAATTCGCCCATTGTTCTCATCTTTCATCATTCCAAGAACTTTTTTATTAACATTTGGAATTCCATATATGTTGTCCACAAGGTAATCAGATGTATCAAAATATTGTTGACAGTCCCTTCTAATGACTTCATAAATATCTATATTTCTAATTTCATATATTAGCGAATCGGTATCGGTATAAAGGACATTGCAATTAGAGAAATTTTGCAGCATGTAATTATAATGAAAATCGTAAATGGTAGTTTTGGCTATATCTAGAATAGACATTCCTACATAGATAGGTTTGTTGAAATAAATTTTTGACTTTGCAAGTTCGATAATTACAAAATTTTCATTTATTATAGTACATGTTTTAAATTCAGGCTTTGATATTAAAGCTTCGGCTCCATAGCGTCCTTCCCAATTCATAACTAATTTCACTGAGGAATAATTCCGAACATTCTCCATAGTCTTTCCAAATACAGCATTGTTCATAAGCTTAAATAAATTTTTCTCAAATTCATTTTTAGCTGCCTGTCTTAGACTAGTATTCAAATCAATATAAGGCTTTAACCATGGATATTGACTAAATGACAGCACCCTATGTATTTTTTTTAATTGCACCCCTAATGCTAATGCCTGCTTTAAGTTCCTATAGTGAATGACATATTTATCCTTGTCATGCAGGGTAGCCAGAAGTTTTATATTATTAGCACCCTCAGGTTTTTGATGTTCTGGACAAAGTGGAAGGTCTGAAAATTTATTATGTAGTTCGAAGGGAATTTTTAAATCAACTTCTAAGATATATCCTGTGTCAGCTTCTTCAGAGACATTGACTGCATTAGGACTGTTAATTTCTTCACTAGAAAGCCATTTAAAGCATCCATATGGCAGATATTGAGACATTGCCCAACCATATTGGTTATTTATGTCAAAATACATCAAATATGACTCCTCTTTATTAGCGTCGTATGAAGGCATGTACTTATTATTGGCTTCAGCATATCGCTTAGAACACTGACTTAATCCCCCTCTTATGCCTTTTTCAACAAACATAATCATATCTAAATCGGTCAACAGTTCGAGTTTTACTTGACTTGTTCTAGACATTTGAAATAACATGCATTGCCAAGCATACCCCGGCAAGGTGTACGCATGTGTAGGAGAAATGCCGTAGGTTTTAAAAGATGTCTTGCGAAATTTTTCAAAAATATCTGCTAGAAGCAAAATATCAGTTTTAAGATAAAGATCAGAATAATCTTGCATTGTCTTGCAACCTAAAGAGTTCCAGACTTTTTGCGCATGAGCATAATCCATATCGCTTATCAGAGAGTCATTCAATCTGTTATAGAATTGAATTTTTAAAGGCAATTTGGTTTCGCTTAATTTATCCCAACTACTCATGAAATCATATGGAAATACTCCTTTCCTACAGAGCAATGAAAACTGATCTTCAGAGAGCTCCGCAAATTCAGATTTAAGAATTGGATAATCTGATAAGTATGATGCTAACTTATCTAACCCAAAAGCCAAAAATCGAAAACTATCTATAAATCTTAACTGCACCAAATTTTCTGGAATATTTTTCGTAAATGAAATATATTTCTCTTTGTTCACAGGTAAAATATCGATTTTTCCTGGTACCTCTGCCAATGCCTTTAATACCAAATGACCATCATAGGAACTCATATTATGGAAAAGAACGGGTATTGTATGACTATCTTGAAAGTTAAGATTACATTTTTCATGAGCTGCCCCTCTTATTTTACCAGTGATATGACTGTGATCTCGAACTATAATGTCGTCAGACGAGAATGGTTTTTCGCAAATATGACACAGCTTGGAACTATATAAAATCTGATTTTGTTCAGCAGAAAGATTTTCCATGGGCAAATCACACAAAAAGACTGTCTCAACGTCTTCAGCAAAACTAACAAGTTCCTTAACAAACCATTGCATGCAGTCTTGTCCAGTGTACGACTTATAAAATGAGAGAGTATCATCATATGAACATTTAACATAAAACCCCACGCTATACGGAATGTGTTTTTGGTAGTTTAAAGTTGCTTTACTTCCAACATCTTCAATTGGATCCAGAAGACATTCAGTGTCCGCATAAATTATAAAGGGGGCTTCTTCCTTGAATTTGAAATCTTTGAATTCTACCCACTTTTGCTCCTCTGTTGGAATTTTAGGTACTGCACCATTGTTTACCATCTCACAATCTTGAATATGTTTATTTAACTTCTCTTCAGAATAGAAAAAGTGAAGACAACGGTCGCAAATATACTTTTTTTGTTCATGACTACTGAGCTGTTTTGACATTAAGCGAGATAGGTTTTTTATCCACACAAAATGCTGCTTAGCAGAGAAAATGTCTGTGTCTATTTCATCATCATCTGTATCATAATACTTATCCTGTACCAATAAAAGATTTACATGTTTTTCTACTCTGGCTTTTGTTAAATAAGCTGGGATAACATTAAACTTATTTCGATATTTTTCCAGCCGATAAATATTTAGTGATAAATAATTCTGGTGTTCAAATCTAGATACTTGTCGCAAAGTCATAGGAAATTGTATTCCCTTCAAATTCAGTACTGTCTTAGGATCTGGGTATGATGACGGCAAGTTATAATTGTACTTATTAGGATATAAAGCTGACGTCACAGCCCATGCAAAACACATATTATCATTATTTTGTACATTGATACAAGCTTGCTTGTTTTGAATGAAAGGAGGTAGCTTAATATAACTACCTACACGAAGAGGATTATACTTATTTATAGATACTGTCAAATTTACTAGCTTCTTTAAAGCCCAACCACTATCTTTTTCCTGAAACTCCTCCAATTTAGTTAACAACTGATCTTGCACATTTTCTAGAAACCATTCATCGAAGTTAGTATTTTGGTCAATAACAGCATTCTTTGAATTAAGATATTTATATTCACTTAGAGTTAGACTGTCTTTAGTAACTTGGAACTCTCCACATAGCACAGCGTTAACCTTAAAGGAATTATCAACTTTTAAACAATTTTGAATTCTTCTTTTAAGTAAGGCTGCACAGTCTTCTAGGAACGATTTAGCATCGGTGTTTTTCAGGTTTGTGATTATTCCAGTCCTGACTCTAGATTTAAATGCTGAGTGTAAGTCATCCCATTTAACACGATGTGTTGCTGTCTCCTTTCGTTCTGCATATCCAAACCCGGTTACTTCCAATGCTCTAATAATCGCCGTAAAGCTTTTTACCCGGGCTAATAACGTTAAAAGATGCTGCTTTTCTGCAATAGATGTAGAATTTTTAAGAGCCGTTGAAATTAATTTTGATGCTTTATAACATCGCTTAACTCCGATATTCACAGCTGTTTTATTATTTTTCAAATTGGCATCCAAAAAAAATTTATTTAAATCGTCAACAAGACCATCGGCAAAAGACATCTTGAATAATTTTTATATGTTAGACTCTAGACAGGTCTTTCCTCTGTAACAGTCAGAGCGATACTAAAATAATATAAATTGGTTGAAATGTTTTATAGACTGTAGCTAGTAGTATTCGGCAAAGTTCGTATAAGTTCGATTAATTAAACTCATGTAAAACGAAGTATCTGAAAAAAAAAGAGAGTCTATAATACCACTTTGAAAATTAAACTTATCTACTAGTTATGGTGGGCTATATCTTAATAAGACCGCAACCTCCATGCAGTCATCGTGCCTCATCAACCATCGTATTAAATCTATAAGTAAATATGAAAAATGCGAAATGCATGATTTACTTAAATTATTGGCCCAATTCTCAAAATTGAATTATTTACAATGGAAAAAAAAAAGTTCGTAGACACCAGCAAAAAAAAAAATGTATAAAAGAGCAAGAGAAACAATATAATATATTTTAAATGACTAGCACATTCTTTAAAACAGTACTACAACCAAGCCAAATAACTCTTTTATGTGCTGTATAAAAGAACAAAAAAGGTGTTCCTAAGACAGCGTAAGATTGCTTCACAGCTACGCAGCCTGCTTTGAATACAGGTGTTACAACGTAGCTCCATAATCTTACTATACTCTATGCGGGCGAGGATGTCAATAGGTTCTAATATATTCTTCAATACATCTTAATAGCATAATCGTTAAATATAAGTGGAAACTATATGCAGAAATGAGTTTCCTGTAATATTTTATCAACAATGCATAAGACACATAAGAAAGCATCTATTTATGGCTTAAATTTATTAGGGTTTGATACTAAAAGAGATTTTGATAATATGCCATTAGTTAAATACATTTTCCAGTGAGCCGTATAACAGAATAAAAAAGAGGTTCCTCAGACTGCGTAAGATTGCTTCACAGCTAGGCGGCCTGGCATATAACTTAACTCCACTATCTTACTATTCTCAAAAGTAGAGAGGACGTCAGTAGATTCTAAGTGCATTATAATTAAATATAAGGGGAAACTACATGAAAAAATGAGTTTCCCGTAACATTTTACTGATAATGCATCTCATAAGCTCATAAGAAAACATGCATTTAAGTATTGTAATTAAAAATGTACCAAGTTGTAATGTTTAAAGATAGTTTGATAATATGCCGTTGGCTAAATATATTTTTTAATGGCCCATGTAGCAGAATAAAAAGAGATCACTAAGACGGCGTACAAGACAAACAACAAGTTTCAACCGCGAAGCCCTAAAGGTTAAATGGAAATATGCTCACCAAGTCAATAGGTTAATACGGCACCAGTCGTACTTCTTCGGGGTTCGGAGAACTCGGATCGAGCAAAGCACCCCAACGGTCGACAATCTCGAAAGAAGTGAGAAGTTAACCGTCTAGCGGTCGAATCTATATCTTTTGGCGAGGGATGGGTATCGAGGTACGCCGTGTAGCACGTCGCGCTCGCGGAAGATAAATTAATATGTAACGCAATTGTTAATAAATAGGCAATTACGAGAATCGATTCAAACAAATTATCATTTATAATTAGTAGAATAGTATTTATGACGGCGGTTAGTGAAAGAACGGAAATTTTCTAATGAAAAATAATAAAAATAAAAAATTATTTGTCTGCGTAACTTGCTTTAAATAAAATACATAGGTTCAAGAAATAAAAAACTTAGTAACTTCGATACAAAATCAATGGATTTAATATATCAAAAATTGTCCCGTTTTATATTCCATACATGCGGGACATGCTGCATACTTGACATATTCAGTATATTAAATTTAATAGAACTAAAAAAATTTTAAACCAGAGATATCTAAAAAGAAAACAGACTATCTTATCAAAAATAAACTCAAGAATACCAGTTTAACCATTCAACACATTATAAAAATTACCACATTTCTACACTAAAAAAGATTTCCTTAAACCATTAATGGCCAATGCCTCAATTTAATAGACATTAAATGTGTTACCATATAATGTTTAAAAGAGTTTTGATAATATACCATTAGTTAAATGTATGTTTCAATAATCTACCTATGTATGTTACAGAGATCCTATATTTTTATTTACGGTCAATTCATCTTTATTCGCCAATCGTCTCAAACGAGTCTGCTTTTGAAAGTAATATAGCGTTAGTATTCAGAAAATATTAATGATATCGGAGCCTAAAACATCCTTGACACTAAAAAATCGTCGTGTTTCCTCACAAAACCCATCATCTTGCCTATTTAGCTTGCTTTCCTATTGTTTAGCAGGTTAAATAAAATTATTATTTCGCTCTTTTTGTCTGTACTGAATCGTTAGGGGAATACAATTCTAGTCCTATAAGAGAGACAGCTAAAATTAATGTAAGCAATCAGAAATCCTACACTATGAGCTACTTAGTTAAAATTTCATATTTCCTTGCTGGGTCAGGCAAAATTTGTGATGTGTCGGTCAAAATTTATAAAAATACAAAAAAAAAAATGCTAGATGCATTTTTAGCGTGACTTTCTATCTAATACCATCTTATTTCAAGGTATAATTCGGTTGCCAAAATGAGAATAAAATAATTTTCTCATGGTTTATGTCATCTTAAAAAGTCAAATGGTTATATTCTGTCAGATACATTCAAATTTAAATATTTTCTCCAAGAAGAATTTTAAGATAGTATTATAGTAAATAAAAATTCTATGCCTCCAATATTTCTTGGAAACATATCGTGTTCTAGCGACATAACCCAAAAGTACCTCTATTCAGAAACGCATCGTACTTTTCTTAACAAACTTGACTTTGTTGTAATGTAGTATGCAGGGCACTTTGAAAACAAAAATTAGATTAGAAACCGCCGCCTCTTAAGGCATACTTTTTTTAGGTCTTACATAGGGTACATTGGTATACAGAACAAATGTCATCTTTAATTGTCTCATTGTCCCGTCCATTACATACGTTATTATAATAATCTTAAAGCACCTGTTACCAGCATTATCTGTTTTTTATGGTTTTCATAAAACATAGCGATTACCGATAAAAATTATACGAAAACTTGATAAATAACTTTTTTTTCAACTGAAATATACTGGTTTTCGGTGGAAAAATGTTACTTTTAACTAAAAATGAATATACGCGATACTCAGATGATCTTTTTTTTTTATATTTTTGTAGGATAATTCACCACTATGTTGTACTTGAGAGAGGACATTCTTGAAAAATCCTCAAATTTCTCTGCAATTTTGTTCCTTCTAGAGTTAAATTCACAAATAAAACCCTGTATTCTTATCTTTCAGGTTGGTATATTAAAAAGGGATTATTAGTATGGCAATATTAATTAACGCTTGTTTTTTTTTTGTCGTATGAAGAGTTGAAATTTTTTTTTTCCACTCCAATGGTTGCGATGCAGGGGGTCGGGTTTCATCATAATCTTTCAGGGTAGCTCAGGTTTGATTGCATGTACTAAGGTTAGTGCTCCTTGCAATCGGTTTCAGGTTTGACGCGCCCCTCTCAGGTTAGTTCAGGTTTCTCAAACACAATTTATTGTGAATAAGTTAGGTGACTGGAATTAAGATTTTGGGTGCTGTAGCACAATAAATTGTGTTTGAGAAACCTGAACTAACCTGAGGGGGGCGCGTCAAACCTGAAACCGATTGCAAGGAGCACTAACCTTAGTACATGCAATCAAACCTGAGCTACCCTGAAAGATTATGATGAAACCCGACCCCCTGCATCGCAACCATTGGAGTGGAAAAAAAAAATTTCAACTCTTCATACGACAAAAAAAAAACAAGCGTTAATTAATATTGCCATACTAATAATCCCTTTTTAATATACCAACCTGAAAGATAAGAATACAGGGTTTTATTTGTGAATTTAACTCTAGAAGGAACAAAATTGCAGAGAAATTTGAGGATTTTTCAAGAATGTCCTCTCTCAAGTACAACATAGTGGTGAATTATCCTACAAAAATATAAAAAAAAAAGATCATCTGAGTATCGCGTATATTCATTTTTAGTTAAAAGTAACATTTTTCCACCGAAAACCAGTATATTTCAGTTGAAAAAAAAGTTATTTATCAAGTTTTCGTATAATTTTTATCGGTAATCGCTATGTTTTATGAAAACCATAAAAAACAGATAATGCTGGTAACAGGTGCTTTAAGATTATTATAATAACGTATGTAATGGACGGGACAATGAGACAATTAAAGATGACATTTGTTCTGTATACCAATGTACCCTATGTAAGACCTAAAAAAAGTATGCCTTAAGAGGCGGCGGTTTCTAATCTAATTTTTGTTTTCAAAGTGCCCTGCATACTACATTACAACAAAGTCAAGTTTGTTAAGAAAAGTACGATGCGTTTCTGAATAGAGGTACTTTTGGGTTATGTCGCTAGAACACGATATGTTTCCAAGAAATATTGGAGGCATAGAATTTTTATTTACTATAATACTATCTTAAAATTCTTCTTGGAGAAAATATTTAAATTTGAATGTATCTGACAGAATATAACCATTTGACTTTTTAAGATGACATAAACCATGAGAAAATTATTTTATTCTCATTTTGGCAACCGAATTATACCTTGAAATAAGATGGTATTAGATAGAAAGTCACGCTAAAAATGCATCTAGCATTTTTTTTTTTGTATTTTTATAAATTTTGACCGACACATCACAAATTTTGCCTGACCCAGCAAGGAAATATGAAATTTTAACTAAGTAGCTCATAGTGTAGGATTTCTGATTGCTTACATTAATTTTAGCTGTCTCTCTTATAGGACTAGAATTGTATTCCCCTAACGATTCAGTACAGACAAAAAGAGCGAAATAATAATTTTATTTAACCTGCTAAACAATAGGAAAGCAAGCTAAATAGGCAAGATGATGGGTTTTGTGAGGAAACACGACGATTTTTTAGTGTCAAGGATGTTTTAGGCTCCGATATCATTAATATTTTCTGAATACTAACGCTATATTACTTTCAAAAGCAGACTCGTTTGAGACGATTGGCGAATAAAGATGAATTGACCGTAAATAAAAATATAGGATCTCTGTAACATACATAGGTAGATTATTGAAACATACATTTAACTAATGGTATATTATCAAAACTCTTTTAAACATTATATGGTAACACATTTAATGTCTATTAAGTTGAGGCATTGGCCATTAATGGTTTAAGGAAATCTTTTTTAGTGTAGAAATGTGGTAATTTTTATAATGTGTTGAATGGGTAAACTGGTATTCTTGAGTTTATTTTTGATAAGATAGTCTGTTTTCTTTTTAGATATCTCTGGTTTAAAATTTTTTTAGTTCTATTAAATTTAATATACTGAATATGTCAAGTATGCAGCATGTCCCGCATGTATGGAATATAAAACGGGACAATTTTTGATATATTAAATCCATTGATTTTGTATCGAAGTTACTAAGTTTTTTATTTCTTGAACCTATGTATTTTATTTAAAGCAAGTTACGCAGACAAATAATTTTTTATTTTTATTATTTTTCATTAGAAAATTTCCGTTCTTTCACTAACCGCCGTCATAAATACTATTCTACTAATTATAAATGATAATTTGTTTGAATCGATTCTCGTAATTGCCTATTTATTAACAATTGCGTTACATATTAATTTATCTCCCGCGAGCGCGACGTGCTACACGGCGTACCTCGATACCCATCCCTCGCCAAAAGATATAGATTCGACCGCTAGACGGTTAACTTCTCACTTCTTTCGAGATTGTCGACCGTTGGGGTGCTTTGCTCGATCCGAGTTCTCCGAACCCCGAAGAAGTACGACTGGTGCCGTATTAACCTATTGACTTGGTGAGCATATTTCCATTTAACCTTTAGGGCTTCGCGGTTGAAACTTGTTGTTTGTCTTGTACGCCGTCTTAGTGATCTCTTTTTATTCTGCTACATGGGCCATTAAAAAATATATTTAGCCAACGGCATATTATCAAACTATCTTTAAACATTACAACTTGGTACATTTTTAATTACAATACTTAAATGCATGTTTTCTTATGAGCTTATGAGATGCATTATCAGTAAAATGTTACGGGAAACTCATTTTTTCATGTAGTTTCCCCTTATATTTAATTATAATGCACTTAGAATCTACTGACGTCCTCTCTACTTTTGAGAATAGTAAGATAGTGGAGTTAAGTTATATGCCAGGCCGCCTAGCTGTGAAGCAATCTTACGCAGTCTGAGGAACCTCTTTTTTATTCTGTTATACGGCTCACTGGAAAATGTATTTAACTAATGGCATATTATCAAAATCTCTTTTAGTATCAAACCCTAATAAATTTAAGCCATAAATAGATGCTTTCTTATGTGTCTTATGCATTGTTGATAAAATATTACAGGAAACTCATTTCTGCATATAGTTTCCACTTATATTTAACGATTATGCTATTAAGATGTATTGAAGAATATATTAGAACCTATTGACATCCTCGCCCGCATAGAGTATAGTAAGATTATGGAGCTACGTTGTAACACCTGTATTCAAAGCAGGCTGCGTAGCTGTGAAGCAATCTTACGCTGTCTTAGGAACACCTTTTTTGTTCTTTTATACAGCACATAAAAGAGTTATTTGGCTTGGTTGTAGTACTGTTTTAAAGAATGTGCTAGTCATTTAAAATATATTATATTGTTTCTCTTGCTCTTTTATACATTTTTTTTTTTGCTGGTGTCTACGAACTTTTTTTTTCCATTGTAAATAATTCAATTTTGAGAATTGGGCCAATAATTTAAGTAAATCATGCATTTCGCATTTTTCATATTTACTTATAGATTTAATACGATGGTTGATGAGGCACGATGACTGCATGGAGGTTGCGGTCTTATTAAGATATAGCCCACCATAACTAGTAGATAAGTTTAATTTTCAAAGTGGTATTATAGACTCTCTTTTTTTTTCAGATACTTCGTTTTACATGAGTTTAATTAATCGAACTTATACGAACTTTGCCGAATACTACTAGCTACAGTCTATAAAACATTTCAACCAATTTATATTATTTTAGTATCGCTCTGACTGTTACAGAGGAAAGACCTGTCTAGAGTCTAACATATAAAAATTATTCAAGATGTCTTTTGCCGATGGTCTTGTTGACGATTTAAATAAATTTTTTTTGGATGCCAATTTGAAGAATAATAAAACAGCTGTGAATATCGGAGTTAAGCGATGTTATAAAGCATCAAAATTAATTTCAACGGCTCTTAAAAATTCTACATCTATTGCAGAAAAGCAGCATCTTTTAACGTTATTAGCCCGGGTAAAAAGCTTTACGGCGATTATTAGAGCATTGGAAGTAACCGGGTTTGGATATGCAGAACGAAAGGAGACAGCAACACATCGTGTTAAATGGGATGACTTACACTCAGCATTTAAATCTAGAGTCAGGACTGGAATAATCACAAACCTGAAAAACACCGATGCTAAATCGTTCCTAGAAGACTGTGCAGCCTTACTTAAAAGAAGAATTCAAAATTGTTTAAAAGTTGATAATTCCTTTAAGGTTAACGCTGTGCTATGTGGAGAGTTCCAAGTTACTAAAGACAGTCTAACTCTAAGTGAATATAAATATCTTAATTCAAAGAATGCTGTTATTGACCAAAATACTAACTTCGATGAATGGTTTCTAGAAAATGTGCAAGATCAGTTGTTAACTAAATTGGAGGAGTTTCAGGAAAAAGATAGTGGTTGGGCTTTAAAGAAGCTAGTAAATTTGACAGTATCTATAAATAAGTATAATCCTCTTCGTGTAGGTAGTTATATTAAGCTACCTCCTTTCATTCAAAACAAGCAAGCTTGTATCAATGTACAAAATAATGATAATATGTGTTTTGCATGGGCTGTGACGTCAGCTTTATATCCTAATAAGTACAATTATAACTTGCCGTCATCATACCCAGATCCTAAGACAGTACTGAATTTGAAGGGAATACAATTTCCTATGACTTTGCGACAAGTATCTAGATTTGAACACCAGAATTATTTATCACTAAATATTTATCGGCTGGAAAAATATCGAAATAAGTTTAATGTTATCCCAGCTTATTTAACAAAAGCCAGAGTAGAAAAACATGTAAATCTTTTATTGGTACAGGATAAGTATTATGATACAGATGATGATGAAATAGACACAGACATTTTCTCTGCTAAGCAGCATTTTGTGTGGATAAAAAACCTATCTCGCTTAATGTCAAAACAGCTCAGTAGTCATGAACAAAAAAAGTATATTTGCGACCGTTGTCTTCACTTTTTCTATTCTGAAGAGAAGTTAAATAAACATATTC
This sequence comes from Polydrusus tereticollis, assembly GCA_963920685.1. Taxonomy (NCBI): domain Eukaryota; kingdom Metazoa; phylum Arthropoda; class Insecta; order Coleoptera; family Curculionidae; genus Polydrusus; species Polydrusus tereticollis. Next base: position 31,899,788 of record OY987328.1, on the reverse strand, counting down.
AAGATTGTGAGATGGTAAACAATGGTGCAGTACCTAAAATTCCAACAGAGGAGCAAAAGTGGGTAGAATTCAAAGATTTCAAATTCAAGGAAGAAGCCCCCTTTATAATTTATGCGGACACTGAATGTCTTCTGGATCCAATTGAAGATGTTGGAAGTAAAGCAACTTTAAACTACCAAAAACACATTCCGTATAGCGTGGGGTTTTATGTTAAATGTTCATATGATGATACTCTCTCATTTTATAAGTCGTACACTGGACAAGACTGCATGCAATGGTTTGTTAAGGAACTTGTTAGTTTTGCTGAAGACGTTGAGACAGTCTTTTTGTGTGATTTGCCCATGGAAAATCTTTCTGCTGAACAAAATCAGATTTTATATAGTTCCAAGCTGTGTCATATTTGCGAAAAACCATTCTCGTCTGACGACATTATAGTTCGAGATCACAGTCATATCACTGGTAAAATAAGAGGGGCAGCTCATGAAAAATGTAATCTTAACTTTCAAGATAGTCATACAATACCCGTTCTTTTCCATAATATGAGTTCCTATGATGGTCATTTGGTATTAAAGGCATTGGCAGAGGTACCAGGAAAAATCGATATTTTACCTGTGAACAAAGAGAAATATATTTCATTTACGAAAAATATTCCAGAAAATTTGGTGCAGTTAAGATTTATAGATAGTTTTCGATTTTTGGCTTCTGGGTTAGATAAGTTAGCATCATACTTATCAGATTATCCAATTCTTAAATCTGAATTTGCGGAGCTCTCTGAAGATCAGTTTTCATTGCTCTGTAGGAAAGGAGTATTTCCATATGATTTCATGAGTAGTTGGGATAAATTAAGCGAAACCAAATTGCCTTTAAAAATTCAATTCTATAACAGATTGAATGACTCTCTGATAAGCGATATGGATTATGCTCATGCGCAAAAAGTCTGGAACTCTTTAGGTTGCAAGACAATGCAAGATTATTCTGATCTTTATCTTAAAACTGATATTTTGCTTCTAGCAGATATTTTTGAAAAATTTCGCAAGACATCTTTTAAAACCTACGGCATTTCTCCTACACATGCGTACACCTTGCCGGGGTATGCTTGGCAATGCATGTTATTTCAAATGTCTAGAACAAGTCAAGTAAAACTCGAACTGTTGACCGATTTAGATATGATTATGTTTGTTGAAAAAGGCATAAGAGGGGGATTAAGTCAGTGTTCTAAGCGATATGCTGAAGCCAATAATAAGTACATGCCTTCATACGACGCTAATAAAGAGGAGTCATATTTAATGTATTTTGACATAAATAACCAATATGGTTGGGCAATGTCTCAATATCTGCCATATGGATGCTTTAAATGGCTTTCTAGTGAAGAAATTAACAGTCCTAATGCAGTCAATGTCTCTGAAGAAGCTGACACAGGATATATCTTAGAAGTTGATTTAAAAATTCCCTTCGAACTACATAATAAATTTTCAGACCTTCCACTTTGTCCAGAACATCAAAAACCTGAGGGTGCTAATAATATAAAACTTCTGGCTACCCTGCATGACAAGGATAAATATGTCATTCACTATAGGAACTTAAAGCAGGCATTAGCATTAGGGGTGCAATTAAAAAAAATACATAGGGTGCTGTCATTTAGTCAATATCCATGGTTAAAGCCTTATATTGATTTGAATACTAGTCTAAGACAGGCAGCTAAAAATGAATTTGAGAAAAATTTATTTAAGCTTATGAACAATTCTGTATTTGGAAAGACTATGGAGAATGTTCGGAATTATTCCTCAGTGAAATTAGTTATGAATTGGGAAGGACGCTATGGAGCCGAAGCTTTAATATCAAAGCCTGAATTTAAAACATGTACTATAATAAATGAAAATTTTGTAATTATCGAACTTGCAAAGTCAAAAATTTATTTCAACAAACCTATCTATGTAGGAATGTCTATTCTAGATATAGCCAAAACTACCATTTACGATTTTCATTATAATTACATGCTGCAAAATTTCTCTAATTGCAATGTCCTTTATACCGATACCGATTCGCTAATATATGAAATTAGAAATATAGATATTTATGAAGTCATTAGAAGGGACTGTCAACAATATTTTGATACATCTGATTACCTTGTGGACAACATATATGGAATTCCAAATGTTAATAAAAAAGTTCTTGGAATGATGAAAGATGAGAACAATGGGCGAATTATGACTCATTTCATAGGGCTTAGATCTAAAATGTATGCTACAAAAGTGCATTTTACCTTTGACGAAATAGAACAAGAAAGATTGAAACTGGCGGTGACTGGTAAACAACGACAAGAAATTGAATGTTATCTTTCGAAAAAGGGGTTAACAAAAAAAAATTAAAGGTATTAAGAAGTCGGTAATTGAAAATCAAATATCATTTGAAGATTATGTTAAGTGTCTGCAAACATTTACGGATAAACAGATTTCACAGAATTTAATAAGATCCAAAAATCATGATATATATAGTGTAAAACAAAGTAAGATAGGTTTAAGCCCTCATGATGATAAGAGACGAATTTCAAAATCCTCTGCTGACACGATTCCTTGGGGACATTGTTCGATAATGGAAGGCTAGTCAAAAATATATTTTACCTAACAATCAATCTAACTTTTCCAGGAGTGTATACTCCTAAACATGTTTATCTACAAGAATATAGACAAATACATATTTAAAATTAAAACAGATCATAAATAATTTATAAATTCCCAAATTAATGTTATAAGTTTGAAAATGATTAATAAATTACCACATGAAATTAAAAAATGTCATTATGGGTAAAAATAAAATTACTTGTTGTTTCACTATTTATTCAGTTACTGGCACGCGTGTTTCGACTCTTTCGGATCATTTTCAAAGAAGTTATTAATTATTATTATTTTTACCTATAATGGATAATATACGGTTTCACCATGAATGTAACCCAACGCAAGTTAATTACATTAAAAAATGTCTATTATTATTATTCTGTTTAAGAGCCAGCTCAAATCATTTTTTATCTTATTTCTGGTGACTTTCGATTGTTAATTGGTTTCTAAATGTTAAAATAATTAAGCGAATATGTAGATATCTATAACTGTTTGAAAGGATTTGTATTTGTGCTAAGTACCTACGTGAAACTATTTAAACCTTGTTATCACTTAGTTTTAAGTTTAGGTTGTAAGTATTACACTATTGACCATTCCTATACAATTTGTAATTATTGTCATAGGTATATATTACAGAACAGATGGGGATATTATGTTGATATGCAAATATAATTTGGAAAAAAAAGGAATAATAAGTATATTGTGTATTTTATATCTGTAAAAATGTTCAAAGAAATTATTTGTGTAGTAGGTAGTGTCAATAAATATATATTATTTAAACATTGTTAGTTGTTTTATTTAAAAATAATTCTCGTAACGACGAGTGTCGTATGTGCAAAATGAGAATTCTGGGAAAATGGGGTAGGTTAACACATTTTTTTTTGTTTTAGTTACCTTTTGCATTATGCTATTCTTTTCAGATACAATTTATTTTTTGGGGTATTTTTTGATATAAATTTATTGGTAGGTAATAGTTTCAGAATGCGAACAAAATATTTTGTTGTTATAAAATACACTTACGGCGTTTTAAATTATTATACCTAGTTCACCCTGCTAAAAATCAAACAGAAAAATCCTTACTGTTGAGACAAGCACTTACTATATGGTATTTTTATATCCGAACTAATCTGCATTGTATAATAAAGGTAAAATAATTAAATATGCACAGTAAATCTGGCTCATGGATGCATTTTAATTATTTTGGTGCAAAATCAATAAAAAAAAAAGTGTACTTGCGTAGGTATCTACTGCTAGATAATGTGATAGCATTCAAATGCCAAAAACCTACCTACACAAGGAAAAAACACTTAAGACTTTCTAAGTTAGGTACCTAAGTATATGCATAGAGGAGGATAGGTAGGTAATACATTTTACCCATAAAGCAATTGAGGAAATTTAGAATATAATTTTCGTAACTGTTAGATACAGTAATATTTATTACCTTTTGTCTGTTATATCTCTGATTTTATAACTTACAAATGCAAAATATTAACTTAAGATTTGAAAAAGGTTTAAATGCCTATAGGGTGAAAATACTGCTTTCTTAAAAGCGAAAAACGGATTTCGCACCACCAAAATTACCATAAAACTGTAGGTACGTATATCTATAGGTACCCACCTACTTAGTAGGTAACTAAAAATTGATCAAATTGCATTACGGCACTTCTTTTTACGACGCAGTATAATATAACCGTGGTGTGATGTTAATCTTATTTGCACGTTTTCTTGAAAAACTAATAAATTTTATATCTGCTGTTTCTTATATTTTATTGTGTTGCATCTAACAACAGCACAGTTTGACGATATTTATTGTTCATATTATGTACAATTTTATTGTAAATAAAAAAAATATAAATTGTTTAAATCAGCCTAAACTGTTACGTTTTACTTCGATTAACAAGCTGAAACGCGTTTGTAAAGATAATAAAGAAATACTCGTGGGTAACATCTGCGCCCCTGCGCGACCGATACGGAAACGCGTCTGCATTGTAAGCATATCATCCACCACGAATAACATTTACCGCAAGACAACGTAGCTCAATGGTTAGAGCATAGCCTGCATGTGCCGATGGACGCGGGTTCTATCCCCGAAGAAACCAGCTTTTTTTCTGCATTGATCGTCAACTCTCAGAAGACAGTGGCATATTATGGGTAGTTAGTTTGGAAGAGGTTGTATGAGTTAATAATTTTGACGTCGCGACGCCCTCCGAGGGGGCCCAAATGTTTAGTACGCCCCTGACCCGGCGTCGGTTCGCTTGAAAAACAGAATGGACCTTAAATTTCCTTATGGAGATTTACATGTAAAAAAGCTCAACTCTAATCCCGGAACGCCTTAGATTATCTACTACAATCCACATTAAGTGACCTTAATATCGATATTAATTACTGCAGAGGCCAAAGTTATGACAACGCATCCAATAAGTCCGGGAAGTATAACGGATTGCAGGCAAAAATAAAAGAAAAGACAAAAAATGCACATTTTGTACCATGTTCCAGTCATTCTTTAAACTTGGTCGGTAATAGTGCTGCCGAAAGTTGTTCAGAAGCTTCCAGATACTTTGAAAATGTACAATGCTTATACAACTTCTTTTCTGCGTCAACACATAGATGAGCGTACTTCAAAAATGTCTATCGGTTTTAAAAACTAAATTACCATTAGTTAAAAAAATATGTGAAACAAGATGGTCGGCACGAGCTGATGCTATCAAATCTGTTGCACTTGGGTTTAGTGAAATAAAAACAGCGTTAATAGAGCTAAATGACGATGCAAACCAAAAGAAGTCCACCAGAACAGAGGCTGGAGATTTACTTCATAAATTGAATACATTTGAATTTGCCTTGATGACAGCAATTTGGAAAAGAATCCTAGACAGAATAAACTCCACCAGTAAATCTCTACAAGATAATCAAGCCAATCTAACTGCGGCTTGTACACTATATAACGGATTGATTGAATTTCTCAAGACTTTTAGAGAACAGTTTAATGAAATTGAAAAGGAAGCCAAAAAAATTCAGCCTAGTAATATTGTTTACAAGGATGAGATTTCAAGAGTTCGTAAAAGGAAACAGTGTTTTGATGAAGGCCCTGCAGAAGACATTACTTTAAGCGGTGCTAAGAACTTTAAAATAAATACATTTTTTCCTATATGTGACAAATTAATTTCTGAATTAAAAATGAGAATGCAAGCTTATGATTGTGTAAATGAAGTTTCTGGTGTATTTTTCTTCGAACCCGTAGATGAAAGATTTAATGTAAGTATAAAAAATATTACAATATGGATGTGGATGCTACTGAAGATTTAGTGGATGAAATTATACAATTTAAGGCCCTTTGTGAATCAAATGATATTTCCTCCAAAGACCCCCAGGAAATGTTAAAATTTTTAATTGACAACAATATTTTGTCAACCTTCTCTAATGTTGAGGTATTGTTGAGAATATATTTAACTATTCCTATCAGTAACGCATCCGGCGAAAGATCATTTTTTACGTTAAAACGGGTAAAATCCTATTTAAGAAACTCATTGAATGAAGAAAATGTTTCATCTCTGGCAATTCTAAACGTAGAAAGCGATATTCTCGATAAATTAGAAATAAATAGTATCATAGATAAGTTTTCTGAAATGAAAGTACGTAAAAAAAGAATTAATTAGATGTTTCTGTTTACTATTAACTCTTTAGTTTGTTCGTTGTTCTTCAGAAGCAAAAGCGTTTTTATTTATTTTTTGTTGTGATGTTAATTTCCAATTGGAAATTTTGTTTAAGGACCGCTTAGATATAATTAGTCTTTTGTATCTTATTTATGTTGTTGTGGAATAAAACTATTTTATTTTTTTAGTAAAATCCATTTTTTAATTAATTAATTGAAAATTAAATTTTAACTATACAATTTTTTTTTATCATGAATTTTAACAAAAAAGTGAAGGTGCCAAAGGTAAGCAGAAAAATTCTTATTGGAAAGTTATATAAGATATTGGGGCCCGAAGTTCTGCTTGGGCCTTGGGCCTAACTAAATCAAAAATAGGCCCTGCAGCCGTGGTCGAAATTGGGCTTTATAGAGAGTCAAAAGCTGTTGGAGTGTATAGAGGTTCTTAGTTCTGAAAAGTATCCCAAGCTTCTGAGAAGCTTCTTTAGCTATGGCTGCAACGTGACTGTGCCAAGTATCCAAATTCACGCCCAATAAATGAATTGATCAAGCCAAGGGAATCAAGTGTCCCGCTATAACTATACCTTCTCCTTTAACATTACCTTTTTTAGAAAAAACTGCAGTCTGAGTTTTTTAGCGTTAAATTCTACTTGTAGGCCAGTGCAGTTATAAAATATTATATACATATATAAAGCTGCTTTTTCGGGGATGTTTAGTTTTTGCCGTCCTACTGACAGTACTGAAAGTCCTCACTCCTCCGAGGTGGGGAACCCTCCCATAAGCCTTCCACCAATGTACATTTTTTGTTGTTTTTTTTTAATTTTCTCCGTTAATTTTGCGAAAAAAAAGTGAAGAGGCAAAAAAGAAAACCCATACATATTTACACAAGCTGACTATATTTAAAAATAGTATTTTGAAACCGTAGCGTACTACAGAGGCTTAAAAAGTCAAATGTTACTTTTAAAAAAATTAAACTTTATGTTTTGAACATTATTATTTTTTTTCTAATTCCTAATATTAAACTAACATTTTAAATAATTCTTAAATATGGCTATTTAATACATTGGCGTACTATTATTGTTCAAAGAAGTATGAATATTTACCAGAGTTAGAGGGAAATACTATATAGGCATTATCTTACAATAAAGCATCCTCGTACTCCTGAAAACAATTACTACATACATTGCCTTGGCACTGGCCACATAGATTACAGCAGTTTAGGTTTGCAGCTGCACAACTTTCTACAGTCGGTCTGGCAGTTACAAAAAATTAGTTTAAGGATAAATTTTGAAGCTATTGTCTTATCGGTCTGTATAGGCTGTATAGCTTCTCCCTGTTTATTCCAACCCCAAGTAGTAGGAGATTCTAAACTACCCATCTATTCCTGAGTTTGATAGTAAACACGTAAAGTGTGGTAATATGCTGCATCTGATATGGGAGGCAGACATGCTAACTTAATATTTTTATTCAAACTTTGGGTTGCTGTGTTAATAGTAAATTTTAAAAAACGAGGTTCATATTTAAATCTTTTGTTGACTTATTTGCGCCGTAAAAGGACATTAAAATATCTTCATTGGTCTTTATAACAGCATTCTTTTCTGCATTTGGCTGTAAAGATATACCAACTTTTTCTTGTATGGCTTTACTTGTTTCTAATAATCTGAACGAAGATAATTTTCCTTTTTTTATAAAGGGCTAAGGTGGTGTCACATCCAGATATATACAGGGTGATTTCTAAGGTGATACTTTTTTTTCAACTGTGTATACAACTACTTAAAAGAGACAACTTTTTCAAATGACTTTTTTTAAATAACTCAAAAATAAAGGAGATATTTTTTCATACACATAAGCCATTTTTATTTTTAAACACTCGCAAACTAATTGAAATCTATCATGCGATGAACTGACAACAAATTGAGACTTCACTGCTTGACATAAAAAAAATAAACACCAACAAAATAAAAATAATTAGCAGTCGTATCGTAGGCTTTTTTGAGTTATTTAAAAAAAGTTATTTGAAAAAGTTGTTTTTTCTAAGTAGTTGTATACACACTTGAAAAAAAAGCATCACCTTAGAAATCACCCTGTATATATATATATATAAAAGAAAAATTAGCTTTGTTCAGATTATTAGAAAAAAAGTAAAGCTCTAAAAGAAAAAGTTGGTATATTTTTACAGCCAAATGCAGAAAGGATGCTATTATAAAGACCTATGAAGATTTTTTAATGTCCCTTTACGGCGCAAATAATAATAATAATAGTAATAGTAATAATAATAATAATCAAGAAGTATATGGGTAACCGAAGAAGAACCCCACGGGCCCAATAACATGGAAAGAGCCCCCACAGAGTTCAATCCTTTTGATATCGGTGACATCTGGGATGAGTGAATGTTCACCGTAGAGGGAATGCATGACAGGTCTCGCGACACGATTGTCTAAATCCCCCAGGCCAATCCGGGGTGTTGCCACGTTGCTTCATAAGCATTGACCACTGCGCATGTTCCACGTTAGGCGCGGGAAAATAAATTTGCTTCGCTTCTATTACAACCTGAACCACAGTAAGTATACGGAACTATATCCGTATACCGTGCCTGAACTAACCTTAGTCTTCATTGTCTATTACTTTTAGTCAGAACCGATGCTAATGAAAATAATGTTAATTTGTTTAAACAAAATAATGGGCTGAATTACAAATCTTTCATTTTATACTAGAAATCTAGTAATTTTAAATGTTTGTCGTGAATTATTGATAGTTTGACTGGTTAGGTGATGATAGGGTAGATATGGGTCTTTAAAAAAATCTAAATATAAAGTAAATTATTGTATATTAAAAATATAGTATTGTAAAACTACAAGCAAATCAGTAGTACAAAAATATAGCTATAACCAGTGTTCAAGTTCTACACTATCTACTTTGCTACAAAAATAGATACCTACATCTATACAGCACTTTCGCATGAATCTATTTCATAGTAAATTCAATCAATGTTTTCCTGTACAAAAAGTACCACAAAGAAACTTTAACAAATCTTAGTATAGGTTGGATAGTCCTGAAATAAGGGAATGTATGGATCAGTTGAATGTTTTATATGTTAAGAAATATAAACAATCAATTCAAAAATATATACAACTCTTAAAAGAAAGAGTATAAATAAAATAACTTGTTATGCAATTCCAAAAAATCCTATTTTGCAAATAAAATAAAAAATTCTGACAATAAATCAAAAAGTACATGGTGTGTTGTTAATCAAATAAAAAGTAAAAATATATCTAAACCTGCCAATTAGTTAAGAGGGATCTAACCAACGACTTCGAGTCGATAGATCTAACCATTGTTGCAAATGATTACTTTTTTACAAATGCTGCTACGTCTCTACTTCAGAGCTTGGATGGTGTACCATTTAGTTCTGATCTGGAGTACAATGAAAACTTATTAAAGATGCACCCTACTAACGCTAAAGAAATTTTTAAAGTAGTTAAAAAACTAAAAAATAAGCAAAGTTGTGGACATGATGAAATATCATCTAACTTCATAAAATACGTTATAGGAGAAACTGTACAACCTATTTGTTACATAGCTACGGTATCAGAGAAACAGCCCTAGATCTAATTAAATCTTACTTATTTAAAAGGAAACAACAAGTGTTAATGAATGAAAGTCTCCGTCAATATTGGAGTACCGAAGGGTAGTGTTTTGGGACCAATTATTTTTGTTATATACATATATGAACAACATGATAGAAATATCTAAAAGCGATAATGATTGGTGTAAAATAACGAATTATGCAGATGATTCAAGTATATTGGTGAGTGACAATGATGTGATGCTTGTTGAAGCAAAAACTAAAAGTATTATGATGGGTGTAAGTGCAATTGCAAAAAACAAATTAATATTAAACAATAATAAAACTAACATAGGTATTAATATTTAAAACAAATAGGTCTCATGTAGAAGAACCACAAATAATAGAAGTTGACAATAAGTCATTAAGTTTAACTGAGAAAGCAACATTCCTAGGGGTTATCTTGGATGATGTCTTGTCTTGGGAGCACCACGACAATTACATTAAACAAAAAATGAATTCAGTTTGTTACAGTCTTCGTGTCTTGGCAAAATACACAGATTTTTAAACTAAGAAGGTTATATATCATTCGAATTTTGAGGTTCACATCCGATATTGTATAGTTCATTATGGGAATAGCGAGGACGTAAGAAAATTATTTGTGTGTCAAAAAAGGGTATTAAGAATTATATTAGGGCTAAAATTTAGAGAACCATGTCGAGGTAAATTTAGGGAAAACAAATTATTGTTAACTGTAACTGCTGTCTATATACAAGAATGTATATTTTTTTACAAAAGTAGAGAGTAAATTAGAAATAGATATATCCATAAACCATGTATCCCTCTAGACATACAAACAATTATCCTAGGCATAGATTAACAATCACTGAAAAAGGAGCATCCTATAACTTTGCAAAGTTCTTTAACTATTTGCCAGGAACTATAAAGGCAATTGATAATATTAATGCGTTAAAGAAAATATTTCAATTGCTGGTAACTATAGAGCCTTACAATGTTGTTAAATATTTTGAATCTGGCAGAAATTTGTAGAATTAGGGATTTTGTTTGTTTTGGATATTTACTTCCTTTTGTTGACGTTATTTCGTTTTATGTTGTAACTTTATGTAACATACTTTTGAAATAAAGATTTTTTATTATTATTATTATTATTATACAGTGTCCGTCAACACTACATGGATGGAAGATTACGTTTATATATGATTTGCCATGGCATATAAATGGTCATTTTGCGCGGAGGTAGAAATAAATAGAGTTGAAGTATTGATTAATACATTCTCAGTAATTTTTGAAGATTCTTCTTTATTCGGTCTATTATATAAGGCTTTTTTAGGTTTCCTTTTCCTTTTTGTTGAAGAAAATCTTAGCTGGGGCTGAATTAGTTTGGGAAATTCTTTATTTACTAGTGTCAATTTTTCATTGTTGGAATATTTCGGCAAATCTGACAAATTATTAATAACACTTAAATGAAATAGAATTTGTTGAATAACGTCACTATCTACAGTTTCAAAATCAATTTGTTGTAACTTACAAAATATTACATTTATATTATTTAAAGCCTTACTACTTGACGATTCTCTTGCATCATTATGAACAAATGACTTTAAGAAATCTGCCTGCTCATATAAATGAGAATTTTTTACATCAGCATTTGGTGGCTTGGTTGGCAACTGGTGTGTACTTTTTTGAACAATATAATGTAAATGCTTGCAAATAATTTTATTTAAATTGTTATCAAAGCATGTACATGAGTACATATGTATACATATCAAACAGCTTGAACAATAAACCTCACAACACCTAATTTCTGACAATTTATTTATTTCGTAAAATTCTCCAGATTCTTTTATCACCTTCCAGTAGATATTATTGCTACTTTCTATGTCATATTTTAAACTTAGAGCTTTATTATGCCTTTCAAATATATTCTTTAGGATAGATGTATTCTTTCCTTTAGTAAGTTTAATTATTCGTTCAACACACTTATGTTGAAGATATTTAAGTACTACATGCAACCCTTTGTCTAGACGCTTAACTGTTTTTCTATCCAGATAAAAATATTTTATAATTTTATGCATGGATTCAAGGTGCATATTTGTGTTAATACCGCATTCTTTACGAAAACAGTATGCCCACTTTTTGTAGTTGCTGCAATAATTGAAAGTAAAATATTTTCCAAAATTTTCTGTGGCTACATCAGAAAGCATATATTCAACAGCATTTTTAAGGCGTTCGGGAAATCATGCTCATCTGTCTCTTGTTGTAAAACTTTAAGAACTTTATACATTGTTTCGCTTTTCAACATCAGTAATCTTATTTAAATTAGACTGCCAGGCACGATCTATATGCCATGCGCAAAACAGCTGATAAGTAGCAGCACCCATAACAGAACATCAAGAGTAAAGTACTTAACCAGTATAAGCATTTGAAAACTTACTTATTTGGTCTAACTCCATTAATTAATTTTGATGCAACCACCTGTCTGTCCTCTTTTAACAATCTTAAGTGTTGCAGGTCAATAGTGTGCCCATAATGTGTTTTATTACTAAGGTAGGGGTATAAATCAACCCCTACCTTTACATGGAGATACACCGTTCTTATACTAAACTCCTGTCGATTCCAAAGGTTGCATAATCTACATTATATTGTATTGTATTATTGAATCACCTCTCTGCTCCCCCAACTGTTTTAACTTCTTTTCATATTAAAAAACCCTCACTAACTCGGTTTCACTAGAAAAAAAAAATGAACTGATATGTTAAAATTCTTCTTTTACAACATGTTTTGACTTCAACATTGCTTAAATCACTCGACTATGATTAAGGTCCTTTATTCTACTTGCGTATAAATCAACCCCTACCCAGGCCCGTAGCCAGAAGAGGGGCAGGGGGGTTTAGCCCCCCCTGGCCTTACTTGTTCCCCCCCCCCCCTGACCGTTCTTGTCCACTCACTGAAATGTTGTCATTCATTAAAAATTTAATTTATTTAATGAATTATTTTTTGTCTCAAGAATTAATACCTTAATTTACTATTATATTATTTTTAACTTACTATTATAATCAAATATCCCGTTAGTTTTTTTAATAGAAGGAACAGCTAGCGCTAGCGTTTACGTGAAATAAGCCTCAATATTATTTATTCAATTCTCGTCACATAAATGCCGCCTCTTTGTCCACCGGTAACCGGTACCGCCAACCGTCAATCGGCGCCGCGCCGTCGTGCGGCATACGGTGTGTTTTCAAAGGGTGTTTATGTATATTAATTTATGATATTTTTGTGACAACTGTTAGTTGCCGTTTAGCTGTTTTGCAGAGCAGAATCCCAGAGATGTAATTTATTTGGTTGGAATTCTTTATTCGTGCAAAAAGTAGAACAGATTTAAACCCTTTTGCAAAGTAATGAAGTAATTTAATGTTTTACTAGTCAAAGTTTCAGTTACCCAACCAGCATAAATACATACATAAGACGTTTTAAGTACGTACCAGTCGGACATAAAGTACGTCTTATGCATGTACGTTATTGGACGTAGTACGTACATTTTACAAACTTAGTACGTAAATTTTCCACACAATTGTACTTAATTAAGACGTACGACAAGTACATCTTATGTACGTACGATAAACGTATATTTATTGTACGTACATTTACTGTACGTGTTAAAGATGTACGCACACTTCGTGCTATGTACGTACTACATACGTAAGAAGTACGTTGTACCTACAATGGATAAATAATAACTACTGATAAAGTATCTACAATAATATATTACAATAAATTTGTTGGTTAATATTTAGTAACATTCTATATATATTGTGTATATATGAATGTATTATTATCTATCTGATACCCCGGGATTATTATTTGTTTCCCCATCGTTATCATTATTTTTCCCTTTTTGTTTAAATTTTAGTCAATCGGGGGTCCTCCTTAGCAATTTGGCTATTTCCTGCTCTGCCTCTTTTTTATTTCAGCTTTTTTCTGTTCTCAGAAGGGCATCTTAAATGAAAAGACTTTAATAACAACCCAGAAAAAATAATATTTTATAGTATATACAAATACAAGTCAACTAAATAAAATAAGCCATATTTTAAAGAAACTTTAAGATGATTAAAACAAAAAATTAGGGGAGATAAAATAAAAATAATATCAAGATACAAAATACACTCATATCCTACTCTACTTGACTACTATACACTACACCTCTAGTTGAAAACGTCCAATTTCCGTTTCATCATTTAAATTAGTACTTACTTATTATAACTTTTGCAATTAAAAACTGCGAAAATCTTTTTTTTTGGTATCTTTTTAGCCTGGTGATTCCAAATAAATGCTCCCATGCTTCGTTTAATAAAGCTTGCAAATTATTTCCTGCCAATATGCACATTTTAGACTCCTAAAATGGTAAATGTACTTAAACATTAACAAAATCTTACTATATTAATACCTAACGTAAAGGGCTGTTAAGGTCTTATTCAATTGTTAATTGAATTTTACCTTAAAATACATATAGGTATCTGTATATCAAGCTTTACTATACTACTTTTTAAATAGAATGGGTGGTCAAATCTTACCAACTTTCTGAAATGTTCTGGTAGATTTAAGAAATCTTTAAGTGCCAGTAGATCTGCTTCACTATTACAAGCTCGATTACAAGTAACTTTTACTTGACTAAGCGCCCCAGGACTAATAGTTTCAGTATTTGATACCTTAAAGTTTTTTACTTGGAATGTCAAGCCTCTCAGAAAAAAATGCTGTCTTAAAATTTCAGCATTGAATTCAGCTAAAAATAAAAAGAATCGTAATCGACATAGCTAAGTACATTTAAGGTTTTTTAAGCTTCGAAACTGTTTAAGAGGCATTTCTACCACTCAAGTTACTATTTACCTGTAAATTGTATATCAAATAATAAATTAACGAACAAAGTAATAAAACTTAACGCATTTAGAGGAAAACGTCCTGGTAAAATTCGCCAATTTGTTGAGAAACATCGGCAATACAACAAAAAGAAGCCACACTTACAAACTCAAAAGTTTGGTTAAGTTAATTTAACTGCACAGAAAGACGTCCGAATAGTGTCGGATTTTTACGACGTAAGCAAGCGCGAAATTTAAATCGGTAGCGGATAATAATAATTAACCTTACAATCACAGAACAAAAAAATGCACAAGTTTGAAAAAGGTCTAATTTAGTTATTTTTTTATTAGTAATTTAGTTTTACGTAAGGTAAAACATTGTTACATTATGTAATAAAACATACCTACATAACAACGTATCATCCCAACCGTTTTTTAGACGTTGGTACATTTAAGGATGATACATTGTACGTACAATCAAGAATGATCGTTGTACATACACAATATGTCAGAGAAAATACGTACTTAAAATGTACATTATACTTACTGTACGTACGGGACATAAAACGAACACAATAAGTACGTCTTTAGTACGTAGGGTGTTTGTTGGGTAGTTGTGTTGCAGAATTGCAGAGAGCTATATTTAATACCTACGCTAAGTGCAAAGAAAGGTAAATACCCATAAGTTGTTTCATTTCATATTTCATTTTTTTTTTTTCAAAAACAGATTCTTATTATACAAAATGTATAATTTTTAAAATGTGATCACTTCACATCACAGCGTGCAGAATAACAACAAAAATCAATTAATTTTTTAAATTATTATCTATAGATATTATACCAATGCCAATGCTGCATTAGGATAATATCCATTTATCCGTAAGTAGGTATGTTGGCGTTATATATTTTTAACATTATAAAAATACATGTGTCTGAGAATCTTAACTTTAAGCCCCCCCTAAAAATATCTGTGCCCCCCTTAAAATACAACTCTGGCTACGGCCCGGGCCTGCCCCTACCTTTACATGGAGATACACCGTTCTTATACTAAACTCCTGTCGATTCCAAAGGTTGCATAATCTACATTATATTGTATTGTATTATTGAATCACCTCTCTGCTCCCCCAACTGTTTTAACTTCTTTTCATATTAAAATCTCTTAAATGGTTAGTTGCTGAGGATGACTTTCTCTAAAGTCGAAACTAGTACAACACATACATTAAGAAATTTAATTTAATTCATCGTCATTTTATGTATTTCTATAACCCTTGTTTTCTACCCTAGAGGGGCAAATAAAATTATTTGGTGGTAAAGACAGACCTTTATTTCTAATTATATAATTGATTTACAATAATATTAAATAGCATTAATTAGTTAAGGCATTTCCAAAAATCTTTTTAATCCTTTGTTTTTATTTCCAATATTAATGATTTATTTTCAATTTTATATTTTTTTTAAATAAGTTAACAATAGATTTAAATAAACTTCATTTTTTAAAATTTACTATTAACACAACACGACAAAGTTTAAATTGGTTACTATATATCACCCTAAGACATAATTTCTTCCAGATCTTGGTTAAGATGTGAGCCTTCTTGCTGCCTATACAGATGTGCATTGGCAGTCGATGTTCCAGCATCCAAAGTAAAAGATGAAATAAGTGTCCTGTCGTCAGTGAAGCTATACCGGGTGTTTTTCTAAAGTGGCTCGTTAACCCCTATAACTTTTTTGTTTTTATACATATTAAAATGACCTTTTGGGATTATGTATAAGGCATGAATCTGCATGTATTGCCATCATTTTCGACTTTATTAAATTATACCGGAAGTGCTAAAAAGTCGAAATTGACGCCAATACATGCAGATTCGTGCCCTATACATAATCCCAAAATTTAATTTTAATATGTATAAAAACAAAAAACTTATAGGTATGAGCCACTATTAAGAAACACCCGGTATATCGGATTTTCAGTTTTTTTTCAAAAGATCGTTAGCAGTAGAAAGAGGGTGGGAGACAATAAAAGAAACCTTGAGGGACCCCGGCATTGATGTTAAATGTATGTGTCTCAAAGAAATCCGTCCATCGCCACTCGCAAAGAAGAAAGATTGAACCGGCACCGTATGCTAGTATGCTCTCACTTTAGCTAAAAGCCCCTCATGCCATCCTCGACTAAAGGCCTTGGAAATGTCCAGTACTACTGCACGGGACGCTTCATGATGTTCTATTGAGTTGTTCCAAATATAGGTAACATTAGCGAGACGGTCTATTGATCTAGACTTAGGAAATCCATAGTGGCGGTTACTGATAATGTTGAAGCCTTCCAGGTACTTTATTAATTTCTCCATGACTTTTGATACAACCGAAAGCAATGCGACTGGACGATAGTTGTTTGGCAAGGTGTTCTTGCCCTTTTTGGGTATGGGCTCGGCTCGGGCAGTTTTCCAGCAAGAAGGAAATATTCCTTTTTTGTAGAATAGGTTAAAAAGCCTTCAAAATACCGGTGTCAATTTATCGGCGCATCACGATGACTGGGATTTGATATTTCATCAGGACCACAGCTTTTCAAGTGTCAAAACCATTCAAGATTCGTTTAACAGAGGGCGTTGCCAGAAAACAATCTCAGACATTCTCGATTCTACAGAGGAAATATTGGGTGGAGTTTCTTCCTGAACATTAACCGTTGAATGTGGAGAGAATAGTTCCGCCAGTAAATTTGCTTTCTCTTTCACTTTGGTAACAATAATATCATTAGGGTGTGTTAAAGGCGGAATGGTTGGCTTGATAAGGTTCTGACTGATGGCTTTAGCTATCGACCAAAATGAGCTTGTAACATCAGGACGTATAAGAGGTGGAATGTTGACTTGTTGACCATAAAAATGATTTTATTCGGTTAGGCTATTCAAGAAGTCATTGATCCTCTGGTTGTGTAGTTCTTTGCTTTGGTTTATCGTTTGCTTGCATTGGCTTTGTGTGTTAACATAGATGGTACGATTTTCAGCGGTAGCGTTTTCGCTCCATTGTCGGTAGAAAAAATGTCTTTATCTGAAAGCCCGCTCGCAGTTTTTGTTAAAGCAAAGCTTGCCGTTGGAAGGTTACTTCTTTGTTAAGGGGATGAAGGCTTTCACATTTGATACTTGGCTAGCACAGATGGATGGATCGTCAGAGGTGAACACAACGTTCCGCCAAGGAAAGGTTCGGAAATGGTCCTTTAGGTCATCCCACTTAGCTGATACCTATATATGCCAGATCTTTGCGTGGTATAGGAGGCTATTCGGAACTAAAACGGTAACAAATATATAGATATAGGGAAAAAAGGGTGTTAAGAAACTACTTCAAATTGTAAAAAAAATGTTAATATATTGTATAGGGTGTTCCGTTTAAAATATCAAAGTTGCTACTAATGCCTCCTTTTTAGCGGCCATACCGAATTGTCAAGAATATTTTAGCTGGGTAGAGCATGTCCCTTTATGCAACAAACATAATGTGTGGATCGTCCTGTTGACTGGTTCGTCATAAACGTCTAATACGCCATCCACCTTGAATAACCTTGTATATATCTACTAAAGAAACCTACATTGCAAAATACATTTTGTAATTTAAACGTGTTAGATATACTAAATTAAGCCTAATAAAACTTCGTTTTATGGACTTAAGGCTTACTTATCAATGTCTGTTTGCGCGATTGTCTAAATCATGAACATTCCTAAAGGGTGACGCCGTATCGGAAGAGATCCAACATTTGTGAAATTGTAAACTTCTACAACCCCTTAACCCAACAATATAGGGCATAACAGATTGCAAGCACATATTTTAAAGATCAGCATAAGGGCGAGCTTACAAATCCCAACAAATCTTATAGACACCCCTCCCCCCCCCCACTATTCCACCACCATTAATAAATTTAATTCCGGACCAAAAATAATTTATAAGTAACTACTTCCCCGCTGCCCCCCCCCCTCACTCATCTACCTAAATTAATTATGAAACTATCTTCTGCAATCAACCCCCAAATGATGTCCCGCTGATCAGCAACCTGTCCAGAAATAGAAATAATAGTCGGAAACAAGAATCATGATCCCTTATAGTGAACTTACAAAGAAAAGGTTTATTTGTAAAAGAATAGTTTGATAATGCTCATATTTCTTTCTTCGGTGTTACTATAAATTAAAGTAATATTTATTATTATCATCATTGCCCTTTGAAGGGTCCCTTAAAATTTCCCTTCTTTATTCCCCGCTACTCCCCTAACATCGTAAATATTGACTTTACACTTGGCGCAATAAATTCAAGGTCGGACCTTAAACGATAACAGGCCAATTTATGTAAAATCTACCATATCACATTATATCAACTGGGATGTAGCAGTTAAGTGGTTTAATATACGTGGTGTTGCACAATATGCAACAACCAAAACCATGAATATAGGTAATAATTATGGATTTAAAACTAAACACAAGATGATACCATTCATAATTTAACTTGCAAGTTTACTCCATTTTCAATTTTAAAATTCCTACTCTTATCTAGTTGTGCTCATTAATTTGAGGCAACTACAAATAATTTTATTCAATTAAATTTTGGATAAGTCACTGTTCATTTTATTTTAACTGGTCGTTTTATCAATATGTAATCCCTTCTAGTATCCCCTGAAGATAGACGTCTAGACTCCCGAAACATGTAGGGAACATAAACATCCTTTTTATTAGTAAGTTTTGTGGAGGAAGACTCGATTGTTTTATTTACACTAACTAAAAACTATGGCGACCGCAGCCTAGTGGTTAGTGTGTCCGACTACTAAGCCGAAGGTCCCCGGTTCGATCCCGGGACCATGCATCGATCTTTATTTATTCGGTCGTCACCTCGTGGAAGGCAATGGCAAACCACCACGTAGTAATTTGCCTAGTACAACCTCTCAAATAGTGCCGTTCGGAACCGGCGATAAACTGTAGGTCCCATATACCTGTGAAAAATCTGAAAAAGGCACACATCACAGGTATATGCGAGAGGTCGCCTACGCTCGAATGAGCATGACACATAAAGAAGAAGAAAAACTATTACATTGTTTTATTTGAATTTAGAACAGGTCTAATTTAGAAATTATGAGTTTAAAACAAATTGTAAAAATACAACAATTAAGTATTCAAAATAAAATTCTTATATTAGAGACCTAAAACAATAAATTTACTACCAGTGAGACCGGAAAATGCATTTCTCTCAACCCTGCATCCCTTATGACGACTATCAAAGGCACGTCAAAAACTAATTTTTATGGCTATACTTGCTTACTCACGAAATATGTTGTTACACGATACTTTTATAGAATTTGTCGATACAGTCTAAGTTGCATTTTAAAATAATTAAATAAAGTCTGTATTACATTTAGTCATCCTGTTCCTGTGGGTGTCCTCATCCAACGCCAAGCGCTTTTTTGTGCCCGTTAAGGCCTAAGAAAACGCGAAAAATTGTTGGCACCCATGTAAATTTCACCGCAGGAGTTGCGTTTTTAAAGAACAGCAAATTGTGAGTGCAGATAAAAATTAATATTTTTTTGTGTTACTTATTTCCTATTCATTTTGTTAACTTATTTTCCTTTTTTATTTTTATTTTTATGATAAGGCGCAGCACTGCAGGATTAATCATTTATGGCGCTCTGCGAGCGGTGCGTGTGCGCAGGAGATTATTCACGTTGGTCTTGAATCTTTGGAGATTATACTCGTTGGGGAACACGGCCTCAGGAAGCTCATTCCACAGTGATGACGTTCTCCAGATGAAATTTTTAAACAGTGTCGTTCGAGGGCACTAAGCTGAACCACGAACGGGTGGGCTGCAGTGGCTCGTCGTGTATTCCTACCATGCACCGCTCTGGGTGGAATCAAGCGGGCAACCTCAGTTGAGCACTTGCCATTCATGCCATACTCGGTCAAAGGTCTTGGAAATGTCCAGTGCTACCGCCCGGGACTACCCATGATGTTCTATTGCGTTGTTCCAAACTTGAATAACATAAGCCAGAAGGTCTCCTGTCGATCAAGACTTACAGAATCCATACTGGCTACTAATAACTGGTCACTAATAATGTTGAAGCCTTCCAGGTACTTTAATAATTTTTCATTGATAGCCTTCTCCATAACTTTCGATATAACCGATAGCAATGCGACTGGAAGGTAGTTATTTGGCAAGGTCTTCTTGCCTTTTTTGAGTATGGGCTGAACTCAAGTTTTCCAGCAAGAAGGCAATATTCCTTTTTTGTAGGATAAGTTAAAAAGCCTACAAAATACCGGTGTCAGTTCGTCAGCGCATGTCTTAATTACAATGACTGGAATATTGTCAGGAACAGAAATCTTTTTAGTGCCAAGACTCCTAAAGATTTGTTTCACATGGCGCTGGCGAAAAATAATCTCGGGCATTCTCGATTCTACAGGGGGAATGTTCGGTGGAGTTTTTTCCTTAAAATTAACCATTAAATTTGAAGAAAATAGTTCCGCCAGTAAGTTTGCTTTTTTCTGTGCTTTGGTCGCGATGGTGCCATCAGAACGTGTTAGAGGTGAAATGGTTGGCTTGGTTAAGTTCGGACTGACGGCCATAGCTACCAACCAAAAAGATCTTGAGCCGTTAGGACATTCAAGAAGTTCGTCTTTAAGCCTCTGGTTATGTGCTTCTTTGCTTTGATTTATCGTTTGCTTTCACTGGTTTCGAGCGTTAACAAAGGTACAATGTTCGGCAGTACGGTTTTGACGCCATTGTCGGTAGAAATAATTGTTTGATATAACAGCTCGTTCGCAATTTTTGGTAAACCAAAGCTTGCCGTTAGAAGGACACTTTTGAAAAAGGGATGAAGGCTTCCATGCCAGTAATGATAACCTCCGATACTTCTCTAGCACGGATGGATGGATCGTCAGAGGTAAAACAAACGTCCCGCCAAGGAACGGTTCGATAATGGCTCTTTAGGTAATCCCACTTAGCTGATGTATAATGCCATATCTTGCGGGGTTTAGGAGGCTGTTCGCCAACAATTGGTAGTTTGTTCAGTGCCAAAATAAGCTTGTGGTCAGACGTTCCTAACGGAGGCTTCACGGTGACAGTGTACAAATCGGGGTTTGAAGTAAAAGATCCAACAAACTAGCAAAATCACCATCTCGGTCTGGAATTCGAGTTGGTTCACCCACAAGTTGGATAAGGCCGGAGCTGATGGCAGAGGATTCGGCTTCGCAACCTTACTCGTCGGTTGTATTGTGTTCGAGTATTTAAGCCAGTTGATATTATGAACGTTAAAGTCGCCAAGGATGACAACTTCGAAATTTGAATGGTGGGTGTGCAAAAAGTCGACAGTATTAGCAAGTGAGGAGAACAAGTCTGTATAATGGGTATCGCTCGGCGGCCGGTAAAGGCAGCAGATGAATTTAGTGATTCTCTGCGTTGATATTTTGACAAGAAATATCACTGCGGATAAAGAGACAGAGGCCAAAATTGCGCCTAAATCGGTGATGGAAGTCGTATCCAGGATATAAATAGCTGACCATGCTAATCGATGATCTGACCTTCGTTTCGGTTAGTGCGAGTACAAGAGGTTTGGTATATAGATTGCAGATATTGATGGACTGCATTGATGTTCGAGTTTAGTCCCCTTATATTGCAGAAGTCAATTTGGACGCTGCTAATTTTGGGTGTTTTAACAACTTCAGTTGTCACACCATTTCCAAGTGTTATTCGAAGGACCCGCCTGACTATTGGAAATGGTGGATGTTGAGGTAATTTCGCTTGATGAGGCGCCAGGATCAGCCCCCATCCGGAGATCCGATCGGGGGGCAAGTTTTACTCCGGAGCAATGTGATCTTGGAACCATCATCATAGCATTTTTCATATATTTCCTACCCTCGAAACCGTAAACATCGGCACAGCGACAAAACGTTAGCTCAAAGAGCAACTTCACGTCACCTAAGCCGATGCGATGGTATTTCACCGGGCGATGTCGGGTGAGCCAACATTCACCATCTATACTAAACGACTTTACTTTACTCTTAGGTAAATTCGGTGGACCAACGATACTTCTTCATTTGAAACCTAGGCTGCATACCTACTAGTTTCGGTTACGCTACTATAGTTACAATGTTAGGGCTTAAGTCCCCATAGAAAGCGTTAGCTAATGTAACTAATGAATGCAATTTTAAAATTGTTTTCTAGATTTTCTTTACACTGACAGGTTCAAGATTTAACTTTCTAGAATCTACACAATTTATTTTTGTACACGGCCCCGTATGTTGCTTACATTTTTAAAAATAACAAAAAAAATATGCTTTCTGTTTAAGACCTGTAATCTCTACAAACAAAGGTTAGACAAAGGTTAATAAATACATCTCTCTCCAAAATGATCACGACAATCGCACCTGTTATTGATTCGAGCCTCTGTTAAATTATATTCGCAAAAATAAATAGATTCGATCAAAATGGATATTTCACTAAACAAGAGAAAACGTTAACAACTAAGTATAGCGATGAACCCAGATCAAATGCCCTCTTGTATCTAACGTATCTATACATAATATTATATTAATTTATTTTGTTTAGCCACATTTTTCTATTTTAAGAGTTAAAAGCCAAAAATATAAATCTCTCAAAAATAAAATATTTGAAATATTCTAAACCCTGTATTTGGATTCAAGCAGCTCAAACTTTTCCCTAAACGTAAAATAATTACCACAACATAATTTATTTATTTTTAAATTGCAAACTACGTGTTAAGGTATACAAAACTAAAATTTCGTCAAGAGAAAAAAGCTCTACATCAACATCTAAAATTACAACAAAATCCTGAAAACCAGCTCCACTACAAAAAAAATCGTCCAAACTACCTATATGGTTCTAGATTTATTAGCAGTGGCAGTGACTTGTTTCGTCTAAATCGGTGCTGCATGAGACTGTATGGTTTTTATTTCATCTGCTAGCTTGTCGAAAAATCGTAAACCGTTGATTAAAAGAATTCTTTCAATCAACGCTTAAACACATACATACACATAGAACTGTCGAAATTGAGGAAGCAGTCCTAAACGCTGTAGAAAACGAACCAGGTAGAAGTGCAAAAAAAAATGTGGCAACTTTAAACATTTCATGTCTGCTAGTTTGGAAAATCTTGATGGATAGTTTTATGTATCCTTACCATATCCAGACAGTCCAAGCACTTCTCCCACGCGATTTTCCACCCCGATTAAAGTTTTGCCAGTAGTTCATTCAAATGATGGCTCAGAATCCATTGTTCGGAAATAAAATTTTATTTAGTAATGAAGCAAGTTTGTCGAAAAATGCTATCAGAAATTTTCATGACAATCCTTTTTGAGCAGAAGTCGATAGTCATTTCTAGTATCAGTTTACAGTAAATGACATTATTGGAGACTATAGGTAGTAGAAACAAATATATATTTTACTATATTTAACAAACCACCAAAAAAAATATTTTATCTACTTTCATTTAGTAATATGAATTTTACAGTTCTGTAAATCGTTTTGTAATGGCATCTATTACAGCACTAGTGCTGTAATAGATGCCCTTACAAAACGATTTTTAATAGCAGGTGCATTTTTATTTTTAAAAATGCCTTTTGCCAAATATTTTTATTCATAGATGAAAGTAGATAAAATTTTGTACAATATTCTTGTTGTAAATTCATATAACTACACTCGATGTTTGATTAAACTCGGCTGACGCCTCGTTTAACAACTTTAACATCTCGTGTTGTAATATGAATCTTTACAACACTTATATCGTAAATAACTAGTGTGTTTAATTCTGGTCGTGGACTGAATGACAAAGATGTTTCGAATCTGACTTTGTCCACCTTAGAATATTATCCAATATTTCATAATTGACTGAAAGTTTGCAAAATATAATACGTTTAATGCATTTTCGTTAATATACCTTCTATATCGGGTGTCCACGGAAGGCGGCTCGCCCCTATAACTCTTTTGTTTTTAAAGATAATGGAATTAAATTTGGAGGATTCGTATGCGATATAAAACTGCATTTTTTGACGGGTGATTCAACTTTATAGAACTTCCGGTTTTACCGGAAGTGATATAAACTTTCGATATTTCAATGAGACACCTGGTATATTTTTACTTCCTTTTTTGAATCCATATGATATTCTAAGTACAACCATGTGTCACTTGTTACTTTTTGTCGTAAAAAAAATAAATAAATAAAAGAAAAAAGAACTAAAAATCTACATCCACATATCTATTAATTTTTAGGGTTGCAGATGTTCAAAGTGACCTCCATCTTGTTGCTGACATAGTCGTACTTTTTTTACTGTCGCTCTGAAACGTGTCTTAATTGCTGTGGTGTAATTCTATGAATAGCTGCATTTACTTTCTCCTCTCTAATTCATTCATCACGCACCGCTTCCAGATCGCCATAAAGGATTTATCCTGCAGTGTTGTGCCTTATCATAAAAAAAAATCCGTGTGGCAGGAGGTACATCATAAACCTCGTTTTTAACAGAACTCCATAAAAAAAATGTAGAGGCGTAAGGTCAGGTGACCTGAAAAGATTGAAAAGGAATAAGTCTTAGTAAAGGTATAAATTAAAAACAATTCTGTTTCACCTAGCCGCCCAACTAACTGGATCTCTATTTTCAATCCAGTTTCCGTTGTATGATTTGTTCAAATATTCTGTAACTGCCCTCATGTTATGTGGTGGGCACCATCTTGTTGGTAAAATAGTCTCACTCGATTTACTAATGGCATCTCATCCAAGAACTGCTCAATTTCTTGCGTAAGGAAACCTAGATATCTCGCCCCTGGTAGCGAACCGTCAAAGAATGTAGGGCCTAAAATTCTATCCCCTAAAATCCCAACCCAACAGCTAAAACCAAACCGTACTTGAAAATTTCCCTCCTGCATCAGGTGTACATTTTCGTGGGACCAATATCGCTTATTATTTCTGTAGAAATGTCCCAAATTAGTGAAACGGTTTTCGTCAGTATAAAGAATTTTATATGGAAATGTTTGAAATTATCCTCCAAATATTTTCCTAAGAACCAATTGCAATACTCAAGTCTCCTTTCATTATCGTTTGGGTACAGGTACTGATGTAGTTGGTATTTATATGAATGGTATTTATGTTTATTTAAAATATTGCCGGCAGAAGATTTGCAAATGCCACATTCTAGCGCGATCTCCCTGAGTGATGCATTAATATTCACTTACACGTATGCCAGAACATTTATTTCTATTTCTTCACTCACAATAATTGGATCGTTTTCATTATTATCAGGCTCATTTCGCATTTTCTGAAACAGTTTTGGATTATAATGCCGGGTTGGATGACGGCGTTCAGGATATCTCTGTGCGTAAACACGTGCAGCATCGCTTGAGTTTTGCCCACACTCTCCAAACAATGATAACATATCAACTATTTCACTCCTTGTATAAATATTATTATTTTCATGATTTTTAAACAATAACGTACACAATAATTACCTAATTTACTTTTGCAGAAGCGAAGTTCCATAAGAAGTTGACTTGTCAATTTTTTACAAGACATCTTAACGCCTTTGTTTTTATCAGTTATGTTGGTCACAGGCTACTCGATTAAATCTTATTTTATTCTCAAAAGGCGTTTTATTTTAGGAAAGTCGTACATAACATAACATTTTTACAGTTTTTTAAAGGAAGTTTGTTTAAAACCTAATAGTGTGTGGTATCAAATTAATCGTCATAAAATGCTCTTTTTTCCTAACCCGACGAGCGACCATGTTGCCATTGAAAAAAAAGAGTAATACGCAGGTTTCAAAATTTAATTTGACACAGCAGATAGGTTTTGACCGAAAACAGTAAAGTTGTATTTTGTCATAGATGTTAGGACTGAAATTAGTGATTTTAACTTATTCATAGCCTTCTAGATTAAAAAATGAAATAAACAAAAAAAAAATGGTTACAAAAAGTGACAAGTTCTACATGGTTGTATTTATAATGTCATATGGACTAAAAGAAAGTAAAATATACCAGGTGTCTCATTGAAAAATCGAAAGTTTATGTCACTTCCGGTAAAATCGGAAGTTCTATAAAGTTGAATTACCCGTCAAAAAATGCAGTTTTATGTCGTATACGAATCCTCCAAATTTCATTCCATTATGTTTAAAAACAAAAGAGTTATAGGGGCGAGTCACCTTCCGTGGACACCCGGTATAGTTATAGCCTATTACCATAGTACTAACCATGAGTTATTTTTTTTTTTGAAACCGTATCAGTCTGCTATGACCAGTCAATTCCATAGGTACCATTTACTAAACCTATATTTTTAAAAGTAACCCGCCTAGCCAAATTTAATGAACAAAACCTTTTGCTGCTGCAAATTATTATTCATGAACAAAACAATACTTATTCGTTTTATTTGCTTAGTTCGGTATTAGTGTTATAATTTCATATTAACTAATTATTTGATCATCTTATACCAAAACAAAACGAAGGTGCAAATTTTAAACCGGTTGAATTTACCAATTAGTATAAAGGGGAGTTTAAAATTACTAAAAAACAATTTTCTTCTTCTGCGTCTTGGTTAATATATAACATGTAAATATGTAAAAATCTGAGTCAGATTTAAGGAATTTGGATATATAATACAGTAAAACCTCTGTTTGCGACCGCCTCTATAAACTTGGGATCTTCTCTGGGTTTTTAAGTCAGGAACGCTCCTTTGACTTCTATTGGTTTGTCGAAAACTGTTTAGGTCTTGTCACTTCTAGAATTTTGAAATCGGTTCTTGCCTTGATTATTGTGGTTCGGGTGTATTGGATTTAAGAATTTTGTTCTGCATAATTTTGGCGCCTTTTCCATTAATTTTGTTATTGATAGTGCCTCTCTACTATTAGTGCTTCACAACTATGGGTTTGGACCGACAGGGAGCCAGTCTTTCGGTAGTTTGTATGTAGCGTTTTGTCTAGATCTCGTGTGTGAGTCTGTAATTAGTGGGTTTGTCGATACGTCCGTGCGTCTGTAATAGTCTGTTATAATTTTTAAGAAAAATTCATTTATCGTTTGCATATGAAAGTCCTGATGAAGTACGCGGTTCATTATATATCTAGGGACGTCAGCAATAATTTTCAACGCCCTGTTTTGAATTACCTGGAACTTATTAAGCTCCGTTTTGCTTATGTTGCACCACGAAGGTACCCCATAAGTGAGAACCGGCCTGACCAATACCTTGTAGAGGTTGACCTTTGTCCTATTACCAAGTCTACTTCGCCTGTGAAGCAGGGGGTAGATAGAGCCTAATTGACGCAATGCAAGCTTTACCCTATTAATTGAATTGAGCCTCCAGTTCAGTCTTTGGTCAAATATAAGTCCCAGGTATTTCACCTCCTGGCACCAATTCACTTGGACTCCATTGACCCGAAGCCTTGTTTCAGGCCTGCGAACGGTGCTTTTTGAAAAAAAGATGACCTTCGTCTTGGCAGGATTCAGGCGAATCTTCCAAGCCGAAAGCCATTTTTCCAGCTCGATTACGTGACGCTGCATCCGGCTGACGACAATGCGCGGTGATTTGGCAGTCGAAGTAATTGCTGTATCGTCAGCGAAAAGATAGAGCTGCGTAAATCTATCTCGCGGAATATCATGAGTATATATGTTATACAACATCGGAGAGAGAGGTGAGCCTTGCGGCACTCCCGCCCTGATGCGTTTATTTAAAGAGAGTGCATTCTCTGACGAGACCGCAAAACTTCTATTCTCCAAAAAAGAAGCTACTACCTTTATTAAGTAGTTCGGAGTTCCGAGCCTTATCAATTTTAACAAGAGACCATTGTGCCAGACCTTGTCAAATGCTTTGCTCACGTCAAAGAAAACCGCTCCCGTGTGTGCCCTTTTATTAAAACCTTTGACTATATTCGAAGTCAGTCGCGTAGTCTGCCTGACTGTACAATGTTCGGGCCGGAACCCAAACTGTTCGGGAGGCAGAACGTTTCGTCTAAACACAAAGTCATTCAGTCGACTCAAGATTAATTTTTCTACGATTTTCCCTAGGCTCGACAGCAGGCTGATCGGCCTATAGCTGGCCGGCGCCATAGGATCCTCACCTTTCTTGAATATAACTATGACTTTTGCATATTTCCAGACACACGGGAAATGACCTTCTTTTATTATCGCCTGGGATATGCTTACTATGTTCCCCAAAGCTTTGTCTGGTAAATTTCGCAACGCCGCATTCTTTAGTCCGTCAAAACCCGGAGCTTTTCTAATATTCAACACGCTAATTAGGGACTTTACCTCGTTTAAGGTGACTTGAGGAAAGTCCTGAAACGGGTGATTAATTGTTTTATAAATTTGTATCGTCCTTGAGACCCTCTCATCTCGTAACGCGTCATTGGTCGGGTTTTCGCTGAATTGATCGCAAAGTTTCTCTGCAAGCAATTCAGCTTTATCTTTGGCATCGATCAAAATAACACCTGTTTCCTGATTTTTTAGGTGGGACATAGGTGCTCGCGCGCCCTTTATCAAGGTCCTGGTCATTCTATAGATGGAGTTGTCCTCTATAGATAGACTTTGAACCTTGTCGTCCCACAGATTCGACTGCCGTTCTATCAACAATTCCCTGATTATCCCGGCTTCCCGATTGGCCTCCGCCTTGATGCGAGGATCTCCAGTACGATACGCCCTGTTTTTTAACCGATTTTTGATTCTGATATGATTTTTAATTTCATCTGTTAAAGCCCCGTATTTTGAATACCCGGACACTCCTGTGACAGATGCTTGGGCCAATGCTACGTTCATGTCATCTGTGATCTTGCTTACCGCATTGTCAATGTCCAATGAGCTACGCAAAGGTTGCAACGCCTCTACATTTTTCATAATGTTGTTGTACCTGGGCCAATTCGTTGAGGTGCGGGTAACAAAACCTCTACCTTTTTCTAGTGGATTACCCACTTCTATAATGACCGGTACATGATCCGAGCTCAGATCACAGATGACCGATGGCTGTGACATTTGAACAGCATTCTTGATCACAAAAATGTCCAAGATATCCGGAAGACCCCGCGCAAAGCAGTGCGTGGGCTCTTCCGGCGGTAGAATGTGGTAGTTTAAAGCTTCAGAGAATTCATATAGGGTGCGACCACTTTGGTTTGTAGCTCTACATCCCCAAATCCTGTTTTTCGCGTTGAGGTCGCCCCCTATAATCGTTCTGTTATTGTTACCAAAAATTTTTTGTAAGCAGTTGCCTCTGAAATTTACCGACGGACTACAGTAAACAGATCCCAGGTGTACGCGTTGATTATTTTTTAAACGTATGGAAATGAAAGTCCCTTCAATGTGGGCACAATTATTAGGACCTGGCACAACTTGAGCTGAAATGTGTTTCTTAACCAGAATCATGGTTCCGCCCCCGCGTCTACCTAGGCGATCGTTCCTAAATATGGTATAATTTGGGAATGAAAACCTTTCTCCCTTTAACCATGTCTCCTGGATCAGAAACACATCTATATCATTTCTCTCGACGAAATCGATAAGTTCAAGTCTCCGTTGCTTGATAGAGTTGACGTTAAAAGTAGCGAGTTTAATGTATGCCGTCTCCGGTTGCGCCGCCATTTAACCTGCGGTTTTCTGGAAAGCACTCACTATTGTTTTTAATTGAGTCTCCATTATTTTAGAGAACTGCGCCAGGAAGCTCTGCATTGTAGTTTGCAGTGCTGCTTCCATTGCGCTTGGCGTTGATTTTTGCTCTTGTGATGGATTCGTTTTATTCACATTGCTATCGCTGGCCAGTTTATTATTGTCCTGCTGTCCCCAGCGAAAGTTTTTCTTTGGCGTGATGTTATTGGTGTTTTTCACGATCTTATTGCTCAAATTGTTCGGGTGCCGTGGACAACCCATATAATTTGCGGGGTGATCGCCCTCGCAATTTGAGCACTTAGCTTTTTCCTCGCGTGGTTTGGTACACTGGTAAGAAAAGTGGTCAGCAGCACATTTCAGGCATTTTACTGGTGCGGTGCAACGAAATTGAGAATGCCCATACAACTGGCAGCGATGGCACTGTGATATAGTAGCGCGAGCACGCTGCGCTTCAACTTTAATAGACATTGCATCCAAATTTCGGAGTTCATAAATTGATTTTTCGGACCGTGGCAAGAAAACCAACACCAAAGGCAACGGGGCCCCGCTGCGGCTGTGCCAGCGGATTACTCTGGTAGGATTGTAACCTAGTTCTTTTAGGTCGCCCTTAATCTTTTCCTCGGTCCAAGTTTCCAGGACGCCTCTGAGCACTACATGGAGCTCCTTTTCGTCCTGGAACCGGAACGAGTGGTGGTACAGATTATTCGCGATTAAAAATTTGATAATTTTGTGATAATCCACCGGTGTAGGCGGATGTATCTTGACTCCCTCTGGCACAGTAACAGCGCGACCATAGTCCACCTTTACTGATCGCAGGTGAGCAGAAATTTCGTTGTACCTGTGCTTGTCCCTGATAATGATCGGAGGGACTCGCAATTTCCGCGGGCCGGTCTCCGATGCATCAGCAGTGACAGTGACAGTTTGGGTTTGGGCCGGTACCTCTGTTTGGCTACCTGAAGCTATTTGACTATTATTTGATTGTGACGCTTTTTGCGATAAGTGGTTGCTGAGTACCTTATTACTAGTTTTAGGTAGATTTGGCCAAGCAGAAGTACCGGCCACCTTTTTATTGCTTGTAATATTGTCATTTTCAGGGTTTTTTTGTGTCCTTTTCCGTGTCCTCCTAGTCTTTTGACTAGACCACTGTTTACTATTATCATCTGACTCAGATACAGAGTCAATTTCCATATCTGAACCAGGATTTGAGATTTCAATGGCATCTACATTAATTTGCTTACTATTAAATTTACGAACAATACGCGCGTCTTTGTTGTCTGTTAACGTACTTGTCTTGTCAAAAATTGAATCTATTTTAGCATTTAAATTTAAGTTTGAATCTTGAGTAATAGTAATGTCAGAGTCTTTTGACTTGTACCTACCGATCTCGGCCTTCAACTCCCTTATGGTGCTTTTTAATTCTTTCATCTCAATGGATTTTTTAATATCATCCTCCTTCATCCCTTGTATTTTATTAAGCCATTCTATATTATTATCGTTCAACATTTTTTTCCATTTTGCCTCCAAACGTCTTTCACATTCTTCAATCCTTTCGTCTGTGGATACCTGGACCTCGGCTGGGGCCATTACTTCATCGTCCGATGTTGGTAACTTAACGTTGATGGGGCGGGAGGCATCCCCCCCGCTACGTAGTTCCATAAAAATCGAAAAACTAATTAATTAAATTGACTTTTCCTTGACAGTTGTAATAAAAATTTCGATATTTCAAACTTTGATAAATATCGAGAGAGAAAATTAGTGTCACTGTCAGCGACTGCACACTTCGACGGTTGAAATGCGACTAGGCCTCTATAAAGTGACCACCTGCGGTAAACGACCGGTTATGAATTCCCCATATTTAAAAATGGAAATCCCATTATTTTATACTCCTCTTTACCGACCCATCTGTTAAACGACCGCGGGCACTCATCATCGGAATTTTAAGTAAACATTAATGCCGACCCGAGAATTCTTAAAAAATATAGATACCTACATACACAATTCATTCAATTGCTTTAAAGGCTAATAAATCGGTTATTAACATTAGTTTTGTTTCTTGAACAGTTTCTGTGTGTTTTGGGACTAACGTGAATATTTGAAGATGGCGGGAAAAATTAAATGTCTTTCTTTATGCGAAAAAATTGAAATAATTGAGGAAAGTGAAAAAACTGGTTTTTGTAACAGGAAATTGGCTGAAAAATTTAAAGTGGGTAAGACACAAGTGACTATGGTGCTTTAAAATAAAGCAGAAGTTAGAAATTTGTTTCAAGAAGGTGGCAACGGTGAACAAAAAAGAAAATTCCCCAAGACCGAAGGAATATCCGGGCCCATAATTCAAGCAAAAGTCCTTGAATCTGCCCAATGTCTAGGATTAGATAACTTCAAGGCACCAAATGGATGGTTAGAAAAATTCCGAAGTCGGCACGATATTACATTCAAGAAAATATGTGGCGAATCAGCCAATATCAATATCAAGGACGTAACTGCTTGGAAAGATTATGCCGCAAATGACGTATTTAATGCAGATGAGACAGGTCTCTACTATCGTGCATTACCAACAAAAACATATGCATTGAAGGACGACAAGAGTACTGGAAAGAAAAACAGCAATGGAAGATGAGAAGGAAGAACCACTTATAATAGTTAAAAGCAAAAATCCTCGATGTTTTAGGGGCGCACATATAGATAAGTTACCTCTTCAATGCGCCTCGAACAAAAAAGCGTTGATGACAGCAGACGTCATGACAACATGGCTTCACAGATTCGATACCAAGATAAAGAAGCAGAATAGAAGAGTGGTATTGTTTCTGGTTAATGCAACGTCTCATCCCAAAATTACACTGGATAATGTTAAATTTTTTCTTCCACCCAATACCACATTGCCAACCTTTGGTCCAAGGCATTATTCAGAATTTGAAAATGCTCTACAGAAGCTACCTTATTAAGAGCATTTAGAGACAGTGGTTGTCCTCTTTAAGACATCGAAAATATTATTACCATAACCAACACCTTGATATGGGTTTCGGTGGCCTGGCGCAACTTGTTCCCAGTGACAATAAAAAATGCTTTATGGAAGCCGGATTTATGGTAATACAGAAAAAATATTGACGACTTCGAAGAAGAAGATAATATTCCGCTTGCACAACTGTTACTTACTTACAACTAACCTGAACTAACCTAACATTAAGGATACACTTGTGCACTTGAAACAATTTGCCTCTATTGATAACGATTTGTCAATAGAAAGTCCAGAATTGACTATCATCGAGTGTATTAAAGAGATCCAAGAAACGGATGAAACTACTCCTAACTCTGAGACAGAGGAAGAGGAATCTGAATTTGCTCCAGTGTCGAAAATATCAAGCCTATCTGAAGCCTGCGCAAGTTTGAGAGACTTAGGAAACTCTTTTAATAATGTTAACAATTTTGACAAGTCTACAACGTGTTATATATATGTTAGTATGCACGTGCAGTATATACATATTGGTGAATTGTCTTCATCTCATTAAATTTTAGTTCTGATAAATTTAAACAAATATATTTAATAGTATATTATTAACCAAGGTTTAGACAGCCATCATTATTGCCCGAGCGGCAAGTTTAAATCAGGAGGAGCGAAGCGACGAGGGATTTAAGACGCGAGGGCTATAAGGTGTCTAAACCGTGGTTAACATAATATTTTTTCCACTACTACAAACTTTTATAAGACATTTATCTTTATAGTATTATTAATTATAAAAAATTATAGGTAGGTATAAGTATATTTTTTAGTCAAGTTACCTGCGCTTTGGAATTGGCAAAATATTTTGTTGTTTTGTCAGGTGGCTTTGTGAATGTCAATTTTTGTTCATTTATGTCATTAAATTTCACGAGTTTTCCGTTATTTTAAAAAATAAGCGAAGAAAATGTTAGTGATATTTTTATTTGTACACCTCCAGAATTAAGGATGGAAGCAGAAAAAATGTTGATTGTATCGATATTTTACATATCAAGCATCTCTAATCATCTAATATGTATTGATAATTATCTGGTTGCCTAACTGTTTAAAATGTATATGAATTCATGTTGTCAAATCAAAAAATCAAGTTACCTGCGTTCAAATAGATTCTTGAAGATCGGTCAATAATGGATTTCAATGCGTTATTATTGACCATGGTCAATAATAACTTATAAGGTAGAGAAAAACGATTTCTAACGTTAATAATCGGTCAATAATGGCGATGTTATAGGTTAGTAGTGGAAAAAATTATTTACATATACATAGATACTTATTAATAAACAAAAACTGTAAAATGCAGACCAGTTGTTTTAATTTTTCTCTATTAACCGACCACCCCTGTTAGCCTACCAACATTTGATTCCCCGACGATGGTCGCTACTTAAAGATTTTACTGTATAAGGACCAATGTTGAAAGGAAACACTTTTGTGTTCGCCGACATTTCGGTTTAATTTAAACCATCCTGGCTTCAACATTTGCTTCTTTGAGTTAATATATAACAGAAATTAGGAGACTTATTTTATGTACATAAAGACAGCTATTTTATTATTTATTGGGACACAATTAGAACCTAAAGATTAATATTATTGTACTATCGAAATTTGTTTTTAAAAAATTATCAGCAGCGGACCCGATGAGGAGTATGTTAGGAATGCACTGGTGATTATCTCGAAAAAGCAAACCTTGAAGCCCTGAGGATGGTTTAAATTAAACCGAAACTTCGGCGAAGACAAAAATGTTTAATTTCAACATTAGTCCCAACTAACGCAACACCAAAGTAATTAATAAATAAAAATTAGAGTTAAGATGACTGACTATTGGCCGACAACAATCTTCACATGGAATTTAATAGGATTTTTTCAAATGAATGATAATATCTATTTTTCATAATTTAATATCAAAGTCTAAAGCTAAGGTATCCTTAATTATTTAAAGGCATTTTGTAAATGATAATAAGTTTTGCTTCAGTTTTAAACAAAGAAAAGAACTCAGTTGTTAATTATTTAAAAATGTAATTTTTATTAAAAACATGTTTTAAATTGAAGCAAGACGCGTTATGATATCTAAGGTGCCTTTAGATGATTAAGCATACCTTAGATTTTTATATTAAATAATGAAAAGTATATCTCGATATTTAAAAAAATTCTGTAAACTGTTTTCCTATAGATAGATAGATACTCTACCAAATTTCAGCAATTTACAATTTACCTGAAAGTATGTGTGGTACTTGTATTTATGGTGCAACCTTGATTCAAATTATTTGCAAATTTTTTCGTTTAATACACAAAATAATTTAAATAAACGAGGATTATTAACCAATTATCTGTTTTATCAGTTTGGCCATGAACACGAGTGTCAGGAGAATCTACGTTTCGTTTGTTTCGCCCTTGAACCCGACCGTCGCGTCGGCGTCGTCGAGGACAGCCTGTTGTTATTCGCTAGTGTGTACCTACGTCATTCCAATGTCAACTTGATAAAATTTCTAGATTATTGTTTTTAATAATAATAATAATAACGGTGTTTATTTAGCCGTTATTTTTTATTTCCTATCATATTCCTACAGTTGGGTCAGTGGGCATTTTAGATCTTAGACACAAATTAACAACTAGAAAGCTTTTCATTTAAGATTACAATTTTTTGTTTAATTTATGACTTGTAAAATTGACTTTTAATTTTAATAATGTAAGTAATCAATTACGAAGAATGATCGCCCAGCAATCCCAGTATCTGTTTTGCGAAGGATTGCATAGGTCAGCAATTACGATGACTGTAGGCAAGCGGTCGAAAGAGCAGAATCCTAGAATCAGAGATAATCGGACCCTAATAGAGGGTGTCCCAAAATCAAAATGTACGCACATTTTAAATATCGTGGCATTTTCGTTTTTTTCATAGTAGGCTTCTGAAAATATGATAGCTGTCATGTAATTTATTGCAATTAATAGCCATGGAACGCTACACGGTAGAACAGCGCGTTGTTATCGTGGAAACGTATTATAAATGTGGATAATGTTAAGAGGAAACAGTTCGTAAAGTGCGAGCCGTTTTTGGAACAGATAATGCACCAAAACAAAAGACAGTGCAAGGATTGATCAAGAAATTTGAGCAAAGTGGTTCAGTTGGAAACATAAAATCAACAGGGCGGCCGCGTATTGAAAATATTGCAGCAGTGTCGGAAAGTGTTGGTGAGAATCCAGGCACGTCGATTCGCCGTCGGTAACAGCAAGTGAACATTACCAAAAGCAGTATATGCAACGAATTCTTACAAAATATTTGCATTTGCATGCCTATAAAATCCAATTGACCGAAGAATTGAAGCCAGCAGATCATGGGTTGCGCCGTGAATTTGTTAATTGGATTCTGGAAAACGAGGCAAATGACGGAGATTTTTCGAAGAAAATCCTGTTTAGTGATGAGGCACATTTTCAATTAAATGGATGCGTCAATAAGCAGAATTGTCGAATTTGAGGGGAAGAGAATCCTCGTGTTATTCACGAAAAACCAATGCATCCTCTACTAGTCACCGTTTGGTGCGGTTTTTGGTTCGGCGGAATAATTGGGCCATAATTCTTTGAAGACGAGGCTGGAACTGCACTTACAGTAAATGGCGAACGTTATCGTGCAATGTTAGAACAGTTTCTGTGGGCTGAATTAGACCGAATTATAATTAATGTGGAAAACTTATGGTTTCAACAGGACGGAGCGACCTGTCACACTGCGCGTGAAACAATGGACTTGTTACGACTGAAATTTCCTGGTCGTGCCATATCTCGCAATGGTGATCAGAGTTGGCCACCACGATCCTGCGATATAACACCATGCGACTTCTTTCTCTAAGGTTTTCTTAAATCTCATGTTTATGCCAATAAACCAGCCGCAATTCCTGACTTGAAGAATGAAATTGGACGCGTCATTAATAAAATTCGTTCACAAATATGTCAAAACGTTATCAATAATCTCGTCAGAAGGGCAAGGGCCTGCCAACAAAGCCGCGGTGGACATTTGTCGGATATTGTGTTTCACACTTAATCGTGATATGTATTATTTCTAATCCCAGTAAAGTTTTGGGACACCCCAAACAGGAGAGCCCAACAGTCATTTAAAAATTTGCATGAAATTTCGGTTCGGGGATCAACGGCGTATAGGATTGTGACCCGGGGTCCAAAAATTTTTAGGTGCCACGCCCTTTTTTGGACTATCAGAACTTCTACGTTTCGATAGCCCGACCCGAATAAACGTAGAAATAAAGAAATTTTCAAATAAAAAACTTTAATATTTCTATTTTAAATTTTTTTTTTTTTTTTGAAGATATGTATAACGTATATTATTTTATTTTTACTTACCTGTATTAGAAAACACGAAACAAACAATAAAATTCAACAATGGCCTCGTTTGGTGAAACCCCAAATTACACTCTTTACCTAATATTTAGGAAGCATTTATAAGGTATAGTCAGCCCTGAAAATTTGAAGTCAATCCGATAAGAAGTTTTCGAAATATACGAGATCAAAATCAAATAAAACGCTTGCGAGGCGGTGACGCCATTAAGTCCAACAGTTCGTCCGCTTTGAGGTTGTGCAACGGTCTTTCTGTACATATACAAGGGAAATGCGCTTATTGTTTCTTTGTTCAGTTAATGCAGATAGTATATTTTATAACAAGTAGGAAATGCCATTTCATACGGCTTCTAGACTATACTTTCTCTAACACTATTTTAGAAAAAAGAAAAAGAATACATTTTTGTACAAAACTTACCTTAGAAAATACTGAAACAAGTGATGTCAAAGTTGAATATAATCTGACAGTGTAAAATAATTAATACAAAGCTGTCTTATTTTCCAAAACATGTTCGAATTGAATCTAGTTGCTTTTGACTAGGAGATTTTAAGTTAGGAATGTGTTGTGTCTAAATTCGATTTGAAGAAAGCTTTTTAGGTTATGGCAGCGCGACCCGACTAACTATAGGACTTAGTGATGTCACACAACGGTTCCGCGAGTCGATGATCGTGAATTATTTTAAAGGCTTTAGAGGCGTCAGGAAATTAAAGTTCACACTAAAATTGCAAAATCTTTCAGAAAATGTAATAAAAAAATGCTAAATGACCTTATTAAACCAAAAGACTGTGGAAGTCCCCAAGCGTCTTATACAGGGTGTTTCATTAAGGTCGAAGAGCGGCCATATCTCGGAAACTATTGGGCATAGAAATTCAGGAAAAAAAAATTAATGACTAAAGTGGCCATGAGAAAATCCTGGAAATAATTTTTAAGTTCCGCATTTTGCCGCAAGGGGGCGCAATTGAAAAGTAAATTTTTAAATTTTAGATATCTCCGAAAATTGCACGTTAAGGTATATTTTTGATAACACCATTAAAAAGCTTGGTCAATTTTGCATAATTTTGGTCCCATGCTTATTGGCGTACCGACTTTAGTAAGAGTGGGGGAAGCTGTTGAATGTGTAATCATTTAAATCGCTGTAACTTATAAACCACTTATCCGATTTTAGCAAACTAAAACTTGTTTGGAAGAGAAATGTAAGTGCTTTTAACTATCGTCTTGAGTGGTCCATGATACTTCTCAATAAAAATACAAGAGGGCGCAATTTGCAATAATAACACATTTCTTAACTTTATTCATTTATTTCAAATCATACGGTATAATTATGATACCATAATCGAAAAGTAGATGAAATTTGCTACAAAAAATGTCAAAACCGCAGTTCGATATCTCCATCCGTTTCAGAGTTATTGCCAATAGAATAATTTTTAAAACTTTAAATGAAGAAGCGGTTGTTTTCATAGTTTTGTGATCAAGCATTCCATGACAAAAAATATTTTTAAACTTTATGGTTAGGTAGGTTTGTTTCTCATTATTCCAATGTCAAACTCCGTGCCTTCCTTCACACTTTATCTAGGCTTAGGACTAGTCCAAATCATGTAAAATACAAAATTTGGAGCGTGTTTCAAGGCCAACGGGCCATAAAACAGTATTGAAATAATTATTGGAAACTATTGAAGGAAACAATATTCATGGAAAGCTTCTTAGGAAAACAATTGAGAGACTTTATAAATGTTCAAAATGACCTCCGTTGTGCAAAATACAACGATTAATTCTTTTTCTAGAACTAGAGACAGCTGTTTCAATTTCAGCTCGTGAAATCGAATTTAGTGCATTTTCAATTCGCTCAATCATGTTGTCTCGTGTGGTTGGTCGCGTTTTATATACAATGTCTTTTATTCGCCCCCACAAGTAAAAATCTAACACAGTTAAATCCGGGGATCTAGGTGGCCAAGCAAACAAACTACCCCTTCCAATCCAGCGATTTGGGTATCCAATATCTAAAAAATCACGGACCATATGCGAAAAGTGTGCCGGGCATCCATCATGTTGATACCACATGGATGTTCTTAGGCCAATAGAAACATCTTCTAAAAGGATAGGCAAGTCATTTTGTAAAAAGTTTAAATAAGATTCACCATTTAGATAATCATTAAAAATAAACGGTCCGATAATTCTGTGTCCTAATACTCCGCACCACACGTTAACACTCCATCTGTTTTGGTGATCCACTTCGCGCATCCAGTGAGGATTTGTCTGTGACCAATAGTGCATATTGTGTAAATTAACTTTGCCACAGCTACTGAAAGTGGCTTCATCAAACCATAACACGTGGGAGAGGAATTGAGGATTCTCGTTACACATCTCTCTTAGCCAATAGCAATAGTCGAGTCGTCTGTCATAATCACTTTCTGATAGCGCCTGATGTAAAACTATATGATAGGGATGCAGCTTAAAATCCCTTAGAATTCGGAACACTGCAGTACAACTTATACCTAGGTCTAAAGAAATTGCTCTTATGCTTAAATGCGGATCGGCCTCTACGTACGCAAGAACGTTTGTAATGTTGACTTCATTTCTTACTGGACGTCTTCTAAAAGCAACTGAAATGCGTCGTACACTTCCCGTTTGCCTTACGCATATTGCCAGTCGCTGAAATACTGCTCTGCCATAGTGCCTTCGTTCAGTATATCTGAGAGCATATTTGCGTTCCGCTATAGGCGCATTTTGGAAACAGTCAAAATATACGGCCAGCATATCGTAAGCTTCGGCATTGGTATAAGCCATTTTTGAAAGGTACGTATCACAATTTTCTATCAAGAAGTTTAAGATGAATTACGGATAAACTTTTGTCAACACCTTTCAAAATGAAACTAGTTGACAACTATTTGCATTATTTGTCTTATCTCCATGGAAACTTTCAGATTTTATTTCACAGCTATCTAGATTTATTTTTTAAAACACATCATATTGTTAGAGTTACGCCTAAATGACACGTTTTCCATGATTGCCATTAATTCTAGAGTGGTTTCTGGGCCATTGGAATAATGAGAAACAAACCTACCTAACCATAAAGTTTAAAAATATTTTTTGTCATGGAATGCTTGATCACAAAACTATGAAAGCAACCGCTTCTTCATTTAAAGTTTTAAAAATTATTCTATTGGCAATAACTCTGAAACGGATGGAGATATCGAACTGCGGTTTTGACATTTTTTGTAGCAAATTTCATCTACTTTTCGATTATGGTATCATAATTATACCGTATGATTTGAAATAAATGAATAAAGTTAAGAAATGTGTTATTATTGCAAATTGCGCCCTCTTGTATTTTTATTGAGAAGTATCATGGACCACTCAAGACGATAGTTAAAAGTACTTACATTTCTCTTCCAAACAAGTTTTAGTTTGCTAAAATCGGATAAGTGGTTTATAAGTTACAGCGATTTAAATGATTACACATTCAACAGCTTCCCCCACTCTTACTAAAGTCGGTACGCCAATAAGCATGGGACCAAAATTATGCAAAATTGTCCAAGCTTTTTAATGGTGTTATCAAAAATATACCTTAACGTGCAATTTTCGGAGATATCTAAAATTTAAAAATTTACTTTTCAATTGCGCCCCCTTGCGGCAAAATGCGGAACTTAAAAATTATTTTCAGGATTTTCCCATGGCCACTTTAGTTATAAATTTTTTTTTCCTGAATTTCTATGCCCAATAGTTTCCGAGATATGGCCGCTCTTCGACCTTAATGAAACACCCTGTATACGTCACTGTCCAGGATCCAGGATCAATTCTTCAATAATGTCATAGTCATACCTATATCATCTGTTTGAGGTTTATGATGAAATGAAATTAAATAAATTTGAGTATTCTCTACTATTGCGCCCACGGGGAGTCCAGACCCCCCGCCTTCCCCCTATACGTCACTTTTGGTGATAAGACATAGATATAGTTACAGAATTCTGAAAAATGATATACATAGATATACAGAGTAAGTAAGTAAAGGGTGATATAAAAAATATTTTACCTACCTACACTTAACTACATTTTACTATTTGATTCCCTATTTATTTTATTTTTGGATTCTACGTAAAAGTTTGATCATAATATTTCATATATCATGCCTTATTTCTGTTCTCTTCTACAGTATATACATATTTAGAGCTACACGTAATCCATTTTACTCAAACCGTTAACATTAATAAAAAACCTAAACCTGTTACCTACATTAATTTACATTAACATTGACGTTGATTCCCAGTCAAAAGGTTTCTTAAACAACTGTTCTATTAAGAATGATGAAATGATAAAATGCGATACTGATGACACAGAATTAACAAGAATTCTTTTTAATTCTGTGCTGATGAGCTCACTGTCTAGCGTTGTATTTTGTTCTTCCGAGACTAAAGTAGGTACAGGGTCATTCCTCATATATCGACACCCCATCTACAGCAGTTATTTGACGGGTTGCAAAAAAATTCTAAAGGCAAAATATTTGTGTTTAACTCTATATTTTTAGAATTCACTATCAGAAAAAACAATGGCACATCGGAAATGTAATATTTCTGCATAACTATCATTTTTTTAAATGGAACACCCTGTATATTATTCGATATTTGGGTGGAGCTTTTTTTTCTGATTTCAAAAATATATAGTTTGCCTATGTTTGGTTAAGAGGTTTTTGAGATATTGGGCCCTAAAGTCTTTAAAACGTTATTGAATAAAAAAAAACGATAGTTGGCCATGAATCATAATTCATTGCCGTGTCGCGTCGTCTAGATTTTAAAAACAAGTGAATTTATTGTTGCTTGTCAATATTTTCATTCATGTCATTGTCAAAATGCCTTACACGGTTGAGGAAAAATGTGATATTCTTAGTT
This sequence comes from Polydrusus tereticollis, assembly GCA_963920685.1. Lineage (NCBI taxonomy): Eukaryota > Metazoa > Arthropoda > Insecta > Coleoptera > Curculionidae > Polydrusus > Polydrusus tereticollis. Next base: position 31,857,283 of record OY987328.1, on the reverse strand, counting down.
TATTTTACAAAAATAATAATAACGCATCAGCAGCGAGAGCAGAACATAGGCAAATATTTCCGCTAAGAGCAGTACCAGCGCGAAGTACTTTTAAAACCATTGAAAGGGGATTCAGGGAACGAAAAGATCTTAAAAGGAAGAAGCGAACAGTGAATGGTAATGAAGAGGAAGAATTAAACATTTTGTTGTATTTTGTAGGTAAGATTGATAGTTTGTTGTTACATTACAAGTCTAGAAATAAGAATATTTGTTTTTAGAAAACCCACATAGATCGGCAGAAGACGCAAAAAATTATTTCGGAAAATCTGCAAAAAAAATTCTAACGACATTAAAAAAAAATGGTTATCATCCATATAAAATATTGCCTGTGCAGAAGTTAACAGAGGCTCAGAAAAATAGCCGTATGATGTTTTGTCAGGAAATGTTACAACGGAAAGAGGAAGACAACATGCTTTTTAGGAAAATTTTGTGGTCTGATGAAAGCACCTTCACTACTTCAGGCGTTTATAATCGAAAAAACGTTCGGTTTTGGGCTACCGAGAACCCCCATGCATTCAGAGAAATACAATTTCAAGGCCGAAAATCATTACATGTGTGGTGTGGCATCTTAAATAATAAAATTATCGGCCCAATTATATATGATGGGAACTTGACTGGCGAAAGATACCTTAATATATTGACAAATGAAGTTGAAAATTTTATTGAAAACTTACCATTACGGCAATACCAAGAACTTATCTGGCATCAGGATGGAGCCCCACCACACAACGTTTTGCCTGTAGTGAACTATTTAAATGAAAAGTATGAAACATGGATTGGCCGTAATGGACCCATTCAATGGCCTCCAAACAGCCCAGATTTGACGCCCCTTGATTCATTTTTGTGGGGATTTTTAAAAAATAAAGTTTATGAACATCGTAGTGAAAATATTGAAGAAATGCGAGAAAGACTTCTGCTTTACATTAATGATACAAATGAAAATCAGAGTCAGTTTATCGTTAATGCTATAAATAAAATAGAAGAAGATTATAGAGAGTGCATCAATAGAAATGGAGGTCATATTGAGCAGTTGTAAATACGTTATTTATCAATAAATTCGGTTTTCCTACTTCCCTATTTATTTTATTTTTAGTCCCAATATCTCAAAAACCTCTTAACCAAACATAGACAAACTATATATTTTTGAAATCAGAAAAAAAAGCTCTACCCAAATATCGAATAATATACAGGGTGTTCCATTTAAAAAAATGATAGTTATGCAGAAATATTACATTTCCGATGTGCCATTGTCTTTTCTGATAGTGAATTCTAAAAAATAGAGTTAAACATAAATCTTTTGCCTCTAGAATTTTTTTGCAACCCGCCAAATAACTGCTGTAGATGGGGTGTCGATATATGAGGAATGACCCTGTACTTTAGTCCCGCCAAGCGGGGACTAAAATGGGTCATTTAATCCCGAGGCACTAAAGTACATTCTAGCAAAATTGATGAGACTGACAACTTGTCTATTATTTATACTGTTACTAAGTGACTTTTGTCTTTTGAAGTAGAATAATAAAATATTCAACTGGTACTTGCATTAAATTGTGACATTATAAGGTGTTTCTATATTTAACCCTACATGTTACCTAATTTTAGTAATTCTGTTCTTGAAAATACAAAAGGCAATGTATAAACCAAGAGACTAAAGTGCCTTAATCCCGCGAATGGAGTTTGTTGTTCGAGGGCTCTGCCCAAGCAACAACCATTAAATGAGTCACTTTAGTTTCTTCGTTTATAATGTACTATTATGTCAAATTACTATTGTCAAACATGTAAGAAAACAATTGATGGGGTCTTCATTGCCTTTTACTTTTCTTTGTTTTCGGTGTGGGTCTTCGCTTAGGATTTATTACTTGGATTTTGCCCTATTGGTTTGATTAGTTTGGGTTCATTAACGTTCTTGTCCTTTTTGTACAGCCATTCTCTTGACAGTCGGTATGTCGCGTTAAGTGGTGCTTGTACATGTGTCTGAGCTATTAGTTCGTTTAAATTAAGCACCGGCACACTAGATAGTTAGGTACAGTGCGTTTTCTTAGTTAGATTAAACACCGACACATGAAAGCCTTCTTTGGCGTTGGACAGTCGTCATCAAATCAACTCTTGCATTTACAATTTCTTCAAAACTCACCCTGATCTCTGCAACATATTTTTTCGCAGTTTCTCAAAGTCTTGACGCTCTTTGACTTTAAATATCCTGGTTTTACTTTACAGTGCATCGGTTACAAGTGTTGTGATACTCAAGATTTTATATTCCATCACTGTCAATGCAACTGTTTTAAAGTTTTCAAGTTTTTTCGTCAATCCAAGTGGACGGGACTGTATGCGTCCCTTCGCTTCTCTCCCTCACTATGGTCTATGGTACAGAGTACAGGCGTAGAGACGAATAGCTCTACTTACCTAACCTTTATTGTTTGTTGAAATACACTCTCGGAGTCTTTAATCAGCTGCTGGATCATTTCGGTACTGGACAACAAAGACTCCTATTGAGGATATGACATCGAATATTTTCATAACCGCGGAATTGGTTTAGTCTGAGTTTTAATGTAAATTTACGACAAAAGTGACATGGAAAAGACATACTATAGTCGATAGACAACCAAGACTCGAGATTGTGTCATTTTCGTTCAGTTGTATTATTTTCGGTTTCTGGTGTTTATTAAAAATCAGTTCATTACTGCATTAGATAAATCGTTTTGTTTGAATTATTGGCTCTATACACACCATATCGCTTAAAAATATAAAGCCCGCCCGGTCGCAGCTCTCTGATACAGTTCTATAAAGTAGATACGCGTTATTTTTATCCATAGTGCGACAGGTTGAATAGTTGGAGGTCACCATGAGGGGGTTGTGGGGACGGCCCTGAGCGCCCATAGGCAGCCTCGATGTGACCGTCGTTCGTGACCTTACTCGTTCGTGACCTTGGGTTATTTTGGTAGGCACTTCGGCACGTAGGCTCAATTTACGAAATTATGTTGTCATAGGGTGAACAATACAAAATTAGTTTTATTGGCATATTATTCTTTTGTTAGTTTTATTATCATCACAGCAAAATAAATACGACATACATACCTACATATCCAGCTAGAAACTGTTCTCCGGCAATGTAGAAGCTTGGTAATGGTAGATAGGGTAGGTACCGTTGAATAATTGACGGAAATATAAAATATGTCAATACAGAAATAATGTTATAATCTTACAAGTAAATATGTGGTTATTCGCAAATAAAAAAATATATACAGGGTGTTCCGTAATGACATGCTAATATTTAAGGAGGTGATTCCTCGATACATTTTAAGAAAAAAACTTCATATGAACGTATGTCCTAAACGTCTTAACTTTTGAGATACAGAGTATTAAAGTTTTCAAAAAAATAATCTATTTTTTAATAATGACTGTCAGTGGCGTATTTAGGGGGGGGTCCGGGGGGTCTGGACCCCCCCCCCCCCCCCCCGTGGACTCAGTAGTAAAGAAAACTGAAATTCACATTCATTTATTTGCAATAAATAACATGAAATATTATTTCAAATTTTCCAGATGTTTGGGGATTTCCAGTCTTTTAGTTTAATAATTGTTGAATTTTATTTTTTGTTCCGTGTTTTCTAATTCAGGTGAGTAAAATAGTACTTATACCGTTATACATACCTTCAAAAAACTAATATTTCAAATGCAAATATTGGCGTTTATATTTAAAAATTGCTTTATTTCTCCGTTTTTTTTTGAGCCGGGCTATCAAAACGTAAAATTTGTAAGTTTAGACAGTCCAAAAAAGGGCGTGGCATCTAAGAAAATTTTCCCTGCGGCGCATTTTTTTAAGGGAGATAAGTGGACCCCCCCCCCCGTGTCACAATCCTAAATACGCCACTGATAACTGTGATACTATTATAATATCTTTATGAAATTTGGTACACATCTTCTATGCATTAAGCAGCATTTTCTGATGTACAACCAATTTTATTATTTTTACCAGTGGCGTCTGTACGGGTTTTGCATTTAATAGTTTTGGAGTAAATAATGGTACGCCAATGCTTTCTTCTTAAATAAAAATTATTTTTAAAATCTTCATTCATTTCTGAGCAAATTTGATCTCTTGATTTTCTTTCGTCCGACGCATGTATTCAGTGAAGAAATGGAAAGGCAATTGGTTGAGTATTGCAAGCAACTCGATAGTTGTTTTTACGGACTAACACTAAAATCTTTGCGCCAAGTGGTATTTCAGTTTGCTGAGAAAAATGGCGTAAATCATAGATTTAATAAAGAAAGAAAACTAGCTGGAAAAGACTGGGTTTAGTGTTTTTGTAAACGTCACAAATTAAGTGTACAGGTTGCTGAAAAAAACAGCCTTGCAAGAGCATCCGGTTTTAACAATGTGCAAGTTAAAAGGTTTTTTGACAACTTAAAGATATTATCGAGAGAAAACATATTGGACTACAGCAGATATATAACATGGATGAAGCTGTTATCCTTACAGTGCCCAATAAGATCCCAAAAGTTATTGCTTCCACTGGAAAGAGAACTGTTGGTAAGATTGTGTCGGTTGAACGAAGGCAGCTTGTAATGGCCTTTTGTGCTATTAGCGCGACAGGTAAATAAGTTCCTCTATCTTTAACATTTCCACGTAAACGAAAGAAAAAACAATTGATCAACGGCGCTCCAGTAGGTTCTACTCTACAAATTTCTGATTCTGGATTTATTAACACAGACTTATTTCTGGAATGGATTAACTATTTCCAAAAACATGAAAAAAGCAGTTCTGACGATCCAATTTTAAAACTTTTGGATAACCACTCCAGTCACATCTCTTTGACGGCCATAAACAAATGTCGTTTTTACGAGATACACCTACTAAGTCTTCCTCCTCATAGAAGTCACCGACTACAACCATTGGACAGCGGGTTTTTCGGTCCACTAAAAACAGCTTATGGACAAGACTGCGAGAAATGGCATGTTTCGCATCCCGATTGTGCCATTACGCAATACCAAATTAGTAAATTGTTTGACTACGCGAGTAGCTTCTATAGAAAAAGCAAAGAACGCGTTTAAATTATGCGGAATTTGGCCTTATAACCCTGATGTATTTGCAGACTAAGATTTCTCGCCAGCTTCCGTGACAGAAAGACCACAATGTCCAACAGAGCACAACCCAGATTCAGAATCTCATTTAGAAGAAGATATTCCGTTATCTGAATTAAAAAATACATTAAAAGATAACAAAAATAATTTACTTTCCACTTGCGATCATTCTAAACACTTAACCTCCGCTTGCATGACCCAATTGGATTCTACGTCGACACAAAACGTCAATAACGAGAATGCACCTGATTTAGAACCTAAATGTTTCGTCTCCTGTCCATCGAATGTTTTGGTATCACCAATGGCCATTATTCCTTTGCCTATAAGGCAAGCAGACCATTGACGACAAGAAAAGGTAAAAACTCTGAAATTCTGACGGGCTTGCCGTATAAGAGTGAATTAAAAGAGAAAATGACAGCTAATAGCTAAAGTAAATACAGTTAAACGGCAGCTAGTTGGATGTGATATAAAGAAGTCCAAAAAATCTTAAGTCTTCTGAAGTCCGATGTCTTAGGTGTAACGAACTATACAGGGTGTTTCAGAATAAGATGCTGATCCTTAACGGTGTGAATCCTTAGGTGATTTTAAGAAGAAAAGTTCAAATTCACATATATCCTTAACCTATCAACTTTCTAACTACAGGGCGTTAAAGTTTTAAAAAAAAATCGTTTTTCTATCATAACTTTAACAACTTCCTAGCTATTTTTATGAAGTTTTCACACATGCCCTCTAAGCATCAATAGCCATTTTTTTGGTGTAGAAAAATTTTAAAATTTTTTAACCAGTGGCGTCCTGAAAGGGTTTGGACTAGACATTTTGGAAAATTATTATGTACGCCACTGCTTTTTCTCAAGATAAAAATTATTTTTAAAATACTCATTCATTTTAGGCCAAATTTAATATCTTGCCTTTTTATCGCCCGACAAACAGTTTCCGACAAGAAAAATAAAAAGCATTAAATGCGCATTTGCTATGTGCCTATGGTTTATTTTTTAACATTAAATTAAAACAACTAACATTAAATAACGTGTGAACAAAAACGAAAATAATTTAGATTAGCTGTTGAAAGTGGCCACCACCTGCAAGAATGCATGCTTCAGCTCTTCTTCTCATTGAGTCTCGTACCCTTTGAAAAATTCCTGGAGTATTCCTGATAGTGTCGAAACAAACTATTATGCGGTTTCTCAACTCCTCTTCAGTATTTATTGGAATGCTGTAAACCAACGTTTTCAGATGTCCCCACAGGAAAAAATCTAGACTGTTTAGATCAAGGGATCTAGGTGGCCACGATTGTGTTCCTCTGCGCCCTATCCATCGATTACTATAATGTTGATTTAAAAACTCTCGTGCTAAGAGACTGAAATGGGCAGGTGCACCATCGTGCATAAACCACATACGATGTCGGGTTAAAATAGGGACATCGTCTAGCAAATTTGGTAAAGTGTGTTCAAGAAATTGGCGATAATTGATTCCGTTCAATCTGGCTGGTAAAAAATAAGGCCCAATTAAATAATCACCAATAATTCCAGCCCAAACATTTACAGAAAATTGCTCTTGGTGGTGGGATTCCGTAATGGCATGTGGGTTTTCTTCTGCCCAGAAGTGATTGTTATGAAAATTTTGTATGGCGTTCCTGGAAAAATTAGCTTCGTCCGTGAACAAAATTCTCGCATCAAATTGGGGATTTTCGGTAACCATTTGAATAAACCATTGGCAGAAATTGATACGTAATGAAAAATCCCTAGGAAGTAGGGCCTGGACCCGTTGAATATGGTACGGATATAACAAATAACTTTGAATAATTCTCCAGACTAGGACATGAGTAATATTTGAAATATTCCCAATTTTCTGGTACTTATATTAGGATTTTGTTCCACTAAATTTAAAACAGCTTCTTCGGTGTCCGGTGTTCGTGTAGTTTGGTATGCCCCTTTTAAGTAGTTTTTTGTTTTAAAAGATCCCGTTTCACATAACTTTCTGTGAGTTCCTGAAATCGTTCGTGCATCCGGAACTATTCTACTTGGATAACGCTCTTGGTATAATCATCTGGCTTCGAATGCATTGCCGTCAGCAAGCTCGTACTAGTAGTAGGTAATGCATATCCGCAAACTCGACATTTGTGAAATTTACCATGATACTTATACGTTTAAAAAGTATTACGTTTTTAAAATTTAAGTTAAGTGGAAAGCCGTGTACATAAATAAATAGCTGTCAAAACATTTGGCATTAAATATTTCGTTATTGTCATTGTTTCCTTAACAAAGTTCATAGCCTACTTGTCAGAAACCATAGGCACATAGCGAATGCGCATTTAATGCTTTTTATTTTTTTTTGTCGGAAACTGTTTGTCGGACGATAAAAAGGCATGATTTTAAATTTGTCCTAAAATAAATGAGTATTTTAAAAATAATCTTTATCTTGAGAAAAAGCAGTGGCGTACATAATATTTTTCCAAAATGTCTGGTCCAAACCCTTTCAGGACGCCACTGGTTAAAAATTTTCAAATTTTTCTACACCAAAAAATGGCTATTGATGCTTAGAGGGCATGCGTGAAAAATTCATAAAAGTAGCTAGAAAGTTGTTAAAGTTATGATAGAAAAACGCCTTTTTTCTTAAAACTTTAACGCCCTGTAGTTCGAAAGTTGATAGGTTAAGGATATATGTTAATTTGAACTTTTCTTCTTAAAATCACCTAAGGATTTACACCGTTAAAGATCAGCATCTTATTCTAAAACACCCTGTATAGTGACCCACCAGATGCTGATTGGATACAGTGTCATCAATGTAGCAATTGGTACCATAAAGACTCTACTGCTTACACAGAACTGAGAATATTTCTTTGTGAAGTTTGTGACGAAGACGTTACATAACTTTACCATGCTTGCGTACTCTTATCTGCCTAGGTGCGAACTCTTTTCTTGCCAATCGGATAAGAATGTCATTTGCAGATTTTTTGTTATTATTTTTTATTTTTGTAATCCTTACGAATTTTTATATGTTTGTTTTAAAGTTATGTAAGGTTAAGCGCAGGTAGCTTTAAATAAAATATTTGAGTTTCTATAGTTACGTAATTATTTTTAATAAATTATTTTATTTCATACTGTATTGTAAAACACACCTTTACATATTTGAATTTAGTCCAGAAAATAAGGTTTTTACAGCAATAAGTCCGGTAAAAATTTTTTACCGGACTAGTCCTGTAAAATTTCTTTACCGGACTGAAATTTGTAAGTTTTCGTTTATTCAATGTCAAACACACAATGTTTCCACCAGTAAATATAAGCACTTTTCAAATATACGACGCAGAATAAAACTTCATTATAATTTCAAAACATAATTATAATTTTCAACAGAACAGTATGAAATAAAATATTGTACGTCATTCGTCCGGCAAATCCTTTACAGTATTCGTTTCAAAATTCCAGACTTGGCTCCTTCGTCGCCTCGTCTCGAAACATTTCACTCATATAGTGCAGTAAAATGGTATAAAAAAGCGGGTGTTTCAAGAAAAAATTCCGGAGTTAGGTTTCTCAACGTTTCTTTATGTTTTTTGGTGTGCTGAATCCGAATTTCAACTTTGCCGTGTCGTACGAGTGACGCATCATCCTTAAAAATTGAAAAATATGTGAAAATTGGGCTTATTGTGGCATTAAGCATATAAGAAGCAAATGGAGATAAATAATTAGATGCCTCGCCTGGTTTATATATTATCGGGAGCCCTGGATTCCAATATCAACCTTCCCGACAGCATACATTAACAACGCCGCCGAACCGCGACCTTTGGGGGCCCTGGGCAAACGATATCTGGGGCCCCCACGAAATTATATAAATATTAGGCATTTTCCTAAAAAATGTTTTATGCGGGAAAATTTGACATACGAAACGTAGGTTTTTTATTTGTTTAACGGGGGGACCGGGGGTCCTGGGCTGCAGCCCATTAAGCCCATATCCATCTTGATCAAAAAATTTGAAAAGGTCAATATCGCCACAAAACAAGCAGTTGAGGATGCTGACACGCTTATTGTGACAACTGCTTATTCCCTTGCACGATACCACGAAAGTGTAGCAGTTGTTGGTGAAGATGTTGACCTTCTGGTAATAATGATAGGAATAAGTACACCTGCCAACGTGTACTTTCTCAAGCCAGGGAAAGGAAAAGCACCACCAACTTTCTTTCATCCACCAACCACCATTGACGAGCACGTGGCTGAACATATTCTCTTTTTACACGCAGTCAGTGGATGTGACTCAACATCAGCACTATACAAACAGGGCAAATTGAAATGTCTCAAAGTGCTGACAAAAAATCCTGACCTCAAATTACTTGTCATGAAATTTAGGGACCCCAACGCTGATGAAGAGGCACTATTTGAGGCAGGGGAAAAGTTTATGGTGGCGCTATATGGAGGCGATCACCATGATACCACTTTGAATAAGCTGAGGTACAAACAGTATCTCATGTCCTCTAACAAAGTAACCTCCAACCTTGCTTCAATTCCTCCAACTGCTACTGCCGCCAGGAACCACTTTCTCCGTGTGTTTTACCAAATTCAGTTCTGGCTGGGGAACAATAAACTTGATCCGAAGCAGTGGGGATGGAAATCCTCGAGAAACGGCCTGATACCAGTCACAACACTACTGCCACCAGCACCTGACAACGTACTGAAGAAAGTTGCATGCCATTGCAAAAATAATTGCATGGGAAATTGTAGCTGCAGGCGAGCAGGGTTATTCTGCACAAACATTTGCGCTAAGTGTGAGGGCAAATGCACCAACACAGGCTCCGTCGATTTAGAAAAGCTGGATGAAGGTACTGACTTTTGCCAAGTACAGTATAGCACCAGTACAGTGACAACCGGTGGTAAGACTACAACAGTATTATAATTTTTCATGTTATTTATCTATCCTTTGTTGCCATCATCTCACAAGTTCACAATTTTTATCTAGGTTACGAAGTGCCTGGACCTTCCAACGTCCTGGAACTATCACAGTCCGGACCCTCCCAAGCTGGACTTTTCAAAGAACGAAGAGTATCAAAAACAGACGGTATGTTCAGTCAATACCTACCATACCATTTTTTTTTCATTTTTGTTTTTGCTACCTTTTTTTTTCTGATATACTAATTCTCTCCCTGTTTTTTCCAGATCCAGAACTAAAAGCAAACCTTCGGCCTGGATCTTCTATCGTACTGGAACAATCACAGCCCGGAACCTCCCGTGCTGGACTTTCCAAAAAAAGAAGAGTAGAATCAAAAACTAACGGTATGCTCAGACAATACCCACTATACATCTTTTTTCTTATTTTTTTTTGCTACCTCTTTTTTTTATAGAATTACTGTTGCATTGATCTTATCCTCTCTCTGTTTTTTCCAGATCCAGAACCAAAAGCAATGAAGAAATGAAGAAATTAATAATTGTAAATACAAACGAAGACCTTATTTTTTATATAATTTCTTAATAATATATTCCGTTTAAATGAGCTAAATTTTTGAATTATGTCAAAACTAATTATGCATTTCTAAGAGAAAAGTTGGCTATAACTCTGCCATTTTTAAGATTTTCACCATGCATCGTTGTCTTTGCAAAGCTGGGACGTAGAAATTCGGATTCAGCACCCGAAAAAGAATGAGGAACTTTTGAGAAACATAATGGGTTTTTGGGGGAAAAAATATTAAAAATTTTGCATTTGTTTAAAACTTTCGCCATGTGTCGTCACTTGTCCAAGTCGGGCGGGTGAAAATTCAGATCCAGCACTCCCGGTAACATATTAACCAAGCGAGGAATCTAATTATTTATCTCCATTTGCTTCTTATATGCAATAAACGCCACAAAAAGCCCAATTTTCACATATTTCTCAATTTTTAAGGATGATGCGTCACTCGTACGACGCGGCAAAGTTGAAATTCGGATTCAGCACACCAAAAAACACAAAGAAACGCTGAGAAACCTAACTCCGGAATTTTTTCTTGTCAAATCTACCATTTTACTGCACAAATACTGTAAGAGTTGATTTACCGGACTTATAACGTAAATATCTATTCTACTAAGTGCGTACGCTTACCTGCCTTTACCCTGTTTGCAAAACATTAAAAATATTGCTTTTTATAATAACTTAAAGAAAAAGTCGTTCACTTCTGACTGGCTTTGTATGCAGCACTGCCTGGTTCTAACATCACGAGCCGCCACTGACCGGGATCATATTTATTAATTATACAAGCTAGACAGCCTTTTACTTCTTTTAATTCTTTGTCCTACTGCTCATCATCATTACGGTGGTTGTGTTTGAGAATATTTCTCCATTATTCAATAAAGCAGAAAAAAGAAGAAGGAGGAAAAGTTGCAATTCTTGCAAGTTTGGAAATCTTGTATCTATGGTTGCGGTTCGGGGAGCCAATCTCTAGGTAATTTGTACGTTTTGTTTGGTGGTGCTTGTACATGAGTTGCAGTAATTAAATTTTTTTTCAATACATCCGTCCGTCTCTAGTAGTCCGCGATTAATTTATCAAAATTATGACAGCGTCGGCATTCGTAAGTCTGTGCTTATAATATTCTCAAAAAACGTTGTTGTCGCCATTTTGTCAAGAATTCGGAAATTGGTAATAGTTATTTACCTAACAAGTGCGGAAAGTGGTCCTTTACCGCACGCGACGGCAGTTGCACGAACGACGCGAAGCGGAGTTCGGGCAAGCCGTTAAGGGCGGTAAAGACACTTTACGCACGTGGTAGGTACACAATTTTTCCTTCGAGCAATAATATTTGGAACAAAAATCAAATTTAAAAGAAAAAATTTATAAAAAGTAACAAATATTAATTGTTAAAAGCTATAAATATTTTTATATTATGCATTGCGCGAATGCAAGTACATCAATTGCATTTTTTGAATAAAATTAATACAGTGCGGTAAAGAATCTTTACAGCACTGAGTGCGGTAAAGAATCTTTACCGCACCGGTAAAAAAAAGAAGTATATTACAAAATTAATACAAAAAGAAACAATATTTTTTAAAAATATTTATTACATACAAACATTATAATATAAAAATATAGCTAACGATAAATATTAAAATTAAATGTACAATTTGTAGCGCAATGCAAATTAAGTGCTGAGCGAGCTTGATTTTGTTCATCAGATGTAGTTGAGCAGTTTTTGTAAATTACAGAAGCGTTATTTTCTTGCGCCATGCATGGTACAGTAGATTGTTGTGACCTGAAAATTGCTAAAGGTGTAGGCGTTGGGTTGTTTCGTGTTGATAGACCAGGAGCATCCTCTAAAGTCTCTGTCACTGCTACTGACGTTGATGTTAAAGTTGAACACTGCTCAGTGCTTCTATTTGGGGTACTAAAGCTTTGCAGAATGTTTTGAGCAATCCTTTTTTTATTTTGCAAGGAATCTTCTATGTACGACTCTGCTACAGAGGTGGATTTCCATCCACCGTGCCTCTTAATGTTTGTTATGTTGCTGCCAGATTCTGCAAGCATAGTTGCCGATGATCTTCTAAAGCAGTGCCCGGTATACATCTCTGGATTGGATAGATGTAAAAATCCAGCAATATTTGCTGGCATTTTTCCGATAGTGTTAATGCCCACGCATTGTTGTGAGCATTTTCCAGCTTTATATTGTATAAAAAAACGTCTATGCGGGGTGGCACCAGGGCGCAAAGCTACATATTTTCTGAATAAGCCTAGGTAACTTATTCTTATATTTCCAGGATCGCAGACGACAAATTTTCGTGAAATATTTGTCTTTGTCGCCTTTATTGATACAACCAGCAAATCTTCTTTATCTTCAACGTCATCAACCGTTAATTTCATTAATTCTTCACGGCGACAGGCGCCTGCAATACCGAAAATGGCAGCTACCTTAATCATAAGGTAAACTTCATTGGGTGCTTCGATTAGAAACTGCTCTGTCTGTTCTTTTTCCAAAACCTTGGATTTTTTAGGCTTATAACCTACATTTAGTCGCTTTATGTATGACGTTAACTTATAGAATCTTTGAATATCAATGTTTTCCTTTACTTGTAACGTTAGTTTTAACATAGAAAACTTTGACCATAAGCTTGAAGGTGAATATTTTTTCGATATTTTATAAAAATATGCCAAAAGTACCTCTTCGTTAATTCCTGACGCTTTTTTTTCTTTGCACCATGTTTGTAATTGTTCATATTCTTTATTGTACCGGTCCTGGGACTTTTGTGGAATTAAAGAGCCGATTGCTGCATTCGCTGCTTCAGATATTTCTTCATCGGAGCTCTCCATCTCTCAAGAATAAACGTTATACCACAGCTTTATATTAGAAAATGAAAAATTTGAACCACGAAACACGCGAAATTAACTGAACTGTTTAGATGGTATCTACAGACGCGAAATATAATAATGAGTTGTTGCTATGGGAATACAATGCAATGCAGTCGAGCAGATTTTGACTAATACCATCTAGATCAGACGTTTAATCAAATTCCTGTCATAAAAATTATGACATAAAATTATTTATAATATTTTAGGTACAGGGTGTTTCATTATATAAGTAGAGAAGAAACGTATAAAAGTATGAGACCAAAAATAGGTACCTAGTAAAAATATTCGTAATGATGTGATACTTATCGCCGTTAGTTGTGGTTAGCATCATAATGTAGTAAATTAAATAGAACATATTACGCATATAATAAAATTTATAAGAGTGCGGTAAAGAAATTTTACCGCACTGAGTGCGGTAAAGTACTACTTACGACACGAAAATGAGTGCTGTAAAGTGTACTTTACCGCACGCGAGTAGGAAAAGTCTATTTTTGTATTTTAAAGTGATTAAATTATTTTAATCAACGTTATGCGTTATGAGTCTATTGCATGGAAAATATCTCATTAAGATAAAGATTCTTATACATAGCGATAAAATGTATTTTCTGGAAGATAAAAGCTATGACTAGCTGCAAATATCCGCATCAAAAAAAAGTTTAATTTCGACGATAAACTTATTTAGTTCATTTCATGCTACTTTTCCTAAATTTGTACTTACTAGAGTAACTAGAGGATAAGATGGAGACAAAGGTGAGAAGTAAAATGGAGGTAACTCCACAGGGTGTTAATTAGGTATGTGGCGAAACTCAGGATGTTATTTCCTGTCAAATTTAAAAAAAAAGTTCATATATGCCCGTATTCTCCGTTATGTAGAAAAGCTGGCTTAACTAAAGTTGACTTAATTTCTTGAACTCGCTTAACTAATTTAAGGTAAGCACCGAAACAATTATTGTCGGGTTTAATTAAGCCTTCTTAAGATTTGGCAACGTCACATTTTTCTATTCTTTTTTGCTCAGAGACTGAGGCCGTCAAGTGGTAGAGTACAGAGGAAGAAATTTGTAACATTGTAACCTTATTTTTCGTTTCATGTGCTTTGTGTAATATAATTGCTGTATGCATTACTTGTATATGTATATTACCTGATACCTTATTTACGTGTTATATATTGTAACCTGTTTGTAATATATTTATATTAGTTTATAAGTCACCGTCATGTTAGTATAGTTTTAGCCAAGTTCTGCTAATTAAAGCCTACAAAATCTATTATTACACTTTGTGCTGTGCTTGAAAATAATTGTTAAAAGTTTTGGATTTTACTGTTGGTTTTTTTAATTTTATAAAAAGATGGATGGGAAAAAGAGATCATCTAATTTTACTCATGCAGAAAAATCGTTTTTATTTACATTGATCGCCGAAAAGTATGGAGGAATTTTAGAAGATAAAAAAACTGACCGTCTCAAAAGGGTTTTGACGTGCATAAATCCTTCTGGGAAATCCTATGTCAATGATTTTTTTTTATGATAAGGCACAGCACTGCAGGATAAATCCTTTATGGCGCTCTGGGAGCGGTGCGTGTTCGCAGGAAACGATTCACGTTGGTCTTGAATCTTTGAAGGTTATAGTCGTTGGGGAACACGGTCTCAGGGAGGTCGTTCCAGAGTGATGACGTTCTCCAGATGAAAGAATTTTGAAACAGTGTCGTTCGAGGGACACTAAGCTGAACCACGTACTGGTGGGCTGTAGTGGCTGGTCGTGTATTTCTACCATGCACCGCTGTCTAAAATGTCCAAATCATCTAGGAAAATTTCGTCTTCAAACTCCATTAGAATGAAAAAAATTGTCGTAGAATCTCAGCAACAATACTTTTGTGATACGATAGCACCAAACTACAATTCCACATGCAGTATTTAACAGGAAAGAAAAATCCAAAAGTATTCACAAATATTTAATATTTCGCTCTACGCGTTTCGGTTTCTTAAACCATTTTCAAGAGCTATATAATATAAACACAAACTTTACATCAAGGACACAAACAAGCTCACAATGGCGAGCACAGGTACATACAGTTACAAACACCACAAAATTTAAAAGATTAGAAAACACCCTTTCGATTTCTGTCATCAAAGCTAACCACTGCGCAGATGCAAATCTTAAGCCCGATATTAAGCCTCCACTATTGTGGGCTTAAAATTAAGTAAGCTTACGGTTCTTAAGGTTAACGGTGCTTAAGAAAACGGCATCTTAAAGCGGCTTTCTTTTTAAGCCGGCTTAAAACATTACGGAGAATACGGGCAATAAACATAGATTCGCAAGCGCTTTATTTTTGAGATACAGAGGGTTACCATTTTAAGCAGAATATTTACGCCACTGCATTTTCCTTTTTGACTGCACGGTTATATACACAGTTCAATATCTAATGTAAAGTATATTTCGATATTTTTTTAATTTCGGCTTGGTTTAGGAGATAAATGCAATTTTATAAAACTATAACTTATGTAAGTAAATGCTATTAATTTTTCTTTATTGGAAAACCATTCGTCACGCGAACAAACATTTGGCAACGATCCTGGTTCAGTGATAAGGCGTAATTATGAAAATAGTACTTATTTTGAAAAAAAACACTGGCGTATCATTTAAAATTTCGTTAAAAATATCAAAAAATATGTTAGCGCGGATATCACTGTTAGACTAATCTTTTTTTACAAAAAAGATGAGGTTTTATGCCTATAGTAAGCGCCTAATGAAATTCAAAATAATATCTAAAGCGGTCTCAAATACAAAATATTAAAGAAAACCAGCCTTTTTCAAACACTTTCTCAAAAATGAAGTCATTGCGGACCTATATCTATATGAAATTTTTGTCTTCAAATTTAGTAGGTAAGTAATATCAACGAAAATTAATGCAACGCAAATAATTTTCTTTGGTGATAGCACCCTTGGGGTTGGCCACATATTTATACTTAATTTCTTAATTTACATTCTTTTATGTATTTAAGTTTGGCTTAATTTTTAACAAATTTTAGGTAAAACTTTCGCCTCCAGTTTTTTTACATTTTATTTTTAACGTGCATTATCAATAAAATGTGTATTGAAATTATATAGTCTCTATCAGATACCTATAGGCTTGGTGGTAAAAGACAAATAAGGTCCACCTTATTAATTTAAACTATACTAAGAACCCAGGTCTTAAAGGCCCAGAATAATATTTGAGCTCTCTAAACCTATACCTAAATGCACTTTATAAAGGGCCCGGGACCCCAAAGTACTAATAGTAAAAGTTATAAATTAAATGTAATTCTACTTCGAAAGTAATAAAATAAATATTAAATGGTAATGCTTAATCATTAATCATCACAACTTAAAGATAACGATCTTTCCCAATCTACTCAATTTAAAGCTAATGCTGAACTATTTTTTTGTACACCGTCTTAGCTATTATTATCATATACTAGGTGCTTAAAAACGATCTGCAAAATATTAACTCCGTCAACCGGTTTTATATTAATACAGAAGTTTTCTTCCTGTAATAGTTTTAGTGACATTTTATCTGCATGCAATATCATTCTTACTACTCCTGTTTTGGTGGCTTCAGTAGAAAGATCTTTCTGAAATATAAAATTAATAAAATAGATTCTAAGAAACACAATGGGAGAACAAAGGTTATTATTATATTGGCATTTTCATGTTTCTTTTGCGTTTTGTTAGAATATATATTATATTTTGTTGCTTTAATGTTTATAAACATTTTTGAAATAACCTTTTTGTTTTCAATTTTACAAATCATGTTAAAACTATGCTATAACTGATAAAGAAGTTTTTTAGCGAGGTGAAGTTTCCAACTTTTCGCCATCGACACTGTTTTCTTATTTCCTTCATTTTTATGATAAAAAAAAATTACGATCACAGTTCCGCGCCTACCCTCAGAACCCAAAGATGACTGCATTTAAATATAAAAGTTGCATAAGTATATTATTAGAAAAAAAGAAAACCATTTGAATGGAGCACATATATTTTTAGATATCATCAATTAATCAGAATTTTTCAATAGCTAGACGGGACATTAATTGTCACTAAATTAGGGAGGTATATTATGTATTTACCTTTCTCTATCTGTATGTGTATATCCCAATTTGCATGACAGAACTCCTAAGCCATTCACCCACTACAGATTTAACATTTAGTGTATATAGTCAAAATATCTGTGTGCCTAATTGTATCTAATTAAGAAACTTTTTGCCGTCTTAAAATTCACAATTGTTTGCATAAACAATCCTGATACAAAAAAACTATTTCCTATTTTATTGCACTCGCCATATTGTCCAGTATTTAGTTCTTTATAGTCGACTATCGACGTCAGACATGGGCAAACTTTTTTGTAGGGGGGCCAAATAGAAAAATTTAGTATGGAACACGGGCCAAAATAAAAGAAATTGATAACAGTATTTATAAAAAAAAATTGTACAGATATGTAAATATATAGGTATACCGAGCGTTGGTTTTGTAATAAAATAATAAAAGAATAAAACTAAAATTAATATACCTAAATAAACAAATAACTTCTTGTAATCACATAGTGTTACAATTCTAAAACCAACTAAGTGGAAACTTGGGATTGCCTTTCTTTTGCTAGAAGTTATATTTCAAGAAATATTAAAAAAATGTGTATTAGGGAATACGAAATATGTAGTGGATGAAATGGCTCGTGAACAAGGTGTTACAATATTACGTTTACCGCCTTACCATTGTGGACTAAATCCAATCGAGCTTATATGGTCACAAGGCGAGTTCGGTTAATCCTCTGTGAGGGCTCCGATCCGTCGGATTGTCAAAATGTCGTTCGTTTAATCGTTTCAGAGCTGACGGCCTACAAAGAACTGCGTTCGTTTAAAGCGGGGCAGATGACTCGGAGCGTCATCTTTTTCATCGGAGGTTTTTGAGCGAGGAAGCTGAGGATACAATCAGCTGATTGACAAATGCTACACATTCTCGAACTGATTTATTTGTTCGGCATCATGATCTTTCATAATCATATCGTAGTCGATTTGAACCATAGGGATTCATAATTTAGTGTAAATTTTTATTTACGAAAAGAAAAAGTCAAAAATTGAGGTTATCGTGGCTGTCAAATACGGGAGACCGTTCTTTAAATACCGGCACCTCGGAGTAATTTGCGGATCAGCTGTTTTAAATTTGCCGTCTTTTTCATCTCATCTGCGAGGATTAACCGAACTCGACTACAGATAAAAGGCGAAGTGGCGCGTGAAAATAAAACTTTTAAATTAAAAGATGTTAAAGAACTGTTAAAAACGGCAATAGCGAATGTACAAGCAGCAGATTGGCATAAGTGCGTATTACATGTCGAGGGCGTAGAAAAATAATGTGGGACTTAGATGTACGCGTTGAAGTTATGGTAGAACCTATTATTATAAATACTGCAGATGACAGCAGTAGCGACAGCAAAAAAATGTTTTCATCGGTTTTCATCGTCACATATTAAATAATTGCTGTAATGGTAATAATAAATTTAAAATTGTAACATATTGTTATTATAACACTTTTTAATGTCGGCGTGGAATATAATTTGTCAAATTATTATTAGTTAGTGTTCAGTAGGTAACAATAGTTAGAAAATTTATAAACATTTATAATTTAGGTTTAAGTTTTGCCCTTAATCCACTATTATATGTTTCTATTATTATGTAGTATAATAAAAACATTATGAAAATAACATATACCGTTGCTTTATTATTCTTTTTGGATTTTATACCTGCGTAATTTACTTTCTCTATTTACTTCATTAGATCATCAAATGTTAAAGCTTAATTTATTTTTCAGTTTAATTTATAATATTATATTTATTATAGTAAATGGGGCATTCCACACAAAATTTGCAACTCAAAATTTTTTTCCCACGAACAGTTTTTTTACGGTTCAGCAGTCAAAAATATTTGACACGTATTTTTTTTATTTTAATGTGATGCACAGATTTTTCGAAAAAATTTTTTTTCAAATTTTACGTTTGTAAAAAAGCACCATTTTCCGATCGCTTATACAGCAATATCGAATAAAGATATAAAAATTTATCATATACATAAAATGTTCGCCTTTTTCTCAACTTTCGAAAGGAGTATAATAAAACTCAATTTTGTAATTTGTTAAATGACAAAAATTAAAAAATCATGAACAAACGCAATTTTTTCAAATTTGGACATGATTTTTTTCCATTTTTTTTTATTGAAAAAATCAACTCAAACCTTTTTTAAAAAACTGTTGAAATTTTGGAGTGGAAAGTTGAATACTTACGAAACAATAAATTTCTCAAGCACGGTTTGCACACGCAAAGCGCGCCGTCCAAATTTGAAAAAATTGCAATTGTTTATGAGTTTTCAATTTTTGTCATTTAACAAATTACAAAATTGACTTTTATTATACTCCATTCGAAAGCTGAGAAAAAGGCAAACATTCTATGTATGTGATAAATTTGTATATCTTTATTCGATATTGCTGTATAAGCGATCGGAAAAAAGTGCTTTTTTACGACCGTGAAATTTGAAAAAAAAATTTTTCGAAAAATCTGTGCATCATATTAAAATAAAAAAATACGTGTCAAATATTTTTGACTGCTGAATCGTAAGAAAAATTGTTCGTGGGAAAAAAATTTGAGTTGCAAATTTTGTGCCATTATAACATCACATCACATTATTTTGGTACCGGAGTAGAATTGATTTCTTGATTTTTCTCGGTATTTCCTTTAAATTGGAAGGTATAACTTTTTATTGGTAGTATAGGAGACAAATTGCATTGAAATCGATTCGTCTAAACCGCAAATCAATATCACCAACGGTTTAAGAGTCATTTTGATTTTTCTAAAAAAATGATTCAGTTTTCATTTACGGGTACCCGGTATACCCACAATAACCAAGATAACAACTAATTTCATGACCTATTGTATAATAAACTATAAAAGGTATAATTAAAGGCCAAATGTCCTAAAAGCTTCCCCTACTCCTTTACTAGGCGAGATTCAAAAGAATTCCGATAATAAAAGTGGTAATGACCGATATACGTATTTTAATTATTTATTTATTTATCTACGGTTAAGTGGCATTTTTTGCCGTAAAATAAACTTTTAAAAATAAATTAGTCGTTACGCCCCCCCCCCCCCTTTGCGGCAATTCCCGAAACTTGAAATTATTTTTAATGAATTTCTCTTGGCAATCTTAATGGTAGTTTTCTTTTCAAATCTGTAAGGTATGGTGTATGGTTTCCGAGATATGGTATATATATGTATCCTTAATCGGACACCCTGTACATAATAATAAGATATTACAACCAAATATATGTAACCTAATACCTAATACAATTTTAAAAATTATAATGTGATTGGTTTATAATTTTGAATTTTTTTTCGAAATAAGTATACATCTCATCTATGCCAATAGCACCGAAAATACAAGAACTCGGTGCTCTAACGTTAACGCTGCATGACGTAGACACAGGGAGGTGTACGTACCGCCTGATCGCCTCAGTCATTATTTTCTAGTGCGCCAGAGTGAATGAAGCGGTCAACTTCTTCCCTTTTTGGGTATTTTTTCTTAACTTTAAATTTGGCTGAAAATAATTGCAAAAAATATTTTTTAGGGAATCCACTTGGTAAACTCTTTAAACATTTCATTTTAAAGGGAAATGAAAGTCTGTCTTTACACCAAAATTTTTTTAATATTAACTACACTACACCCTAGATTTGGGTATCGAGGGCATATATATGGGAGGGATTCACCATATGAGTTAGATGTTCAATATACATTCAAGTTTGAAAATTTATTTTTATTTTACTCTAAAATTATTAAAATCAATGAGGGAAATCGGGTTGCTTCAAAATTTGTATAGGCAAGGCAAAGGAAAAATGATCAAAGTCACTAAAAATATCACCTCCGTCCCCTTACATTCTGTTTAGGTATTTTGCCAATCTACTGAAACACATTGAATTATATTATTTTGTTAAAAGTGTTTATTATGTAAGAAATGTATGGTAATATTTGTAAATTAGACTATACCAATACTATTTAGAAAAAAACACCAAAATTGTACCAATTTTTTAGTTTCTTAAAATCCAAATAGTTTTTAATAAACCAGTATGAATATAGTCCTACTACAGTATATTATATATATGTGCAGTTTATACCAGCAAATAATCGAAAGAAAGTATTCAACAAGCAAAAATTAAGAATAAAATAGTTTTGATGCAAATAAACAAAGGGGACAGAAGTGACCGAAAAGGGGCAACAGAGATAAAAAAAAAATAAGTAGTGTTCTATGAACTGTGTATTTTTAATTTTTTGAAACTTAGACATTTAGATGATAAATTTAAACAGGAAAAAAAGTAAATGAACGGAAAGTAAATATAACTAAAAAGTTTTAACGTTAAACTTAAATAAACCACGTCCATACTTCTCCGGGTGCGTGGAGTTTTCCTTTTATATTTTCGTACTTAAACTCAAAAATATCTGCGACATCTGGAAGACCGT
The DNA here is from genome assembly GCA_963920685.1 of Polydrusus tereticollis. Lineage (NCBI taxonomy): Eukaryota > Metazoa > Arthropoda > Insecta > Coleoptera > Curculionidae > Polydrusus > Polydrusus tereticollis. The sequence continues at coordinate 31,835,347 of OY987328.1, read as the reverse complement.
AAATGTATCCTTGATGATCTCTTTTAACTTTTCTTCTCAAGAATGTCCCTTTAAATTTTTGTCCTGCAGACAATAGTTGGCATATGCAGAGAAGAGGCTTGGAACCTTGTTTTGAAAATTCTGATGTAATATTAACTAATAGCCAGTTCCCTGTTGTTATTTCATTTTCATTTATCGGCAAAAAAGGTTCATGTCTGTGTGTGAAAGTTTCGGTGAAAATTGATGATTTGAAAAACGAAAGCGGTAAGTCATCCTAGAAGTTATTTTCAGTTTTTTTACCGTTAATATTATTATTATTAGCTGTATTTGTATTAGAGAGTATTAGTGTTTCAAATCTAAATTCTGATGGCTGTAGAAGAAAATGATCGCATTTAATGCCAAAGCTCATTACTTGTCTTGCTCAGTTTGTGTTTCATGTAGTTTAATTTTATTAAAAGTTGTTCTGTTTACCCCTTCAGATCTAATTCTGGACTTCTCACAGCCGCTGCAGATTTTAAAGGAGTTTTTCCCAAGATGGTTGTGTGGGGTCCCTTGCTTGATTTTCGTTGTTGGAAAGATCTCGAACTGGTGTAGTTTCCCTCTTGTGTGTTGGTGTGTCTGGTCTATTTTCTGGACTATTGTTTACTATGAAATCGTTAATTTTTTTCATTTCTTTTAGTTTTTTTCGAGGCTTTCTTTGTTGTATACGCCATCTTTTTCTTTGTTCTCTTTGATCACGTAGAGACATGTCTATTATAGACTTAATTTTTTTCAGTCCCTTTTTCTTTTGGTACAGTCCTCTTTCCTTTCTACAATAATCGTCATGCTTCTCCTTATTTGTCTCAGTTTTTTTCGCTGCCTCCTTTTTTTTTCGCATTCTTTTAGGCGTTTATCGCTTTTTTTTTTTGGTAAAGTCCTCTTTCCTTTCTACAATAATCGTCATGCTTCTCCTTATTTGTCTCAGTTTTTTTCGCTGCCTCCTTTTTTCGCATTCTTTTAGGCGTTTATCTTCTGCAGAAATAGTGATTTTCTTATTTCTTGTCTTTTCTTTAATCGTTTGATGTTCTGATTTTTTTGCTGTGTCCATCTGATCTCTTCATAAACTTAATTTCTCTGGTGTTGCTGTTCTTACTGTAGTTTATTTTAAAAAATGTCGGTTGTTCTGGTAATTGATCTATTATGGGCAAATTATTTAGAAGAGTTTCTTCCTCCTGTTGTCTTTGTTTTTTCTTCTCATGGTACCTTTGTCGTTCTCTGTGTTTTTTCTCTTCATACTTAGCTTCTCCTTTTTGTTTTTCTTCAGTGTAGGCACTTTCTTAAATCTTCTTTAGTCTACCAATCAAGCCGTTTACATCAATGATAGTTTTTATTTTCGCCATAAAACCCATAATCTAAGTAACAAAAATGCAACTGAAACACATTTCAGAGTACCTTTAGGTAAGGTTTTGTCAGCTAACTTCTTAAAAACATAAAATTTTCAGAAAACTAAGCTAACTATAGGTCCTACTCAAATTACAGCCATGTCCACCAATTCACTTCTCCCCCTTTCACCGAGTTGAAGGAAATGGGGACAGAAGAGACAGAGACAATAAGTTAGTTACTCTTCTGAACAAAAAAAACTAGGTTATGTTTTCGATCTGTTGACATTTTATATTTGTTATTTTTCCATATACAGGGTTTTCCTAACTACGACACGAAACTTCAGAGGGTGATACGTAAGGTCGTTTTAAGAAAAAAAGTTCCTATGAACATATTAGTCCGGAGTTGCTTCGTTTCTGAGATACATTGCGTTGAAGTTTAAAAAAAAACGGTCATCAATATCCTTAAACCGATTTGGTTGAAATTTGGTTCAGTTATTTGAAATAATAAGGCGCTTATTTAGCCCTAACTAGATTGAAATTATTAGGTCCAGTGGCGTCTCAGTGGGCACCACAGCAAATTATTATTGAGAAGAAAAATTACAGCACTGCCTTTTTTTTTAATTTTTTTATTTGTTCAGATTAAGCAACTATAAATACAACTTTTTTGGTCTCTTGTGTTTTTTTCATATCTGACTTCGTTTGCGAGAAAAAAGAAAAAAATCACTTTAACTCATTCTAAAACCTATCCATGGACAACATAAAATAACTTCAACCAAAAATAAAAAATAAACAATTTTGACCTTACAGTAAATGAGCAAAATGTCCACCTTCTGATAAAATGCACGATTTCTCAAGTCATTCACATCTAGTACAGGAGTTTGATAAGCAAGAGCCTTCAGATAACCCCATAAATAGAAATCTAGAGGATTAATATCAGGACTACGAGCTGGTCACTTTTGAGACCTGCACGTCCAATCCAGCGATTAGGGTAGGTGATGTCGAGATGATGACGAGCAAGAACACTAAAATTAGCTGAAGCCCCGTCGTGCATAAACCACATGAGGGGTACTTCTTGTGACAAAATGGGTAAATGATGTCGCAAGAAGTCCGTGTAGGATTCACCTGTTAATCTTGTCGGTAAAAAAAATGGGCCAATTAGGTAGTCACCAATAATTCCTACCCAAACGTTGAACGAAAATTGTGGCTGAAAATTACTTTCTCTAGTAACGTGGGGATTTTCGTCGGCCCAAAAATGGTCATTTTGAAAGTTCATAACAGCATGTCGTGAAAAATTTGCCTCGTTCGTAACTAAGATATTTGGTAAAAAATTATTATTGTGTGCCATCCTATGAATCAACCGCCTGCAAAACATTAATCTTGGGTGAAAATCCCGAGGCAGTAGAGCTTGCATGTGATATGGGTATAGGAGGTTTATTTTTAGAACTTTTCAAACATTTTTTGAGCTGACTTCAAGCTGCAGTGCAATCTTCCTGGTAGTATTTGAAGGATCTTCTTCTATTGCATCAAGTATAGCTTCTTCTAGTTCAGGCGTTGTTACAGTTTCTGGTTTTCCACCACCTGTATTTTTATTAAAACTCCCAGTTTCACATAATCTTGCATGTTAATGTTTTAGCACATGGGATTACTTTGTTAGGATATCTGTCCTGGTAAATTTTCCGTGCTTCTTCCGCATTTCCATTTGCTAATCCATAAATACAGTGCATGCCATCCATTTCAGCGTTAGTAAAATTGTTCATGATGGAATCACTGCTAATTGACAACTCTGAATTTTACTAATAGTATGACAATACTATTACTGTCAGCTGCTCTCCAAAGCAGGTAGGTAGGTACTTCATTTGGCCTTGGCAATAATTTGTTATAATTAGCAGATGTGGTAAGCCAAAAATGTGATAATAAAAGTAAACTTATTGAAACCAGTCGTGCATTTTATCAGAAGGTGGACATTTTGCTCATTTACTGTAAGGTCGAAATTGTTTATTATTTATTTTTGGTTCTTATTTTCTGTTGTCCATGGATAGCTTTTAGAATGAGTTAAAGTGATTTATATTTTTTTCTCTTAAACGAAGCCAGATATGAAAAAAACACAAGAGACCAAAAAGTTGTATTTGTAGTTGCTTAATCTGATCAAATAAAAAAACTAAAAAATAGGCAGTGGCGTACTATTTCTTCTCAATAATAATTGGATGTGGTGCCCACTGAGACGCCACTGGACCTAATAACTTCAATCTAGTTAGGGCTAAATAAGCGTCTTATTACTTTAAATAACTGAACCAAATTTCAAAGAAATCGGTTTAAGGATATTTATGACCGTTTCTTTTTTTAAACTTTAACGCCCTGCCCTGTATCTCAGAAAGGAAGCAACTCCGGGCATATTTTCATAGGAACTATTTTCTTAAACTGACCTTACGCATCACCCTCTGAAGTTTCGTGCCGTAGTTAGGAAACACCCTGTATAAACTATTAAAATACCAAAAAGCTTAAAATTACTTTAATAAATACATTTTTGCCAAGAGACAGTGATGACTAGCAAATAGAAATACTTACGTTTTTAACATTTTGTACATTTTTATATAAAAAAAAAACAAAAATTACGGCTCGAAAATGACATGCCACACTGAGAAACGATGGTTTACTATTGTTTCTGCCTGTCTATCTTACAGAAGCGTCAAATAAAAAACTTCAGGATGCAAAATAAAGCCGGGACATCGTTTTTTAAAGTTAAGAAAAGAATACAATTTTGCTAGAGTTTTAAAAAAGTAATAAATTTAATTCCTGTGTTGTGGTGTGTTTTACCGTTGGTACCGGTATACTTAAAATTACATATTCCTGTTGCATACTGGGATGTCGGGGAAATGGACCGAAGGTACACGCGCGCATTTCGTTTTCCAACGGATGCAACCCTGTCTAATAAATGGGAAAGGGGCTATTCACAGAGAAAATTTTACTTCACCCAAGTTCAGAATAGGGTCTGTAAGTTAGATTTTGCTTAAGAAAATATATTAAATTGTTCTACAGGAACGGATTCAAAAACCGGCAAAACTATAACGGTAATTTTAAAAATTTCTAGACGCGATGCAGTACCCATCCAATTCCCCAACTGTCCTTCTTACTTATCTAAAACGATAAAATTGCGCCCAAGTCATAAAGATAAAGTCCACTAACTCGAAAATCAAAATTTTGCATAGGCAATTAAAAATAGTACAACTGAGTTTGAAGCATTTTCGTATTTATTAAAACTTTATTGTTCCCAACATATTTCGAACATAGAAATGTTGATCATCAGGGGATGCTAGAAGAAAAATCATACAACAGAAAGCTAAAGTAAGAATAAAAGTAAAGTGGACTTACCATAGTTATTGTCCATTAAAATTGATATAAGTAAGTAGAAGTTTATGCTGAATTGAAACGAACTGAGACTGATCAATCAGGTTAAACTAAAAGAAGTAATCGTTCGTTTCAAGTAAGAACGTGGTTAGTATACAAAGAAAATGATTGATGTCAAGATGCCTACTTGAAACAGAAAATTGCCGTGTTGGACAAAGACAGTAAACTACCATTTGAAGCATTTGTAAAAGTATAGGATTTAAAAACTGAAAAAAAGCTATTGAGATATTTAAATCCCATGAAAGCTCTGAGATGCATCGCCTTGATTGTTATGCATTATCAGCAGCTGAGAAACAAACCAATGTAATGACAGCACTTTCTACATCGAAGCTTGCTGAATTGAAAACAGCAAGAACTGCTTTGCTTAAAATTATTGGCTCTATTAAGTTTCTGGCATTTCAAGGGATGGCATTACGTGGACATACTCACGAAGACTCAAAACTTCGTACAAATTTTACGCTTACGGTCTGAAGAATGTGCATGACATTATAATGAACTGCTACAACTTTTGGCTGTAAAGTAGGTACTAAAGAAAATTACAAGAAATACCTATTTCTTTTTTTATTAAATTAGCCGATACTTGCTGAAGATCCATAATAATAGGGAGTTTAGGAATAATGTAAACTAAATAGAAATAAAGGTCTGTCTTTACCACCAAATAACTTTATTTGCCCCTCTAGGGTAGAAAACAAGGGTTATAAAAATACATAAAATGACGATGAATTAAATTAAATTTCTTAATGAATGTGTTGTACTAGTTTCGACTTTAGAGAAAGTCATCCTCAGCAACTAACCATTTAAGAGATTTTTATATGAAAAGAAGTTAAAACAGTTGGGGGAACAGAGAGGTGATTCAATAATACAATACAATATAATGCAGATTATGCAACCTTTGGAATCGACAGGAGTTTAGTATAAGAACGATGTATCTCCATGTGAAGTTAGGGGTTGATTTATACGCAAGTAGAATTAAGGACCTTAATCATAGTCGAGTGATTTAAGTAATGTTGAAGTAAAAACGTGTTGAAAAATAAGAATTGTAACATACCAATTCATTCTCTTTTCAGTGAAACTAAATTAGCGCGGGGACATGATTAATGTTATGGTGGATTGAATATTTGTTAATGAAATTAAATGAACTTATTATTCTAAAAAGGGGGTTGTCAAAATGAGACTATGTCATTTCAAATAAAATGGGAATGCATCAAGTGGTCACCATTCACTTGTTAAAAAAAATAAAATAAAAATAAAATTAAATTAATATTATTAGGACTAATGTCTTATTCTTCTTAATGTCTAACTTGTTTTCATATAAAAATCTCTTAAATGGTTAGTTGCTGAGGATGACTTTCTCTAAAGTCGAAACTAGTACAACACATTAATTAAGAAATTTAATTTAATTCATCGTCATTTTATGTATTTTTATAACCCTTGTTTTCTACCCTAGAGGGGCAAATAAAGTTATTTGGTGGTAAAGACAGACCTTTATTTCTATTTACAATCTCGCCACAGAATATGGACTACTTCTTAAATAATGTAAACTACTTTTTACATACATTTCTTTTCTTCAGTATATTAATATTTTTAATATATTATATATCATATATGATTATCATCCAGTTAGTGCTAACTTAGCGTCTTATCACAACGAACAACACTGCCAAATTTCACCAAAATCGGCAAAAGGATCTTATTTCTGAGATATTAATAAAATATCGATTTTTTTTTAAACTTTGACACCCTGTATCTTAAAAACCAGACTTTCAGGACACATGTTTATATGAACTTTTCTGCTTAAATTTGGTTCAGGAATGCGGTCTTGGAATTACGACCTATCATTAAGTAACACCCTGTATAGGAAACGCAACAAAATTCTTTCTTAACTCCATCTAAATATGAAGTACTAAAAAAAGATCCTACTGATATTTACCAAAAAACTGTTAAGGCTATTATTAAAGATTGTAAAAGTTTGTTTACCGATGGAGACTTACCATCATAAATCCACAACCACCAAAATTATATTCTTTAATAAAACTGTTTTGTGTGGATGTTGATTTTGATTCCGTCAGTGCTGGTTCTTTTAATAAAGATCTACTTTTGGAATGGAGAAAGGTTTTTTATTTAATGACGTTTTACAATACTTTCAGGCTAGGATAACTTAAATGGTGAAGGTCGTTCCCCGTCCGTTTAGTTTTTCAACCAGTTGCTGATAGTAGTGATAGTTGGGGGGTTCACCATCATAGGACCCTCCAATGTTAATTTTCGGAGGGATTTTTGACCTATGCTGATTCTTCAAACAGGTTTCGCTGTGTTGTGTTCACGTTGTGATCCTGTTGTGTTGAACGGACGCTGTTAAACAGGATCTGTTCATCAGACTCTGTTGAACAGAGTCTGTTTAACAGGGTCCGTTAAACAGAGGGTCTGTTTAACAGAGTCCGTTCAACACAACAGGATCACAACGTCAACACAACACAGCGAAACCTGTTTGAAGAATCAGCATAGGTCAAAAATCCCTCCGAAAATTAACATTGGAGGGTCCTATGATGGTGATCCCCCCAACTATCACTACCGCTGATGGCGTTATTGCATGAATTTTGTTTTATAATGTTGTCCATATCCCAACGTTGGTAGCGACTATATTTAATACATCTGTTTGTTTGTTGTACCAGTTGGTTAAATTGTTATGTATAGTTGTCAAAATTTATTATTTATTATATGTCATGCTGTGTTCTAATTAAATAAAGCATATTATCGCAAGATGAAAGCATTCACTATAATTTATTTAACTAGAATGGATAAACTTATGCGATTTGAAAGATTTGGCACTGATCAGAACTCTTCCAAAGCTGCTCAAGAATGAACCCATTGGAAAGTAGCATATGACAATTTATATCACCTATCGAAAACATAGATGATGATAACGTAAACTCTTATAATTAATTTTATTATGAAGTCATACAAACTACGATTTTATTATCGATTGTAAAACCTATGAAGAAGCTGTTAAAACTCTGGATTTTATTTTTATCAATCCTAGAACAGAGGTAGTTCCCAGATACGATGAAAGCTACAATGATTATAATAAGAGATTCTTTTATCAGTGGATTGAGTTCGAATCTTATTCGACATCGTTTACTAGAAAATAGTTTATTGCAACTCCCAGACAAACTAACTTGAACTAACCAAGTCCAATCGTTAGAAGCTGCACAGAAAACTAAGAAGCTTCTATGTTACTGTCAGGTTTTATAAATAATATAAATATCAATAAAACTTGTCGCCATATCAAAAACGTTGTTATAACTTCCTTTTATTCCTCCAAAATATATTAACTTTAGTTCAGAATTTCTTCGCGCTTCTAACTTTTCCGTCAGAGGTAGAATTTGAATTAAAAGTTATAAAATTTTAATTTACGTGCATAGCGCCACTGCTACATTTAGTTCTTCAACCAGTCGCGTATGGCGCTATTAGGGAACAAATTTAGTATGTTAAATTGCCTATCTATCCCTCCCGTAAGCGCATCTCTCTTGTCTATAAATACTTTGACAAATCTGTTATTTTATTTATATAACAACCACAACAATATAAACTCGAACATAGGCGTACCTGACGTGCCTGAGCATGCCCCCGGCTTTGGCAAATATTGCCAAAACAATAGGCAAGAGGATGAATTTATGTAGTCGATGCATTTAAAAACAACTAAACGTTATAATGTTATATAAAAGACAGTCTTAATGCTTCATGTATGCTCAAAAACGTAGTTAATCACTCTATACAATTTTCATCCATCGGTAAAGGATAAACCTTGGAAAAGGAACCAGTTATTATACCACTGGACGTCTCTATTTGAAAAACGCGCGCAAATCCATCTCTGCCCCCAAATGCTTCCACGATGCGTCCAAGTTTCCACTTCATTGGCGGCAAATTGTCTTCTTTTATGAGCACAAGCATATTTTCTTTTATGACGCCGGTGCTTGACGACCATTTAGTTCTTTTTTGAAGTTCTGAAATGTATTCCTTATTTCATCTATTTGCTGAATAAGTTGGTAGCGTGTTAACCTGTTCGCAGGTGTTTGACGAAATTCTACTTTACGCGTTGTAGTTAATAGTCGACCGATTAAGAAATGAGCGGGAGTTAAGGAAGAAAGATCACTGGGCTCAGAAGATAAGGGAAGAATAGGTCGAGAGTTTACAATAGCTTAAATCTGAACCAATACCGAATAAAATTTCTCATACGTGAGGTGAGCATTTCCTAATACGCGACGGAGATGATGCTTTACAGTTTTTACTCAGGCCTCCCAAAGGCCATTGAAGTGAGGTGGATATGGGTGAGAGAATGTTTAAAAAATATTATCTCTCGATAGCGGATCTATCAGCGAAGATGAATTTGAATTTAAAAAATTTTGAAGAAATTTAAGTTCAGAGCTTGCGGATACAAAATTAGTAATCGTTTAAATGCAAGCAAAAATACGTCTTTGGATAATTCTGTTACTAATTCGATGTGAATAGCTTTCTGATATATGAATAATCAGATATACGACTTTGTTGATTTAAAGCCACGACCTTCTCTGTCGCGAATGAGAACGCCGCGCGCCGGTGGTTGAAAATGGAGGTTCAGCAATAAGGCGCTGCGCAGGTAAATCTTCCATGGTGAAATGCACGAGTTTAAGTTTTTGAACATTGTACGCATTTATGTACTGTTTGCTTAGCCAAATTACGACCAGATACAGGCCAATAACTTATCTAATACTCGCAATAAGAGCTGAGGTCCTGCATGCATTAGTTGTTATGATAGTGTTCAAAAATAAGTTTTGTAACTAAATGAGGTGATGAGAGAATTATTGGATATCTTTTATCGTATGCAACTTCTCAATTTTCTAAGCGCCCTACTTAAATATGTCCATGATTATCAAGAAATGGGGTTTAACTAAATAGTTTACTTGATTTTTCTAACGGTCTGTTTTTAGCTAAACATCTTAATTCTGAAGAAAATGAAAATGCTTGAACTGATTTTTTTAAGAGTCGATTATTGTTATTAAGTTTACGCCCTCAGTGCAAAAATCGAATTTTCGCTTGTTGAAATTATTCTCCTAATGTATTTGAATTACTTAAATGGCAGTATTGTGTATTTTCTGCAAAGTGCGTTTCACAAGCAGCTTCCTCGCTAGACAATCTAGTTTATCTTTCAAAGCCTCCTCCATTTCCCAACATATTGAGAGTTGATTTTGATCATAAATATTCGAGGTGAAATGACAAATTGTATAAGAATTATGATTTATTGAATTTTCAGTTAAATATTGCTGATACGCTTTTTATTCGCCGAAAATTTATTATTAGGTTATGTATTGATACGCTCTGATACGTCCACCTTCCCAGGTAGCTCGGACGCATGCGCAGAACGTATTCTAGTATGCTGTCGTTCAGCTAGTTCAACATAAACTTGTTTCTCCTCTTCTTCACCCAGTATTCCCCACGGCTGTATTTCTTCACACCATGACCAGAGATCCTCTTCTTCAGGCTTAGTTGTTATTGCCTGCGGTGAGTCACCCACGGGGTTTGGGTCGCTTGCCACTTCTTTGCCACTCGGCCGGCAGTCGGTCGGAGGTTTAGAGAACCCTAACAGGTCCTGGATGCCAAGAGGGGGCCTGGCATCTCGGTCTGGGCCCTTCGCCACCTCCGCAACGTTGACGGAGAAGTCGTAGCTAACTTCCTGGAGCTCTGTTTGTCCATCGGGCGAGTATGCGGCCATGGCATCATTGATCCAGGCCTCCAGGAAGCCGCTCGGCGAAGACGGTAGCAGCACGTCTTGCATTCTGTCAAAAACTGCTGCGTAATTTAAGGCCATGTGTCTGACTCACAACAGCTTTGTTAAAACGTATTAAAAATATTTCAAAACTTTTCTCCTAACTCTGTATATTATATAAGTCTTATTCTGACTCTATATAATGTTCAACTAATAACACTTTTTATGCCTAAGTATTTATTCTAACTTAAAACACAAAAGAAACGACTTTGTAACTTTAACAGAATATTTATTGGTCCGATTATTATTTTAACAACTCCCATAAAAGTCCCAGTTTATGCTTTAGGGTACTTTTAGTTAAATGCGTAATTTACATTTAATTACTTTAAAAACAACTCATCAACTCGAGTTGTGACGTATTATGATGACTGCAGCTAATTTGATCTTACTTCTTTGGACCCCCGTGAATGACTGAATAGCATACGAATTTGTCGGCTATTTATAGTAAAATTCAATACCAGAACACCCCCCCCCCCCTTAGAGATCAATTTAGCTGTTGTCGAATAAACAACAACAACAAAATATTTACAGTTACAATTTACCTAACTAATATTTACACTTTTCTTCATCTGTTTCTCGAGGATTGTCCTGGTGTTGATCGCCATCCCTCTGGCCGTAGCTCCATTTCTACTCTATGCTACGCTTTAGAACGTTCTGGTCTGGAGGATCGTCTTGGTGTTCATCACCATCTCTCTGGCTGTGGCTCCGTTGAAGTCATCTCTGCGGCTCCTGGCTTGGTTCAGCAAGGACCGCAACTGTAGAGGCCATTCTTCTCTGGTCAACGCTAAAATTCTGGTCTTCATTTTCTCAAATAGTATCATCGTGGAAACTACTGATTTCTCTGCCGTGCCAACCGTTGTTATGTTGGTTGCATGGGCTATCTTTTCTCTATACTTCGCCACATCCGGCGCTAGCATCAACAAACTGGGTGTTCCCCATCTGCTAATCACTTCGGCTTGTATAAATTCTATCAGCGAAGCTGGGTGAATATTTCTATGTGGTCTCGCTTCTATAAATCCACTGAATACATCAACAGCACAGTACAGGGCTGTAAATCTACTGTGTCTGGTCCTGGGTAAATCTTCAATAATTGTAATAATAACTGTGCCCCACGGTTTTAACATTCCGTGGCACAGGTCATCCTCTTTGAAATGCTGACAACACAAACACTGACTAAAGTGCGTGTCCACATCCTTGTCTATCGTCGGCCACCATAACCACTTCTTGATAATCTCCTTCATTCCTTGTCTAGTATTGTGGCGTATTCCATGAGCCAAGTTGAGTATATTTCGCCTGTGGTTCCTCGGACACCACACCGCCACTCCGTCTTCCTCCTGACGCCCCACAACTCCAAAACGGTCTACCAGCGGCACCCTAACATCTCTCTGGATGCTCTCCCGCAGGTCCCTGGCAACCGGGTCCATTGCTTGCGTTCCAACAATCCCTAGGAGTGCGGTTATCTACCGCCCATCTCCTGGGGCCTCCTTCTCCAACTTGCTATGCAACCACAAGACTGTCTCCGCATCTACTCCTGTTTGATGGGACACCACTTCAGGCACGTCATATTTCAAAACTTCTTTTTCTTCTTTAAACTCTTTAACTTCCTTAAAATGGGTCTTTGACCTAGGCGCATCGAAGGGTTTTAATTCTTCCCTGCCTTTAACGGTCTTTTGCTCGGGCGCCATGATACGCTCTGATACGTCCACCTTCCCAGGTAGCTCGGACGCATGCGCAGAACGTATTCTAGTATGCTGTCGTTCAGCTAGTTCAACATAAACTTGTTTCTCCTCTTCTTCACCCAGTATTCCCCACGGCTGTATTTCTTCACACCATGACCAGAGATCCTCTTCTTCAGGCTTAGTTGTTATTGCCTGCGGTGAGTCACCCACGGGGTTTGGGTCGCTTGCCACTTCTTTGCCACTCGGCCGGCAGTCGGTCGGAGGTTTAGAGAACCCTAACAGGTCCTGGATGCCAAGAGGGGGCCTGGCATCTCGGTCTGGGCCCTTCGCCACCTCCGCAACGTTGACGGAGAAGTCGTAGCTAACTTCCTGGAGCTCTGTTTGTCCATCGGGCGAGTATGCGGCCATGGCATCATTGATCCAGGCCTCCAGGAAGCCGCTCGGCGAAGACGGTAGCAGCACGTCTTGCATTCTGTCAAAAACTGCTGCGTAATTTAAGGCCATGTGTCTGACTCACAACAGCTTTGTTAAAACGTATTAAAAATATTTCAAAACTTTTCTCCTAACTCTGTATATTATATAAGTCTTATTCTGACTCTATATAATGTTCAACTAATAACACTTTTTATGCCTAAGTATTTATTCTAACTTAAAACACAAAAGAAACGACTTTGTAACTTTAACAGAATATTTATTGGTCCGATTATTATTTTAACAACTCCCATAAAAGTCCCAGTTTATGCTTTAGGGTACTTTTAGTTAAATGCGTAATTTACATTTAATTACTTTAAAAACAACTCATCAACTCGAGTTGTGACGTATTATGATGACTGCAGCTAATTTGATCTTACTTCTTTGGACCCCCGTGAATGACTGAATAGCATACGAATTTGTCGGCTATTTATAGTAAAATTCAATACCAGAACAGTATTCATTGTAATGTAATTTGTACGAAAAATTAAATTTTACTTAATATTAAACGAAAAAGAGGTAAAGCAAAAAAAGTAACGGCCAAAGAATACAAGGTGAGTGTGAGGGGCTAAGAGCGCGTGCAAATGCCTGCCCTAACTCAAATTGCTGGAGAGTAGGGCTGAAGAATGGCGCCCCCGTTTTGCAGCCATGTCAAAACGGAAACCTCCAAGATGGAGCTAGGGCCTCACTCTCAGCTGAACTTAGAAATATAACTAGCCAAAAAGTAAGGGGTGTTGTGGGACGTCTCAAATCAAACAAGTTTTTTTTTAACACACTACAGGTACTTTTATTTTAGAAAGATCTTGGGTTTGACGCCTAAGAAAATGCATCAATATAAATTTATAGCATGACCCAATATATACCAGCCCTGCGGTTGTAATCACTCCGGTTACACTTTAAAAAAACATTTGCTACATAAAGAAAAATAAAAACCTTACAACGAATATAATGGCCGGTTACGTTGCCGATCAACCAATGGCCGTAGGTGATTTGCCTGTCAGTCGGCTTCAGGTGCACCCTAGGTAGTACTGGTGGGTGACTCTATGTACCTCTTAGGTATTACTAGTGGTCGGCCCTAGCTTAAAACCCTAGGTAAAGGCCCCGGTAATATGAGGCTTCTGGTACGTTTTCACGTTGTCTGGCCCTGGCTCCGACGCTTTGTAATCCGGCTACTGCCGTAGAAAAGCCCCCAATCCAATAATCAACCAACTCAAAAGTAATTTGGGGGTTCTTCTTGGGAAAGTTGGCCCAAAATCCACACACGTGCTATAATATTTGCGGGCACAACGTTCCACGTCGAAGGCGGGTCAGAAAAGTGACATGTCCGGGAAAATTGCACAAGGCATGACGGGAACAGCTAACAGTCGTACCAACAAAATAAACAACTTCCGGTCAATCCAAAAAATCACTAGAATTCAAAATACTTATATCTCTACAGCACCGAATAAAATGAACGCACCCGATACAAACCAATTCAAACAGAAGAATAATAAAGGCAGGGATAAACGAAACATTGGGTAACCTTGCGTCACTCTGTGCGGCGAGAAACTAACGCAATTTATTTAATTTACTAAAATATGAACATTATATCAAACCGAGATCGACTAGTATATAACCCAAAATACACGAAAGAAATAAAACTAACTAAAGTCACCTGACACCGCAGGCGACTCCCACATCGAAGTGCTAGAGAAATTATTAATCGATCCAGCGAACGTCGATAGATGTCAATCTAGAAACAACACGTTCCTAAACAATAACCTAGCCCAGCCATAGACCCACAAATAATTTTAAAGTAACCAACAGTACGAAAATTACGTTACAACGCTTCTTGGCTGGTAAAAATTCCCGATAGCAATCAATAAAATATTAATAAAGATAGTTCGATTCAAGAGATCAAAATCGATACTACCGCCTACTATTATGACTGTTTATCTAGAGAAAATGCCGTCAAAATGGCAAACGTAAAGAAACGTCAAACCAGCGGTCCAAATGGCAATTCAATCTAGGGAAAAAAAAGGAAAACACTACGGAAAATCCACCATTTCCCCAGGGAACGTATGGAACACATCCCAGGGCAGTAAGTATTAGATTTCATTACCATTACACAGTCTATAGCTGTCTTGTTTGTAGGTTAAACGCCCACGACATGGTATTCTCAACAAGGGAGGAAAATCGGCTTTCAACCCCTAAGCCAAGGGAGATATGGAATCGAAATGACAGATAAGGTAAGTACTTCACTTTAGTAACCTGCTAACTACCAGCTAGAGACAGTTCAACAACCAATAAATACATAAATAAGCTATCGTACTCCAGAAAGCAATAGCCCCAAAATCTCAGTCTCAGGTCACAGAATTTAAACTGGTACCCTTATTTCAGGTAAAACACAAGCCTCGCCTGCTTATCGAGGTAAACGATTATTCCAAAAAGATCGCAGAGACCCAGGACCTTAAAAAGTGTTACAAGAGTGGAAGACTACTCCTAGGCGCAAAGAAAGAGAATTATGTAATAGTGCAACGTTAAAAGTGATATATTCAGCTCTATATTTTTACTAGACAGATGTTAGATAAGTAGTTCTGTAAATAGAGAAATATACAGACTGCAACAAAAATTCTTGAGATAAAGATGAAGGCAACATATTAATATTTACACCATTATAACCTTTAAATAGATTTTGGTTTGTTTCATTTGTTCCAATACTAACAGTTTTCAGAGAGGAAATGTTATTACTTTAATTATTATTTCGCACGTATTGACATATAATAGGCTTTCATTTCTAGTACCAAAAATAAACCGATACAACTCCCCTCCTCTTCGGCACGAGAAAAACTTCCACTAAGAAGTTTTACGACGATAATTCAACTAAGTAATGACATACAAAAAAAATATACTCGCGCCAGCACAAGTCAACACAAGGTACCCGGTTATGTAGTATCCAATGAAGTTAACAGAAATATTCAAATAGATAAGCTAACCCTAAACACGGAATCAAATAGGAATTATATGTACAAATAATCACACGGGTTATCAATCAACTCTTAAACCAAAAAAAAAAAAGTAGACGCTACTGACGTAGACATTAAGATATAGTAATAAATCACTAAACGCAATTAAAAAAAAATAGAAAGCAAAAATCATTTCAAGCATTGTTTCGCCGCTGACAACCCATAGAGACTCCGAGAGAGGAAAGGGAGTGACCCTGAGCTGTTTGTACGGTATAGAGGTCAAAAAACGAATTTGATGGATAATGGACTTAAGTTAGCATTGCGTTGCAACCAAATGTGACTTGGCGAACCTCGTGTACTAACCTCATACAAACAAACTCACGGCACAACCCCGCACCCACAAGAAAGACCCAAGGAAAGCAACTACACAGCAGTCATTGAAAGGTGGAAACCTAAGGATAATCAATAGCAACAAAGAAAAATAATAATTGTAACCCAGATGTTCCACCGGTCAAAAGGGAATGTATTCTAGTACACACCAAACTAAAAGATACAAACGTGTCGATGACATCTAAATGTACCGCAGCCCTTAAAGGAAAAATATAATTAGGGTGTTCCGAAAGGCGCCACTGCTTCCGGCCTGGCGTATCGCACGAACCTGCGAACAAGGTCATAAGCAGTAGTTTCGCCCTTAGGGGTCAGACAGTCACCCCCCACAATATAACTCTGCCCGCAAATCTGCTCTCAGCAGAACAAACATTCTGCAGAAAACGGCGAGGCGTCACCCAGGGGCACCCAACGCCATTCAGCCTCTACACAACAAAAAAAACGGCTGTATATAAAATGGGACACATAATGGACTTAAGTTAGCATTGCGTTGCAACCAAATGTGACTTGGCGAACCTCGTGTACTAACCTCATACAAACAAACTCACGGCACAACCCCGCACCCACAAGAAAGACCCAAGGAAAGCAACTACACAGCAGTCATTGAAAGGTGGAAACCTAAAGATAATCAATAGCAACAAAGAAAAATAATAATTGTAACCCAGATGTTCCACCGGTCAAAAGGGAATGTATTCTAGTACACACCAAACTAAAAGATACAAACGTGTCGATGACATCTAAATGTACCGCAGCCCTTAAAGGAAAAATATAATTAGGGTGTTCCGAAAGGCGCCACTGCTTCCGGCCTGGCGTATCGCACGAACCTGCGAACAAGGTCATAAGCAGTAGTTTCGCCCTTAGGGGTCAGACAGTCACCCCCCACAATATAACTCTGCCCGCAAATCTGCTCTCAGCAGAACAAACATTCTGCAGAAAACGGCGAGGCGTCACCCAGGGGCACCCAACGCCATTCAGCCTCTACACAACAAAAAAAAACGGCTGTATATAAAATGGGACACAATCGGTAAATATAGAATCGGGCTATACCCGAACTAAGACAAAATCAGTAAGTACTAAACGTCTAAACGACGAACTCAAAAGCAAGCAAAAATCAATTAATCGCAATTAAGCGACATCAATAACGAAATTACCCCGTTACTTGCAATTCGGTTCCAACAGCGGCTTAAATCCCAAATGATTCATCTCACCCTATCTATAAAGCAACGCAAATCAATCAAAATCACTCAAAGTCCACCAAAGTAAATCAAGCAAATATAACAACGCAAATCAAGCAAATATAGAGAGAGATATTACGTTTCCGTTGCAAATATCCCGTACTTAACACGGCTTACCAAAAATTACAACGAAAACTTACCACTAAAATCGAAAGGAAGAACGAAGCTAGAAAAAGTCACCATAAGTAAATAACGTCTTAAAGACAAGCTACAGCTAAGATAGACCGGCGTTAGCCAATCCATCAAGGCTAACCAAATAACTAAAGACACAAATTAAGATAAAAGTAAAATATTAAATCCAAATCAAGGTAATCACTAAGGAAAATCCGGCGAAGCCAAATTTGTAAGGAATCAAGTCAAAATCGGTAGGTACTGAAATCGTTCACCAAAGTAAAGATAAAACGAAAGAAAAAGTGAAAATAAAATAAAACTTAAAAGTCGAAAAGAAAGTCAACTCGTAGAGAAGACAAAGTCGCATCTACTCTTGCCTTGTTTCGCGCCAAGACAACAGCGCACATAACCACACACTGAATTGAGTGACTTTCAATTAAGCAATGAAGTAAATAAAAATACCAAGGAAGAAACAAGCAAGAATAAAGGTTTACTAAATTAACGCCATAAAAATGGGACTATAAAATGTTAAAGGCTAAAGGGGCAACCTAAAGAGATAATCAACAAGCAAGAAAACTACTATACTAAAAATATACGGAAAAGTTAATAATACACTGAAGACGCTGAAGGCTAAGATTCATACAACAGGTTTGCCACAACATTTACAAGTGAAATGATAAGCCAACTGAAGGTTAACTTTTCAGATACCCAATGTAGTAATCCGCTGAGGGCCTGATTCACTACTAACGACACAGACCGGCTGAAGGCGATTGGTCCGTCTCCGTACTATTGATATGATTTCTACTATCACGGGTTCGCCGTGCGGACTATTTCTAACCAACTACATTCGGCCTGTCAAGTTTCGCGCCGAGACAACAACCGAACTTCATTTGAACTTCAAATCCGCTGAAGGTGATGTTAAAATATTTGGAACGGCAAAAAAAAAGAAAGAAGCGAACCGTTATTCGTTACTCACACACAAAAAGAATTAAGAAAGTTTAAAGTAATGAAATAAAATAAAAGATAAGTAAAGGTAACTATTCGACGGGTCGCCTACGTAAATTGTAACGTCGTTGGCTGATAAGGCGAGAAACCTTCCTGAACTTCCATATAGAGTTTTGAAAAGGCGGCTTGTCTTTTTTTGGCCTAGTCTTGAGGATCCAAATCAATTTTATGAATATCTTCGACGAAGTCCTGTCCATAAAGTATATGCTCTCTTCCAAAATTCAAATAGTAAGGACTAAATTCAGTTGTTTCGTGTCGTCACACATAGCACAACCAATAGCGGCTAAATTTTCATTCCATGTACGGTGATTGCTGTTCTGAATGTAGGAACGGATCATAGTTTCTGCCACTCTGCTTGCACGTTCAGTGGGATCAGCCTGAGGGTGGTAAAAAGCTGTATAGAAAATTTTGCTTTTAAAACGCTGACAAAGTCCTTGAAACTCTTTAGATTTCATTTGAGCTCCCTGATCGCACATTGAAAACTGCGGAGATCCAAACATCAGGAAAATACCTTCTTCGACTTGCTTAGTAAGTGACTTGGCTGTCGCAGAACGAGATGGGAGCATGACGGTGAACATGCTGATTTCCTGATCTTGAGCGAGGAAATGGGCCAATGAAATCCAAGCTGATACATTGCCAAGGTTGATTAATGTTTGGTCGGTCACCCATTAGACCTGCCGGTGCTCTTTGTTCCACTTTATTCTGAGCATAAATCTTACATGCTTTCACGTATCTGGTTACGTCACTCCTCATTTTAGGCCAATAGTAACGTTGACATACTTTCCAATAAGTTTTAAATATACCTACATGACCTGCAGCTGGTATATTATGGCAACGGAAAAGTACCTCGCGCCTCTGATCTTTAGGAAGGACAAGCTTCCAGCAGCTAGATGGAATAGCTAATTCGGAAGGACTGGATTTTACATATTTGTACAGCAATTTGTTTTCCACACGCCAAGTGGGAAATTTGTGAGGATGCTCTTCGAGTCTGGAGAACATATTTTTATACCATTTGTCGGTGGTGTATGAGAATGAATCTTCTTTGACTTCGGCATCTATAGCGTCAACAGAAACGGGAACCGATCTCGAGAGAAAATCTGGAACTACGTGGTATTTTTCAGGTCGATGAATTAAAGTAAAATCGTACGGTTGAAGACGAAGTGCCCATCGTGCTAATCTCCCTTGTGGGCCTTTCAATCGATGTAACCACAGCAATGAGTGATAATCAGTTATCACGTAAAATGAACTCCTTCCAGGTAATGACGCAATTTCTCCACGCTCCAAATTACTGCTGAACATTCTTTCTTAGTCACAGTCAATTTCATTTCCTGCCTAGATAGTGAGCGCGATAGGAAATATATTACTTTCTCACCTTCATCAAAGGTTTGAGACTAAACGGCCCCAAGGCCAAAGCCACTTGCATCAGTTTGAAGAACCAAGGGACGACTGAAATCGGGGCAAGCAAGAATGGGTGCTGTAATCTGGGCTTCTTTGATGGTTCTAAAAGCAACATCGCAACTAAATGTCCACGACCAGTTAACGTTTTTCTTGGTTAGATTGGTCAATGGAGATATTTTGAAGGAGAAATTCGTTACAAATCGTCGGTACCAAGATGCTGTTGTTATATAGAATAAAATTACGCCCTGAAGGATATTCGGGTGCCAGTATTCACCTTAGGATAAACTAAAATAAACTGCAACAAGGCAACCTATCCACCCTTACTCTGGCAACCCTACGCCCTGGAGGATGTACTTCAGACAACAGACCCTAAGAATGTCCTATGTTGTGCTGCCTGAAACTCACCCCTTAGCTAGCTCAAGTAGGTTCGCTATTTTGATTCTAGGTTGAGAGGTTTAGCACTCTTATATAAGTAAGTTAAGTCAAATCCTGAAGGCGCCACCTTAGTTTAATTTTACTTAAAGGCCTAAATGTTCTAGTGTTTGGCCTCAGAAAAAAACAAACTAGGAAAAAAAAACACTTATGTCACAATCGGTATACATTAGCTTCTTATAAGCACTCTGTCGCTCAAGTCCCTCAAAGTCACTCTATTTAAAATAAAAGCCAAATTTTCGCAGAGGCCAACACAAATATTTATTCTTTATGTCGTGTTATGCCCTTGGCTACTTGGTTTTCTAAATGCAAGCTCCTCTTACTTTGGTGAACAATAGATACTTAAAGTTAAAAGGTAAATAAGTGAAATGAAATATTAAAGTGATAGTACTAGGTTTGACAATAAAATTTCTGAAGGTTTAAATTTATAAAGTTATCGATAAAAGAAAACAAAAAGTCAAACCCTGTTTGACAGGGTCTTGCACAAGACGGCAACTGTCAGTCCTACACTGTAAAAAAAAACGACTGTTTAGTCTGATTTGGCAGCCACATAGACCTACATCCAGGACATTGCCTCAAACTTGGAATTTCCGCAAGGTCTGTGCAAGAACCTCTCACAACTAACTAAATCTACCTTAAGAGCATTCTTGAAGCCACTCGGGCATAGGTAAGTTAAAATGTCAAAGTTACAAGTGTTAAATTTAGAAGAAATAAATGGCCTTTAGCCGGGAACAAAAATATTTTTCATTTATAATTATAAATTGTAACTATATTTACAACAAAAGTAGCTGTAACAGACTACCTAACGTTCTGAACTACTAGAGACTCTTGTGGCGTCTTAACGCCATGTCGACATACGCTACACGTTTACAGTGCACAAGCTCTGTACATAACATGGGTGCAAAACAACCAAAACACTGTATATCGAACAATACGCAAATGCAAAATATTAAGATTTTAGGTTGGCTACTTTTTAAAAAGAGATGAACACAGGGTAATGATACTTAGCTGCAACTTTACGTGCTACCCATGGTCTCTCAAACAGTTAACGTGGATACTGCTACACAGGTAGTCTCCAAGAATTCAAATGGTACATGGCAAGTGGCACGTCCCGCGTCCAGGCATTTCCAACCAAAGAAAACTAGTACTCTAGTTTGTACTCGGACTTTTAGCCCCTACCAAAAAAGCCCCTAAAATCGAATTTTAAAGGTTAAACCTACCTCAAATAACTAACAAGGGTTCCAAATTACCAAATGGCGTCTATGACCGCTTGTTGAAGTGCATTGCAAAGCATTTTAAATCGGCATTCCGCCCAAAGAATAAGCAAACTACAAAGCCATACCCGTTTTAAAACATTTGTGGATGTTTTATCGGCACTACAATAGCTTGCCCTGCCCAAAAAAAACTAAACTTAGGGAGCTATTTCCACAAACGTGCTTTCCTTCCAGCGTCTCTTGTCTTGTGTGTTATTTCGTTTCCAACGTAGATAGTTTACCCAAAACAAAACATCGACAATTAGTCAATGGAAACTAACCTCTTTTAATAATATAGGAAACTAACGGCGACCGAAGTCAGTGAGGTATTTAGCATCTCTTAGCGATCCAGGATTGAAGAAATATATGGAATGAGGTACGCATCTTTATTGGTCACCTCGTTCAGCAGCCTATAATCAACGCAGAAGCGATAGGAATCATCCTTTTTACGAACTAGACATATTGGGCTAGACCAAGCACTTTTAGAAGGTTCTATTACACCGTCTTTTAACATGGTCTTTAACTCCTCATCTATGACCTTTTGTTTGAAAGGAGACACGGGGTAGTATCGTTGTTTGACGGGTTTTGTACCTGGTTTAACTTCAATAGTATGTTCTGCTACGTTACAACATCCCAATCCAGAACTCATGGTTGAAAGCTTTGTTTTTATTAATTTATCCTGTTGTATTCGCTGATCTTTTGTGAGAGTGCTTTCGTCTTGAATGCTATTAATAAACATCGGATCAGCCCTATCTGCAAAATGCCAAATGTCTCGTCTCAGATCGGAGACTACTTTCATATTTTTCCAAAAATCTATTCCTAGGATAAGTGTATGTGTAAGTTCTGGTAAAACGAGCACATCAATGATTCTGGTTTTGCCCATTAAACAGAATTGAACCTACATACAACCGATGCTGGAACAGCTCTGTCCATTGGCGAGTGTGATTTTGTTTCTTTTACCAAAACTTTTAATCCTAACCGTTGTAATAGTTCATATCCAGGAAGACCAACGATTGTTCTAGTAGCGCCGAAATCTAATAATCCTCGAATTGGAGTGCCTAAGACAGTAACTTCTAAATATGGACGTTGATCACCATGAGCGTGGCTAATAATGTAGTCTAAGAGTAATTTTGCAGGAAAGCCAGTATCGTTATCGGTCGAAGTGGTATCGATTTTGGGAGACATCTCACGACCTATTGATTCCCCCGGGAAGCGTTTCCCGAATTTATGCACTTGAGGAAATTTCCGGTAGTGACGTCAGGTGCGTTTTCCGCTAGTGCAATCGCGGTTATAGTGACCGGACTTTTGACAATTCCAACAGACTATTTCTCTGGGACGTCGATCGTTCATAGGCATTTCTCTGGGGCGTCGATCAATTGATATCTCTCTGGGACGTCGATCATTCATAGTTGCATACCGATACAAAAGCAAAATCAGGCTCGACAAATCCTCACTTCCTTCTAGATGGTGGCACGTAGTGATCTGCACGGTATTTCGTGGCTTCCAAAGATAAGCAGCACTCCTCCAATTCTTCCAATGTATTTACTATTTGAAGTTGAATTGTATAAAAAGGAGCTAAAATTTAGGAAATAATATCTAGCTTAACATCTTCGGACATTCCTTCGTAATGCCTACATAAAGCATGCATGCTACAATGCTTTCTGACGGATCTTGCGTTCTATCTAGGATCTCTTTGATAAGTCGAGCTCGGGTTCAAAATGTCGGAGAAGTAGGTTTGGTAGTTCTCTCCAGTCAGTAAATCTGGATCGGTTCGATTGTCTATTCGGGGTAGAAACAGGTAGTGAGTGAACGCTGGACGAATCATCACATCTGAATCTTCAGTCTGAGCAGCAGCCAACAAAGCACTAAGGTTGGGATCTTGCTTTGACACGGTCTCCAAGTTATCAAGAGTGGCCAAGATATCGACCATCAGCTTCGCTCTCGTATCCACATTCTCAGCGGTTAAGCTACTAGGTGGTGCGCGATCTTCGCGATTGAGTAGGTGTACCAGACGAGATTGATAGCGCTCAAATCTGGCCCTAGCATTTTCTCCAGTAACTGATATCAGTACAGATTTAATTTTCTGCAGCGCATCATGTACGAGAACTTTCTCCTCGTCGAAGTCAAGAGTATATGGTGAATGACTTAAGGATTTGTTCCTCTTCTCCTATTGGAGTAACGGACGCAGTGTCACTCTTAATGAATCGACGGTCTGAGAATTGTCAGAGGGAATTCCACGGACAGTCAGTTCATGTATTAATTAGCATGTCCTTCTTCAGGTAGTTGATCCTCATATTATAATCCATTTTTTTCTTCTTTTAGGGTCGAACAATGACAGAATAAAGTAATAATAATAATACTAATCACTATATAGCAACACTAACTCACTCACTTACAGTAACACTAAGCAAATAAGTCACTATATTTCACTTCACTTACACAAGCACAATATCAAGTGAGTAGCAGTGGTAGTATTTTGAAAAGAAAATTTTAATAAAAGTGAAGTAACGTCATAATCAAATCAAGCAGGTAATAATAAAAAGTCACCAATATCGCAAACCAAAGAAAGTGAAAATAAAAAAAAGAAGTCAGTACCAAATCAATACGCTCAATACGAGCACGAAAATAAAAAAAAAATATTCCTAACAACCGAAGGCCACGAGCGATTCAAAGCAATTGCACGTAAAATCAAGGTAAGGTATATTAATGTAAATTTAAGGTCAACCAATGAAATTCAGTGTAAAAATGTAACAAGGTATCACAATAAAGTTATAAAAGTCATTAAAGGTCATTCAAAGTAAATAATCCAAATATATACCTATTAAACCAAAATGAATTGCTTTACTCAAGAACGCCCAACAACACCTTTCAAAAAGATTTACAAAAACATTGCCCCATAACGTTGGGCGCCAAAATTTGCTACGCTTCTTATTCGCCGAAAATTTAATATTAGGTTATGTATTCATTGTTATGTAATTTGTACGAAAAATTAAATTTTAGTAACTATTAAATAAAAAAGAGGTAAAGCAAAATAAGTAACGGCAAAAGAAGACAAGCTGAGTGTGAGGAGCTAAGAGCGCGTGCAAATGCCCTAACTCAAATTGCCGGAGAGTAGGGGGGGGGGGGGTTAAAGAAGGGCGCCACCGTTTTGCAGCCGGGTCAAAACGGAAACCTCCAAGATGGAGCTGAGGCCTCACTCTCAGCTGAACTTAGAAATATAACTAACCAAAAAGTAAGGGGTGTTGTGGGACGTCTCAAATTAAACAACCAGTTTTTTTTAAACACACTACAGGTACTTTTATTTAAGAAAGATCTTGGGTTTGACGCCTAAGAAAATGCATCAGTATAAATTTATAACATGACCCAATATATACCAGCCCTGCGGTTGTAATCACACCGGTTACACTTAAAAAAGAATATTTGCTACATTAAGGAAAATAAAAACCTTACAAGGAATATAATGGCCGGTTACGATGCCGATCAACCAATGGCCGTAGGTGATTTGCCTGTTAGTCGGCTTCAGGTGCACCCTAGGTAGTACTGGTGGGTGACTCTGTGTACCTCTTAGGTAGTACTGGTGGTCGGCCCTAGGTAAAAGCCCCGGTGATATAGGGCTTCTGGCACGTTTTCACGTTGTCTGGCCTGCGCTTCGACGCTTTGTAATCAGGCTGCTGCCGTAGAAAAAGCCCTCAATCCAAGAATCAACCAACTCAAAAGCAATTTGGGGGTTCTTCCTGGGAAATTTGGCCCAAAATCCACACACGTGCTATAATATTTGCGGGCACAGCGTTCCACGTCGAAGGCGGGTCAGAAAAGTGGCATGTCCGGGAAAAATTGCACAAGGCATGACGGGAACAGGTAACAGTGGTACCTACAAAATAAAAAACTTTCGGTCAATCCAAAAAATCACTAGAATTCAAAATACTTATACCTCTACAGCACCGAATAAAATGAACGCGCCCGATACAAACCAATCCAAACAGAAGAATAATAAAGGCCGGGACAAACGAAACATTGGGTAACCTTGCGTCACTCTGTGCGGAGAGAATCTAACGAAATTTATTTAATTATCTTAAAAGTGAGCATTATATCAAACCGAGGTCGACTAGTATATATAACCCAAAATACACTAAAGAAATAAAACTAACTAAAGTCACCTGACACCGCAGGCTACTCCCACATCGAAGTGCTAGGGAAATTAATCGATCCAGCGAACGTCGATAGGTGAGAATCTAAAAACAACACGTTCCTAAACAATAACCTAACCCAGCCATAGACCCACAAATAATCTTAATCTAACCAACAATACGAAAATTACGTTACAGCGCTTCTTGGCTGGTAAAAATTCCCGATAGCAATCAATAAGATATTATTAAAGATAGTTTGATTCAAGATATCAAAATCGATATTACCGCCCACTATTATGACTGTTTATCAAGAGAAAATGCCGCCAAAATGGCAAACGTAAAGAAACGTCAAACCAGCGGTCTTAATGGCAATTCAATCTACACAGGATTTAAACTGGTACAATTATTTTAGGTAAAACACAAACCTTGCCTGCTAATCGAGGTAAACGATTATTTCAAAAAGACCGCAGAGAGCCAGGACCACAAAAAGTGTTACAAGAGTGGAAAACTACTCCTAGGCGCAAAGAAAGAAAGTTATGTAACAGTGCAACGTTAAAAGTGATATATTCAGCTCTGTATTTTTACTAGACGTTTGATAAGTAGTTTTGTCAATAGAGAAATATACAGACTGCAACAAAAATTCTTGACAAAAAGGTGTAGGCAACATAATAATATTTACACCATTATAACATTTAAATAGATTTTGGTTTGTTTAATTTGTTCCAATACTAACAGTTTTCAGAGAGGAAATGTTATTACTTTATTTATTATTTCGCACATATTAACATATAATAGGCTTTCATTTCTAGTACTAAAAATAAAACGTTACATTGCCCTGCTAAAATCCATCCAATTACTGTTTTTTGCATGGTTGGTTTATTTTTCCCAAACTAAACTTGCCTTGACGTAAAATATCCCAAAACAAATCATTACCGATGTACTCATCAATCTGTTGAGCATTGTAAAATTAAGGATCTGCGAGCTGTAAATATCTAGGAATGTTTACATCTTTGATGTGTATGTTAACTGCCGGTATATTGCCAGTTATTTACGGAACTACAAAACATTGAAATTGTATGTACAAGGACATTTTTTTAAGTGTCTCACCCGATTGGCGATTTTCCTGCTGATTATAATAAAAAACAAATTAGATGTTTCTCAATGATTTTCGATAAGGAAGCCGAATTTAATGTCAAAAAATACATAGATTTACAAATTTGCCAGATGAGACGCCATTTTGAATTTTCTTAAATGGCAACCCCCATAAATAACTACACAATTGCATTGCATTTGGCGATCCGATTCTAAAACTACACAGTTGTTGATACTTATTTTCAGCCGTTTCGGAAATACGAGGGTTCCTAATTTGCCTCCATCGATTTTGTCTTTTAAGTGTTTCACCCCTTTAATAAATAGACCTTCTAAGCTAAACACCCTAATCTTTTTGTGAGACACTTAAAAGACAAAATCGATGGAGGCAAGTTAGGAACTCCCGTATTTCCGAAACGGCTGAAAATAAGTATCAACAACTATATAGTTTTAGAATCGGATCGCCAAATGCATTTCAATCGTGTGGTTATTTATGAGGGTTGTCATTTAAAAAAATTCAAAATGGCGTCGTATCTGTCACTTTTTCACATCTGTCGGATTCGACAATAACGTAGATCGCTTGCTTACGGGAAATTATGTGACTGTGAAGAAAATTAGGGTCTTCAACTTAGAAGGTCTATTTATTAAAGGGGTGAGACACTTAAAAGACAAAATCGATGAAGACAAATTAGGAACCCCCGTATTTCCGGAACGGCTGAAAATTAATATCAACAACTATATAGTTTTAGAATCGGATCGCCAAATGCAATTCAATCGTGTGGTTATTTATGAGGGTTGCCATTTAAAAATATTCAAAATGGCGTCGTATCTGTCACTTTTCACATCTGTCGGATTCGACAATAACGTTGATCGCTTGCTTACGGGAAATTATGTGACTGTGAAGAAAATTAGGGTCTTCAACTTAGAAGGTATATTTATTAAAGGGGTGAGACACTTAAAAGACAAAATCGATTAAGGCAAATTAGGAACCCCCGTATTTCCGAAACGGCTGAAAATAAATATCAACAACTATATAGTTTTAGAATCGGATCGCCAAATGCAATTCAATCGTGTGGTTATTTATGAGGGTTGCCATTTAAAAAAATTCAAAATAGCGTCGTATCTGTCACTTTTTGACATCTGTCGGATTCGACTATAGCGTAGATCGCTTGCTCACGGGAAATTATGTGACTGTGAAGAAAATTAGGGTCTTCAACTTAAAAGGTCTATTTATTAAAGGGGTGAGACACTTAAAAGACAAAATCGATGAAGGCAAATTAGGAACCCCCGTATTTCCGAAACGGCTGAGAATAAATATCAACAACTATATAGTTTTAGAATCGTATCGCCAAATGCATTTCAATCGTCTGGTTATTTATGAGGGTTGCCACTTTTTGACATCTGTCGGATTTGACTATAGCGCAGATCGCTTGCTCACGGGAAATTAGGTCACTCTGAAAAAAATTAAGGTGGTCAGCTTAGAAGGTCAATTTATTAAGGGGGTGAGGCACTTAAAAGACAAAATCGATGGAGGCCAATTAGGAATCCCCGTATTTCCCAAACGGCTGAAAATAAGTATCAACAACTATATAGTTTTAGAATCGGATCGCCAAATGCATTTCAATCGTGTGGTTATTTATGAGGGTTGCCATTTAAAAAAGTTCAAACTGGCGTCTTATCTGTCAAATTTGTAAATCTATGTATTTCTTGACATTAAATTCGGCTTCCTTATCGAAAATCATTGAGAAATGTCTTATTTATTTTGTATTATAGTCAGCAGGAAAATCGCCAATCGGGTGAGACACTTAAAAAAATGTCCCTGTACATTAAAATCATTAATAACTGATTGAATTTCTAGATTACACTTGTATTTCAGTAGAGATGACGTGTGGCATTTTTTTCGAAAATTTTCGGAAGTGAATGAACTTTGCGATCCTCAATCGAGTAAAGCTCTGGCTTTGTGCGTTTTGTTAATTTTGACTAGAATATGAACTATGACTGATTTACTTCATTAAAGCGCTATGTTTGTACGATTGTCTGAGTTTTGCGAATTATTTTGAGTGATTTCGGGTGAATTATGTGGCGATAATTGAATATCAGTTTTAGGAATGCCGATAAGTCTATCCGGATGCAAGAGTGTGTAATGTTTAAATGAGCATTTTTTGAATGAAGAAATGACCAGGTTTTAAACAGTTCGTACAAATTTTCGCTTCACTACTTTTCAAACTTTTCCTTAGATGAAAGTTTTATAAATTCAGTGCAGTTATAAACGATATGATTGTTTTTGCATATTGGACAAGTGCGGTTGTCTGTCTGTGATGAATGAAATCCGCGGATATTATAGCTATGTCTTGAAATTGACAAAAAAAATGTAAAAGCCAAAATAAATAGAATACGCGGTAGTTTCCGAAAAGAAATGAAGAAAATAAAAGATTCCAAACGATTAGGAGTATAGGAGCGGATGAAATATACGAGACACATTTAGGGTATTAGGACTTCCAATGGTTAAATAGTGAAGTGTGGCCGTTAGTCGCTCATGTGGTGATATAGCAGTCCTCAAAATCGTGTCCTCTTTTTCAATTATTAGAGGACACTAACGATATTAGCTTTACGTAACTTTCTTCACTCATCCTCAGGTAATTTCGCCAATTGTCAGGTTCTAAGCGTAATTCTTCTAGAAGATTAATACGGGTATACTATGGGCGTTTCAAATGGCATTCTTTCACACATTTTCTTCGAATCTGTGTCTGTTCGACTAATTTATTTCTATTCTATTTAATTAGAGCAGCGTATGCCGCTGTTAATAGAATGTGAACGTCATCACTACTCGTCGTGCACTTTGTAACCAAACTTTTGACAAGCTAGTGTGTAAGTCTGTGGGTAACCGATTGTCGTAGCACATGTAAGTCACACAAGTATCACAAATATGTATGGCACACATGTATGCTAGTCTTCGGGCACCTTTACATAGGTTAATAACACCACCGTTAAATGAAAAAATTTTGATACTAAATTAAATATTATAAAACAAATAGCAATAAATAATGGATATACGGCTAACATAATATACCACATTTTACGGAAAAAAACAAATAAAAAAATAGTTCCAATGGTTTAGCCAAATATTAAAGATAAATTAAAAAATTATAAATTAATCTCATACATCGGAAAAGTCAGTGATAAAATAGGCACTTTTTTAAATACTTTAGATTTCAATGTAGCATACAAAACAAACAATTCGTTAGGTAAATCAATAAAAAACATTAAAACAGAATCGGATAAAAACAACAAATCTGGAGTTATAAACTCACTTGTAAAAATTGTCCTACCAGTATATTGGACAAACAGGTAGAACTCTTAGAAAAAGAATAAAATAACACCACTATAGCTTTATTAAAAGAAAAACCGATTCAATTATTCAAATCATCAATAATATCAAACTGGCGCCCACATATCCAAGACATCAAACGAAATTTTCCATTAAAGGACCAGAAAATTTGTCTGCACACTGGCGAACATCGACGCGCGTACATCACAGTGCGTATTATACATGTATTAATACTTATACGCGTGTCTGTAGGTCCCTTTAAGTGGAAGTAACAGGTAAGACATAGTTTGGTTATATCCCATATAGTTTAATCGTTATACCTTTGGCTAAGAAAGAAAATAAATATAGGTACTAAAAAAACTGTCAAAATCGTGGCAAAGTCGATACAAAAGTTTGAAAAACAGTCATTCCCTAACATTATAAATACACCATCGCACATAAGTATTGCAACAAAATGAAAAATTTAAAAATATCCTGATATTTGGCAAGCACAAGGAAACTTGCTGTATAAACATGAAAACAAAATTGTTATGGTTGGCCGTGACCATATCTGACGTAACAAGACACAGTTCGATCAACAGTTGTGATAGTATAATTTGACGTTTAGTAGTTTTCTGTTTATTAAGCGTCAAAAGTATTGCAGCAAATATGTTTTGTTGCAAGTTTTAGTTGGTTTTTTAGTTGATTTTCATGTTAAATCCGAGTTTTCGTTTAGACTTTGTAAACGCCAGTTCAGAGAAATATTTCTAGAAATGGGAAAAGGAATTGCTGCGTCCAAGGATTTAAGGTAACGAGTTCTGCAAACTTTTCAAGATATAGCAAATCAAGCTGCTATTGCTCGAAGGTTGTCGCTAATTCCTAGTACAGTTTCATGCATAGCATAATTAATTGACGTTTAGTAGTTTGCTGCTTATTAAGCGTCAAAAGTATTGCAACAAATATGTTTTGTTGCAATTTTTAGTTGTTTTTCGCGATAAATCCGAGTTTTCGGTTTAGGCTTTGCAAGCGCCAGTTCAGAGAAATATTTCTGGAAATGAGAAAAGGAATTGCTGCGCCAAGGATTTAAGGTAACGAGTTCTGCGAGCTTCTCAAGATATAGAAAATCAAGCTGCTATTGCTCGAAGGTTGTCGCTACTTCCTAGTACAGTTTCATGCATAATTAATTGACGTTTAGTAGTTTGCTGCTTATTAAGCGTCAAAAGTATTGCAACAAATATGTTTTGTTGCAATTTTTAGTTGTTTTTCGCGATAAATCCGAGTTTTCGGTTTAGGCTTTGCAAACGCCAGTTCAGAGAAATATTTCTGGAAATGGGAAAAGGAATTGCTGCGCCAAGGATTTAAGGTAACGAGTTCTGCGAGCTTCTCAAGATATAGAAAATCAAGCTGCTATAGCTTGAAGGTTGTCGCTAATTCCTATTACAGTTTTACGCATAATTTCATATAATGTCAATAAAATACGTCATTTGGGGAATAGTATCCCAAGTCAGGTATAACCGTCAAGACTTTCGTGGCTAGCGTTCGGACTTAATTATAATAAAAAATATCCATAATTACTTATCGCCAACACGAAAGTACGATACAAATGACTCTGAAAAGAACAGTTCAAAGGATTAAATTGAATTGCAAAGCACAGGAACGTTTAAAAACAATTTAAAGGTGACAGATCTAAACGATGACTTTGACATCAATAAACTCTCCAAATATCCTTTGTCTCTGTCTAGCACGTTACTAACCTGAATTCGAGACGTATTTTTTTTTATTCACTTTTAAGGCTATAGTAAATAAAGATGGGGGTGTTGTAAATCACGTTGTCTCTTGATCGTTTATCCATGACTTACCGGCAAAGAACGACGAAGAGTTGTGAGGTAGGTTTTTGTACGGTGAGAGCCTCCACTACTACTTTGACAATGAAAACCGTTTGTACCCTCTTTGCAAGCCACCAATAAACGGTAAATATAATGGAAATGAAATTTCCGCTAGTTTTCCAAATAATATAAATCTAAATTTTCTCTTATGTACCGACTTAACTCAAACAGCAAGGAGTGACTAAATACGGAAAAGTTATTATCATAAAATAAAAAATGTCACAAACAATTAAGTAATAGTATATTATTAACCAAGGTTTAGACAGCCATCATTATTGCCCGAGCGGCAAGTTTAAATCACGAGGAGCGGAGCGACGAGGGATTTAAGACGCGAGGGCTATAAAGCTGTCTAAACCGTGGTTAATATAATATTTTTTTCACTACTACAAACTTTTATAAGTATCTTTATAGTATTAATAATTATAAAAAGTTATAGGTAGGTATAAGTATACTTTTTAATCAAGTTACCTGCGCTTTGGAATTGGCAAAATATTTTGTTGTTTTGTCAGGTGGCTTTGTAAATGTCAATTTTTGTTCATTTATGTCATCAGATTTCACGAGTTTTCCGTTTTTTTAAAAAATGAGCGAAGAAAATGTTAGTGATATTATTATGTGGACACCTCCAGAATTAAGGATGGAAGCAGAAAAAATGTTGATTGTATCGATATTTTACAATATCAAGTAATCTAATACGTATTGATAATTATCTGGTTGCCTAACCACATTCATGTTTATGAATTCATGTTGTAGAATCAAAAAATCAAGTTACCTGCCTTCAAATAGATTCTTGAAGATCGGTCAATAATGGATTTCAATGCCTTATTATTGACCATGGTCAATAATAACTTATAAGGTAGAGAACAACGATTTCTAACGTTAATAATGTTGTTATTTTGATAGCAGGTTACACAGAGCAACGAATTAAAAAGCTTTATGGATTTATCCAGTCTTTTATTAGTGAAAATATTGGAAATGTTTTTACCACGATTTTACACAACTTGCATTCTGCATTTTTCTACATGAACTACTACTGACAGTTGACATACGTCTTCAGAAATACCAACCGAATAATAATAGAGTAAATGGCATTTCACAGACTGAGAACAAAACTTAAATATAAAGTAAGGACAACATTGAACCTTGAATATTGCATTTACCAACATTCTCCCTCAATATCAAGCTACAACAATGTGGAAAAACTACATCATATTCAGTTTACCACAAATAAATTTATGTTTCTTACTACCTAATGGTTTTGTTAGCATATCTGCAACCATTTGCTCAGTTGGCATATGTGAGAGTGCTATTTCTCCATCCTTTAATTTATCTCTAATAAAATGGTATTTTATATGAATATGTTTAGTGCGTTTACTAAATGTTTGGTTTTCTGACAGCTTAATTGCACTCATATTATCATTAAAAATAGTAATAGGCATATTTTTATTCAAAAAATTACAAGAGTCAACCTGCATAAAAATTTCAAAACAAAGCGACTTTAAATATATTGACTCTTTTGTTGCTTCACATATACCAATGTACTCGGCTTCAGTGGAACTTAAAGCTACTACATTTTGCTTGTGGCTCTCCCACGACACTGGACCTTGTGATAACATAAAAATATATCCGTAATAAGATTTTCTGTCATTAACATTGTTTCCCCAGTCCGAATCGACAAAACCTATTAATGGTTTATTTGACCTTTTAAATGTTAAACCTACATTCTTAGTACCTTTTAGGTATTTTAGTACTCTTTTAGCACCCAGCCAATGATCCTTCGAATGATTAATATTAAATTGGCTAAGATAAGATACAGCAAAAGTTATATCTGGCCGTGTGCATACTGAGAGATACATAATAGAACCGATAAGCTGTTGATACGGAGTATCATAATAATCCCCTTCTTTAGAGAAAACTGTACCCTGTTCCAAAGGAGTACTTACAGCTTTACAGTCTAGCATTTCGAACTTTTCTAATACCCTATCTATATAAGCTTCTTGACTTAACTTTAATTCCTTCTTGGCTCTATTTCTCTCTATTTTCATTCCAAGACACTGAGAAACTGATCCAAGATCTTTAACGCGGAAGTTTTTACTGAGTTCCAATTTTAATTTTTTGGCTTCTTCAAGATTGTTGTAAAAAAGGAAGAAATCATCAACATATAAAGCCACAATAACAATAGAACTTGCTGAATTTTTATAGAAAATGCATGGTTCTATTTTAGATTGATTAAAATCTAAATTTAAAAGTAATTTGTAAGCTTTTTCATACCACAACCTTGAAGATTGCTTTAAGCCGTAAATAGCCTTTTTAAGCAAACACACTTTATTTTCATACCCAGTCTTAACAAATCCCTCTGGCTGACTCATATATATAGTTTCATTAATGTCCCCATTGAGAAATGCAGTCTCCACATCTAGGTGGTCTGCCTCAAGATCTAGTTCAGCCGTCATAGCAAATAAGAGCCTTAAATTTGAAAAGCGAATGACAGGTGAAAAAGTTTCAAAATAGTCTACACCATGTTTTTGAGTGAAGCCCTTTGCCACTAACCTAGCTCTGTATGTTGCTATGTCGCCATTTTGATCTTTTTTAACCTTAAATACCCATTTATTTTTAACTATATTTGCATTAGTCGGTTTGTCAACCAGTTCCCAAGCATTGTTTATCTCAAAAGCATGTAATTCCTTTTTAATGGCTTGTTTCCATTCAGTACTTTGAGTGCTTGACAATGCTTCGGACAAGGTTGTAGGTTCTAAATCATTACTCACTACAGACAACATAGCAAAATTTGCATCATCATCAGATGTATCATTCAAAATATAATCATTTAGAAATTTTGGTTTATGTGTAGTGCGCTTGGGGTACCTTTCATCACCTCGAATTTCACTTTCACTTACTTCAAGATCACCAGAGTCACTGTGATCTGTCTCCGCCCGGTCACTTGAGTCACCGTGATCTACCTCCGGCTGGTCACCAAGGTCACTTGAGTCACTGTGATCTACCTCCTCCTGGTCACTATCAACATTTTTGTCACTTGTCCCCAATAACACCTGCTCTTGCTCTGGTTTTACTTTGGGTACACCGTCACCAAGACTGTCACATACAGAAGCACTAAACTTATCTTCTAGAAATATGACATCTCTAGCTATTTTCAAAGAGTGGTCCACTGGATCATGAAGTCTGTAACCATTTGTTGTTTCAGAATAGCCTACAAATATATATTCTTTGCTTTTATTATCAAGCTTTTTTCTTTTTTCTTTCGGTATGTGCACAAAAGCACGACAGCCAAATACCTTGAGGTGGCCAAGATTAATCTTCTTGCCACACCATTTTTCTTCAGGTGTCATACCTTTTATTTTCTTTGCTGGAGATCTATTTATTATATATACAGCAGTATTTGTGGCTTCTGCCCACATTTGCTTAGGGCTTTTTGAGTCTGTCAACATACAACGCACCTTTTCAACTATTGTACGATTGTATCTTTCTGCAAGACCATTTTGTTCGGGGCTATAAGGTACTGTTAATTCGTGCTTAATGCCTTTTCCTTTAAGGAATGTCTTCAACTGTTCGTTGCAATATTCGCCCCCGTTATCAGTTCTCAAAATTTTTATTTTTCTTTCTGACTGATTTTCAACCATTGTACAGAATTCTTTAAAGATATCAGTGACTTCATCCTTAGATTTCAAAAAATAACAAAACATTTTTCTTGTACAGTCATCTATGAGTGTAAAAATATATTTCTTACCGCTCCAGGATGTAACCTCCATAGGTCCTACTAGATCCGAATGAATCAAATCTAATTTATTTTCTGCAACACCTTTTGTTTTATCATAAGGAAATGGTTTCCGTGCTTGTTTGCCTAGGATACAGCTTTCACATTGTTCAAAATCTTGACATTCTGGGTATACCAAGCCAGTGGCTAGGCCATTTTTTAATAGATCCATACTAAATGCATTCAAATGACCTAAACGCCTATGCCATAACATTTGAGATGTTGATTGCTTCACGGCATTTGCCTTTTCTTGAAAAATATTAAGCCTATACAGACCATCAATATTTTGTGCAGTCGCTACAGGTTCTCCCTCGACATGCACACCCTTTTGATTTAATATTTTACAGCCACTTGTATCAAAAATCACACAATAACCTTTGGACACCATGGAGTTAACCGATAAAAGGTTTACTGACAAGTCTGGAACATATTTTATCTTGGAAATATTGCCTTGAGGTTCATCAGGTTTGAATTTTACTAAGCTGGTTTCTGTGCCTGAAACACACAATTTTTCATTGTTTGCTACATAAATTTCTTCACCTAAACCTTCATCATTTAAATCGGTTAATAAATCTTTATCTCCTGTCATATGAGCTGTGGCACCACTGTCTATATACCAGCACTTATTTCCAATGCTATTTCTTGCACCCAGGGCAGCTGCATACAGAGAAACACCTTCATTACCTTTATTTTTGTTGAAAGTCTTGCTTGATGAATCTCTTGACTTGTCCGAGCCATTTTTATTCTTCTTGGGACACTGATTTTGATAATGTCCCTTTTGTTTGCAGAACCAACACCAAGGTGACTTTTTATATTTATTTTTTATAGCTAAAGCAGTCTCACTGTTACCTTTGTGCCACTTTTTATCTTGTAACAGCTTGGTTTTGACAAAATCTGAGTTTATGTCTACACCAGAGTTCTCGAGAGCCATCACCATGGGTTCATATTCCTCAGTCAGACCCTGTAACATGATAACCCCCAAAAATTCATCATCAATGGGCTTGCCAATCGACAAAAGTTGCTGAGAGAGCGACATAATTTGATTCACGTAACCCTCCATGTCGGTGAAGTTTTCTAATTTAACAGAACATAAACTTCTTAACAGTCTTAAACGTCGATGTAGCCCCTTATCCTCGAAAGCCTTTTCAAGGGCATTCCAAGCCTCCTGTGCCGTTGTTGCCTGCATGACATGTGGATAGGTAGACTTGTCGAGAGACAGAAATATTTTTGATAATGCCTTCTCTTCACGACGAGTCCTGGCCGCAGTATCTGTTTCTGAGCCTTGCTGACCTCCAATTATACAGTTCCACAGTCCGTCTAATTTTAATAACGCAGTCATTTGAAATTTCCAATCACAATAATTTTCGCGGCCTTTTAGTTTTTCGACACATAACCCGCCAATAGAATTATCGCTTGACGCCATTTTTAACTACCGACGACTCGAATCACTTTTCACCTTTTTTTCGTCGACACGAAGCAGCCTGGGCCCATAACCTGTTGTTATTTTGATAGCAGGTTACACAGAGCAACGAATTAAAAAGCTTTATGGATTTATCCAGTCTTTTATTAGTGAAAATATTGGAAATGTTTTTACCACGATTTTACACAACTTGCATTCTGCATTTTTCTACATGAACTACTACTGACAGTTGACATACGTCTTCAGAAATACCAACCGAATAATAATAGAGTAAATGGCATTTCACAGACTGAGAACAAAACTTAAATATAAAGTAAGGACAACATTGAACCTTGAATATTGCATTTACCAACAAATAATCGGTCAATAATGGCGATGTTATAGGTTAGTAGTGGAAAAAAATAATTATTGTACATTCATTCTTATCCTGAATGCGGTTAGTTGTTTAGAATGATCAACACTTAAGTGTTTACGTCCTTATTATTAACTTATTAATCACAGAGATATAATTATATTATTTGCATTTCAATATTAGGCGGACTTCGGCGGGGTGACGCATAATTTGATTTTAAGCCTGTATATCCTTTCGTTCATAAGCAGTGGCGTAACTACCGATGTTCCAAGAAACACGGCTCAAGGAGCTCAATGGTATTTTATTATCATTTTCACCATCTAAATCCTTGTTTTTACCCACCGTAGGTGTGAAAGGGTGTATATCCTTATTCTTCTACAAAGTTTCGCCACTTCTTTCGGTCTGGCTAGTATCAATAACAATAACTCCCTGTAGGAGTTGTTGCTAGTATACTTGCATCTTCCCATGTTGTTTTAGTATTATTACATATTATATTAGTAGGTATTTTATTATTGTTCTTGGTCTACCTTTTCTATTTTTGCATTCTTTTGGCATATGAGTTGAACAGGTTAGTACTGAGGCAAAAGCTGCAAGGTGGTATGGTAATATTGATTTATCGAAATTGAGAATTTTTGGATCCCAAGCATGGGTAGGTTATAGTGAAGCAGGATATAGATTGTGGGATTATGAAAAAGAAGCCATTTCCTGTTCACGGGATGTAAAATTCAGTTAAAAACAGACAAGTTTTGAGGAAATAATGAAACATAAAATTGAAAATGTAAAGGAACAGGTTAGAATACAAATCGACGAGGAAACGGAGCTATGAGATGGAGAGAATAATATATTGCCTGTGAATCATAATCAATGTGCCACCATGTATGCGAGTATTTCGACACTAACACTTAATTTGACATGTAAAAGGGCTCGCCAGTCTTCAACCAATGCTTCACTAAACCCACAACACTGGGGAAATCAAGAGACTCCAAAAACAATAACAGTTCATCACACTTGTTCCTGACAGACTGGATATTCAATAATACTATAACTAATATAAGATCCCCAAGGGAGGGTTTGGTTCTAAAAAAGAGGTGGTTACATCTATCATATTAATTTCAGAATTTTCAGGCGAAATTGATCTCGATCGATCCGAACAAACTGCTTGGTTTCCTGCTGCGACGTCAAGCACTCTGCCACGAGTTAGCTCAGGAACGCGATCAGCCAGGTCAGTACTTTCATTGACATCGCCCTTCCGGCCGTTGGCCGCGTCACTGTCCACCGCCTCCATTATCATCCAAGTCCCCCAACGTCGTATTATAATTAACCATTTTTATAAAAACCAGATTTTTACTACCACTCATTAAACGATTACATTTTATAACATCGACAACTTTTTTACACAAGTTAAAATTATTCGGTCTATTATCTCTTTCGGAGAATTTATATCTACAAAGTACACTAAACCCCCAGCCATCCTATTGACCCTACCGCAAAACTCTCTCAGCATACTATTATACTTATGAATCTTACAATTTACCGTATATTAGTTATTGTTAATATAGGGCACAGAAAACAGAAATATATTAAGATTCAAGAAGTAGTCCATTTTCTGTGGCGAGATTATAAAAGAAAACAAGCTCTGTCTATACCACCAAAGTTTGGTCGTATAGACAGACCTTGTTTTCTTTTAGAAATATATTAGTAAAAGCACAGTTACTCATAATATTCACTAAAAATTTAAAAGAAGGATACCTATTATTTAATAAGTCATTTGAACCACCAAAAACCAGTAAGAAATCGTTA
The DNA here is from genome assembly GCA_963920685.1 of Polydrusus tereticollis. Classification (NCBI taxonomy): domain Eukaryota; kingdom Metazoa; phylum Arthropoda; class Insecta; order Coleoptera; family Curculionidae; genus Polydrusus; species Polydrusus tereticollis. The sequence goes on along the minus strand of OY987328.1, from coordinate 31,796,136 downwards.
AATTTATAGTTCTTTATTAGCTTGTGTTTTATCATTTGCGGTGAAGTAACATATGATCTATAAGAGATGCATTCATATTCTTGCCCGTATCATCACCCAAAATAAATAATTTAACCAAATTTGGCACATCTGTTAAAGAATGTAAAGTAGTAGTTTCCTGTATTGACGATTGCTCAGTAGCATAACAGTAGCTTTCAGAAAGGTTACAATTCCTTACAGTCTTTAAATTATCTGTTTATCTCCTATATTTGTCTTCTTTGCACTGGTCTCATTTTCATTGGTAACGTTACCCAGTGTCACAGTCTAAGTGTATGCATTGTTGGTTAGTACTTTTCGACTAAAGGTGGATTTTCATGCATACGAAATACGACGGTCCGATGATCCGAAAGTGTTCCTATTGGTTGAATTGTTTTCGCGCCAATATTTGTCAACTTTCATCCGACCGTCGGATTCGGATGGGTTAAAATATTTTTAACTTTGTCCGACAATCGTATCAATTTTAACCTCACTATTTGACGTTTTTTTGTGCGTTTTGTTGTTTCTGTTTTAATATTTTAACATACAACTAATATTAACGAAATAAGAATGAAAAATAAACAAAAAAGAAAAGGATGGGGGGAAAATTAAGGCGCTTATCACAACCTGTTTCAAGAAATGAAATTAATATATTCTGAAAAGTATTTCAATTGTAAGTACAAGATTATTAAAAACAATAAACGTACGTGGACAAATTAATATCAGAAAGTGAAAGACTTGCAGTTACACTCAGGTCCTCACTCCTCAGCTCAGGTCACTAAACATAACTTTTTGTTTTGTGCACTCAGGTAAAATTAGGAGTGAATTGGATGATATTAAGCTGATAATGCTCGTCGTTGTCGCACATATATTGCTTAAAAACATAATGAAATCAAATGGGTAATTAAACGCTATAATTGAGAATACAAAAAGGACCAAAACAAAATTATAACCTATAACTGAAGCGTCAAATGTATGTCCATTGACAAAATTCGGAACAACAGAAACGGAGCCATGAAAATTGGCAAGAATTTCGGACGAAATTAAACGTCATTTCGGATATCGTACCGTCGTGTTTCGTATGCATGAAAATCCACCTTAAGGGTTTCATTTAGCAAGCAAACCTCATAGTTAGCCTTCTTCAGATCCATCATATAGCATTCATTCTTTGCAGTGACCTCAATACTGATTATAGCATGTTCTTGTTAATAGCTTCAAATTCATTGTTACTGTCAGCCAATTGCCTTGCATTCTCTTTAAGCTCATTGATCTTGGTTGAAATTGCTTTGTTTTTTTTCAAGAATTTTTTGACTTTCTTTGTTAAGGGGGATTTATATTTTTTGTTCGCTAATTTGATCAACATATACATTTTCAGCAGAAAACACTAAATCTTCAAAGTCCTGCGTTCGCCTTTTCAACCTTTTTATATGTAGGTATTTGTCCTTTTCCTGCATTTGGAGTTTGAGCTCATCAATCACTTCCTGCAGTGCAAATCTGCCTGATATTAACGTATGGGAACGCTAAAACTCCGCAGAAGACTGATAAGATTGTTCGTTATTTAAGTTCACATAAAGAAATTCCTCAGAGAGGGGGAAAAATATATATTTATCACCTAGGTACACATTTCTTATTTTTTTTTAAGGTTTTTGGTCACTTTCTTTGACCTTTTTAGACATTTAAAAAGTAAATTTAGAGACAATTTTCTCCCATTCATAAAGGGGCACTCTACACTCTACATACGCGAAAGACAACTCAAACTTATTCAAATTACAAATTTTCCTTTCTATCGATTTTTTTTTGTGCAGCTAAATACTACTCAGTGAGACCTTGCATTTCAGGTATAACAATAAGGGAGGTGGTGCCATTTGACTGGGTGATGACTGACCCCTTGACTAAAGTATGGTGGTTCTAGTTACCCCTGCCCAAATAACATTAATACCAAATCACGTTGTTTTAACTTTTGTAGTTTTCGAGATATTTGCATTGAAAGTTTTCAAATTGACCCCCTGTATATAAATATACAAACATACATTTGAATTTTATGGATAACATGGACAAACATATTTAATTGCTAAAATAAACTTATACCTACGCCCTTCATAATTAAGAAAATACACCAATCGCAAAATCTCATCTAATCAATAAGTAGATAAACCTAAAGTGGTCTAGCTATATAATTATTATTTTACTGGTAGTCAGATATATCGACTTACTTACTAAATACTTACAGTAAAATTGTTAATTTGAAATATTTTGCTAATATGCTTAAGATATTGTGTCTATTATTTTTGGGCCTTGCATTGGCTCATCCAATGCTAACTGATAAGCAAGAATGGGACAAGTTTAAGGTAAGGATGTCTGCTTCATTATAGTTTCCCAATAAAAATTAATAACTTACGGATATTTTTGATTTTGACACATAAAAAGAAATACAAGAGGGGTGAAAGTGTGTTGTCACTCTCTACACGATAAGAGTAGTTAGGTATTTTCTAACCTATTAATAGTAGTGATGGGAAAAATCGGGTATTTTCAAGAATCGAGTACTGAGGGATCGAGTACTTCGCGGAATCGGATATTTTATTGAATACCGAGTACTGAGTACTTAGCGATTTGTTTTCATGGTTTAAGCGAGTGAGATTTTTACGAGGATATTTTAGAATTACATTTATTTTTCCAGCAAAAAATCGCTGTAAATAAAAAAAGACAGCAAAACATTATTTTTTGAATTTTTTTATAAGAATTACCTACATGTTTAAATTACGGGTTTTTAAACGGTGAAACCCCAGGTTTAACTATATTTTTTTAAATAAAATAAAACATTCTAAAATAAATAAATAACAAAAATAAATAAAAGTTTTTCTCTTTTAACATATTATTATTTTGGAAAAATAAAATAAAAACCTTACAAACTAAAACATTTTAAACAAATTGTTAATATAAAATATAAAAACTATTTAAAAAAACTATTTGGTTGAGGTTCTTTGGTAATAAGCGATTTCGACGTATATTTATTAATGGTCCTCCTTTAGAAAATACTCGTTCTGAAAAGAATTCCGGTTAAATGTTTTAAACCCACCTTATTTTTATTTAATACTTTAGAAAACATACATCAATAATAAAGAATAATAGCACGCAACATAACACTTACTTTAAATTCCTAACTAAAAGGGAAATAACTTTTAAAATAAGTATAGAATTTGCCGCGTCGAAACGTTTAGAAACAAACAAACAAAGCCAAACCTAAAAGACGTATTACAGTCACGCAACTCGATGCAAGTCCATGCAAGACGCAATAAGAATTGCCCAAAGGCATGCGCAGTCGAAGCTCAGCTGATCCCTTGGTGCAACTAAGTTGCACGAAAATTTTATCGGTCTGGCGCGATATTTATTGAATTGCTCGTGCAAGTCTGGGGGAAAAGTAGTTACTTTTGTGTTACCAACAGTATTAATGGTGTATAATGATGCAGTGAGTACTTTTTTCCGCTTTAATTTATTTATTTTGTTTATTTATTTCATTTCAAACACAAAATATTTCACAAACACCAGAAAATCACAAAATAAAACAATAACAATAACAAGTTTGAGGTTAGAAGGTTTGTTGCAATTAAGAAAAAGTTGCATGGACTTGCACGCTGTTTTACATTGTGCAACTTTCTTTCATGCAATACTTTGACCTTGCCATTTATTGCTGCAATTAGTTGCGTGACTGTAATACGGCTTTAACAAACCACGTATTCCTTCAATCGCATCACCCGAGTAAAACGACGAGCACCGACACCGAATACCGATCCAATATTCCCAGCGTCTCGCTCTCGAACCTCGAACTTCGAACCTTGCTCGAACCCGGCCCGATTCCGTCTCGGCCTAATATTAAGAATCGGAATCGATCCCGGCGCTTGTGGTCAGTATTCGAATACTACCGATTCCTTTAAGAATCGAGTATTACTCGATTCCTGTACTCGAGTACTCCCATCACTAATTAATAGACGTGAAATTTATGAACAATTGAACATGAACATTGCAATCATATAAAAATGTATATTCAATTTAAATTGTGGGACGTATTCGACTGATAACGTGAATGTCGTGAATAACCTAAACTAACTTCTAAAAATATATTCAAACTTATAATTTTATTATTTTAACCTATGTACCTAGTCTCAACAGCAAAACACAACTGAACCTGAATCGATCCAAGTGATCCTGCTAAGACCTGCTTTGCCGTCGGTTAAGTTCAAATCAATTTTTGGGAAATTGAGCAGATCAAAAATAAGTTCACTTTAGCAATCCAAAGTGGTCAAAGTGGTCAATTGAATACGCCTGTGAATGGCATTAATACAATCTTAAAAATCAAATCGGTTTTTTAAGACTAGTTTAGGTTAGATTAAGGGCACTGAAATTTGGTTAAGAAATGCCGGGAGGCTTTTTACTCCACGACCAAATCTTAGTTGCAGTGAGGCCTAAAATTACAGGTATTTTGGATACTTGAAAAAATACCTAAAAGTAAATTTTTCAAATGAAACACCCTGTATATCATTACACTGACTTGAAAAGGTGCCGAAAGCTGAAATGTATATTTGTGTATACGATGCCAGCCGTGCCTATACTTACCTAACTAGTCAATTTTATGATAAGTATATCGGAATTGGCCTCCGAGATCACACGATCTAATCCATTAGATTTTTACCTGTATGTAATGGTTTACCTTTGGAACTAAAAAATGAAAGCCGACAAAATATATTTTTATTAAAACGACATATTTTTGGTACATAAATAGGGAACAGGTATATTTATATACCGGGTGTTGCATCGTCGAGCGGGACATAGGAAATCCCATGTAATTTTAAATGGGGTCAATTATTGGCTTCCCTAATTATTTTAGAGAAAAATTCTATTTAGGTTTATTAAAGAGCACTAAAACCCACATTCAAAAGAATAACTTTAGATATTTTTGATGAGCCCGTTTACGGGTTATCGCCGATTTCTTTTTAACTATTTCTCCTTTTTATGGCCCCGTATTTGCGGGCACCAGTCAAGGTAAAAGATGACTGTCAAATAAAGTTGTCATTTTGAGGAATATTTGAACATCTTCTTAAATCCTAAAGTTCTAACAATTTAATAGTACCTACCTATTAATTAGTAAAATATTGAAACATGTAAAATGTCATAATTAACCTTGTAATTGGATACTTTATTTTGGTTTTATTCAGATTAATTTGTACTCATAAATACACCTTTAATATTTTCGATGTACGAGTTTTTATAACAATAAAGCACACATTTCAAAATGACAACTTTATTTGACAGTCATCTTTTACCTTGACTGGTGCCCGCAAATACGGGGTCATAAAAAGGAGAAATAGTTAAAAAGAAATCGGCGATAACCCGTAAACGGGCTCATCAAAAATATCTAAAGTTATTCTTTTGAATGTGGGTTTTAGTGCTCTTTAATAAACCTAAATAGAATTTTTCTCTAAAATAATTAGGGAAGCCAATAATTGACCCCATTTAAAATTACATGGGATTTCCTATGTCCCGCTCGACGATGCAACACCCGGTGTATAGAAACAATGGTAGTTGCTAACTATGCTATTATTATAAGCAATAAGCAATCATTACCAATGCTTTGTTTAGAAGTTCACCTTAATTTGTATTTTATTAGCATTAATATGTAAACCAATATTGTTATCAATTATTTTCTGAATAATAGATAGGTTCTGTACTGAAAGATCTTAAGGGAAAATTAGGATATTATGTAAACAATCGAAAAGAAAACATATTACTTTCAATTAGCTAAATCGATCCGAAGTCGTCAATTGGATAAGGCTATCACTACAACCCCGCAGGATCAAATACAATATTTTAAATTGTCTTAAACCAGAGGTGTGTTTAACCAATGTTCATTTATATTTTTTAGGTTGAACAACATAGACTATATGAATCAAACGAAGAGGAAACCTATCGGTTTAAAATTTTTCAGAAAAATCTTGAGGAAATTCGGCAACATAACGCAAAATATGATAAAGGCGAGACATCTTTCAAGAAGGGCATTAATAACTTTACCGATTTAACTGCTGACGAATTTAAAGCACGGTTTGGGCATGGAATTTTACCACCAAAAGAAAAAGAGGTTTATTATGAATAAATGTATCGCTTTGCCTTTTTATTGATATTTTGAAATTATAGAAATTGGATGAATGGAAACTTAGTTAAGCAAATAGAATAGAAATATATTGTGTATCGCATCTTTTTAAATAAATAGGAAGTAGGCTTCAAAGTGAGAGTTTTTTTTAAGATCAGAGAAGCTGATGTCAAAAATGTCGCAATAAGGTGTGTTCGTTGGCCAAGTGTAGAACTGTGCAAGCTGTTCGTTTAAAGGCAATGAGTGTAAAAAGTGCTTCGATCGCGCATTAATTTAGAACTGCCTAATAATGGCTCTAGTAGTAGCATTCGCCATTTCTACTAGTACTAGAACTTTCATTTTAAAATCGTAGTTTAGTGAAAGTAAATTTATATGTATAGGTTATAGTTCACTTTATTTTATTATGTTAGCAGCGTGTACGTCATCAAAAAATTATGTTTGTTTTAATTTCCATAAAATAATCATTTGTATGTAATTCAAATATACTACTTAAAATAATTAAACGAATGCATATCACTGTATATTGTATACCCTGTAACATATGTCCCGTTGATTTTCCCCTTTACAGTGCAAATTATAATCGCTCTTAAAGCGGATAATATGTTTTGGTAAATTTGGCAACTCACGCCGAAATCAAGCAATCAGCGGGGATATCTGTCCCTTACTAATGAATTTGTCTCTTTTTATCGTTTATGATATTAAATTAGTGGGGATACAAAGCACATCTTCACAACTCCAAAAATTTTACAGGCATTGCCGGAGTTTAAAATTATATTTAATTTATAATTAGTCATATTTAAACACTGATGTTTGTAAAATGAATAAATATATAAAAGGTACAGTTATTCATAGTCAAGCTAGGGCAGTAATTGCCAATAAATCAGTAGGTATTTGTTTTTATATTTTATGCAATTCCAGACTAAAATAATTTAAAAAAAAATTATTACGCACGCCAATACTGCCACCGTTATAGCGACTCATTTTATGCATTTTACCACCCTGACTCCTCAGGCGTTGTAGCTCTAGAACCGTGTTGCGAACTATAACCACGACAGCAAGCCTGTCGACGTATTCTACTCCAGTTAAAGAAGGTAAAAGCATCCCAATATGAACTTACAATTTCCGAGAGCCGCTTTTTATACTGTAATCGACTGAACTACTCCTTGACGAAGAAAAGGCAACTGTTTTAATTAAACTGGATTGTTCTTGAAGACTTCACTTCAATCGCTCAGATAGTTTTTCAGATTTCTTCATAGCAGCGTTCTTTTAAAAAGCAAGGTGGTAATCAATCCCATGGATATAGTCAGGTCGCCTTATTTTCAACATTTTTAAAGCATTTGCATGTGATATATCAAATAAGTCGTAAAGTCTTTCCACAAAATGTGTTTTTTTTTTCTTTTGATCGAGGCCTTTTAGCTCACTTTTGTAGTGCCCTCTGAATGCAGCTTCTCACGCTTCTCGATACAGTGGTCGTCCCTATATTAGGTGTCGGAATGCGAGACTTATTCCAAGAAAATAGAAACTTCTTTAATTATTCATGTGACACCTTCACGTAGACTCAGCTTCACTTCACGCATGTTATAAAATGGCACGAGTAATGTTTGCCCAGCTGAAATAAAATTATCCAACGAATTTAATTGAATTTTAAGGGACAAAAACATTTAAAAACAAATTAAAATTGACAGATCAAAACGATGACTTTGACATCAATGGATACCTCTCCAAATATCTTTTGTCTCTGTCTTGCACGTTACTTTCAATTAGAGACGTGAACCTTTTGTGCAACCCCGGAGACGCTCTATTATGTTTTCATTCACTTTTAACGCTATGATAAGGTGTTGTAGATCACGTTCTCTCTTGATCGTTGATCCATAATAAATGCTCATTAAATATGCAAAACGCATCCCCGGTATGCGAAGAACAATTTAAACACCATCCCTTAAAATCTATTGTGTTTACATTAAAGGATCCAAATAATGAGCATTCTTTAGGTAGGACCACCCTGAATTTATTACAAGCTATTGTTATATTTGAGGATTTACCATTGTTATTGGGAAAATCCCTTAGCCAGGAGAGTGTATTGGGGAAGTTTTTAAATTAAAAATCTTAAACATGCCTATATATTCTCCTAAAATTGTATTATATTATGTTCGTAGGTATTTATAACATATGAAAACATTTAAAAAATCGTATTAACTAATAAATAACAATGGGTGGTACTACTTTACATAATATAATTACAAAATCAAGATATAATATAGAATCTTACAAACAAAGCATTTTTAAAAATCGAATAATACTTTGTCGTTATGGCTTAGTCATAGTCCGATTCGACATCTGTCTTTATTTGAGTACATATAAGTTTGATCGGGTTTAATTCGCAGTCGCAAGAAGGGAGTCTGAGCACAGATATTCCTCGTAGCTTTGCCATTTCATCGACTACATATTTTTTTAATGCATTTTTATGTAAATTGGCTAGTACCAATAGTTCTTTTTTTAAGGAATCTAATGAAAATCCTATTTGTCTTAAACTTCCAGCCATTCTGTTATTTCACTTTTACGTCACGCACTTGTCGGTAATTTTCCGTCAGCCTAGAGGGTTAACTTGCATTATCCAATACAATTATTGCTGTGATTATTGCATCTTTGGATTGGAATATCAGTAGACCACATTTAACGAAGCCTTCAGAACTTCCAATATAGGTTATGACAAGTCGATGTCCTTTCCAGGTGGTCTTAATCCTGTGGACAATCCTTCCAAAAAAGCTTGCATTGAACTTTTAATATTTTCATCCTGTCAAAATTTAGTCACAGCGTGGCCTTCATTTATTCATGTTTCGTCTAGGTAAAATATTTTTTTGTTTTCTTCTCTGGCTTTTCGGATGCTCCTTACATAGGCATCGTAACTATAGATCCGACACGCCATTCATAAATGCTATAAAATTGTGATGCCAAAATAGTTTGTGGGCGAGACGCTGTGAGGAGCTAGGTGGGGCCGAGAGTGGGGATTACGCTGACTTTACATATGCATGCGACAAAACTCCAGGAAAACAACATCCGCTTTGCCGAGTATTGTCGAGTCGATGCGGTTGGCCACGAAAATGATGAAATCTGGGCGGATCCGTTATTGCTGCGTTGTCATACTACAGATTTTTTACAAGGTTTTAGGCAATGTTATATATTTCCCACATCATGTTAATCTAGTTAATCATAGAAGTTAATACTTTTAACAGAGTAAGCCCAGAGAACTACGTTTTCTGTGGCGTAAGTCTGGCAAACCAAGTGGAGGGGAGCAGCTTGTATGTTGATTTACTTTACACTGGAATACAATGATGACATCACGTTTATTTGTTATTGTTCGGTCTAATAGTTACGATGTCTATGGCTCCTTAAGTAATTTCTTCTCCAACAGACGATATCGCTTCTGTCTATTAAAATCGATTGCATATTATGTTTTTCCACCAAAAACCCATTTTTTTGTAATAATTTCCAAAGCGTATTTCTGCACATAAATGGAATGGATAGTCCTGGTCTTCTCGGATTGAGGACAAAACTTTGTCCGGCGTGGAAATTTCTTTTTTTTTAAAGAAATTATGAACTTTTCGCCTTAGTCTCTGCATTTAAACGTCATCCAGCTCAAGTTTTGGTCGTCTTGGAGAAGTTTTTGGAGGTTTGACGCCAACACTCTTTTCTTCTTTTAAAAGTTTATATATTATACCGGGTGACAATGGAACTACTACCAGGCTGGCGTTTCAAAACGACTTTAGATAAAAATTTGAAATTTTGGTCGACGTCTGGGTTAAGTAATGTGCATATTTTAAGCAAAAAAACAAATGACAATCACTTCCGGTTTCACCGGAAACGATTAAAATTTTGATATTTTAAATTGCAACCCCCGTATATTTTTGCATATTTGAATGCTGCAAAAAATTCTAAACATTTTTTAGGTAGCATGTCCATACCTAAACTTAACAGATTTTGACTTATGGGGCTTTAAAGTTTGAACTACCTATTTTAACATTTAATTCATTTTTCAAAAAAAACGAAGAGCGCTACGACCAAAACAAACGGTGCAATTCGTACTTCATTAAAGGCACTCTAGGATAGTAGAATAAAAAAACTGATGCTAGCAATTTTAAAAAATCGATATTTTCGACAAGACGTTTTTCAGTTTTTGATCCATTTTTGTATGAAAACGGTTTAACTTACAACCATAGGACTTTCACTACCCTATCTTACTTTTTTATCTTCTATCCATTTATATATTCTCAGTTTTCATTTTCAAACAACGGATATTATTTAATAACTCGCAAATGCAAACGTTTCAAAACTACAAACAAATACTTTATTATACAAAGGTGTACACATGATTAATATTAATTAGCTAATAATAAAAGAAATGAAAAAAACGAACCTAATCATAATGAAGATTTTCAAAAACCCGACCTTCTTGTTCAATACAGGTCTCACACTTTTCAACAATTTTCCGTAATACATTTTCTTTTTGAGGTATACTAATATCATTAATAGCCCTAATAATTCGAGTTCTTAAAATGTCCAAATTTTCAGGTGGAGTTAAATAGACTTTTTCTTTGATATGACCCCAGAAGAAAAAATCTAGGGGCATCAAATCTGGCGAACGTGCTGGCCACCTTACAGGGCCATTGTTCCTATCCATCGGTCCCCAAACCTGTCATTTAAATAATTTACACAAATCCTAGCATTATGAGCCGGCGCACCATCTTGTTAAAAGTAAATGTTGGGAATTTGTGCAAGAGGTAAATTGTCCAGAAAATCGTTGACTGTTGTTTACAAAAAGTTCAAATAAGTTTGCGCTCTAAGGTGCTCATTAAAAAATATTGGACCCACAACTGTCGTTCCTAAAACACCTAGCCACACATTAACACCGAAGCGTTCTTGAAATGATCCTTCTCTAAATAGATGGTGATTTTTATTTGCCCAATATCTTACATTGTTCCTGTTGAACATTCCCAGATTCGTGAAGCGAGACTCATCAGAAAATAATATCAATCTATAAAAGTTATTATTATGGTTATGATTTTCCATAAACCATCGGCAATATTGAACTCGCCGAGCAAAGTCGTTAACACCCAAGTGTTGGTGGATTTGGTATTTGTAAGGCTTGTACTTATGTTTCTTCAAAATTTTTCTTGCACTTTCTCTGTTAACTCCAACTTCATTTTCAATTTGGCGAGTAGAAATATTTGGATCAGCATTCACACATGCCAGAACGTTTATTTCTGCTTCTTCGCTAATAATAAAATTTTCTTCATTTTAATTTTGGGGAACTGTTTTCAAATGTTGTACCAGCCACGGAAAATAAGCATAGCAGGGTTGGTTTCTGTCGGGGTATCGTTCTGCGTGGAGTGTTTGAGCCTGCCTTTTATTTTGCAAGCACTCGCCATAAACGAGAAACATATCTATTTGTTCGGCTCTTGTAAAAATTACCATTTGAAACAGATTACAAAGAACTACGCCAAAAAAAATCACGAAATAAAAAACGATAATTTACAAGAATTTCCAACAATCTGCAAAACACACTAGGTGATAAAAAATAACTGACATAGGTAATATAATTGTTTCTAAAAACCATAGCAACCTGTGTCATGGCTAATATGATTATTTTAATTTTAGTAAAAAGAGCATAAAACGTCCAGCTGGTTCAAAAATAATATCCGTTGTTTCAAAATGAAAACTGAGAATATAAATGGATAGAAGATAAAAAGTAAGATTGGGTAGTGAAAGTCCTATGGTTGTAAGTTAAACCGTTTTCATACAAAAATGGATCAAAAACTGAAAAACGTCTTGTCAAAATATCGATTTTTTAAAATTGCTAGCATCAGTTTTTTTATTCTACTATCCTAGAGTGCCTTTAATGAAGTACGAATTGCACCGTTTGTTTTGGTCGTAGCGCTCTTCGTTTTTTTGGAAAAATGAATTAAATGTTAAAATAGTTCCAACTTTAAAGCCCTATAAGTCAAAATCTGTTAAGTTTAGGTATACGACATGCTACATAAAAAATGTTTAGAATTTTTCGCAGCATTCAAATATGCAAAAATACACGGGGGTTGCAATTTGAAATATCAAAATTTTAATCGTTTCCGGTGAAACCGGAAGTGATTGTAATTTGTTTTTTTGCTTAAAATATGCACATTACTTAACCCAGACGTCGACCAAAATTTCAAATCTTTATCTAAAGTCGTTTTGAAACGCCAGCCTGGGTAGTAGTTCCATTGTCACCCGTATATATAATAATAATAATAATAATAAAGTTTATTCAAAATATTTACATAAATACAATGCATTTTAATATATTTTACATTAAAAATAAACTTAGGAATAAAACCCCTGAAGGTTAACTTGTATAGGGGTTAATTTTATTAAAATATTTGGTTAATATATTATTATGTAAATAATTGAGGATAACATTTTTATAAATTTATTTAATATTATTTAGATTTGGTATTAATATATTAATATATTAATACCTATTTAATAATTATAGCATTTCTAAAATATTATCTAAACTATTTTTATTTAATAACCACCATTTAATTTCTTTTTTATATAATTTAAATGATTTTATTTTTTTAATATTATTTATTAGACAATCGAATATGTATAAACTTAAAATTTTGAAACTTTTTTGTCCAATAGATTTATTTATTTTTGGTTTAATAGAAATTTCATTTTTAAATCTTGTATTATAATTATGCTCTTTAAATTCAATGTTATTTTTATTTTTAAAAATATATATTAAAATATTATAAAAGTAAATTTGTCTCACATCCATTTTTTTTGTTTCTGCATATAATTTTTTTGAAGAGTATAAATAATCTTTATCATAAATAATTTTTAAAAACCTTTTTTGTAATATTTCTAAACTTTTTACTAAATTTCTATTTATTCCCCCCCAACCTAAAATACCATAATTTATATGAGTTTTGACTAATGCATAATATAATATTTCTAGATTTTTTATATTTAAAATTTTTTTTATATTTTTAAATATTGGCAATGTGCTTCTTAATTTTTTAATTAAATTTTCTATATGAAAATTCCAGTTTAATTTATTATCAATAATTATTCCCAAATATTTGATATTATTAGTTTTCATTATTTGAATATCATTATTTATATTTATATTTTTAAAATCATTTATTTTTGATGTAAAAGGAATATATTTTGTTTTATCAAAATTAATTGTTAATAAATTTTTATCAAACCAATTTTTTATAATTTCGAAGTCTTTTTTTATTTTCTTATGTAAATTTTCCCAAGATATGTCGTTGTAAAAAATAACAGTATCATCTGCAAAACTATGAATTTCTCCGTCACATTTTATATTAAATAAATCATTAATATAAATATTAAAAAATAAAGGTCCTAAAATTGTGCCTTGTGGTACACCATATTTAAAATATTTTGAATAACTTATTTTTTCATTTATTTTTACATAATTTGGACGATCTTTAAGGTAATTTTTTATTAATTTTAGTTGATTTCCCCTAAAACCAATATTTTCTAATTTGTTTACCAAAATGGTATGACTAACTGTATCAAATGCTTTTGCCAAATCTAAAAATATACAAATACATGATTTTTTATTATCCATGGTGTTATATAATTTTTCTGTTAAATAGCATATGGCATCTTCAGCTGATTTATTTTTTTGAAATCCAAATTGTTTATCTGAAATGAAATTTAATTTTTTTAGATATTCATCTATTCTTTCTTTTAAAATTTTTTCAAAAATTTTTGCTAATGAAGATAATAATGTTATTGGTCTATAATTACACGTTTTGTTTAATTCTCCATTTTTAAAAATAGGTTTAATCAGACCTACTTTAAAAGCTTCTGGATATATACTAGTTTCAAAAATATTATTTATTAAGTATGTAATTGGTTTAGAAATATTATGTTTAATAGATTTTAAAATTTCAGAGGTTATTCCATCCATACCAGGAGATTTTTTTGGTTTTAAGCTATCAATAATATCTTCAACTTCATGATAATTAGTTTCCTTTAAGAAAAATGATGTCATATTGTTATTTTTATCATTTAAATTATTTAAGAATAATGTATTTTTATTTTTTATTTTATTTGCTAATTTTTCACCCACTTCTGAAAAATAATCAATAAAAGTATTTGCCATAATTTTTTCATCATTTATTATATTATGCTCATCAATTTTTATTTCTTTTATGTTTTGATTTTTTTGTTTTTTACCACAAATATTTTTAATAGTTTTCCATAGATTTATATTTGAGTATTTAGAATTATCAATTTTTGATTTATAAAATTTAATTTTTTGTTCTCTTATTAATTTGTTTAATTTATTTTTGTAAATTTTATATTGGTATAGTAATATATGATTATTACTATTTTTTTTAAATTTTTTATAAAGTTCATTTTTTTTATTTATAGAATTCAATAAACCATTTGTAATCCATTCTTTTCTTTTTTTAATTTTAATTTTAACTTTAGATGTACATTTTTCAACATTTTTTTTAATTTCTGTTATTAAAATATTAGCTAAATTATTTGTTTCTAGAATTGAATAATAGTTTGTCCAATTTATTTTACTCATATTTTGATTTAGTTGTGAATAATTAATATATGTTTTAAATATTATAGAATTTTTTTGAATATTTTCATTATCAAGATTTTTTTGTAAAATTATTGGATAATGATCTGTTATTTGATATTTGAAAATCATTGATTTAAAATTATTTAAACTTTCTGCTGTTTTAATAAATATATGATCTATACAAGAACTTTCATTTTTAAATTCTCTAGTATTTCCATTTATAAAAGATATAAAACCGTATTCACTTAAGATATTTAAATATTCATTACTATCATTAGAATTTGAAAATATATTAATATTTATATCTCCAATTAAAATTACTGTCTCGTTATTGCAATTATTTTTAATTTTGTCAAAAAATAATTTAAGATCTAAAATAAAATCTGAAGTAGAAATTGATGGAGGTTTATATAAACTTATAATATTGATTTTTTCGTTTTTGAAAGTTACTTTAATAAATACTATTTTTATTTTACCTAAAGATATAATATCAAAAAAGTAATTTTGATCATCTTTAATATAAACTATAACACCGTCGTTCTGATTTATATTACCATTATTATAAATTAGTTTATAATTTGGTAATTCAAATAAATCAGTATTGTAAATTTTCCATGTTTCTGTAAAAATAATTATATCAAAATCATGATTAAGTTGATATAAAAATAGTTTAGTTTCATCAAAATTTTTTGAAATGCTTCTGATATTATTATGATATATAGAAAAATTATTTAATGATTTTAATTTTAATCTGTTAAATTCATTTTTATCCTCTATTATAGTAGTTTCAATATTTTTTAAGTCAAAATCTGATAAACTTTCTGTCATTTAAAGAATTTTAAAAACATTATTTAAATATGAAATTTTTCTAATAATTCTTAGTAATGTTTAGTATCTATTCAAATTTATCAACTGTTTCAATGTTTCTTCTGTATTAATATTTATAACTCTTTCTTGTTCATTTTTTCTTACAAAAATTTTCCCATTCTTAATCCAAATATATTTAAAACCTTTTTTCTTTAATTCTTTAGTCTTTCCAAATAAATATTTCATTTTTTGAGTTAATTCTTCATTGATATATATAATATTTTTATTTCCTTTTAAATTAAGTTTTTCTGTTGTTAATTTTCCATTATTCTTAAAATATTGTTTTGACTTCTCCAAAATCTGTTTTTTAATATCTTCATTTTTTAATTTTATTTTAAATATATTTTCATTTTTATTTTCCATTCTTTTAATTTCTAGTATGTCTTCTTTTTCTGTCTTTATTCCAATTTGATTAAAAATGTTTCTTGTTATTTCCTTATCATCAATATTTGATTTTTCCGGTACACCTTTAATTTCAATATTATTTTTTAAAGAAATTTGGGATTTAAAATCTTTTTCTTGTTCAATATTTTTTATTTCTTTTTGTAAATTTTCTACATGCTGTTTTAAACATATATTTTCTTTCTTTAATTCATCTTGATTTTTACTAAGTTCCTTCAATGCTTTTGAGAAATTTTTATTTTCTTGATATATTATGTCATATTTTTCAGAAATAAAATTTATTGATTTTTCTATTTCTTTAATATAATTTTCTAAATTAGTAGGTTTGATTTTACATTTGTCACATACCCATTTTAATCCTTTGTTCTTTTCAATCAATTGGTCTAATAATTTAACATTTTTTGATTTTAAACATTTCATATGATACCAATTTTTACAATCGCCATTGCATTGTACATACTTTTGATTTTGATTGATATTTTGTTTGCAATCTTCACAAACCTTTAAATTTGACGATCCCGCTTCCTTTTTATCTTCTGGACTAATTTTAAAGTTTTTAATTTTTTCCATGCATTTATTTTGGCTTGCTCTTACTGGATATTTCAATGGTAAATACTCTTCTTCGTCATCTGATTGATTTTTCAGGTGTACTATATTTGACTCTCCATCATTTTGAACTTGACTGGTAATTTTTCGCATACTTTTTCTTGTCATTATGACACAAAATACAAAATGTCTAAAAAATTATTTCACAATATTTCAATTAAATTTCCTTTCTTCACTGTACTCCTTTTGTACTTCAATGTTTTCCAACAAAATGTTATCTTCTAAATCTTATTTGACCACTTTAAAAAAATTTATTTTATTTCTTCGTTTATAAATCAGTAAATAAAATTGTAAAAATTCAATATACAGTGTTACTATACAGGTAGATAATGATAATAATAGAGAACCGCGATCGTTTACTATTTTGGGGAACAATATTTAAGCATATATAAAAAATATGCATCATTACGCCCAGAAGGCATTAATGAAAAAAGATTATTTTTAAAATTTGTAAATGGTCGCTGTGGTCGCATGGTAATGGGAATTTATAAGATAAGTACTGTTCCTAAGGCAGCTGCAGTTTTCTTAAAATTACCTAATGCCACAGAATATACCCCAGTAAACACAAGGAGAACATTCACATTCTTAGAATGTTCTCTAATATGTCCATAAAGTGATAAACATTCTTAGTATATTCAGAGCACGCATATTCTTTTCATGATATTCTTAGAATATTCTAGAAATGTTCAAATTAAATGTACTTTCGCAGTATATAAATAGAATATCCTTGGAACTATTCTTGTGGAATATTCTTGGAATATTTCTATTAGAATATTCTTTATACATCTATTGCATGAATATTCTTTTCGATAATGTTCTTAGAATGTTCTAGGAATATTCAAAATAAATATACTTTCATAGTATCTAAATAGCATATCCTTGGAAATGTCCTTGCGGAATATTCTTGGAATATTTCTATTAGCATATATTCCATAAACGAATAAATCAGGCCTCTTGCCTAAATCGCGTAACGCATCCTGATTTAAATTTGCCGCGCAAAATGTGTCAAATTTAATTTTGGCTAATCTTACGACGCAATTACGGGAATGTATTTTTTTCTTGTTTTTTTTGTGTAATCGTGCTCCCTTACAAGTCGGGAACTAACAACGGAGTTACCATTTGAATTTGGCGCGTAACTTATTTCAACGTATGTCATTTTCATTTTGACAGTATGACGTTCTCCAATGCCACCATCTTGGTTTGTTTTGTTGGGCGTGGAACCTGTGCTTCGTGATTTTGCTGGGAAACGTCGATTTCCGAATTTCTTGTTAAATTGAATAGATTGCGAAATTTTTGTGAATTGGTTTAAAGCGACTTAAGGGGTAAGTTTAAAAGCTAAAAATATATATGCATGATCTTTCTAAAAATACAATTTTACCCACTGTTTCCATATTCGCCTGTTTTCTCTTGTTAAAATGTATGTTTTTAAAGTGCCAAGCATACATTGACAATACCCAGAAGCAAATAATGGCTAAAAAAACCATCTACACACCTAACCTAAATTTGAGTAAGTCCGGTTTTACAGCAGTGTCACCAGAAGTCGTAGGGTTATCAATCGAGATAACCATTTCCTCGGACTTAGAATTTGTAATGCTTAAAATATGAGCTATGGTGATGTGATATGAAAGAGGCATTGACCCTGTCGACTCTTATATTTGTTTACTTGATAACCTTTAAGTGCTCCAATGATGCTCTCACTCCCTCAGTGTGTCAATATTTTCCTAAAAGTTTATACATCTATTGCATGAATATTCTTTTCGATAATGTTCTTAGAATGTTTGTATGTACAGGGTGTCTCTAAAAGGTCTGTACAAAATCTGAACACATATTCCTGAAGCCAAAATAAGGCGATTTAAAGCAACTTACCTTAGTCCGAAATTGCTCCGTTTCCGAGATACAGGGTGGTAAATTTAAAAAATAAAAATAGAATTTTTTAAAATTAATGAACATTTTTACCCGGGGGTTTTTTGGGATGCGAAACCCGAATACGGACACCTTTTCACTGTGGCCATCAGAGGGCGCTTCACAATGCACTTCTTATGGTTTAGAATGGCCATAACTTTTTTATCAGTGTAGTTTTTTCCTTTTTTTGTTAAGGAACAAATTTGTTGTACATTTTGAAACAAAAAAGGTACTTTTGTGAAAGTCCGCTAAAGTAAGCCGGAATATTTAAATTATTTTGAATAAAAAATTCCGCTATCAGTAAATTTTCGGCAGGAAAAAATATTTCACTTGGGTGAGTTACAGCAAGTTTTGCAAGAAGAATTTGAGTATGGATTTTTTTAAAATTAAATAAGGAACAATTTTATTTTAAAAGTAAATTTAATTAGCATAAACTTTTAGTTATTGTTCAAAATGACCTCCGTTAACATAAGTACAAAGATTAATACGACGTAAAAAGTTTAAATTTACTCTTTGCATCAACTCCGCATCGTTCTTTAATATGTTGACTGCATTTTGAATTCTTCCCCACAATTGCTCTTCATTATTAATCGGTCTGGAGTATACCATCGTTTTTAAAGATCACCATAAAAAATAATCCAACGGAGTCATATCCGGTGAGCGTGGCGGCCACTTTACAGGAGCATCATTTCCTCTACCGATCCATCTGTTTGGATACTGTCGATGCAAATAATTGCGGACATTCGAACTAAAATGTGGTGAAGCACCGTCATGCATAAACCACATATCTCGTCGAAGTTGTAATGGCAAATCTTCTAATAAATCTGGCAGCGTATTTTGTAAATGTTCTAAACAATCCACACCATTTAGTCGTGGCGGTAAAATGACAGGACCAATAATGAAATTGCCAATGATTCCTGCCCACACATTAATTCTAAACTCATGTTGATAATGAGTTACTTTCGCGGCATGCGGGTTTTCATCAGCATAAACATGTTCTTGAAAAAATCATAGGTAAGAGAAAACACCTCGTATGGAAAAGGTTTACTTCAAGCCTTTGAAGATATTTTAAAATAGTCGTTGGGTATTTCGACTTTTTTGTTTTTCAATTTTTTTTCAATTGTCGCATGGACGCTATCGCACTCCATTTGGGTGTGCCCTTTCACCAAGAATTTTTGCTCAACATAAATTTTGTATTGATAAGAAATAGACAACAATGCATTTGATAAAACGGCATTCCTATAGGTCAGCCATCAGAAAATATTATGATAGCTTGCAATCTTTGTTCAAATATTTCTTTTTAATAAAATCAACGATCATTGAAGCAAAGATAGATGCCTGAAGATCTGTTTGTGTTTCATCAAACCAATAGCACGCTGTCTCTTTCGTATCAAGGTCATAAACTGTAAAATTATGGCAAATTAAATTAGTCTTAAAGTATAAACTACTGGCATTAACAACCGGACAAGTTTTTACAGCTTGAAGATCCATCACTATATAGAGCATGACATTCCTGTCTTTGAGCTTTTTCCCTGTCATTTTTCTTTTCTTCTTGTGCTCTATTCTTATTTTTTATGTGGTCCTTATATCTTGTTTCTTCCAAATTTCCAGTTTCAAATTCAACTCAAGGGTCACATCTATCTTTGCGAGGAGAAAATATCCCGATATTCATTTTCTTTACCCAGTAGATCATTGTTTTTCTACTCATCGGTTTCATCTGTTCATTTTTGCAGGCGTCACTGTAAACTTTATACAAATCAGAAAAGCTGGTAAAACTCTGTTCAAGATATTCCTTTTTGGCGCTTTTTCTGCAATAGTGACTTGGAAGTTTCGGTAATTTTTCTAAAAACGTTTTTAGAAACTTAATGTCCTCCGATTCAGTTAACCTGACTGACGACTTACTTCTTTTTTCACTTTTCTCTTCATCTCCACATTTTGAAATGCACTTATGAACGTACCACTCTCCTACACCGAGGGTGTTTAAAAATATGTTCTTACACACTTGCAACTTTTTGTCACCAATATTTAATCTGTAAATATACGAGGATTTTCTTCGAGACTTATCTTTTTCATTAACTGTAATCTTTTTTGTCTCTTCTCTACTGCAGAGTCCTGCTATATAAATTTCTCTTTGCTTCCATTCCAGATTTTTCCAAAAATAATTAAATATTTTTTTTCTGCAACTTTCTTGAAATTTCGCACAATTCCGATCTTTAAATTTCTGACAAATTTTAGCAGTACAAGCAGGCTTCATTGTCCTTCCATTCCGAGGTGTGTTTTGCCGTGTTTTAGTTTGACCTTTCGGCCTAGAAAATCCTGCATAGTCTTCTCCCCTTATTCTTCTTCGCTAATTAGTTATTCTTTAATTTCCAATGTTTTTATTGTTAGTATCCGACATAAAGTCGGCATTGGACTCATTTATTTCTTCATCATCCATGTTATTATTATCTGATGTATTTTGATTTTGATGTGATGTATTTGAATTAGAATTTATGTCACCACACTTCTTCGATTTCCTTAAGTTTCATTTCATTCTCTTCAATTGAATTTGTTGCCTCCAAAATGGTCTTATTCACTGTAAAATTTTCTTCAATGGATACGCCGTGTTCTAATAAACTTGAAAGGTCTCACGACTGTCAGACGACTCGATTGTAAATTCCGCACGAATTTGAGCAAAATCCATATTTTCTGACTTCCTCATATTCGGGCTGTTATTTAAAAATCGTGAACGATTTTCAGAACAGAATTCTTGCGAGGAACTTGAAGCAGGGAAAACACTGTCACTGGTAGAGACAAATTTTTCGGCGACATCCAGATTCGTTATCGTATTGGCTGAAAGGTAAACAGATTCTGAGAGCAGGACATCTTTGCTTACCTCTGAACTCAAAGATTCTTCAACTGAAAGGAAATCTTCAGGATGGCTAGAAATTTGAAATGATAGGAAATTATCGGGACCACATGACTGAGGATGATTAATGACTGCCGTGTCTTTAGAGGAGTAATTTTTAAGTTGGTAACTAGCGTTCTGGCTTAAACTTATAGCTGATGGAATATTGTCAGGCCTACAAGGATTGATATAATCCGATTCCTGTGCGTCACAAGTTGGGGTATTTTCTGGCCGGTAGAAATGATTTGGGACATTGTTGACCTTAGATGTTTGATAATTCGAGGAAATTTTTTCAGACTCATTGTTATCACTTTGGCCGGTATTTATACTAGATTGCTCATATCTGTAATGATGTATTGGTTGAGGTAATTGGTCATTTGCAGATTTGCACATTTCCAAAATCCTCTTTCCTCTAGAAATCATTATTTTCTTTTCTGAATAAATTTTGAAGTTAAAAACTGTAAAAAAAAATGTGAAGTCAATTCCACGTATTTTGGAATAATGAAGAAAATACAACACTTTTAAGAAAAATGCAAAACCTCGTATTTATACAGGTAGAAGAAAATTGCATTTTTAATAGTATATTATTAACCAAGGTTTAGACAGCCATCATTATTGCCCGAGCGGCGAGTTTAAATCACGAGGAGGGAAGCGACGAGGGATTTAAGACGCGAGGGCTATAATAAGCTGTCTAAACCGTGGTTAATATATTATTTTTTCCACTACTACAAACTTTTATATGAAATTTATCTTTATAGTATTAATAATTATAAAAAATTATAGGTAGGTATAAGTATATTTTTTAATCAAGTTACCTGCGCTTTGGAATTGGCAAAATATTTTGTTGTTTTGTCAGGTGGCTTTGTCAATGTCAATTTGTGTTCATTTGTGTCATTAGATTTCACGAGTTTTGCGTTTTTTTTTTTTAAATGAGCGAAGAAAATGTTAGTGATAATATTATGTGTACACCTCCCGAATTAAGGATGGAAGCAGAAAAAATGTCGATTGTATCGATATTTTACAATATCAAGTAATCTAATATGTATTGATAATTATCTGGTTGCCTAACCACAATGAATTGATGTTGTAGAATTAAAAAATCAAGTTACCTGCGTTCAAACAAAATTCGGTTAAGGTCAAAGATCGGTCAATAATGGATTTCAATGGCTTATTATTGACCATGGTCAATAATGACTTATAAGGTAGAGAAAAACTATTTCTAGCGTTAATAATCGGTCAATAATGGCGATGTTATAGGTTAGTAGTGGAAAAATACTATTAAGTTTCCTACATCAATTAAGATGCCAAAATTACATAAGAAATTAGCTATAAAATTAAAGGTATGCTCCATTCCACAATAATTATTCGTTGATTTCTCGACCGCAATAAAATTTAAACCCATCCATAAATAAGTGCCTTCTGAAAGGGTACAGGTCCTGATTACCTACTAATTTCAATAGTTTAGGTTAGCTATTTTCAACAAAATAACAAATATAAGATAATAGGTAAGTATCTTTATTTTAATCATGTAATTAAATAGCTATTAATATTTATACAAAAATACTAATCTACAATATTATAATACCATCTATGCCTAAACTAATTAATAAGGGCCTTACGTTACTAATAATTATGTTATTATATTGGTATATTAGGTAGGTTAATGGCAAATTGCAGGTGTTCAATATAAAGCAGAGTCTTTTCATCTTAGTTCATCAGTCGTTTGGTGTTTGTCAAGCTGTGCGTTAAAGGTATTTTCGTGTGTGTTATCGAGCATCCAAAATATGTCAGATCTGTGTGAAACTTCAGATAATATTGCTTCCGGAAGTTATGGTGTAACGAAGAAAAACATTTATCACTTGATGCCAAAAACATCATAAAGAACGTTTACTGTACCCTTTTAGAAAAAGGGTATGACCGGAGTGCAAGTTTTCGTGAAACGAGTATTTTGACCAAATCGACCATTAACGACAGTAAAAGATATAATGACCAAACCCATCCATCCAATAATTAATAGTAACTTAAGGCCCTTAATAATTAGTTTAGACATAGATGAAGACGATAGTGATAGTGAAACAGAGCTAAATATAGAGTAGGTTAAGTTAAATATTGTATTATTATAATATTGTAGATTAGTATTTTTTGTATAATTAATAGCTATTTAATCACATGATTAAAATAAAGATACTTACCTATTATTTTATATTTGTTGTTTTGTTGAAAATAACTAACCTAAACTATTGAAATTAGTAGGAAATCAGGACCTGTACCCTTTCAAAAGGTCCGGTTGTGTAGGCGCAACAGATATTTATCAGGCAGCTTATTTATGGTTGTGATTACGACTGAGGGTTGTCATTTAAATTTTATTGCAGTCGAGAAATCAACGAATAATTGTGGAATGGAGCATACTTACTGTGAAACGCTCTTAGTGACCATTTTTTTGGAAGATACGTGGTATTGCAAAGTTTAACCTTGAATTAATAAATGTTGGGATCACTAAGCCTATATTTTGTGGTTGGAAACAACGCGTTAGGCGTTTTTCTTTGGGGAACCATCAAAATCCGGTATTCATAAAAATTGGAAGATACGTGGTCTTGCATTTCCACCGTCGTTATATTAGGGAGCATCTGACAAAGTTTAAACAATTAGTGTCTTTTAGTTTTCTTTAATACGGTCAAAATAAAATGGATAGAAGGCGACACGGTACACCCCGCATTAAAAACTTACTGCATCGGCCGCTGGCCGCTAGTTTTTTGGTTGGTATTTTTAATGGAAATATGATCTACCTCATTTTTTAGCATTTCGTTGCCGAATATAGTAACGGATGATTTTGTAAGATTCATTTTTAGTTTATGCAAAGAAACTTATAGCTACAAGTTTCTTTGGTTTATGGTAATTGGAAGTCTCAATTTTGTATGTCTATTAGTGTTATAATAGAACCTAGATCTAAAGTATGAAATTAATAATAAATCTGGGTATCATCAGCGTATAAAATGGTAGGTAGTCGCAATGGTTCATGGAATTTGAACGTGTAAAGTAAGTAGTTACATCGAGAGATTCAGAAGAGCAACCCCCGATTCTTACATTTTGAGCCCTATTAATTAAAAATGAGAGCTTAATAGCAATATCCCCAAGCCCATATGCAAAATTGAAAGGAAGATTGTGTGGTTAATTAAGCCATACGTATTAGTACTATATATGGCGCTTTGTCCATTTAACCAATGTAAACGAAGTAAAGCCAAGGTTCCTTGTCTGGTCAGGGTCATTTCGCACAGTGCACATGCGCGAGAAAACATATGTAACGCTCCTGCTGTGGTTCGTAATGCCGAACAATCTTGTCGGCCTGTACTTTCTTGAGACGGATAATTCTCGAGCGCCACTCTGTTGCTTTAGGGTGTAACAGAGAACCACCAGACCTATAGGTAGCTTTTACACAGTTGGAGAAACGGTACTCCAGGGGTCTATGCGCCCACTATAGCCGTTTCGCCTATTTAATAAATAATCACACAGAATACGGGTTTGTTCTAAACAATTTATTAACTAATAGAATTTATTATTTTCGGGCTGACGTTTACTATACAGAAGCTAGGACTATGCTATTTAAAATATACGGTTTTTAGAGGGGGTGCGGCGGTTCCACATTTTATGTGAACAAGCTACTACGGGAGGGTGTAGAGCAGACAGGTACGATAGGGCAAACTATGCGTGCAAGAAAGCAGGGTGTCTAGCGGGATTAAAGCAACGGGTAAAAAAGGAAAAAGGCTCCAGCGGTCATAAGGGGCTGTCACAGACATACGGACTGCTACCATCGTGGCAAGGAAACGGAATAACTTCGCTCGCCAGAGAACACCACATTCCTCACACATTCGGTCATTCTTAGTTTCGGCGAATCGGTAACCGGGGCAGTAATGGGCGTAAAAACACACCAAGAGGCTCCGGTGATCGACACAGGGTAGTTACCCCCGACAGGCTACAGTACGCGTAAAAACGCTATAGTGCAGTCAGTCGGCGGCTAGTCCCCACAATATTCATCCTGCGGTTCATTCACTTTCGCTCTATTACGGGAGGCGATTACAATGAGCGTAAACACACTTCAAAGTAGCCGGTCTCCCGAAACGGGTTTTGTTAAATATCGAAAGTGTATACAGCGTGAAAACACATATATACCCTTCCGATAGTCGGCAGCCCTTCGGTCACTCGGTTTCGGTCTTCCCTGTTGGCTTTCCGAAGAATGCTGAACGTTCTTCGGAAAACTTTTAAGTTGGTACAGGATCAGCGTGAGAACACATGACCATATACGTCTCTTTTTCAACAGAACCTAACACTCTTTTCTCTGGCGAGGAGACAATTACATCCCTCCACGGTGCTAACAGGTATACTTACTTGTACAGTCAAATCGGTGGCTCGTAGCGGAAAATTTACACGACGGTGGATATTTAAATTATTTAGGCAAGGGCTCAGTGAAACGTCTCGGTTAAGCCGGGTCTCGGTGAGAAGTGTCTTCCACGACGTTCTCAACGTCCGGAGCAAGGTTCGCGTTCTCCCACCAGTACTACGGTACTCTGGGGGATTGCGCCTTTTGATTGGCTGTGCATGGTCGCACTGCGGAATGGTTTGGCTGAGCTATACTGGGTGCTCTGAGGGAGCCGGTAATTAGCTAGTTCGCTAGTCTAATTATTTAATCGATGTCTTTAATATAAATTATGCGGAATAACTATGAAATATGTTTGATTAAAATGTGACTTCGTCACACATAAATAGACGTTTGTCTTTATGGGAAAAAAATGAGGTTATACTGCTTTTCTGACTTTGACAACAGGACAGAAATTTGTAAACAAACATTAAAGTTCTTGCTTTGTTTGGGATTTTGTATATTTTGATCCAAGATTTTGATTATGAAAAGAAAAAGAACGCAGGTAAATGTATTAATGAAAATTTTATTAAATATTTAACCATTATTTTTAACGTCAAAAGGTAAAATAAGTAGAGGAAAGTCGCCTATTATGGGGTACCATTTTATTGTCTGCAATTTTTTCTTCTAATTTTTTTTTATATTTCATTTCAGCAATATTGGTTCGTTATTATGCAAGCAAGATAATATTAGATTAAAAGAAATTTAGAACGTTATCGTTTTTGTAAAACAAAAATAATTTAAAAATGCTGTGTCTACCCCATATTAGGCTACCAGGTAGCCTATTATGGGGTCCTGGTACGCCTTATATGGGGTACCTGAAAAAGTTATCTGGTGCAAGTGTTTAGTACAAAAAAAAAACAGAAAAATAAAACGTACTTAAAACTTTTAAGTTTTATTGATATAAGAAAAAATTATACAAATGTAAACAAGTTATAAAAACCTAAATGTGGTGGAAAGATTCACTTAAACAAATATCTTAATAGAAACTTTTAAGAATATATATACAAAATTAAAAGCTTTTATAGAAGTCGCAAATATACTTCGGCGTGTCATTTCCCGCACATTTGACATGGGCCCATTCCAAACATCCTTGACACTGAACCCACTCATCTCCACTTTTATCATCCTTGAATATAAGGTGACAAAACATGCATTCTGATTGAATGTCACCGAACTCAGAGTCGTCTGATTCTTGAAAATGCAATTCGATATGTGAATCAGATGATGAGTCCTTTTTAACAGTCTGTTTCTTGGATTTTTTATTTTTATTATCATTTTTGTCTCTATTTTTGCCTTTGTTTGATACCGACCTTTGTTCGCTCAAAACTTTTCTTTTTGACGTTTTAGGAACAATAATTGTTTTCTTTTTGAGAACCTTTTTCCAGTTCACTTTTGTAGGGTGTACTAGTAACCACAACGCACTTGCCCCCTCTGCGGCTTATGTTTGGAATAGGCAATATGTTGCTAAGTAAAATCAGTATTTTAATAGGAGTGTTTGGTGGAATGATGTGGAGCATCTCCTGAAAATTACACTTTGAAGTGCTTGGAATGGCATGATCTGCAACTAATTTTGACTTAGTAGAGAGAGCACTATCCAAAGTATTTGTCGTCGAGGTGCTCGGTATTGAATCATTAGGTATTCCTTGCATTACAATCACCAATATTTTCCTCGGAATTTTCATGTGAACTCTTATTAACAAAATCGTAATCTCGGAATGTATTTCGGTTTACCCTCGGGTTTACCGGAAACATTCCCGTCTTTTTAAAGCCATTACTTGCATTCCACATTCGTATTATTAGCCTATGCATAACGAATAGCCAAGACTTACCTTGTATTTAAAAAAATCGCTTAAATAGGCACCGCCTAAAACTTTTACGACCATTAAAACGTACAAACGAAAATGACGGAACAGCTAATTGGTGCATGGCTTTAATATTAAATAGAAATCAATACAAGCCTGGTAGGTCTACTTTGGCTATTGAAACATAGATGTCTCTATTTTGGTTGCCGAGATATATGCCTACCCCACATTAGGAACATACCCCATAATAGGCGACTTTCCTCTATAGGTTTTTGGAGGATACTTTGAAGTACATGCGATTTTCGGTAAAAATAGCCAGGGAAGTACCTAATTATATCAACAGCGGCAGAGGAAATTATAATTTTTAAAAAATGGACTACCTAATTATTGTTTCCTTACGAAATTAACGAAAGTAAAAAAAGAAAGAAAAAAGAACCATCCCGTCCGGGTACATACCTGTGGAACGATAAATCTTTGATCAGGTTCACAGGTTCTTACAAATCTTACACCTGTTGCAAGTAATCTAAAATATTCCGTTTTGCCTCGACATCGTCACAAAATTATCACAATTCACACACGCAATCAAAATTTGCAGGAAAGTAAAAATAAACAGTACACAAAAGTCGTTGGCAATAATAAAAAGTAATAAAAACATAACTCGCAACAAGGAGCTGTTAACCAAATCAAGATTTGCTAGAGATTTCGAGATTATGTCGAGTAAAAATGCGACGTTGTCAGCCTCCAGTTATATGAAATATTTATTTGACGCGTTTTAGGTAACATATAGAAACAAATAATTTGAAAACACTTGTTTACCGACTGAATGCTTTTTTTGAAATTTTCTTGCATGATTTTGGCTAATTTTTTCATTGCTCTAATTTTCTACGGCTCACTCTTGTGCCCTGTTCTAAAGAAATAAAGGTACATTTGGCAATTCCCTTACGGAGCATGCGCAGAACTCGCAATGACCCTTGATGTTCTATCTCAGTTGCTACTTCAACTTATTCAGGGTAATAGCCATAGACAAGAGAGATGCGCTTATGAATAGCCATATAGTACTAATACATATATGGGTTAAGCAAAGCGCATCTCCCTTGTCTATGGTTAAGCATATTATCAAATGACATAGCGTAATCCACAGATTACAGACTAAATTCTGTAATCTGTAGTGTAATCCAAAAGTATGAGAGCACTTACCATACATTCATCACGTCCGAAGTAAATAGCTACCCATCGTGAATCGCTCTGTATTCAAGTCATAATATTGAAGCAAAAGAACCAACACAAAGTCCCGGTCTCAATAAATTTAATATTTAAAACAACTAATTGGTTACATGTTTCGCCTATAAGGCATCATCAGACCTAAAAAGAAGTCAATAATCACGCATTAAAGTAAACAAATCTACTAGTAAACCCACCTGATACCCCAAAAAAACATTTAAAAAATTTTTCAAAAAGAATAAAAATGTCAAAATATAAAACAAAACAAAAAAATAGATAAAGGTTACAATTACATCACTACATGACAGTCAGAACTTAAACTAAGAATTGTATATAAACAAAAACGGTATAACAAAAAACTAAAAGTATAAGGTTCGTCAAACAAGTCCAAGGTATATTGAACTGGGGGAAGATGCAGTCACCTAGAGAGCAAACTCAGCCCAAAATGTAACAGCCATCGACACAAAGTACGAGCGTACCAAAGTACCGGCATCAAAAACATCAATGTTGTCAATCAAAAGAATTTGGCGGACCGGGGAAAATTTATAGGTTAAATGTTGGTCACAGCAGTCCGTTGTTAGTTATTCAAGTTGTTAAAAATAAAATAAGGCTCGAAATTAAAGACCTCATTAACGCAGGTAAGGATAGGGCTCTTTTTAGCTTTCGTTATCTCAAGTTTTTCTAATAGATTTAGTTTTTTACTTTTGTGACATTCATG
Organism: Polydrusus tereticollis; assembly: GCA_963920685.1. Lineage (NCBI taxonomy): Eukaryota > Metazoa > Arthropoda > Insecta > Coleoptera > Curculionidae > Polydrusus > Polydrusus tereticollis. Next base: position 31,766,549 of record OY987328.1, on the reverse strand, counting down.
CAAAACATTAACATTTTCAGATGGCGAGAACTGGTGTTTTGATTCAAGTAGATGGTTCGCAAAAGCAGACTTAGTGTTGGTTATATCAGTGTTCTGGTATTTATTAAATAAGCTAAGATGTTCATGAACTCTGCTGGCGATTCTCCTGCCCGATTGTCCAACATACACCGCCGGACAATCCCCACAATGTAGCGAATAAACTCCTGATTTTGAAAGAGGGTCTACTTTATCTTTAGTGTTGATTAAATGTCGCTTAAGAGTGTCACTGGTCCTGAATGCTACTGCGATGTTGTGAGGTTTAAAAAATTTTGCTAGTTGTGAGGAAATGTTGCCGAAATAAGTTAGAGCTCTATAATTTTTGTTTTCCTGTGTATTAGCATGTATGATGTTATAGCTTAGTTTATATTGGTTTACAAACTTATAATAAAGTTTATTGATTAATCTCAAAGGGTATCCATTATTTCTGGCAATCAGTTTTATTATATTAAATTCCTTAGTGAACGCATCTCTAGACAAAGGTAGCTTGAAAAGTCGGAAGAAAAGGGAATTGAAGGTGGCAAACTTATGAGAAAAGGGAGAATTTGAATCGTACTGAATAATGTTATTTGTAAAAGTTGGTTTTCTATAGACTTCAAAGTTAATTCTGTTGTTATTTCTTATCAACAGTAAATCTAAAAAAGGTAATTGCCCATTATTTTCGATCTCAAGTGTAAATTCAATATTCTGGTGTAAATCGTTAACGAAACTGAGGAAATCTCTTAAATCTGAATCACTGCTATTCCAAACTATACATACGTCATCAACGTATCTTTTATATGCAAGCAAAAACCCAGCGAATCTGGGAAATAAATTCTTCACATCAAGTGATATCAATCTCGCGTCTGGTGGAAGTTCTATATTTTTTAAGTAATTTAATTAATGTTGAGAACATATATTCAACTAAAAACTCCCTTGAGTTCTCGAATTACTTAAAAAAAAATATAGAACTTCCACCAGACGCGAGATTGATATCACTTGATGTGAAGAATTTATTTCCCAGCATCCCTCCAGCTGATTGCGTCAATTTAGTTGATAGATTGCTAAGAAAGAAGGGTTTACCCAGTTTATTAATATCAGACTTAACCTTGTTATTATCTACAGTTCTAGAACAAAACTTCTTTCAATTTAATCAGAGAATGTTTAAGCAAAGGGCAGGATTGGCAATGGGTTCTTGTCTTTCCCCATTTTTGAGCGAGGTGTTTATGAGCGAATTAGAGAGCAAAATCATGAATAGTAGATTCGCTGGGTTTTTGCTTGCATATAAAAGATAGGTTGATGACGTATGTATAGTTTGGAATGGCAGTGATTCAGATTTAAGAGATTTCCTCAGTTTCGTTAACGATTTACACCAGAATATTGAATTTACACTTGAGATCGAAAATAATGGGCAATTACCTTTTTTAGATTTACTGTTGATAAGAAATAACAACAGAATTAACTTTGAAGTCTATAGAAAACCAACTTTTACAGATAACATTATTCAGTACGATTCAAATTATCCCTTTTCTCATAAGTTTGTCACCTTCAATTCCCTTTTCTACCGACTTTTCAAGCTACCTTTGTCTAGAGATGCGTTCACTAAGGAATTTAATATAATAAAACTGATTGCCAGAAATAATGGATACCCTTTGAGATTAATCAATAAACTTTATTATAAGTTTGTAAACCAATATAAACTAAGCTATAACATCATACATGCTAATACACAGGAAAACAAAAATTATAGAGCTCTAACTTATTTCGGCAACATTTCCTCACAACTAGCAAAATTTTTTAAACCTCACAACATCGCAGTAGCATTCAGGACCAGTGACACTCTTAAGCGACATTTAATCAACACTAAAGATAAAGTAGACCCTCTTTCAAAATCAGGAGTTTATTCGCTACATTGTGGGGATTGTCCGGCGGTGTATGTTGGACAATCGGGCAGGAGAATCGCCAGCAGAGTTCATGAACATCTTAGCTTATTTAATAAATACCAGAACACTGATATAACCAACACTAAGTCTGCTTTTGCGAACCATCTACTTGAATCAAAACACCAGTTCTCGCCATCTGAAAATGTTAATGTTTTGCATGAATGTCACAAAAGTAAAAAACTAAATCTATTAGAAAAACTTGAGATAACGAAAGCTAAAAAGAGCCCTATCCTTACCTGCGTTAATGAGGTCTTTAATTTCGAGCCTTATTTTATTTTTAACAACTTGAATAACTAACAACGGACTGCTGTGACCAACATTTAACCTATAAATTTTCCCCGGTCCGCCAAATTCTTTTGATTGACAACATTGATGTTTTTGATGCCGGTACTTTGGTACGCTCGTACTTTGTGTCGATGGCTATTACATTTTGGGCTGAGTTTGCTCATTAGGTGACTGCATCTTCCCCCAGTTCAATATACCTTGGACTTGTTTGACGAACCTTATACTTTTAGTTTTTTGTTATACCGTTTTTGTTTATATACAATTCTTAGTTTAAGTTCTGACTGTCATGTAGTGATGTAATTGTAACCTTTATCTATTTTTTTGTTTTGTTTTATATTTTGACATTTTTATTCTTTTTGAAAAATTTTTTAAATGTTTTTTTGGGGTATCAGGTGGGTTTACTAGTAGATTTGTTTACTTTAATGCGTGATTATTGACTTCTTTTTAGGTCTGATGATGCCTTATAGGCGAAACATGTAACCAATTAGTTGTTTTAAATATTAAATTTATTGGGACTTTGTGTTGGTTCTTTTGCTTCAATATTATATTCAGGTCTCTTAGAGAAATATGGACACTTTTTTTGATTCAAGTCATAATATTATGATGGTTATTTGTATTGTTAATATAAACCGCTGCAACGTTTTGAATTAATAAAATGATTAGAAAGCTTTTGGGTTTGTCATTTGGAAAATACCATAACGCTATATTATTTGACAATTACGCATTACGCAGAAAACCAGCAACATCAAGGCAAATACCGTTTGCGGGTCCCGTTATCTTACGTAGATACGGGAAACATTACCGCAACGCTATATTATAATAATAATAAATATCTTTATTTCTTCTTGGATCATATTTGTTCTTTAAGTGAGACATACGTCTATTACTTTTTTTTTCTCAGTACTACGTCTTAAGGGCTACGGTTGTGGACGGTACATAGCAGAAAATAAATTGTGAGTTTATTTATAGTCCAGTGGATTTCAAATTTGGAATGGTATATAGGTAAATATTAATATACGCCAATGCGTTGTCACTTTTTTTTTAGACGGCCTAGGACCGACGTACTCAGTTTTTTTTTCATAAACTATTAGAAAATTTAAAAAACGTTCCGCATCGGCATGGCTATTACCATTTTCTTTACAACCAAACTAAACGAATTAAAAAAAAATTTAAGTCTGTCTAAATCATTTTCCCTCCGTTTCAAAATACGGCCGTCGGCTACCGACCTCTTGCGGATTTCAAAGCGAAACTTACCGCAATCGCACGTTTTACGCTGGAAGGCGGAGCCAACTATATGTGCGGACGGACTCGGGGATTTTGAAGCGTTTATTTATTATTTTGTGTTGAAACCTTAACCCTACACTGCGCGATTTTTTATATAAAAAAAATAAAAATATCTTTTGGTGTATAGGGACGTATAGAACAAGGTAAAAATAGTTAAAAAAATCTATTTTGTTGCAAAACAGTTCATAAAAAAACAAGATGTATCATATCTGCTACATAACGAATAAAGCGGTAATAGATTATGTAGTCTTTATTTTTCATGAAACTTAACAAACCAATTTTTATTTAGGCACAAATGTATGCCGCATTTGGAACATTTCATAAAGGAAAATGATTTACAAAGAGGTAGTTTACATCTCTGTCTTACATTATCATATGTGGGCCAGTGGGAATAGTTGTCAGTTCTGACGTCTTTCGGAGGAACATATGATGTTGTTGCTGACCGCTTTTTTTTCCTGCAACTGTTTCTTTACTGCATCTGTTGAAGGTCTTCCTCTTTTTGTGCCCATTGTTTGACCTATATGACACAAACAGAACGCTACTTCCGCCCGAAAGTTTGCCAGTGATAAAATATTTTTTTCATTTCTTTCTCTGCAAACTTTAGCATATATAATCCAACTATTTACAATTGCCATGTTGAGGAGATGGTAAAAAAAGACGCATATACCACTTTTTGCTTCTCATCTTTATTTTGTATCGTCCAATCAGTCCATCCATTGCATCCACACCCCCCATATGTTTATTATACTCAGGTACTAATTGGGGGCGTTCAACCTGTACATATTTTTTTTCTTTTTTATCCCATCTTTTAGCTTCTGTAATGGGTAATACACCAGCAAAAGTGGATAGGAATGTCACCAGTTTGTTATCTTTCCATGACATTGACGATACCTCAACTCCATCCATATCCGCGACATATTCCGCAGATGTGCCTCGCTTTTCTTTCTTCATTTCATTTTCGGTCGGAAGTTTGCAGTTGGGTATTCGTACTCGACGAACAGTCCGTAAAGTAAGGATTCCTTTTTTAGCCAAATAAACCTGCAAGGGTATAGAGGTGTAAAAGTTATCAAAGTATACTCGATAGTTTTGTACTTCTGGAACAATTCTGCATAGTCTTACTACAACATTGGCACTATTAGATCCTAGATCTGGCTCATTAGGTGTTCTAAATTTTTATCATTTTCAGAGCCAGAATATATTTCAAAATTATAGGCAAAACCGTCAATACCACAAAGAACAAATCATTTATAACCCCATTTGTGAGGCTTATCAGGCATGTATTGTTTTAAATGATGCCGAGCCTTAGTGACACAAAGTTGTTTATCGACAGAAAGATATTTTTGGAGCGGAAATTTTTGAAAATTATGGTTTAGATGTTCGATAACTGGTCTAAGTTTATGTAGTCTGTCATGATCAGGATTCTCTTTTGGTAACATTGTACTGTTGTCATTGAAATGTAAGAAACGGCGAATCTGTTCGAAGCGTTTTTCGCTCATAACCTCTTTTATTTGTGAAAAACCCAAGTTTGTTGACCAATAACGCGTACATTAGGCATGTGAACTATAGACATATATGTGCAAAGTCCCAAATATTGTGTAATGTCTGCAACGGACAGCGTGGCAGGCTTACTTGGATCAATTTGTATAGAATATAAGTTAGACTCATCAGTGATCCTTTGTAGTAGATTGTCATCAAAGAAATATTTAAAAAAGGAAAATGGGGTTGGACGTTCACGAATTTCTGCCGGAAATTCTAAATTTCCTTTAAATGCTTTAGCTTCGCACTAAGCAATACATTTTTTTTACGCCAAATAATTTGTGAATATTTTTCTTTCAGTTCACGTGCCTCTTTCTTCAAATCGTCCTTTGCAGCTGATGTAGAAGGTTGATCTATAATCTTATCTTGTTCATATATAACTTCAATGTTAGCTTCTTCTATAATATCTTCATTTTCTATAGGTAGTAAAAGGACACCTTCATCCAATTCGATTGGCAAATTATTTATTCGAAAATCTTCATTTTGTTCGAAATCCATATCTTCGTTGTCCAAATCATCCTCGCTATCAGAAAGATGCCCAATTGCAAAAAGATGTTTATTTTAAACATCGATAAATCGAAATAAAATCTCAACTTCCGAACGGTGTAGTAGGTATCAAGTCTGAAGGCAGTCGTAGTCGACCTCCACGGTCGGGTGGTAGAGATTTCGCCCCGCAATCGAGACGTCCCGGGTTCGAATCCCGCCTTGAACATGAGACGTTTTTAAGTGTTTATTAGATATTTTATTGTAATTATATTATATTATTATTGAATAAAATTTATTTTTTGCTTTGGTATATTTACCAAATAAGTAGGTATAGTTACTATACACCAACAATAAATTTAAAAACAACAGTATATTTTATATTGTTTTTGTATTTTATAAAAAAAAACATAATGAATGATAATAAAATTAACAATATATATGTATATACTTTTATCTTGAAGAAATAGCCCATGCTCAAAGTGGAGTTCAAAGTATGGGAATAAAAGCAAAAAGTCTTTCCACCAGATTTTCCTTTCGTCCCCATATAATATACTTTTTTTTATTATGCAAGCAAATTAATTATTTTAAATGCAATATGCCCAAACTATGTCAAAAGTTTAGCAGCTATTATTGTATTATAGAGACTACTAATATTATATCAGACTGAGACCTTTAAGTATTAATATTCACAAACCGTCCGTTAAAAAAAGACAATCGTTCAAAACTATGGTTCTAATTATTTAAAATTTACGTATACTTACCGAATAAATAAAGTGATATGCTGTCTGTACAATTATATACTACAGAAAACACCACAACTATAATGTTTAGGTACGTTCACAGTATTTTGTTGGACTAGTGTCACAACTGGCAATGATTTTTTTAGTCATACATTTACAACTCTATATAATTAAATTATTATTACTATAATATTATGTCTATATAATATGTGCCAGTGAAAACAAGTAACAGGGAAATTCGCAGTATTAGGTAAAGTAAGCGCCACAAATATAACATTATTGTTCACATTTCTTTCTTCTGTATAAAAACTCCAGCAAAAAATGCCGGCTCTATGCGGCATGCTTTGAGGCTTAAAATATGTACCTACCTACTACACACTACTAGACAAAAACAAAACAGCAACCTTTGCCTATTTAGAAAATTAATAGACTTGGAATCTCTGAGATTTTTTAAAAGTAAAAATGGTTAACATGTAAAAAAAGCTCTAATAAATCATTTGTTTCTATTGAATTATTTTTGTTTTTATTATAAACTCTCTAAAGAAATTGAGAAAATTATTAAAAAAACCTTCAAAAAGATGATGGATTCTTATTCTCTCTCGAAAATTTGAATGTTATTTTCGAGTTATATTTTTAAAACTAATCTAATTTATTGTTTTTTTTTGTGACTAAATAGCATCTGGGTTACTATAACCACAGGTTTCTCCTTGTTTGTGCTATAAGAATAGAATTCTTACTCATAAGATTATTATTTAGTATCTTCGTAAACATAGTAATTGAATTTTACCTTTTTTCTTCTCTTAGCAAAACCTATTTTCCCGTTAAAGGACAAACGTATATTCCGTTTTCTTATTCGCATAAGCTAGCAAAATAGGCACGCGAGAACATCGGCCCTGAAAGACTATGTCACCGCCTACTCCCCGACGAGTAGCTTCGGTCCTCGCCGCGACCGTCCAAGCAAACCTACCGAGAGTCGTAGCCCTTAAGCAGATCTTCTTTAGAAAGGTTTAATTTGGAAGTAATTCTTATTTAATTGAAGAAGTCCGTGAATAGTAGCTACTTTTAATTATTGAATTGTTTGATTATATCTAATCATTAAGGTCGAGGTAGCAGCAAGTCCCTAGGTAGTTTCTATGGTTTGTTCGGAATTGCATGTATAGTCCGCCTTACTGTGGCTATAGAAGGAATGCATATAAAAAAAAAACTGATATACCGGGTCTGCTAAGATTACCAATAAATTTTAAATAAAAATAACCTAATTTTATGATGATTAGACCGCGTATGAATTTTTCCCGCCCACGCATTTCTCGGCGGCCGCTTCTAGTGAATGAAATAATTGTTGAGGACACAATGAATAAAATAATGCCTAAAAAATGTGTGTTCCACAGCGTTTTTTTTTTAACTATTGCTACTGAGAGTGGACAGTGGTGTGGTTTAATTATTAAAATAAGAGGAAGTAAATTTAGTTTATTAACTTATAAAATATTTATATGAAACCAGGCACCGCACGCTTATGCCGCTACAGTTAAACCTGACTTTTTTATGCCTTTTACCCCCATATCTCCTCAGCCGTCGTAGCTACAGACTTATAAGGCGGACTATATGTGATCGTGTAATGAGTTCGCTCTGCGAGACGTCCGTCCTTCTGTAGTAGTATGTAAATCTTTATTTCTAATTATGTACGAGAATACATGGAAGTATATCATAAACAAAAAGTAAACAGCATCAATAAAAATGTTGTCCAGTCATACGCAATTCTCCAATAACTAACTTCCATTACTTTAAATAATCTTGTATAGAATAAAGTTCCACGTCAACTATAATTTTTTTCACTGTGATCTTAAAAAGTCTTAAGGTGATACATTTTATGTGTCCTGGTAAGTTATTAAAGAACACATATCGTGGTAGGGTTAGTCTGTGAAGAGGGTAGTTTGCATTTAAGGCCCTTGTATTACATTCATGAAATGTTTGTAGCTAAAGCAGATTTCCGTTTTTGAAGACGAAGATCAAACATTCATAAATATAGACACTATACACAGTTACGAGTTCACATGATATAAAAACATTTCTGCAACTTTCGTTATAACCCGTTCTTTTCACAATTCTTACTGCTCGTTTCTGAATTACAAATACTTTTTCTTCTAGGCTAAATATTAATACCCCAGAAAATATTGCCGTACTTCATTATTGATTTGAAATTCGCATAATATATTGTTTTAGACTCTTTTATTCAAGTACCACCATGGAACTTTAACGCCATAGCAAATTGAATGTGACCTTTTTATTAACATGTTTATATGATATGACCAGTGTAAGAATTCGCCCAGGTAAATCCCCAATAACTTAGTTTGTTCAACTATTTATGAACCGGATTCCCCAAATGACATTATATTAGGCTTATTCGCTGTTGACATTTTTGTTCTAAAAATTAGCACATTTATTTTGTTTTGTTGTTGTTTAGTATCAATTTATTTTCTGTATACCAGATGTAGCCTTGTTAAATAGGAATTTTCCCATAACCATTAATTTTCCCATATTTTTCGCCCCAGTGATAGGATTTGTATCGTCTGCATAACATGTTACGTTTTCATTAAAAGCTGCTATGGAGTACAAGTCGTTGAGAAATATCACAAACAATATTAACTCTGCAATACTGTCCTGAGGAATTCCTACTTTGTTTTCACTTAAATTTGATGAAAAACTTCGTCCATTCCTTGTTATATTCACTTTTTGATATAACACATATAATTCTAATTTTTGTAATAGTAATTTTGGATCAATTCAGTTATATACTTTGGATAAGTTCAGGCATATTCTCATAGCCCAATTCTCTATAAAGTCTATTGTTTTTTTGTTAATTGAAAAATAGCGGCTTCTGTTGATTTGTTGGATAGATATCTAAGATATCCATGTTGAATACCATTAACCATATTGCATTTATTCAAAAAGTCTAAAAGGCAATGACACATTAAAGGCTTCCACACACCGACGCGGCCACGGCCACGGTAGCGGTGCGGCCGCGGTGGCTGCCAATCTAAACACATGGAAATAAATGAATGAAATCATACCAGCGCGGGCAGGTTCAGATCAAGCGGCCTAGAGCAGCGTTCTGATATGCGGTGACGGTCAAATACAACGTGTCAACTTTGACTGCGGGAAGTGACAGTAGTAATGGCAAATAATATAATAGAATTATTAATAGAAATTGTTAAATTATATACCATACTTTTTGATTTAAGCCATCTAAATTATAAAAATATAAGGGCTAAAAACAAGGTATGGGACAAAGAGCTAATAGTAAGAAAGTCTCTTCTTCCACATCGTCTTAACATAATAGCAAATAATAGAAATAAAAATGAAACCTGAACGTTTAAAAATATATTTTTGTATACATAAAATTTGTAAACGGCAAATACCTTACAGCTCCACTCACCGCTTTGGTGTGAATACGCCCGACCGCTAATATGATCGCCACCGCGGCCGCCGCCCCCATCGTGGCCGTGGCCGCGTCGGTGTGTGTAAGCCTTAAAAGTTCAAAAATTTTCGAAAGTGATGACAGGAGGCTTAAAATAGGTCTATAAGTAACTATAATTTCTGTTTTTTTTTTTTAATATGGGTTTCATCAAAGATATTTTAAGTTGGTTCGGAAAAATACCTTGTTTAGATGATTCGTTTGAGGTAACAAGGAACTTCCTTAATTATGGGAATCGCTAGTTTAATCATGCTAGTGGGTATTTTATCTATACCAGAACTGTGTTACTCCCAAAGTTCAGTAGTAGATATTGATCTCGTAAGCAGCACCTGATTATTTTCCCTAATTTTACAATTTTTGTTGCACTGGTAAATTTTTAAGTAGTTCACATCCGTCCATCCATAACTCGACAAAAACTAATAAAAATCGTATCAACCACAAAAAAAAACACGAATTAAATTTTTAACGAAAGTAAGATTATAAAATATAACGTTAAAAACCAACATAACAAGAAAGACGTCCAAGAAGTCTAAAACTGCTAAATAATTTTACCGTTTGGTAACGTAAAAAAACAAGAACTTTCTATTATTAATAAATACATGTAATGAAAAATTTGAAATAAATCAGTGGCATACCAAAAAAATATTATTTTTTGTAGTTTCCCCAAAAACAATAACGACAGCTTATCGTGAATCACTCTCGGTATAAAGAAATTAAATATCCTATTTAAAAATAACACTTTATTACGTCTTTAGATAACAAAATATTAAATCACATTATTGATACCTAACCAATAGTCATTTGGTACCCTAACCTTTTTTTGAGTTAGCTTTACCCTTAGTAGGCCTTTTCTGTCCCCCTTTCCCACCTTTCTTACCCCTGCCCATGGTCTTTAACTTATTTTTCTGTGCTCTGAGGTCTTTCTTCATTCTAGGATCCACCACTTTGTATCTACCTTTCACTCCCGTCGGTCTTTTTATTCTTTTAGCCGACATGTGTTTTTTGGCAACTACGTAGGTGACTTCTTGTTTGGGTTCTTTTGTTGCTTTTTTGTACAGCCTACAACGAAAAATTTAAAAAGAAAATTTGTATATGAGGTGTACCTATAAAGAATTAATCCTGATTCCTGATCTAAACAGCATAGAGCAGCCAAGTGCTGCTTCCGTAATTAAGTGATACCCATTCCATTAATTTAAGCAGTGATGGCCGAGAAAAGCAAACAACGAGAAGCGACAATATGACATTTGGCGAAATCATTGGAGTGGGAGGTAACCCGGTCAACTGTCATAAGTTTAAGCCGGCCGTCCTTCAGCCGTTAGTCGATGATTTATCGTTATCGAGTTTAGTTGTCATTTTTGTTGAAAAAGTATATTGTTTAACTGTTTGTTTCTGTGAGTGCTGTGCTATTGTAAAACTATGCCTGATAATACCTGTGCGTTTCGTACAGTACATTTGCACCGCTTTAGGATTGTGGATTAAAAATGTAAGGAAAGGTAACAAAACTGCTGTTCAATATTTAAAAAGAAATAAAGGGATACATAAGAAAATACTGTTTTTCTACTTCTATATTGGTAAGAACTTACTTACGCACTGTCTACTTTATCTGTAAAACTCTGATTACACACCCTATATTGTTAGAAGCCAAGCTATGCGTAAGAGCAACTACGTGATATTATAATGTCTGTATTAACAAGGGCAATTTCCGCTAACGCTCGTACCTTAATTTTCGAAACCGTGTGTAATAGGCTTCTTACCACTTTTGGTATGTAATATACTATTTCATTTCCTTTCTAAAATGTACTATCACTAAGTAACGCACAATCAATAAAACATTTCAAAAATATTTTTATTTTATTTAATTTTTTTATGATTTTACGAGATTTGCCAATTACATGAAACACAGAAGATATTCATGAAAAAGATACTTCTTACTAGGTACCCACATTTTTTATTTCAGTGTAAAGCATTTACTTTCTCGCTTTAGTGCCTCTTTTAGTGTAATAACCGGCCAAATGTCAAAATTTCAAGGTGAAGGACATATAATTTGGTCCCCATTTAATCAATGCTAAGCTCGGGATTTTGTCGCTTCTCGTTATTTGCTTTTCTCGGGTGATGTATTGTGCTGCAAAGCTCTGCTTAGGTAAGCACGGTATCACTTAATTACATGCAAATAATTGGAAGCAGCACTTTGTCGCGCTGCTCAATACTGCTAAGATGGAAATCGGCCTTTAATCTGCCGAATTCTGGTTCCGTAGTCAATGTACCAATTAATTTTATAAGTATTTAATAGAATATACAGGGTGTTCAGCGAAGGGCGGCTCTCGACTATATCTCAAAAACTATTGGTTATCAATTTTCAGGGATATTTTTTTATGCAGGGCGTCCCAAAAAGAATTTTCTATGGCCAAAAATAAGACGAAAATCACTTATGCAAAAATTTCAAGAGGTGCCTTCTCAAGAAATTACGGCCATCTTAAACGTTAAAGTCAAGGCATTTAAGCGAGTCAAGTTTTCAATATCCAAGTAAAAAAATTGTTTTCATTAATTTAAATCAAGTCACACCTATATATAATAAAATTTAAATTTACAAAGGCAGATGCTCGTCATTTTGTTCGATGCATGCGTGTAATCGGCAAATAAAATTGTTTTCTGCGTGGCTTATTGTTTGATTCGTAATTTGTGTTAAAGCTCTATTATAAATGCGAACTTAACGTCATCCTGGTTATTTCGTATTCTGTCTTCATCACAGATGACTTGATTTAAATAATTAATAATACTTGCAATTTGAAAACATGACTTGCGAAAATGCCTTGATTTCAACGTTTAAAATGGCCGTAATTTCTTAAGGAGGCACTTTTCGAAAATTTTGCAAAAGGGATGTTCGTCTTATTTTTGGTTGGAGAATCTACCTCCGGCGGCTGGAGAATTATTTTTGAGACACCTTGTAAGTAAACCGGCAAAGAGAAAACACTAGAAATTATTTTTAAAGATGTACGATTGCCGCTAGAGACAAAATTAAAAATGCAAATTATTTAAAAAAATCGCTGCTTTGATGAATGGAATGGAACGCTAGGGATTGAATATACACTTAACATTTTTGATCAGAACAGTCTTCAGAACACTTAAATAAAATCATTTGTATATGAAAAATATATTTTTGTTTTGCATTGTCCTCAAAAAAGTTTTTGACTTAAACACATTATGTTTTATTCAGGGTCCACCGCGTACCTAAAAAATCAAATTTCTTTGGAAATTCCATTATTAATAAACAATACAAAAGCACGACCACGTACCTCATCTTTTGTCGCCATGTTTTCAAATATTTTGTCTATTAATTTTTGACCACGCTAGGTCTTTTATGTCCTTAGTTATGTGCTAAGTGCTAGAAAGTTGCCGATTCGACAACTAAGTTACGTCTAAGAATAAATGTTATACCACATCACCTGTTTCTTAAGCCGCCACTGCCATGCATTCAATAAAAGAGTATCGGCCCCATTAGAAGCTTTTCTCTGAACTATCTTACTTAATAAATTGTAAAATTATTAAAGAAGTAGGAATTTCTTCCAAATTTTCAAAAATTAATATGGGAACTTTCAGATGCACCTTTTGGCACTAGTAAAATTGTGTAATTTTATTAGTTCATGAGAAAAAAATAAACAGTTTGACTATACAAAAATAGAACTAGCACAAATATACGCGCTGCTCTAATGAGGATGTTGTAGAGTTTACGAATGAGGGACAGCCAAGAGAAAATAACCCCTTTAAAGAAAACATATTGTTCTTCTTAATTTGTTAAATGTCGCTGCCAACCACGACAGTAGAAGTTCGTCATCTGACGTTTTGCAGTAAAACTCGACTTTATATTAGAAATATGTGTCTATTTTTCGATTTTCTACTTTTCCTGGCGTTGGCGATAATAACTTTAAATTTTATACAGAACCAAATAAATGTATTGTTTGACAAAATATTGCAACACCTCCAAAAAGAAGGCCATACATGTTGATTTCTTGTAAACTCAAGATCCGCGTTAGGTACCGTGCAAGCAAAAATTATTATCATCAAAGTGTGCTTCGCATCTAATGCCGTACTGCTTAGCGGTAGAGCTTAATACCGGTTGGGTGTCAGTAGATATGAGCATTATCAATCAATTATTCCGTCATATTTAACAGTCGTTACAAGCAGGGACGTCTTAAGACTTCTCGAGGCCCTGGGCTCATATGCAAAAGGAGGCCCTCTGTTGCGCGGAATATGAAAGGGTGCAAATTTTTTTTTGAAGCCACGTCCAAATTTCGTTTTTGTCTACTAACACAATATCTTGCATGGAAAAGATATATGTTAAATAATTATTTTCATGTGAAATAAGATATAAAATTTCCATTACAAACTTGTACGTTATTAATCATTACATAATGAAATATTTTTCATCAGTCTCGACAGTTTACCTTTAATTAATTTAATTTTTGATTTGATTATATTAGATATTGAATCGTTTTTTTCTGGGAAGGGCACTGGACTTTCTGGGGGGCGGGTCATGTCCTCCCCTGTCCCTACTTATAATAATGTTTAATTTTTTCCATCGGCTGTCGCATCACCCCGGTTCACCTTTAATAATACGACCAAGTAAGATGAGGCCCCATTGACGCCGAGGCCCCTGGGCCCGAGCCCATCCGGCCCATGCCCTAAAGCGTCCCCGGTTACAAGTAATTTGATTCATCGCTAACTTATCCGATTTCTTGAATAATTCACGCAATGGTTTTTATGGAACAGCACAAAAATTCATGATTGAAGCGTATTTTCGAAACAGGGTTAGAGTAAACGGTGAGTGGCAATACAATTAGCGTTTGGGCATGGACGATTTTTGCGAAAATTTTCCTAACGTCGCGTCGCTGGAGATTTTTATCATTGCCTCAGAAGAACCGTGGCTCTGGTTAGGAAAACAAGTTCTATACAACATAAAAAAGGAGCTGGAAGACTATTGTGAAATAATGCAATACTGTCTAAAGAAGTGGGATGGATCTTATGGAACATGCCGGACTATTCTTAAAAAACAGTTAAATTTGTTTCTTTATAAAGTATAAGTATTCCAAGAAGCTGCAGATTTTGAAAGACGCAGGAATTACTGTCAGTGGTTTACCCAAGCGTGGTTCCCCACACCAGTTATGTGAATTCTCAGAATATACTCTACGCCAGCCACCAGTTTAATGGCGGCCGACGCCATATTTCAAACATATTTGCCAACCTGTGATTTAAAGTCCCTTAATTCAAAAAACATCTCGCGAACACTGGCAATCACTGCGTTGCTGAGAGATGGATATATAAATGGCCATATATTTACAAGTACGCGACGAAAATAAATATACCGCATATAATTCGTTCCGCCGGAAAAGCGTCAACAAGTGAAATATCTGCTGCACCTCACTTCGAGTGTCGTGTAGATATGCATATTTTCCTTGTGCCCTTACACTGATATCTCTCTCCGTCAGTCTACAGCCCCCTGTCTATTCCTCTTTCATTTGATCAAATTCAAAATTTACAGAGCCGTCACCGCACATTCCGATTTTAACTTATTCACGTTGAAATAGAAGTTTATTTTTAGGAATATTTTTGTTTATTTTCTGTGTTTTGAGATAGTGTTTTTCCATTATTTTGTGCTTATTAGACATTTTACTAACATATTATTGGACTTTGTGGATCTGAAAGTGTTTCTCCTTATTGAAAAGTAAGTAAACATAATTTGTTTAACCATTAAGTATTACACAAATATTACCTCAAAATTAATTAATTTTATAGGAATTTCTGTTTTGTCGATCCATTCATCTGTGCTGTATCGGAGGTTATCCTTACTGGCATGGAAGGCTTCATTCCTTTCTCAAAAAAGTACCATACTAACGGCAAGCCTTGGTTTGCCAAAAACATTGACACTGGTATTTTGTAGGCTATTTAACTTGTCTTACAAAAAAGGAATATTTCCTTCTAGCTGGAAAACTGCGCGAGTCCAGCCCATACCCAAAAAAGGCAAGAAGACCTTGCCAAGCAACTATCGTCAGGTCGCATTGCTTTCGGTTTTATCAAAAGTTATGGAGAAGGCTATCAACGAAAAATTATTAAAGTACCTGGAAGGTTTCAACATTATTAGTGACCGCCAGTATGGATTCCGTAAGTCTAGATCAACAGGAGACCTCCTCGCTTATGTTACTCACGTTTGGAATAACGCAATCGAACATCGGGCGGTAGAACTGGACATTTCCAAGGCCTTTGTGTATGTGATAAAGTGAGTGCATATGAAATGCCGGTTCAATTTTGTTCGTAGCTATCAAGATTTCTTAAGGACCGTTCTTTGCGAGTGGCGATGGACGAATTTCTTTCAGACACATTTAACATCAATGCCGGAGTCCCTCAAGGTTTTAAATTGTCGCCCACCCTCTTTTTACTATACATTAACGATCTTTTGCAAAAAACTAAAAATCCTATATATAGCTTCGCTGATAACAGCACACTTGTTTCATCTATTACTTTGGATGCTCGAACATCGACTGCCAATGCACATCTCTATAGGCAACAAGAGGTCTCACATCTCAACAAAGACCTGGAAGAAAATCTGTCTTGGGGTGACAGTAACCAAGTAGAATTTAACGCTAAAAAACCCCGGCGGCAGTTTGTTCTAAAAAAGTTGATGTTGAAGAACCGGATATAGTCATGGCGGGACACTCGATTCCCTTGGCTTCATGAATTCATTTAGTGGGCGTCAATTTGGATAGTCATATGTCTTGGCAGTAACGTTGCGGTCATTGCTAAGGCAGCCTCGCAGAAGCTTGGAATACTTTTCCGAACTAAAAACCTCTATACACCCCAACAACTTTTGATGCTCTATAAAGCCCAAATTCGACCATCGCTGGAGTACTGTTCGCATATTTGAGGCTCTGCTCCTAAACATACCCTGAGATTGCTGGATTCCATTTAAAGAAGAGCCATTTACTTAATCGGTTACCATGGTCTGACAAACAACCTGGAAAGCCTTGAACATAGAAGGCAGGTTGGCGACTTGAGCCTATATTTTCCTAATATTTTCATGGCAAGTGCTCAACGGAGGTTACCCGCTTGATTCCATCCAGAGCGGTGCATGGTAGAAATACACGACGAGCCACTGCAGCCCACCCGTACGTGGTTCAGCTTAGTGTCCCTCGGACGACACTGTTTAAAACTTTCATCCGGAAAACGTCAACACTCTGGAACGACCTACTAACTACTTACGCAATTTTTTCGACGACAGATTAATCAGTTTTCGAACAGACATTGAATTCCCAGCCAGATCACCTTGTTGATGACAGTTATGGATTACTTCAGTTTTCCACATTTGAACAACAATATCTTTAAAACCAGGGTTGATAAAAATCATGATTTTTTTGATTTTTTAAAAAAATTTACCAATTTTTACAAATATTATTATTTTTAAATATTTCTAACTGCTTATATTTTGTTTTATTAAGTTAACAAATATTTTTAGGCAGGAATAGTACAGATACGAAGAAAAAACTGGAGAAGTTTTAACATGCAAATTTCGTTCGCGTAGTTTTTGCAAGTTTGCGCCTTTGTCGAAACTTGTAATAACTGGCAGAATACGCCCGGCTATATAAACGATACGCACTTATTTTAGTTATCAGTAATATTTTTGCTTTAGGGGTTAATCTATCAAAACTCATGACAAGCCGGGGCAGAAAGGAATTTAGTGTTTGGCAGCATTTTATAAAAAAGAAAGTGGTGGGCAGACTAGGTTGTAGAGCAGTATGTAAAAAGTGTGGTAAAGAATTGCAAGATCTAGTGGACAGACTAAAAAGTCATTGGGAAACCTGCAAAAGTGAAACTAGTGATATCAGCAGTGGTCTTGAAACTCTGCATGGTGATTGTCAGTCACAGCCTGGAACTAGCCAGAGTGAAATTATCCAGTTGGCAAAGAAACAGAAAAGCGATAACTGTGAAAAGGGAAGTGTAGGTGGACGTGAAAATAGTGGAAGTAGCGGTCATTTGGATTCTTTTGTTGTGCGAACTGGACAAGATAAGAAAAGTACCGACAAATAGCCAAAGCCGTTTACGCAACAAATTGCAGTTTTAGAGCTATAGAAAATAAAGAGGTTCGAAAGGCCATAGAAATGCTAAGACCTGGTTACCTTCCACCATCTAGATTTCAGTTATCATCAACGCTCTTGAATGAAATATTTGACTGCAGAGGATGGAAACAGTGTTCTTTTAGAAAGCATAGATACATCTGGTCATCCCCATACAGCTGACTATCTTGCCGAATTGGCTATTAACTCAATAAATAAGTGCAAAAATGAATATAACTGTAAAGTTACCAGTATTGTTACAGATAATGCGAGCAACATGGTCAGTATGAAGAACAAAATTACCGAGTCGTCCAATTACCCTATAATTACATATTATGGTTGTTCCGCACACTTACTTAGTTTGCTCTCCAAAGATTTAGAAGCATCGCAGATAAAAGAACATATAGTACATATTGTGAAATACTTCAGAAATACCCATTTGCCAAATGCTTGGTATAAAGAAAAAGGGGTCAAGAAATCGGTCTTACCTCAGGATGTTCGATGGAATACACTTTCAGATTGTCTTGAGATCTATGTAAATGAGTGGCCAAAATTGTTATTAATATGTGAAGAGCATAAAGATTAAATTGATCCAGTGATTTTTAAAAAAGTCTTAGATATCTGTATTAAAAGGATGGCTGAAGATTTTCTACAGTTGCTAAAACCAATTTCTATAGCACTGGATGCAATGCAACAAAAAGGTGCATTTTTATCTCAAGCAGTTTACATATGGAAAAAGCTACTGGCTATTTTTGACAGTTTTGAATTTGAAGAAGAAAGAAGCTTGCGTCAATATCAATTATTTAAGAACAGATATGTTCAAGCTCTAACCTCCTTTCACTTTTTGGCGTATATTTTGGATCCTACAATAAACAAAGAAGAATATCCATTACTAGCTGAAGAAAAGAGAGATGCTCTACACATTGTTTCCAAATATTTTGCAGATACAGGATTAATTCCTTTACTAATTAAGTTGGAAGCTAAGTCGGACCCTTTTCACAAAACTCTGTTTTCAGAGGAAATAATCAAAAATGTAACGGCAGTACAGTGGTGGAGATCCCAAGAAGACGTTTCAGAAATTAAGCTTTAAATTAAGTATTTTTTTGTATTAAAAAGGTTTTTTTAGTTTTAATTTTTTTTAAGTTTTATGTTTGTAATAACCAGCGACCTCTTCGATTATTATAATAAAATATTAAATAACACCACATAAAAATGCGTCTGGGTTTTATTTTTTGTATGAACAAATACATTTTAAGTGTTAAAATTTTAAAACTTTTTTTTAAATTAATCATGATTTAAAAAAAAATCATACTGATTAAAATCATGATTTTAATCGTGATTTTAATCAATTGATTTTAATCATCTCAACGCTGTTTAAAAAACCAGTTGAAAATTTAGAACAATTACAAGAAAGGATTATCCAAGAATGTGGTAACATTTCTCCAACGGTAATGCTTTCAAAAACATGAAGAGACGCGTGAATTCATGCTTGGAGAATGGTGGTGGCCAATTTCAGCAATTTCTATAATATTTATTTTCTTTTCTCTATATTCTTACATTTTGGAAACGACAAAAATAAATTTGTATTTGCTTACTTATTTTAATATTCATCAGCAGCATATCATGTCATGATATGAATTTGACACAATTGTAACCCAGATGTGGTTAGATATATCGCCCCCTTATAATTGTGATCTAAACGTAGCCCTACGTTTTTCAGTGCAAGCCCTCTTGGATGAAAATAATTTTTGCTTGCATGGTATACCTAATGTATCTTTGGAGCAATTCGTAGAATGTAATACAACTCAAACATACAATCACTATCATCACAATAAAAATCTGTTTTTTAAATAAAGGTTGGCCTTTAGGGGTAGAAAATATAAAATTAAGATCAGTCTGATCCTGAACCACAGCATCTAATATTTTATATAACATAGTAATTAGTATGACATTAACAGTACCAGCACAAAGTTTTGTACTTACTGTTTGATCTGTTGAGCCTTTTCTCTCTCAGATATATCAGAATTATCCATAAGGGCCTCAGTCTTTTTCTTTGCCTTTTCCAATTTTCTGACTGCTCGCTTCTTCTTCCTAGCCTTGGCTTCTATAACTTTTTTGATTGGCCTAACATTAATTTCTTCCAGTTTCTTTTTGTATTCGTCAACTAATTCCTATAAAAGAAATTTAGATTTTATTTTTCTTAATCAACTTTATATTCTAGCCTGTTGCACCAAGCTGCTCCCATATCTACGTTTAGTTGATCTTGGATCCAACACTAATCTAAGATCACCAAATTTGAATTGCACCATTCAAATTTCAAAGTAGATTAGTTAACATTTTCAGCTCTGTGAGTGATGACGGTCTTTAAGCCGGACTCGGACGAATCGTGTACTTGGCGACTATGCAAATAATTGAACATTTGACAAGTACCCATGTTAAGTGCTTTTTGGCAGGGTTGGGCAAAATTTGATTTTTATTAAAAAAATCAAAAATCAATGATTTTTTTTATTTTTATGATTTTTTTGATTTTTTTGATTTTTATTGATTTTATTAAAAATTTAACATTTTTCTCTCTTTTCAAATTAATACAAATTATTTTAATGTCGGTCTAACAATATAGTAGGTCTAAATTCTACCCAAAATATTGTCAGAACGCGCTTCTTGCAAGAAAATTCCTGTCGCGACTTGATTCTTTCCCGATCTATAAATTGCCGTGGCCCAATTGTCTCGCGTATTTTGATGTTGATTGTTCAAGGGAGTGAAAGTAAATAGTTTTTAAAATGTTATATTGTTCATTGTTCTGAATTAAAAATAAATATAGTTTCATTAAATCATGATTTTTTTTTAAATAAAGTAATTTAAATCATGATTTAAAAAAAAATGAAGTGATTTAAATCGTGATTTAAATCACTTGATTTAAATCAGCCCAACCCTGCTTTTTGGTTGTAATATTATGATTAGGGTAAGAATTGGACTTTAGCTTTTTTAGCTTTAGCTATGTCCCGTCCATCACATATACTTTGGCCCCTACTTAATACTTAAGAAAAACCACAACGTTTTATTACTCAACTTATTAATTTATTCTAAAAAAAAACAACTTTGATAATAGAGTCGTTTGAAAGACCCTTCTTCAGTCTCTGGACGACGACGACGATTTCTTTACGTCGAAATATTTTACTGTGGCGCACTCTTTTGGGTGCTTGAGAAATTACGCGTAGGCCGCGTCCCAAAAAGTCGCTCCGGCATGTTGAAGTCCAGCACCCTGCCGGTAGAGGGCGCTACGAGTATTGAGAACAAGTTTAAGAACTAAGAAATATTTTATAGTAAAGAGTTAAGTATAGTTCACATATATGCGAATCACGAATTGCGAATAATCTTCTGATTGGTCAATTTCAAATATATTTTGGCGGGCGGTAAAAGTGTCAGAACGAAGTTTTCAGTTTTTGCGAATTCGCAAGATTCAAGACCTGGGGGGGAATCTTGAAAAATGAATGAATATTTTACGAATATTCGTGCGACTTTTCTGTAAGTATAAGTGTTAAGTATTATTTTAAGTTTTATGGTATTGTTTTTTCTTAATTTTCTTTGAAATTATATTATTATACTATTAATTATATTTTTGTTTCAATATATTCCCATTCTTAGAACTTTAAAAGCACAATATTTACCTTTGGTACTGGGGCTTCCTTCTTCATATGTTTTTGCTCATCCTGTACAAACCAATCGGGTAAATGTTCATCATTGAATGCATACCTATTCCAAGCTGCATCAACTAAATCCCTTTTTGCTTTTTTACTGTCTATCATCAGAGTGCCCAAAGCCATTTCTTCTTCTGACAATTTGTGCTTCTTGCCCTTTTTCCCTACAGGGCCGCCTAAAAAACAAAATTCAAATTAAAAAGTAATTGAAGTAATACTAAATAATATAGTTACAAACTTAAAAAATAAAACACGTTCATACAAAATAAAACTTAGTAAAACGTTAAATAAAAATAAAAAATTCGATAATACCGTAACCTAATTATTTTTTCATTCGGCAGACGGACAGTTTTGCGCAGCAAATGGGAAAATGTTCATGTATGCATTTTTATACATTGTTAACGTTCCTGCATTATTAGAAACTCAAAAAAGCATTAAAGGTCATTCATTTTTAGAAATTAAACGAGAAATAAAAATGTAGAAAAAGCCGAAGGCGATAAATAAAAAATGTTATAAGGAAGAGTTGTTTAACGTTAAGGTTTCAACCTACCTACATACAAATTTTAGAATCAAATGGAGAATAAGATATGAACCGAATTTTTCAAATCAAAATGGTATAATTACACAATGGTGTCTCTAAAAGGTCTGTATAAAATGCTAGCAGAAATTCCTAAGACTAAAATATGACGATTTACTGATTTAGCCCAATTACCTTAGTCCAAGAGTTTATAGTTCCTGAAATACACTTATAGTTTTTTTTTTTATATTTTTTGAATTATTTTTCTTAATAATAACGAATTTGCACACGATATTCAGTAGTAAAGGTTTTTTTAAGATACGAAATTCAGATTTGATAATAGTTTTTGTTTTTGTGTACCTTGCATACGCCACCAGCAGCACTTCGCATACATCTAAAGCTTCATAACTTTTTTGCGCCTTTAATTTATAATAATAAACTCTTATTTCTTTTGTTCAAAAAAGATATAGCTACCAACCAACCGTTCCTGAGGTAATTGAATTGAAATGTTTTATTGCATACTGAAACTCGTCACTGCCTTTCTTCACACTTTATTCAGGTTTAGGACTGGTTTCCTAATTTTTGTTTATGAATTCAAAGAAAAACCCTTCGAAAAATGTATCTGGGTCGAGCAGACGCAACTTTCTTGTTGGAAAGTTTAAATAAAATAATAATTTTAACGCATTGTATTTCGGATCGGAAACTATCAATCTTTGGACTAAGGTATATTGGGCTAAAGAGTCATATTTTAGCCTTAGGAAGTTGTAGTAGCATTTTGTACAGACCTTTTAGAGACACCTATATTGTCAGTATATCATATTATACCGTGCGAGCAAAAATTATTTTGTAAATGAAACAATGCAGTCTTCCTCTACAGTTTAATGCCAAAATAAATTTTAAGTTCCCAACATGTTTCGAATGCTTAAGCATTCATCATCAGGGGATACTAAAAGGATAGTACAGAATTGAGAATGAACAGTGAATATAAAATAAAGTTTAGGACTTACCTAACATCCAGTTTAAAAGCGATGTAGGTTGTCTCAAATTAATGAGTACAACTTATAATGTGATATAATAATATGTGAAAGTTGAAGACTTGGTATGAACTAGTTCGTTGTGTTGAAATTAATGTATAGTTAAAATTTTTAGTGAAATGTGAAATTTGAATAGATGAAGAAGCATTTTAATGAGATAATAAATTAATTTAAAACATATGAAGGAAAAGGTTTTATTTTAAATTATGTTGATATTAAATTTGTTAAACTTAGGTGTTTAACCAAATTTAAAAAATTAAAATTTAGAAATTTAAAAAAGAAATTTTTGGTCATATTGGTATGTCTAGCTGACATGATGGTATGGGGATATACCCCATATTTTAAAATGTGTATGAATTTTTAGCATTTTTTGTATTTGAAAGTTACTGAAAAAATTTTAAGTTATAAAAAAATTAAATATAACCTGTGCTACAACACGACCGCAGTACCCACCTGCAACGTGGAAGTTGAAGTGAGGTTAATATTAAGAGAAAAATTGACAATATAGGTATAGAACCCGGTACCACTATTAGAAATATTAAAAATAAAAAAGACTTGAAATGTAATGGGAAGATTTTACTGACTGGATATTAGGTTTATAAAAATCATACAAATCGATTAACATTTAGTTTTTGTCATCACTGGACATATGAAGTACTTGAAAATTGGCAGAACACAGACATCGGTCAACAAATGGTAAAATAGTGGTTATGTTTTAAAGGGGGGGTGTAAATGTCTATCAGGGTAGATTGAATGCTGCACTGGGAAAAAACACACTTGTGGGGTTGTTAACAACTCTAACACTAGTCGACATATTAATTATAGGGGATTATGCAATCTCCGTATGTAAATTAATTCCTCTTTTAGAAATTGAAGAGCGTATATCAAACCTTAAATAGTGGTTGGATACAACCAGAATTCCTAGGGTTGCTAAAGAGCAATGAGCAAAGACAGAAAGAAGTATGTATTTTGTGAAAAGACCAAGTCATGCCTATAAGTATGGACTATTTGTTCAACTTTAAAAATTATTTTCATCCGAGCGGGCTTGGACTGAGAAACGTCGGGCTTGGTTTGGATCACAATTATAAGGGGAAGATATTTCTAACCAAATCTAGGTTAAAATTGTGTCAAATTCATATTATAACATGATATGCCAAACTGATGAATATTAAAATAAGTAAACAAATACAAATTTATTTTTGTTGTTTGCAGAATTAACAAAGTAATATAGAGCAGGAAAAATAAAAATTATAGAAATTGCTGTAATTGGCCACCGCTCCAAGCATAAATTCACACGTCTCATCTCATATTTTCGAAATCGTTGACCAGCATCTCTGGAGAAATGTTACCACATTTTTAGATAATCCTTTCTTGTAACTGTTCTAAATTTTCAACTGGTGTTTTAAAAATATTGTTCTTTGAATGAGGAAAAATAAAGTAATCCATAACCATCAAACGAGGTGATCTGGGCGGAAATTCAATGGCTATTCAAAACTGATCAATCTGTCGTCGAAAAAATTGCGTAAGTAGTGAATAGTTTCGGCGGATATATTATGGGCGGTTGCACCATCCTATTGAAAATAACCAAAACGTAGTTTATCGTCAAGTAATTGCCCCACAAATAGATTCAAAATATTGTCCCTATACCGCTGTGCTGTAACTGTGTCATGGCAATCCTTCTTTAGGAAACAGCCAACCAGACACCAATTTTTTGGGGGTGAAATGTGGCACAAAAAAATGGGGATTTTCGCGGAATTTACATAACCGATGAGGTGGAACCAGGCTTCATCAGAAAAAGTGTCAGGTCTAATAAATTATTTATTTATTTTCAATAAATTTTGGTTAAACCACTGACAGTAATCCAGCATCTTTGAAAATCTGCAGCTCGTATTTCTTGGAATACTTGCACTTTATAAGGAAACAAATTTAACTGTTATTTTACGAATAAGTCCTGCATATTTCATACGTTGGATATCCCTTTCAAACACAAGTGAATTGCCAGCTATAAAAACGTCCTATAAGAAACAATTTAGGATTTTCAGGCAACGTCTTCAGATAGTGTTGCCGACTGTAAAACGTGCTTTAATGAAGACATTGCCAGAATAAACCAAACTGGCTATGTGTTTAAGTGTTGGTACTTTGGCCATGTCGCCAAGTACTGTAAAGGTAGTATATGCTGTTATAAATGTGGCGAAGAACACGAAAACAGTCAGTGCCCAGGAAATAA
The DNA here is from genome assembly GCA_963920685.1 of Polydrusus tereticollis. Taxonomy (NCBI): domain Eukaryota; kingdom Metazoa; phylum Arthropoda; class Insecta; order Coleoptera; family Curculionidae; genus Polydrusus; species Polydrusus tereticollis. Next base: position 31,741,210 of record OY987328.1, on the reverse strand, counting down.
ACCACTAGATTTCCCTAATTGTAAGAGAATAAAACCTAAAATGTTTGAAAGACGGACTTAACACTTTCTTCAAATAAATAAGATTCTTTCAAAAAATCAGTACGGGTTTATAAGTGGTTCTGGGACTTCAAATACTGACTAAACAAATAACTGAAAAATTATAAAATGGTGATAAGTGTATTGCGGTATTTTTGGATTTCGCAAGGGCACTCGATACGGTGCCCTATGCACGGCTCTTAGGCATATTGTTTAGATATGGCGTTTGCGGTGAAGTTTTGAATGTCTTTGAGAACTAGAATAGAAAACAATAACGTAAAAATAAGGGGGTACCCTAAGGAACCGTTTTGGAACCAATACTTTTTATCGCTGACTGACGTACAAACTGAAGACAGATCTATAATATCATGCGCAGACGACACGGCACCAATATTCTCCGCTAAAATTTGGCAGGACGTAAAAGATAACACGGAAACAGGACTGGCTAAAATAAAGGTAGCGAGGGGTATAACCGTACACCTAAGGCTGAAAACTTATTAGTACTAAACCGCAAATATTACAGACACAAGGTTTATCCCTATGATTAGCGAATAGTATGTGTTAATTAGAACCCACAATGTCATAACCAGACACAATTATACAAGTTGGTAATACATAATTTGTTGAAGGGCTGGATGTACGGAATTTGCACGAACATTCGCATAATACCGTACATAGCGTCGGGTTATTCCGTACATTGTTTTTAGAAAATGTTGCACTGCATTATTCATTTTGGTAGGAAAATATGTAAACTTCTACTTATGCGGCGGCGCCCTCTAAAAAAAATGTTATACGATGATGTCGTAGTTTAATACTGTACACCTTCTAGAAATGCTGTACAAATGTACGATCTTTACCCGATTTTACTTTTAAAAAGAAAAATTAAAATAGAAAAAAAAAAAAAACATATTTAAGAAAAGAGACCTCCATCAATAAATAAATAGTCATATAATGAGGCCTTGAAATTCATCACATATAAATTCAGTTAAATTGAAGCACATCTACTGACCGCTTGTTTCGTAACCAGCAATTTTAACAATAGAGCGGACTAAAACACACACCATGTCCTTGCAACGACGATATGCGACTGAAGTCACTTGTTGCCGAAGTTAAAAGAGTGGGACTATGCATTAAATTTAGAGAACAAGTAAATTCAGTTCTTTTCCTAGAAGATATCTTGTGTACGGTATTATCCGATGTACGGTATTACCCGTCGTTTCCCTATGGCACGACAGTTGTAGGTTGTCCCTTAATGTAGAAAAAACCAACTATATCTGACTGAAGCAAATCGTCCCCATTAAAAACTTTAATGATAGCTTAAAGAAACATTTTATAGGAAATAACTGGGCGTGATTATCGACAAACATTTTTTAAAATAGGGCCATCATATTCTTCATCTTACAAAAAATATAAGAAATCTTATTCACAAATTTTTTATATTTCGGGAAATTTTAAACAAAAGACCTGTAATATCTGTTTATAAAGTCATTGCTGAATCAGCAATATAATATGGTATAATTGTGTGGAGTGATCTATACCGCAACACTCTAAGTGCCGTAAATTTCGCACTGTTTAACTCATTTTATAGACGATTAGGATAATCAGGGTTTTGAATGTGCCAATGCCAGTATAAATTCGTAGGTTTTGGCACATGGTTATTTTAATTGCCTATCAAATGAGTTAATCAGTGTCAAAAGTACGGGCACTAATAGTTATTTATGGTACAAGTGTGTTATGTTATATATAAGTCACGGTGGGAAATGTTTAGCCCTCAAGGCCGCAGGCCGAGAGGGCTAATTCCCGAGTGACTTATATAACCTAACGCACGAGTGCCATACAAAATTTTATCCAACATTTGATGATTGATGAAAAAATTATATTGTCTCAATGTAAACTGGAAAACCCTGTATTATATTTTAATTGACATATTTTTGAATGACAAATTTGGCACGTAAAAGTAGGCTAGTGTGATTATCGTTGTTATGGAATTGATTAATAACAAAAATTTGAAGAGAGTAAATCAAATAATTATTTTTGTCATTTTCGATGGTGGTTTTTCAAAATATAAAAAAATTCCAGCCGAAATTCAAGAAGAAGCTGACCTAGCCTGTTCATTTATTATTCCCTACAAGTCAAGAGATAGTTATGACAAAACCTTGAAAGAATTTATCGACTGGTGTGATAGAAGATGTGCCTGCGTGAGTTATAATCATAACCCACTAGTGAGTTTTGGTTATAACCCACGTGTGAGTTATAAGCTACTTTATTAGTCGAAAATCAAACTAATAATGTTCACATTATATGTAAGTGTTGGATAAAACAATTAAACATTATACAAAATTACATACTCAAAGTGACAAACAAAAAAATTAATGCTTCTCGGCCAGGCAACTCTACATACAAGTAATATTAAATGGTATATCTTTATATATTTTTGAAATATGCTCTTTTGAATTTAAAAATGAAAACATAAAGTATTATGTAAATCTTATGTATTTGAGACACGAAATAAAACAAACAAACACATTCTCATACCAAAGAGTCACACCAATATAAATCTTAGATTTGTCAGTTATTTAGCACCTAAGGTATATAATATTATTCCCATTAAAATCATTAAACAAATTAAGCCCCTCATATTGTATGTAGTCGAAAACTTGGAAGGGTTCGAGTCTCTATTCTTATGTAAGTAGGGCGAACTCTTATGAATCCACCAAAGTATAAACCAAATTGTCTTAGGATCACTATAGATAGCTAATAATATAAACTGATTTAGTAGTTTATAAATTGTAATTAATTAAAATTTGATTAAACAATAATTTTTTTTTTAGTTCGCACATTCCAAAGACATTAATGTCTTTGGCACATTCCGATGTTTAGTCTTCTATACCCAAAGCCCACAAATGCTGTCAGTGACTCATTTAATACCAACCACCAAACCTATGAAGTGGCAGAACAAAAATATTGTACAAGTAAATGTTTTTATTGTATATAACAATGTTTTCCACTACAAAAACAGTGAACTTAAGACGCGACATTGTCATACAAGTTGCAATCAGCTAAATGCATTTAAAATAGCATGGCGATTCCGATACTCAGCGGTTAGCTGAGAGTTAAGAGTGAGACGCCGATTGACAAGTTACGTAAGTAGGATATCTTCTACTAATTACAATTAAAAAATATCGGCCGAATTCCCGAGATGTCTAGTTGCAGTATTGAGATATCGATTTATTGTTGTTATTATGGAGAAAACTATAATAATATACTACCATAATAGACATTTTTAATAAATTACGCTCCTGCGATTTCTGGGAATCTCTAGTAAATCAGTCACTTACCAGTTGTATTTTTCACTATTTCAAATCCATCCTTTTTAGAATTGTTAACACTAACGCGCATCTCTCTCTCTAGGTCATAATCAGAGTCACTGCTGTCACTATCAGAGTCATCTGAGCTGTAATCACTATCTGGTGTCGTGTCTTTATTTTTCTCTACTTGTTTCTTAATTTTCTTTAACCCTTTTTTGGATTCCTTTTTATCATCATCTTCCCCTAAAGAAAAATACTATTATTTAGTTCAGTATGACGCTTAAAAATCTATATCTTCCATATTATTATTTTTTTTTATGTTTAGGCCCAAGCACTGTAATCCTTAAAGGTGCTTTACAAGAGGTGCGTGTGCAGAGGAAACTTTTTCTTACCTATTACTTTTGCACCTTTCTTTTTAAAATCCTCAACCATTTTGTCCAAATCTGCATCCTCATCTTTTTCATCAATTAGATTTTTAAATATATCTCTTTCAAACCATAATTCCGCTTTATGGGTCCTTTTTTGTTCTTTGTCTCTATAGTCCAAGTCTGTTATTAAAGGATGTTCTGCGTCTGCATCTTCTGCATGTTTAAATTTTGGTTTGGTTTGTTTTTTAGTTTTTTTTGCTGGCTTCCCATTATCAGAACCGTCAGAGTCAAAACCTGTAAAAAAAACATTTCAAGTCATTAAGTTTAATATAAATATTCCTCATAGATTATAGTAACCAAAAAAAAAATTAAAAAAAATATATATATTTAAACTGCAAAAGGGTAAAAAAAATTACCAAGAGTCTCTTTTAGTTCACCATCAGAGTCATTTCCACTTTCCATCTCTAACTCTGAATCAGAATCTTTATAATATACTCCAGAACTATCCAAATGCTGTTGATCCTTGTCATACCTATAAGAAAAAGGAAAAGCAATCTTAATACTTTAATTATTAAGATTATGCAAAAACTTCAAATTAGGAAATATATACGCCAGAATTTGCTATCAAATGAAACAAATGAATATCGGAAAAGAATAAATTACAAGTTACATTTTTTTTTTAATAATAACATGTATATCTTATTTTTCTCTAATACTATTTTTGAAAACTATAAAATATCCTAGTATTAAAAAACGTTCTCAAACTATGCCGTGGAATCAATAACGCATGTCGCAATTATTATTCTTAAAAGGTAACCTATGTACAAAGTAAAAGTGAATAAAAAATAAAACTGTCAAGTTCTGAAATTAAATAATATGGTAATCACGACAGGACAAAAAAAAGACCGAAACGAAAATCCGCAGCGAATGCAATTATCAGATTGGTTTATGAGTAACTTGCATATTGAAAACGTCTTTAAAAAAATATTTTTTACTGTGCACTTAGAAAAATTAAAATTTTGTATATATTCAAACGTTTTAAAGGCGACATTCTAAAGTATTGAACACACTTTTGAGGGCGCTTCAAAAACTCATTAAATAGGGTTACATATTCTCCTTCGTTGTCGCTTTTTTAGTAAATACCGTAACCTCATATTTTTCTTTTTAGTAATTATACCGTATTTCAAAAAAGTATTTTCAAGAAAATACCAGTTGTCTTCGTCGCCCATTTTAAGTATCTTTCCTGTGAAAGAAATAGCGCCGCTAGCCCCTTGTCAAATTAAAGGTATTTGTTGCGCGGAAATGGAACTGTTTTTTATATTTGATTGCCAAACTAAACGACCCACGCAACAAATCGCAGATATTATTTAGTGTATGGTTACATTGTATGCGTATGCGTCGAGCGACTGATAGTCGTACGATTACGTGGTTATACTAAGAGCGTGGCACTATTTTTTTTTCACAGAAAAAGCAGTTAAAATGGACGACAAAGACGACTGGTATTTTCTTGAGTCGTAAGACTAGAAAATCACACTCAACAAATCGCCGGCAGTGTAACCATGCACTAATGTATGGTTACACGATTTGTTGCGTCCAAAAGTTTAAATTGAATGAATGAATGAAAGTGCTTTATTGTCCAAGAGGTCAGAGGTATCATAATAGATGAATCTAATTGAAAAAGCATGATAACTTATACAACTGACGTGCGACACATGACTTAAAAAATTAGGAGTAAGACATCAACAATGAATACATAATAATAGAATAAGGTACAATCAAGAGCTTATCACATGTTTTAACTTCATAACTAAAGTGCAATTAATATTAAATATTATTTATGTTTAACCTTTACACTTCACACACATAAAAAATTTTAAGCTCATAGACGCCGGATTAGATGACCCTTTTTTTCTTGAAAATAAATGTCAAACACGTTTGTTAATCAATAAAAAAAGCAATATTGGGTTATAGAGATATATACCCCTTCCCATGCATTTTGACTTATTGTCGCATAAAAAAACAATTTTGTTTTTTGAATTAATCGCGCAATATCATACGACAACATACGACCAAAACGTACGTAATGTAACCACACAGTAAAATGACACCATACATTTTGAAGAGAGGCAACAATGCTAAAACGTGAGTAGTTTTAACAATGACACTTCAAATGTAAAATTTACATAATCACTGCAAAATTTGGTGCTTTATAATACTTCAGAAATACGTGGTTAACAATAATTAAGTATTTATTATTTTTATTTAGGTTTGATTTTAGCGCAAATTTTACCAAGTACGCAAAAAACCATTCAGAAAAAACTTAAAAATAGCATAAATAATTTGGCAACACAAATTTACGATTTAATTAAATGTTTAAATATTTCTCATTCCTCCATTAACTGATACGCAGTACCCTAAGCCCTAAACCAATGTAAAATTCCTTTCTTGGTTGGCTAGTTGGCACATTGACATTCTATTGCATTTTGCAGAAATAGCATCTTTTAGCGCAACTAAACTTTCATATTTTGATGTTTTCAAGACTGACCGTGCAGTACCGTTTTTAACCGCGCTAGAAATGTGATACATACCTACCGTGCGAGCAAGAATTATTATCATCAAAGTATGCTTTGCATCTAAGGCCGTTCTATTTATTTAGATTCAATTCAATTAAATTTAATTCAATTCAATTCGTTATTCGAGTTATAGAAAAAATGATTAATCTTGCTCACGTCAATAGTACAATTAAAAATAGAATATTACAGCTTAAAACTTATATACATGTTACAGATTACAAATCAAAATGTTTAATAATAAAATGGAAGAAAAGAATCTAGAATCTATCCACTAATTCATCTATACTCTATACTGTAGTAAGCCCTTGCGGTTAGTTGTTCTTTTAAGTAGGAGGTGAAAGCTTTTTCAGGCAATCTCTTAATTTAATTTGGTAACTTATTATAGAACAAGGGACTATATTAATTAACCGAAATTCTAGTTCGTTGTATTCTATGGAAATCTATTATGATATTATCAGCCGTCAGTGTAGCGATGCGAGTTATTGTAACAGTAAAGAACGCACTTGTATATGTTAAAACTTTAAGATCCTTAAATTTTTGTTTGACGTCATCTCTGTATCCCAGACCCGCTATCCGAGTCAGATTTTTTAGAAGATAAATATTTCTGTTGAGACACCCTGCCATGTGGTCTACATGAATTTAAAATTTGAGCGTAGGGTCTAGATACACACCTAGAAATTTTACCCCCTCTATGTTCTCCTCTATTTGTCTCATTCCATATGCCCTGCTCATTGTCTTTGCTTCGTTCAAAGTAAGCTTATTTGCCCCCTCAGCTCATCTAGCTACTTAGCGGTAGAGCTTAATACCTGTTGGCTGTCAGTAAATACCAGCATTATCAATCAATCCGTCAATCCGTCATCGTTAACAGTCGTTACAAAATTACAAGTAATTTGATTCATCGCTAATTTATCCAATTTCTTGAATAATTCACGCAATGAGTTTTGCGGAACAGCACAAAAATTCACGGTTGAAGCGTATTTTCGTAAGGAGGTTAGAGTAAATAGAAAAAAATGGACGATTTTCACGAAAATTTTCCTAACTTCGCGTCGCCCATACTGCTGGGGATTTTTATCATTGCCTGAGAAGAACGAACCGTGGCTCTGTTTAGGGAAACAGGTTCTATACAACATAAAAAAAAAGGAGCTGGAAGACCATCTGTAAGAACAGAATGTGTAAGAGGCCTGTTTCAAGAAGTGGGAAGATTTTATGGAACATGCAGGACTATTCTTAAAAGACAGTTACTTAAATTTGTTTTCTTATAAAGTGTAAGTATTCCAAGAAATACGAGCTGCAGATTTTCAAAGACGCAGGAATTACTGTCAGTGGTTTACCCAAAATTTATTGAAAATAAAAGGTTTATTGAACCGGAGAGTTTTTTCTTTTGAAGCCTGGTTTCACCTCACTGGTTAGGTGAATTCTCAGAATACACACATGTGGAGTAGTAAAAATCTCCATTTTTTTGTACAGTCCACATTGCACCCTCAAAAAATTGGCGCCTGCTTGGCTGTTTCCCGAGGAAGAATTGTTGGTCCTATTCTTTCCATGACACAGTTCCAGCACAGCAGTATAGGGGCAATATTTAGAATTTATTTGTGAAGCAATTACTTAACGATGAACTACTTTCTGGTTATTTTCAACAGAACGGTGCAACCGCCCATACATACGCCGAAACTATTAACTACTTACGTAATTTTTTCGACGGCAAATTCATTTTTCCTCATAAGAAAATCCATATTTTTAAAACACCACTTAAAAATTTAGAACACTTACAAGAAAAGATTATCTAAGAATGTGGTAACGTTTCTCCAGAGATTTTCGAAAATATGAAGAGACGTGAATTTATGATATGGTGGCCAATTTTAGCAATTTCTATAATTTTTATTTTCCGTTCTCTATATTCTTACTTTGTTTATTTTGTAAACAACAAAAATAAATTTGTATTTGTTTACTTATTTTAATATTCATCAGTTCGGCATATCATGTCATAATATGAATTTGACACAATTTTAAGCTAGATTTGGTTAGATATATCGTCCCCTTATAATTGTGATTTAAACCAAGCCCTACGTTTTTCAGTCCAAGCCCTCTTGGATGAAAATAAATTTTGCTCGCACAGTATAATGTAATCATACACCGGCGATGAAGAGATGTAACAATGCTAAAACATCAGTAGTTTTAACAATGACAATTCAAATGAAAAATTTACAATGTCACTGTCAAATTTGGTGTTTTAACGGACTCGGTGCTTTTCTGTAAGCTGCTAACATTCGCCAAACGCGCCCATTGATAACTCAGTATTTCTCAACACCAAATTTGACATATTTACCGCGTTCTGCAACACGATATTTTTCCTCGATCCGCTCCCCTGGCGTTCTTTTACGTCTTCTTGCAACCGCAGAGTAAATCTTAGCTCGTTCTTTGTCTACCTCTAGAAAGCCGTCGAGTGAAATCATTTTACTTCGATTTCTCAGAGAGAGCTCGCAGATCTACTTAAAATTTGTTGGTAGGGATGATGGTTTAATAACCCTACTTTCTGATTTGTTTGTGCCAAAACAAATTTCTCCTCTTTACATATAGTTTATTATCAAGAGCAGTTTTAAAGTGGATAATATTGATTACTATTACTGCTGCTTAGCAATCTGCAACCTAGGAAATATAATTGATTATGAATTTAGAATCCGATGACGACGACCAGGTCATATTGGAAAAAAATTAAAATTATGCAGAAAGTTCCTACTCTCTATTATTTTGAGGACCATCAATTTAGAGAATATTCTTGCCGTCAACCTTTCAACATGTATTGACAAAAATGTTTTAATAGGGACCGCATGCGGATGGTATGAGTTATGGCCATACAGAAATTGATTTTACCAAACAGCTGTTAATAACGCTATGGTACGTAATTTGCCATCATCTCTTTTTAGCATTTGATTTTCCATAATAATTTATATAAAAAGAGCGACGAGATCAAAAAATAACAATTACCAAAAACAATATATAACCCTAAAAGTCCGTTGATGTTCGAAATGGAGCGAACATTTTAAAGTTTTGCGTTAGACCGTTCTTTTATTCTTGCGTGCTCGAAGTTTTCGCTGACAGATCTCGAACTACGTGACTCTAGATCTACTCTTCTCCGATCTCATCTCGGAGGTAATTGCAGAACGCAGCAATTGTAAATATTTTATTTCAAGTGTCACTGTTAAAACTACTAGTGTTTTTATTATTGCTTATTAATATAGGGTTCATAATAAATTAGAAATAATAATATGTCCTTTGGGTGCATCTCTTAATAGAATTTTTTTCTAAAAAAATTAGCGAAACCAATATTTGACCACTTCAAAATTTACATGGGAACTCCCGTCCGGTATTTTTGAATTAGGAAAAAGTGAAGTATTTAAATAAAATAGAAACAACAGTATGTTCCATGTAAATAAACAGTTAATTTTTCCTAATTTTGTGATGGCAATTTGTAATATCTGACGGTTCAATAAAATCCTACAACTTTTTTCTTATTATCTACTAAAATTAAAAATATACGAAAAAAATCCATGGACTCTTTATAACCTTAACTTAATGTTATCTCACCTGAGATATTTTTCCTTAGGTCTATCCTCATCATCATCAGAATCAGCTATTGTGTCTGGCGCTTGTTCAAAAATTCTCTGCATTTTATCACTGTCTTTAACTTGTTTTAAAGAAAACATGTCTTCACCTTCCATTGTAGGACCATGATCACCTAGAAAAAATGATATTTGCCAACGCAAATTGTACAAATAAATGAAACTGTGGACTTTTTTTCATGTAGTGGACTTTTTTCTTGCCTTCAATACCAGTAATGTTTAGAAAAGGGGTAGGGTAAATTAAGTGTTTAATTTTTAGTAAGTATATCTAATTTTACAACTATTTCTATTTCTCGTAAGTCTATTGTTATGCGCGGCACTTAATTCAGCTGTCTTTTGTCTTAATATTTGTAGAAAGTAACTAAAATAAATATAATGTTTATTAATCGGTATTATAGATATTGCGATATCCCAATAGTATTTAAAATTTAAATTGAATATTAAGTCTTGCTTACTTTGGTTTAAAATATATATTTTTTTTTTCATTAAACACACATAAAAAAAATTAATAGTGATCCTATAAAGACCATAATTAAATCCAACAATCTCATTTGCAAGTTTTTTTTCAGACCCAATTATTAAAAATACTTAGCAATTTGGAACATGTAATTTACCTTTAATAATCATTTTTAAATTCAGCTTTTCATTTAATTTTTTCCTTTCCTTTTGTACTTTTTTCCGTTTTCTTTTCAATTCCCTTACTTCTTCAGCTTCTAATTCACCTATTTGTTTATCCACATCCTTGAGGTCATCTTCATCATCACCTCCTAAAATCATTTTTATTTAAATAAAATATTGCGTCGCGACGCACTTTCGTGTAAAGAAACTTTTCTTTTTTAAACCAGATGGTAAGAATTCAACGGTGCTATAAAGAGCTCCGCTAAAAAAAGAAAAGCAAAATAAATAATAATAAAACAAAGGTTGGAGTTAGATGACACGGGCAGTTTGCTGGGCGCTATATGTAGGGCACGCGTGCAATTGTCCCTAGCTCACGGAGAGGGGTTTTAAGAAGCGCTACCAGTTTTACAGTTACAAAACTAGAAACCTCCCGAATGATCGCGGGCTAGCCCTACTACTCACGTCTCTAAATTCTAAATCAACTAGAAAAAAGAACAGGGAACAAGATGGTGAGCTGCATACATCAAATAAGACATGAAAAATTATTTAATGCCTATTAATAATAATATGACAATAGTGGATGAATGAACGGTTGAATGTAGATTGAAGAAACAGAAAGAAGATTGAAGAAGAAGACTGGACCCTATAGGAGCTTTAAGGTTCCAAAACAAAATATTGGAGCTGAGCAATAAATATTAGGGTGCTCCTTAAGTGATCCCACGGATTGCGATCATGACTAACGCTTTCCCCGGCAAAGGTAACCACAAGAAACTCTACCTAGTAGTTTCCTGCCTACCGCCAAGCAAAGCAAAAATATACCTACAGCAAACAGCACAGATATGGGCGACAGGAAACAGAATTATTTCACCCCAAATCCAGATGATGATTTCAAAAAGCGTGCATGAAAGAGAACCTAATTGTTTTTAGCTGGATGGTCAAACGTGAAGTGTCTAGACGAATAAATGGCAACGTCAACTTCGTCAAAAAAAAACACAGAAAAACAAAATTAATAAACATAGCTGCTCCATCTGACCCTCGATCAAATAGGGCTCTTGTATCCTTCACAGACAGTGCTCTGTAGCTCCGATGACATTTAAGCAGGGCAGCTGACTCTTGAGACAGAATTGTTAACAAAAAAAAAGTTTGGGTAGTTTCCCTTTTTAGGAAGGAATATAACGCCTTGGGTCCGTAAAAGTAAGAAAAAAGTGCTATAAGAGAATTCCAACAGGCTTTACCCCAAAAGCTAAGATATGTTATAAATCAAGCCAAATACAGCATATAAAGCACATAAAGCATGTTTCTTATTCACATTTCTATGGTAAAAACTGAATTTTGGAACAAAAAATAGCATGTAGTTCCTTTCTATTCTTTAATCAACTTCAATTAGGAAAATCTTGTAGAACAAGCGAGATGAATATACTCGCACGACAGCTAATTCCCCTGTTCATTAAAAGATGGATCTCGTTGCGCTAGGTACTGCCATACTCGGGTTGGGTTTAGGTTAAGATAGTTCGCTTTTGCAAAAGTTGTTGTCTACTAGGCAACAGAGTACAGAGTTAAGAACGTGGGTTAAACGAGATTCGAGGATTCTTGAGCAGCAACAGTAAGAACGAGTGAGATAAGCATACTCACCCAACAACGATATGGAATTCCCCCGTTCAATCGTTCCGATCTTTAGGTACGGTCAACAACAAAAATAAAACGAAATAATATTCATTGTTGATTAGGATTACAAAATTATTTATTAGTCAGATTAAAACAAAAAAGTTTTCTCATATAACAATCACATATAACAATATATTATCAGTCCTATTATTTGTAACTATCCAGATAGCTTTCTATTTAGATGAGAGTTGCAGCACGTGGCTACATCTCGTGGCAACCACACGTATCAACCCAACCTGGACAGCGAGAATCTATATAGGTTCAAACGCTGGCAAGGCGGCCCATCGCGGGCAAACTACGTTGGGTGTCGCTGGAAGCCAATGTATCGGTTCAGCCTACCGAAAGTTAAATATTGAAAAACACAAACTTAAAATAAGTTCGTGTACAGAGATGTAGCCAGGTGCTGCAACTCTCATCTGTATAGTTGCATTTCCGTGTTAAAGCACTTTGAGGTCCCTTACCTTTTCGTCAGACCCGGAGCCTTGCTGAAAAGCCCTAAAAGGCGAGACGCGTCCAATGATTGGGTCTGACGGAAAGGATAAGGGACAACTCTGTAGACGAACTTATTTTAGGTTTGTGTTTTTCAATATTTAGCTTTCGGTAGGCTGAACCGATACATTGGCTTCCATCGATACCCAACGTAGTTTGCCCACGATGGGCCGCCTTGCCAGCGTTTGAACCTATATAGATTCTCGCTGTCCTGGTTGGGTTGATACGTGTGGTTGCCACGAGATGTAGCCACGTGCTGCAACTCTCATCTGTATAGTTGCATTTCTGTGTTATAGCACTTTGATGTCCCTTACCTTTTCGTCAGACCCGGAGCATTGCTGAAGAGCAGTAAACGGCGAAACGCGTTCAAGGATTGGGTCTGACGGAAAGGATAAAGGACAACTCTGTATACGAAGTTACTTTAAGTTTGTGTTTTTAAACTTTCTATTTGTTTGATAATTTTATTTGAAATTCGTCACTAGAAAGGTGCTGCCAGGTCCTTCTCTTCCATAGCACGCTGTATTACGTCTAGGCAGTTTTAATGCAATTCTGTTATCGACACCAGCGACAGCGCTACCAACTAACCTGAATTAACCTCTGAATCGCCTTGCTTTTGCTTTCTCCATTTTTTAAACATTGTTATTAAAACCAAGCCACATAGCACAACAGAACATAACCACAGAAAAAAAATTTAAGAATTTTTATTTATATGACGGTCGGTAACGAGATTACTAAAAAAGTACTAGACCTGCATGAAGAATTGCACAGAAATACCGTAAGTTCTAATTCTTCGTCTTGCATCAAACTTGCAGCCGCACATTCGCTTTATTCCCTTGATGGTTGAAATTGCTCAGAACTTTGACAAAAGTAATGAGATGGCTTTTATGAAAATAAAGTCGGAACAGTTTTTAATGCCTATGATAATTTGATTGTATCATTGTTTCAATATACTCTATATCTGGAAAACGGAGCCGTTGCGAACCCATGTTTATATGAAGTATATTGTCTTAAAATCAATCAGACTTATTTGTTAAAGTTTGTGTGCATACTTAATGCATACGTAATTAACACCCTATATAGTGGCAAAATCAAAATGTCACAATATATGTTTTCATCCATTTTTTGCAAAGGGTTATACATAATTACCTTTAATTACTGGTTTTTCATCTTCTACTTCTGGCCTCTCATTAGTATCCTCCTTATTTTTTTTCTCCCATTCCTCATGCAAAACTTTCCACCAATTCATAATACTTCTGAGATCCTTTCTGCCCAAGACTTTAATATCCTTAAAGCATTCCTGTAATTCTTTCGTTGTTTTCTCGTGTTTTAAAATTTCTGGATCATCAAAGACAATTTCTGAGACATGTTGTAGAATATCAATCCCATTCTCATGTTTTATAAAATCAGAAACATTTACTTTGTGATGCAAAGTATAATCGTTATCAGCATATCCTTCTGCTTTAGCTTTCTTGGTTTTCTCTGGATGGAAAATGTTAAGTTTATTCTTGGGCTCAATATCCAATTCTTGAAACACATACTTATGGTCCATAAATTTGGTGTCAATCTTATCAGGAGCAATGTAATGCTGGCAAACAACGAAAATTTCAGCAGACTCATTACGTGAAGCCTGTGGTTTAGTGGCATGAACTTTTTTAAAAAGCTGCTTTAGAACCCAAACAAGAGGGTTGTAATCTTTAGACCTAAAAACTTTGGTTATAAACCATCCTCCTTGTCGCAGAAACTGTGTAGCGAGCTTTAATGAACTTAATGTCAAGCAAGCTTGTGCATAGGAATCGTGAAGCCAATTTTTGCCTACATTAGGTGCACCATCATGAAGCACAACATCTACTTTCCAGGTTTGCAATTCCTTAGAAATAGCCACCTATAATTAAAAAAAATAACATAGATTACGGAAAAATAGATAAAGAAATGCACTTTGTGAAAATATAACTAGAAAAAAGCAAGGAACGTCTAATATTTACATCAAAATCGCTAGCAGCAATTTTAAAATTGCTACATTATGACATATTTAATGTATACACTAAAGCGATGTAGACCGGAAGATAATTGCCGTCATACAGCCACAACCTTTTTTCCCAAGATGTTTTTAAATTGTCGCCTACTACAACATTCCAGCATCGCTTTTGTTAATAAACGAATTTTAGTTTTCTTTGAAAAAGTGGATAATGTGCACAACTGCCCAATATTTAATATTATTTTTTAATTAAATTTTCTTCTTCTCTTCGGCTAGCAGCACGAACGACGAAAAACCAAGTTAAAAATTCGTCCTGTTGGAACTAAGAACGGGAGTGGTGGCGACTTTTATAAATGCATACATTAATTTCCTTTGGGTTAAGTTGCAACAGAAACGGTGGCGACGAACGGGAACGGTGACGAAGTTTTATAAGTCTACCTTAAATGACGATCCTAATAACAAGCATATTTTACTGTTTTTGTTATGAATAAGGTAAGTAAAGTTTGTCCAAAATTAAACCCATGCTTTTTAGGGTCACAAATCAACTCCCTGATAAAATACCATTGCGTGCACATATTAGTGTTTAAAATATAAAAGACCACACGGACTGTCCTCAACTGTAAAGTAACTATGCATTTCTTTATAAGAAACTACATCATGAAATAATGTATACATATATCATTATTTTTTTTGCATATTTCAATAGCGCATACAGTGTTATAATAATTATTGAAACTATAGATATCTGCATATTTTGCATGGTGAATTAATAAACTTTGCAAAACTACACATCTAATTCTATTTCGCTATCACTGTCTTCACCTAGGCCGTGGCGTAGCTATCGTAACGCAGTTCGGTGCGGCACAATGGGGACCCAACCTTAATAGCTATTAATCTACCATAAATAAATGGACGAGCTATTCCTATATATATTCGCCTCAAATGCGTCGTATATCATATGATTAATAAGTACAATATCCTATCACATTATATTAGAAACACACTATGTCACTATAATAACTAGTTTTTGTGCACGCTGATATCTCTCCCCCCCCCCTTGTTCCACGTAAAAGAGTATTATAATCTCTATTTTAATGTTCTTACCTGATATAGGAAATAAGTATGTACCAATTTGTAAGGACTGAGTTGTATTTGGTTTAGTAACACAAAGGTATGTTTTTGTTTATGAAGAAAAGAAAATGTACGTTAACGTTTTCCACTTTCTTCTATTATTCACTACCTGGAACTTCGTGGGGCTGGGGGATAGAGGATAGGGTAGGGCCCAGCCCTATTCGGTAGCAGGCGATTCTCCTACTAATCCTCAAAAAGTTCTGCTGTTGTATCATCATGGTAATCTACACACGAGTGTTTTATGTTTTTGGCAGAAAGCCACAAGGCACTTGGAACCCAGCCTGCCTCTGACGCCGCATGTAAAACAGTAATTATTTTACCTTTATTCAATGGAGCTGTGGTTTGAGAACTATTAGCAGCAATCGAACCTATCTTTTGATGGCGTATCGTGAGTATCAAGCCACGTTTCATCGAGGTAAATAATGAACGAGTTTTTTTATCGATATTCTTGTATAGTTCGTAGATACTCATATCGCCATTGTCGTAATCTCTGAGATTCCATCAATATTTGCCTCTTATTCACCTTACGATATTTAAAACCAATTCGGATTAACATTCTAAAGCCTTGATCTTGAACAGGAAATATTTGTTTCATCGACAATAAGTCGCGCTTGTAAGGAACGAGCAGTAGGCACTTGTTGTTCTACATACTACATAGAATACTTTTCTTCAAATCAAGTCCTTATCGCCTTCGTCAAATTTTCTGGAAGTACCGGAATCGCAACGTTTTTCCCTCTTATTTATTGGTCTTAAGACAATGTCTCTTACTGTAATTAAAGGTGTTCTTGTTAAGGTGTGCGTTTCAGCTAAAGCATAACTTCATTAGGCCCCCGCTTAGTAGAAAAACGTACACATTTTTCACTATTTGTTGAGCATCTAACAATAAATAAGTACTTTTTCGTAATCTTTACACTACCGGAAGCTCGCCCGTACCAAAGCAACTTTTAATTGACTATAAAACCCGTTACAGGGCTAAACTATTAATATCTAAGAAAACTGCATATGATAATAATAATAATAATAAATATCTTTATTTCAAATTATGAATTATACAATTCTTGCGCAGCAGTGCCCAGAAACATACACACACAAAATGAAATGGCGTCAAGGAAAAAGATACATCAACGACCTTCCAAACTATACCGACAACCCCACTCTAACACTGTTTGCTGATGATACAACTAATCTGCAGCACTAATCCCTCTGATCTTATACTCAGCATTCTCACTGACATGAAGATGTCAATACAGGACTGATTCCACCAGAATATAAACTTCTCTCTTAGGACATTCAAGCCAGAATTGCCCTGTGATGACTGTCAAATTTCTGGGAGTCCATTTGGACCTTGGCTTAATGTGGGCAGTGCATACTGATATTCTTGCATTTAAGCTTTCAAGAGCCACATACCTGATTAGCAGTTTGAGTGGTAGCGTCTCAGGGGCTGTGCTGATGTCGGCATATCACGGGTACTTTTCCTTGAACATGACATACGCGATCCTAAATTGGGGGCACTCTACCCACGCATCAAAAATTTTTAAACTACAACGCAGATGTGTACAGGTGATATCGGGGCTGAGGTACAGAGATTGTTGTCGCCACTGCTTTTGAAATTGGGAGCCCTTACATTGCCTTGCATCTTTATTCTCCAATGCCTAAAGTATAGGGGTATACACTGCTACTCCACGCGTAACAATATTAACATCGTCCCGGACTATCGCAGGCTAACCAGAACTCGGCGGGGCACGGACAATCATTGTGTTTAGTTTTATAATGTCTTACCAGTGCGAATCAGAGATTCGGAAACAATCAAATTTATATATAAAATTTTAAAAAAATAACTAATTCAAAAATCATTCTATTCCCTAGCCCTAGATAATAATAATTTTAATGATGTTGTATATGTATCAATATACTCAGGTATTTGTTTCAAGTGTATTTGTTCACTATCTATCTATCTATCTATCTATCTATCTATCTATCTATCTATCTATCTATCTATGTATCTGTTAATATTTTACAATATACTCCACATTTTAGAATAATGAAGCTCAAACAACTCAACTGATGTTTTAACTAGAAGAACACAAACTAATATACAGGGTGTTTCAGAAGTACGATACGTAACTTAAGGGAGTGATTACTTATGATATTCTAAGAGAAAAGGTTCATATGAACATGTGTCCGGGGAGTTGCCCCGTTTTTGATATACAGGGTGATAAAGTTTTTTTAAAAAAAATCGGTTGCAATCGTGCGTTTTATCAGAAGGTGGCCACTTTCAACATTTGCTTTGATTAACTGTTGCATTATTTTTTGTACCATTATTTAAAATAAGATTTTTATTTTAAATTTGAATGTCTTAATTAACTTTGAAATACATTTTCTTTCGTACCGGGTGGCATAAACGTAACTAGCGTAGCGTATTGCACGCCGAAGACCTGCGAGAGCTTCCGAAGTTCGCTACTTAAACAGCGCGCGTGAACGCATGTATGCGGACCAGGAGCTACGTAAACAGCGTCTCAGAACGCATTACTTCTTTCGACTTTGCGACTATTATTATTTGAGTTTTGTTTTGATTAACCGTGACAATGGATGACTTGCCGCCAGAAAAAAGTTGCGATTTCCGAAGCTTACCTATTCAAAATATATTTTCGTTGTTGACAAATTTCTGTTAGTTTCGGAAATACAGGGTGATTTATAGAAACCAACGATTATAATTTCATTAAATATTTTCGAATCTATTGATTTTGAAGACATAGCTTAAATTTAAAAATTGTATATTTTTTTTCGCTCTACAATATACCTTAGATTTTACGTATGACGTTTCGTTTTCGAAATATCATCATCAACCTCATTTCTTTAAATACGGACCTGGATTTTTTCTTTGCTTTTTTGACGTCTTTGGGTAGTCAACAACCGATACTGTTTTTAATTTTTCAACAAAACAAAAAAAAAAAAAAAACAGGTTCGTATTTAAAATAATATGCTTTTTAAGGAAAGGGGCAGGTTAGTTAAGCCTAAAATAAAAAAAAATCGAAATACCAAGGAGAGACTTGCCTTATTTAGTTTCATTAAGATCATCATTAACAACTAACTACATACAATATGCATTGTAATATGTACAGGGTGTCCCACATAAGATCCTCTATCCCCTTATCTCGAAAGATATTCGATTTTTGAAAAAAAGTTAAATACAAAGTGTTATTGTTTTTAAGGGAACTTTTATATTATATACCTTACACGTATACAGGGTGCTCAGTTTTCCATGGTCAGGAATCAACTCTTAAAAATTAAATGGGGCACCCTGTATATTATGTTGAATATGGATTCCTCATAAAAAATAAGGGTGACTTTCAATAAGATATTATATTGCTAACTCTCGTGGTTTAGGATTTAATAGCCGTTTTATTTATTTTTTTTGCTAAAAACGGATTTATTTAAGGTAGTAGGAAAAAATATAAGTATATCATATTTGGTGAATCTGCCATTTTTATATTAAAGACAATACCACAATATATAATTCTGCTTGTTTACTTTGGCTAAAAATTATACAGGGTGATGTCAGAAATTGATCCGATCGGGATATATTAAATCACCTATAAGTCGATAATTTGAAATGGAACACCCTGTATATCATTGCCGATCTCGATTGTTCACAAAAAATTAAGGTTACTTTGTATAAAATTGCCTTTACCCATCTCTAGCCGTTTAGAAAATATTCGCTCTTAAACATTTTTTATGCATTAAAAAATACCTTTCGTTTAAATTTAATGAGGAAACACGTTACAAATTTTTTTTTAACGGGCTAACTGTAGTAGATTTTCAAAAATATACTGTAGTTTATAACGAGTGATTTTTAATTATTTTGCTCAAGGGCGGCTGTGACCCAGTATACATAGTGTAGCAGTAGCGCGTAGATTAACTCATAGGGCGAATTTGCAAGAAAGCAGCGTTGTCACGTTGAAAACCTAAAATAATGTTTTTTGACGGTATGTAATATAAAATCCTGAGCTATCTTATATCTCAGAGACACATTAACCAATACGTTTGGAGAATTATTAATTTCGGCAATTTTTTCTGAAATCCTTCGTTTAAGATCATTTATATCCTCAATTGGTGTTCGATAAATGGAGTTTTTTATAAAAGGCCACAAGAAGAAATCGCAGGGTGTTAAATCGCAGGAACGAGGTGGCCATATTTGTTGCGTATTTCGGCTTATAAACTCTGTTTTCAAAAAATTCACTTAAAAAATTTAAATTTTCTCTGGTTACATGAGGTGCAGCGCCATCTTGTTGGAAGTAACCTTCCCGCAATTCATCATCGTGAAGCTCATTAATAAATGTTGTCAGAATTTCGATCCGATATCTCTCAGCTGTAATTGTGCCATCAAAGTAAATTGGGCCTACTATTCTTCTAGAACTAATTGCTGCCCACACACCAACTTTTTGAGGATGAAGAGGTCTTTCTACAAAAACATGCGGATTTTGCGTATTCCACATTCGCATATTTTGTGAATTAACATAGCCTGATAAATAAAAATAAGCCTCATCGGTAAAAAATGTTTTTTCAAAAGCACCACTATTTTCTTCTTGAAAATTGTTTAAAAACCATTCACAAAAATTAAGTCTTTGGGGAACGTCATTGGGAAGGAGTTCATGAATAGCCGTAACACGATAAGGGTATAGATGCAGATCCTTTTTCAAAAGTGTTTGACATGTACTGTAGCATAAATCCGTTTGCTGAATTTGTTGAGATAAATGCCTAATAGAAGTTGAAGGATTATTTTCCATAATTTGTCGCGCTTCTTCAATAACCTCATTCGATCGTTTCGTTGGTCTTCCAGCCCCTTTTTTATGTTGAACAGAACCAGTCTGACGAAATTTATCAATTAGGTATTGTGACCCAGTACGAAAATTATGACAGGTCACCGCAACATCAGGAAACTCGGTTCGAAATTCATCAAAGCAGTCATGCATAGAGTAATTCCACACACCGCCTATTTTGTTTCCATTTCTAAAAAAACTTTCAACAATAAAAATTTTTTGTGCTTCACTAAACATTTTTACTGTAGAACTTTCAATCCGGCAACAAAGCTTCACCAAAACTTGATACGCTGAAAAATAAAAAATTAAATCATATCCTGCAAATAGCACTTTATAATAGTCAAAAGACGACTCCCCGGAGAAATATTAGTTAAAGCAATAGTAACCTACCTTCAAATAACTGCAAAAATTACAAAATTTCTCCAATTTTTAAACTTTACAAATACACAAATTCAAATAAGACGTAAATGTCATAAAACAATCATGTCATCATATCTACGCAGTACGGCCATGATGCTTTTAAAATGCATGGCCTCCCTTGAGCAAAATAATTAAAAATCACTCGTTAATTTTAACTAACATATCTGTATTTTCTGAGAAAATAATTCACTGGAAATCGTAAAATTAATTGAAATATTGCATGTAATCAAAACCAACTAACGCTGCAAAATCAAAACTGCCATGGAAATAAAAAAATAAAGTGTTTTGGAAACCAACGTGAACAAGAATAATTGTCAAATAATAATTTTGGTTTGTTCTGCGTTAAGTTTATTTTTAGCTTATAATGTCTTATAGTGCCGAAGAAAGGTTAAATTTATATCAGTGTTATCTCCAAAATAACAAAAGCGTTGTTCTAACTATTAGAGCATATCGTCAAAAGTATCGGGAAAGAAGAATACCGGAAAGATCCATATTTGGGCGAATTGAACAAGATCTCGAACATCATGGTGTTTTAAAATATGGAAAAAGAAATAAACCTAAAAATATCTTGGATGATGAAACGCAATTAAATATATGTTTGTATTTCGAAGAATTTACAGAAAACTCCATCAGAGATGCAGAAAAATACTTAAATATTGCTAGAACTGATATCTATAGGACGCTGGAAACAAATAAATACAGGGCTTTTAAGTTCGCTAAATTACAACACTTAGAACCTAACGATCATATTCTACGCTTGGAATATTGTAACTTAATGATGGATCATCATTTTCGTGACCTTAATTTTTTTAACAAAATTTGTTGGACGGACGAAGCGATATTTACTACCTCAGGGATATTTAATAGAAATAATACTCACTATTAGTCTCAAGAAAACAAAAACAACTTTAAAACTATACAACATCAAGGTCGCCGTAGTGTTCATTGCTGGTGTGCGATTTACAGGAATCAAATAATAGGTCCTCTATTTCTGGATAACCATTTAAATCGTGCGGGGTACCTGGAGCTACTGACTAACAATATCAGACCCTTACTAGAGGTCAATGGTAACATAAATAATATTATTTACCAAATGGATGGAGCACCTTGCCATAGCACCATTCAAGTAAGAAATTATTTAATTGAAAACTATGCAGAGGTCGTTGGGTGAAATGGAAATATTCGTTGGCCTCCGCGGAGTCCAGATTTGACTCCCCTGGACTATTTCCTGTGGGGAACATTAAGGATAACGTCTATAAAAATAAACCTCAAGATGTTGACGATCTCAGGAATCGAATATAAGGGAAGAAATTCAAAATATCAATGAAAGTGCTGCAGTAAGGGACGCCCTAAGAAAACTGGAAGTCATCTACACAACTTGTATTGCCCAGCATGGAGGCCATATAGCACATTTACTTTAATTTTCCGTTTTGTATTAGGTATAGTTTATTGGTTCTTTCGTTATAATATGTATTTGTTTTGTTTGTTTTCACATATTAATTATTTTGTAATTAAATGTTCACTATTAACTTAACTTCTTGCTACTTACTTAATAGTTCACAAAACTTATCGTATTGTTAAATGTTAAAGCATTTCTTTATTTGTTAATATATCGTAAGTCGTTGAAATAAAAGATTAAATATTATTGTTATATCGAGCATAGCATAGGTATTTTATTTTCATTTTAGAATTATTTTCTCAGAAAATACAGATATGTTAGTTAAAATTTTAAACTCCAGTATATTGTTGAGAATCTACTAGAGCCAGCCCGTTAAAAAAAATTTGTAACGTGTTTCCTCATTAAATTTAAACGAAAGGTATTTTTTAATGCATAAAAAATGTTTAAGAGCGAATATTTTTTAAACGGCTAGAGATGGGTAAAGGCAATTTTATACAAAGTTACCTTAATTTTTTGTGAACAATCGAGATCGGCAATGATATACAGGGTGTTCCATTTCAAATTATCGACTTATAGGTGATTTAATATATCCCGATCGGATAAATTTCTGATATCACCCTGTATAATTTTTAGCCAAAGTAAACAAGCAGAATTATATATTGTGGTATTGTCTTTAATATAAAAATGGCAGATTCATCAAATATGATATACATATATTTTTTCCTACTACCTTAAATAAATCCGTTTTTAGCAAAAAAATAAATAAAACGGCTATTAAATCCTAAACCACGAGAGTTAGCTATATATCTTATTGAAAGTCACCCTTATTTTTTATGAGGAATCCATATCCAAAATAATATACAGGGTGTCCCATTTCATTTTTAAGAGTTGATTCCTGACCATGGAAAACTGAGCACCCTGTATACGTGAAAGATATATAATATAAAAGTTCCCTTAAAAACAATAACACTTTGTATTTAACTTTTTTTCAAAAATCGAATATCTTTCGAGATAAGGGGATAGAGGATCTTATGTGGGACACCCTGTACGTCCAATCATACAATGCACGCATAATGCGATGTGGAACGCTATTTACGAAGCGGTGGTTGGAAAGTGCTCTCACGCGCGCTGTTTACGAATGATCTTCGGGCATATTATGGATGGCGATACGATACGCTGGTTACGATTATGCTACCGGGTGTCCCACTAAGAATGGCTGTCGGCCGTATCTAAGAAAGTGTTTAGTCGTATGGCTTGCGGAAAAAAAAATATATTAGGTAAAGTGGTCATGAGAAATTGCTGGAAATTATTTTCAAGTTTCTCAGACTAGCGCTAGAGGGCGCAACAGTAACGGTAAATATGAATCACGAAGTTTCCTCAAAAGTCGCCTAGTTAAGGTATCCCGAAAATAACATTTTTGTATATTTCGAAGATTTATTAATAAAATTCACCTATAGAACGTGTTCGTCACTTTTCAAATCAAGTGGTGGGGGAAGGTTGAACATTATTTGTAATAAATGCTGATAACTCCGGTCTGGCTTAACATAATTTAGTAAACTTAGTTTTGTTAAAATAGGCTTTTCTCACTCTATATATCATCTTATGAACTACGGCAATATATGTTTTACACTAGGCACTAGGGGGCGCTGTCTTACAACTTCACAAACATTGCGCGTTTTTTCCATAATTGTAAATATAATAGTATATTCAATTTTACCTGATTACAAGGATGATTAAAAGTCTAAGAAGTCAGCGAAAACCGCAAGTTAATATCTATTTTCAATCCGGAGATATCAACAACAATAATCATAATTACGGAACATTATGATTTTATTTTCAAGTTGCCATTGTAAAGGTTTTTTTAAGAGTCAAATAGGCCTTGGAAAAACAAAATATGAAGGTACGTATGTTTCGAGCAAATATATCGTTACGACAATAATTCTCAGTGGCGCCCTAAATGTTCAAAATGTCGCCCATCGTTCTGTATACACGACTCCAATCTCTCCCTGGTTGATAATACTGCAGTTTCCACCTCTGCCATAGGGATATGGCGGCTGCTGTCCATTATCCTTTCTATCATGTTTTCTCTTGTGGTGGGTCTGGTAACGAAAACAAGATCCTTCAATCTCCCCCATAGATAAAAATCTAGGCATGTTAAGTCAGGTGATCTAAAATAGAAATTACCACTTTCATTAACAGTATCACAATATATCCTATAATATTACCTGGCAGGCCACGGAAATATACTCCCTCTTCCTATCCACCTTGGAGGAAATGTGTCGTCAAGAAATTGACGAACGTTTGCCGCAAAATGTGCAGGACATCCATCGTGTTGGAAAACCATAGTTCTGCAAATATTCAAGGGCACATCTTTGAGAAGATTGGGAAGAATTGGGAGTTCGTAATTTAAAAAATGTAAATATCTTTGCCCAGTAAGCGACTCATTTAATACAAACGGTCCAATTATTCTGCCACCCAAAATGCCGCACCAGATATTGACACTCCATCTTCCTTGATGCTGCACCTCCCGCATCCAATGGGGATTATCCCGCGACCAATAATGCATTATATGGCGGTTTACTCCTCCATTACTATGGAAAGTAGCTTCATCAGTCCACAAAATTCTGGAGAGGAGATTTCTATCTTCCAATATCATATTGAGCAACCAATAGCAATGATCCAATCTTCTATCATAATCTTGCGGGGTCAAAGCCTGGTGGAGCACAATATGGTAGGGATGTAGCATAAAGAAAAACAAAATACTTATTACATTGACTTGAAAACTATTAAGAGAAATATTGGCATTATTCTAAACTATTTAAGAGTTATAACATACAGATATAATTACTTACCTTTCTTCTAATAAAATCCTATGCACAGTAGAGCGAGTAACGCCCAAGTCTCTAACAATTAATCTAATACTAATTTGTGGATTAAATTCCACATATGCCAAAACATTTACAGTGTTTTTCTCGGTTCGACCTCGGCGGCGTCTGCGATATACAGGGCGACGAATACTTCCAGTAGTACGAAAACGGCTAGCTAAACGATTAAACATTCTACTGTCGTATCGGCGCCTTTGATGGTATCGTACTGCGTAAACCCGTTCAGCAATTGTTGCATTTCCCAAACATTCAAAATACACCGCAATGATGTCAACCGCTTCTTCAAGTAACAGAAGCATTTTGAAAATCAAATACGACACAACACTGTTGGCACGACAAAAATTTTGACGTAATAATGAAAGGTGACACGCGTGCACAGTTTCAATTCGCATATTTTATTTTTCCAAGGCCTATTTGACTCTTAAAAAAACCTTTACAATGGCAAGTTGAAAATAAAATCATAATGTTCCGTAATTATGATTATTGTTGTTGATATCTCCGGTTTGAAAATAGATATTAACTTGCGGTTTTCGCTGACTTCTTAGACTTTTAATCATCCTTGTAATCAGGTAAAATTGAATATACTATTATATTTACAATTATGGAAAAAACGCGCAATGTTTGTGAAGTTGTAAGACAGCGCCCCCTAGTGCCTAGTGTAAAACATATATTGCCGTAGTTCATAAGATGATATATAGAGTGAGAAAAGCCTATTTTAACAAAACTAAGTTTACTAAATTATGTTAAGCCAGACCGGAGTTATCAGCATTTATTACAAATAATGTTCAACCTTCCCCCACCACTTGATTTGAAAAGTGACGAACACGTTCTATAGGTGAATTTTATTAATAAATCTTCGAAATATACAAAAATGTTATTTTCGGGATACCTTAACTAGGCGACTTTTGAAGAAACTTCGTGATTCATATTTACCGTTACTGTTGCGCCCTCTACCGCCAGTCTGAGAAACTTGAAAATAATTTCCAGCAATTTCTCATGACCACTTTACCTAACATATTTTTTTCCGCAAGCCATACGACTAACACTTTCTGAGATACGGCCGACAGCCATTCTTAGTGGGACACCCGGTACATGTAATAAAGTGGTTTTATTATCTCTCGAAAACGAAGCAAGATACGAAAACAATTCAAGGAACAAAAAAGTTGTATTATTAGTTGGTAAATCCGAGAAAAAAATATTAAAGTTAGAAAAAAGTCAGTGGCGTACATTTTTTGTCAATAATATTCGTTCAGGTGCTCCCCGGGATGCCACTGGACCTAATAAATTTAATATAGTTAGGGCTAACTAGGCCCCTTTTATTCATAATGATAACGGTACCAAATTTCAATAAAATCGGGAAAAAGATATTTAAAAAAATTATAAATAAACGATTTTTTTTTAACTTTAACACACTGTATATCAAAAACGGGGCAACTCCGGACACATGTTCATATGAACTTTTTCTCTTAGTATATCATAAGAAATCACCCCCTTATTAAGTTACGTACCGTCTTTCTGAAACACCCTGTATATCTATCTAATTACTAAAATTTACTAAAATAAAACTCATTTCTTGAGTACCGGGCGATCCATTATAATGATAAACAGTTTTACTATTTAATTCTTGCCGAAATCAAGCATTAAAGATATCCTTAATGTCATCATTAAACAAAACATGTCATATATTTTTGAAATCAGCATTTAAAGGGTTCCCTCATAATGGTATAATATACAGGGTATCCTATTTTAAAAAACATAACTTTATTTCGCCACACCTATTTGGGACACCCTGTATAAATTTCAAGAGGCGTAGAAAATTCTTCAGAAAATATCCTACAACTTTTGGATTTAACATTTTTTGCTGAAACCTGAAATAAAAGAGTCAATGGGGGGTGATATTTATAATGGATCACCGGGTACCTACTGCCCTCGACCTAATATTAGGGTACTTATATAATTAAATACATTAACTCATTATAACATTACTAAGAAATGAAAGTACTTTCTAATTTACTGCTATCAATATACCTTCTTAAGATGTTTTATAAAGAATTATATAATTTAGAAAAGAAATGTAAATATATGATCCATTATGGGTAAAAATAAAATTACTTGTTGTTTCACTATTTATTCAGTTACCTGACACGCGTGTTCGACTCTTTCGGGTTTAAAGAAGTACTTCTTTGAAAACGAAATGAAAATGAAAATATAATTACGTAAATATATGATATATCTGCCGAATATGATCCGACCCTAGACAGTACTCTAATAAGTTTACCATATTTAACAATAGTGGCCGCTTATCCTCGTTTGCCGAAGAATTTTAGACATACTATAAAGTTAGGGCAATTAAAATCCGAACCTTTTATGACGTTAAAATAGATTAAAAGAAAAAATTGTCGGACGGAGCACTTTTTTCGCCAAAAATTTCTTAGAGTGAACTCACTCTGAGACACGTGTGTGTAGAGTAAACACGGTGGTAGTTAGTTAGTACTATTTAAATTTTTTTTAATTTTTTAAAAATCTCAACTTTTTTATAATAGGGCTAGTTTTCATTATTTATTACCATGGGGCATAGCTCCACATTTTAATTAAATTTCTTTCTTCACATTGATAAAAATTTCTATCTAAATTATTAAACAATACCAAAGAAACTTATAGCTACGCAATAAAAGTGGAATCTTTATGAGCGGCTTAAATCTGCGAGAGGCCGCTTTACAGCATTAATAAACAGACGATTTTGCATCGAATTTGAATTGGCGCGTCCCGTGGTGAGCTTGATCGATAGCTACGTACGTTGCCAATAATTGTATACTTTCTTAAAAGGTGGCAACGGAAATCTAGAATTGAAGGGTTTTGCATCTTTTATTAGCTTAATCTTAATAATAAGAGCTAGAATTGGCTGCAGTCAGTGAAACAAGACACTTAATACAACCACGCGAAACTATACATTTTAAATTTTCTAATCGGATCTGGCGGCGAGAAGGATCACTAATCTATTTCACGGCATTAAAATCTGCTGTGGCGCAATGGTTAGGGTGGCGTCTTTAAGATAGTCGTCGTTTTGCCAGTCGCGAGTTCGATTCTACTTCCAAGTGTTTGTTTTTAATTATTTTTTGTTGCTTTAAATATTTTGTAACTTTATTTCTACTATAATATTGGTGGATTTATAGATTAATAGTATATTATTTGACTAGCGCGCCATAGCTTTATTACTTTGCGAGTGAAATGCTGTAGTTTTTCTACGATCATGAACTCATTTTTAAGAATATATTTATCACAAAAAAACTGTACCTACTTGTGAGAGTGAGCAAAGCAGTCCAGTTAACTTGGCAAGAAAATACCTTATAACACACGCGTGTTGAAAAGTGTATTTGAAATCTAGGAGTTAATCTATGTATAAGATTTGAACAGATGCATATGGTGCCCATATTTTCTTTCCATTACACAATATTAAACATTTTAAAGATATGAAAGCTTTTGTATAAATATGTACAATGATAATGTTTATAAAAATCATGTTAAAAAAATAATGTTTACTGAGCTGTATATCCTGTACCTATCTAGAAATTAAAAGAAATTTGTACATAAGTGTTTAGGAACTTCTTTACATTCTTTTGATATCCTCTATCGTGTGGTACTATGCACTTTTTTTAAGGTCACCCTGTATAACAGGATAGGTTAATAGGGTGTTCGCCTTTGATAGCACCCAAACTACAAGGGATACAAAAAAAGTTTTATATTAAAGCTGTTGGGTCTACCAAAAGGCATAACGCAAAAATATTTAACTACATACTTAAACATATTTTTTTTTAATGAAACACCCTGTATATTTTTTAGCTGTTTGATTTAGTAAAGAAATACTTTTATATCGGTCTTTCCGGTTTTAAGTTTTCTTGTGGCGTTGCCAAATAATTATTTTTGTTTCGGGAATGTTCAGTGACTCGATAAAAAGATCATAACACGGGGCATTCAGCTTAGTTAAACAAAATCTTTACCATTAGTACCTTAAGATACGCGGTACATACCCATAATACTGTTTTTGAGATTTATGATATAGGGTGTACACTGTACAGGATGGTCCACGTAAGACGACGCACTACCTTTTGTCGGAAACCGTAAGGGTAATAAAAAAAAGTTAAGAGAAAAATTAATTGATTGTAAAGAAATTTCTATTATTATATTTTTGTGTATACAAGGTAAGTCGCTTTTCTGGAGTTGATAACAACTTTCGATCTTTAAATAGAAAACCCTATATCTTACAATACTTCTGGATTTTACATAACATATTAATCATTTTTTAATGATTGCACCATAAGTCTAAACCTTATAATCTCCGAGATATCGACTTTTAAAAAATGACATTTTTGAACTTTGACAGCTTCTAGCTCTCTAACGGTACATCTTAGACCAAACCGGCCTACATGTCCATTTTTTTTTATTATCTTCCTAAAAATATTAATTTCAGGTTAAACCGGAAGTACTATATTCCCGGATTTCGAGTTACATCCGGTTTAACCGGAAGTTTACACTTTTGGAATGATAATAAAAAAGCAAGATAGGGATATGTAAGACGTTTTCACCTAAGATGTACCGTTAAAAAGCTATAGAAGCTGTCAAAGTTCAAAAATGTCAGTCGATATCTCGGAAACTATTAAGTTTAGACCTATAGTGCACTTATTAAAAAATAATTGTTACTTTATGTAGAATCAAAAAGTTTAGTAAAATATAGGGTGCTCTATTTAAAAAACCAAAGGTTGGTATCAACTCCAGCCGAACGACTTACCCTGTATACATAAAAATATAATAAAATGAAAATGTTTGTACAATCAATTAACTTTTTTATTTAACCTTTTTTTATAACTATTACAGTTTCCGAGAAATGGTAGTGGGTCATCTTACATGGACCACCCTGTACATGGCGACTTGACAAATTCGGTAATTGAAATATTATGTATTAATTCAATTTTTTCAAATGGAACACCCTGTATTTGTTTAACGGAAGGGGTTTATCTTTTAAATACCTTAATCTTTTATGAAACATGTCACTGTCTAAATCTTATAGTTTTGAAATAATTTATACTATGCTTCGCAAAATGGGTAATGTGATTATTTTATTGAAAAGAACTAAAAGAAATTAATTAAAAAATTATCTCTTGTGGTATATAGGACCCGCTTTATACACTATTTCTATAGAATAGAATTCTATAGAAGAGAATAAAGCGCATGCGCAGGGGCAAGTTTGGTGCAATTCTCATGCAATACGAAAAATTAGAACCTGCGCTATTTTCAGTGCAAGTCGTATGCAAGCCTAGTAACTTTTTTAGTAATTTCGTTATTACCAGCGGTACAAAAAAGTTATTGAAATGTTTTTTGTGGTTATGTTAGTTTTATTTTTATACAGTTTTGCCGGCGAAGTTCTGCTCTGTGATTTTCTTTCAAGATTTTGTTTATAATCGTGTTTATAATGGAAAAGGGTAAAAGCAAGGCGAATCAGAGGTTAGTATACTTGTGTTGTACCTACTAGCAGTAATTATAACTGTAACCTAAAAATTTTAGTTATTTTGTAGGGTTGGTAGCCCTAGATGTAATATCGCGGGCAATGCAAGAGAAAGGCCGACTTGCATTGCATGAAACTTGCATAGCTTCAAACTTGCATATATGTAATGTCAGCTTTATTGCTTATTATTCGAATTTTGTATTCTACCTAAAATTCTAAACGTATTTCATGCAACACACGTTATACCCTCCCTAACCAAACGAAAAACCGTTTGTTAAGGTAAATGTTAATATTATATTAATTAAAAATTTATAAATATATTGAAAATCCTTTGGTTAAGGTTTAACGCATGTTATATGAAATACGATTACAATTTTAGGTAGAATTCATAAATTGGATAATATATTTAGGGAAATATAACTTTATGCAATATCCTATGGGACTAAGGGAATTTGTGGACAACCCTGAAAAAATTATTTCAAATACCCTACACGCTAAAAATTTTTACCTAGCATAAAAAATAAAAAAATTAAGGTGTGACATTATGGCATTATGGTAAATCACCATGTACCTAAAAATTGTAAAAAACAGTATTTTAAATTTTTATCAGAAAGTTTTTTTTTACTTATCTACCAATAATAAATATCAGATTATGTAATTAAAAATGACGAAACGTTTTAACTTGTTTTCCCTTGTTGTTTGGGATTTATGACCAAAAAGGTTTAGTAATACATATTTTCCTGTCGAAACTAAATACGACTCTAATTAAAACAAATTATTTCAATGTAAGGTCATTTTGTGGCAACAAGGAAGATTTCAATTTTTTTGTTCTGATCGTTTTAGACCTATGACCAAAAACGTTTATTACGTACGTCTTGGTGCCGTAAAATAAAATAATTTCGGCAGATACAAAAAAAGTGTAAAGATTGTTAGATTTACAAACGGATATTTTTTGAACCACCTTATATGCAGATAAACGTACATTTTATATCCCTTTTTATGTTGTTAATACAGTTTTTCTAGATTTTTTATTTTGTTTTTCCGTCACTGCACTAAATTAATAACTAGTCAGTTTTATAAGTATTAGTAGTACATATTTCAAAAATGCTACAATTCGTCAAGAGAGTATGCCAAAAGATTTCGTATAAGTTCGAAGGAATATCGGGGGAATACATCTCGTGAACACTTTGTACAAAAAAATCGATTGAAGTAGTAAAATTAAAAATTACAATAACCTCCTAGATTTAATCATTTTTATATTAACCTCAGCTCTTTGGTAAACCCGAAAATGAAAACACTAGTTCACGCCGTATTGTTTTATTGCTTATTGGGTTTAGTAATCTCAATAACCAGTCTACAAAATTCAATTAATAATCCTATAGACTATATAGAAAGATATACTATAGAAATGTTCGTCAAGTTGATCCTCATGCTGATTGAACTCTCCTTTGTGTGTTCCTGTTTTCTTTTGGTTTGTGTAACAAGTTGAAGACCTAATATTTATTTATCTATTAAATTTTATTTTTATTATTATTTATTTATTTATTCTATTTTATTTTTATTTATTTATTTATTTACATATTATATTTTATTTTCATTGTATTTATTTATATATTTATTATTTATATGTTTATCTTGTCATATTACTTTTCTCTCTTTGTTACTAACTGCTCTACTTTAAAAGATACCTGAATGTAATTTTGTAAAGTTCTCATCTATTGTATAATACTGTTCTATATACTTCCTTAGTTACAGTATGCATGAGTGTAGGTGTATATGCGAGGACGGGCTATGAATGAAATAGAATGTCATCCAACGATTTTTTGACTTTAACATGTTAGATTTGAGGTACCTAAGCTTTAAAGAAAAAATACGAAATTTGAGCTGACCACCAAGGCAAAAGAACCCAATAAATCAGCTACACTTGGTAAAACCTCAGTGTGCTCTTCAAAACACTTTAATTTCCTTAATGTTATCGCAAGCAAAAGTACAAGGTGCCCATTTTTCGATGTAACTACAGGGTATTCTTGGTAACTAATGAAGATAGAGACTTGCGGCTTAACATTATTGCGCTACTTTTTGGTGAAACAAAAGATGCCGCAAACAGAATTGTCATAGCTTTCTTAGTTTTTAAACTACAGGGTGTTTTAAAAAATGTTGGCTTTTCGACCACCCCCTGTATTTCGGTTACCCTTCAACATATTAAAAAATTGAAAACTGTTTTTAAGAGAGTTTTTAAGTAGAGCTCAGTGGCGTACTAACTTTTTTCTGGGTGTCTTACTTTTTGAGATTTAGCAAACATATGTTTTTTTAAATGGGAAACATTGTATATATTTTTCTCTAATTTGATTGAGCTATTTTTAAGCTTTTCAAAAATATATAATAGTCGATAGTTACCATTAACAATAAACGCACAAAACGAAAAATTTAGAAAATGAGGGTAGAATAGGCCATGAAACCATTGAAACGAACAAAAGAATATCTACCTGACACGTCTATTTATCAAAATGTATAGGTAAAAATAACGTTTTGTTAAAATACATATCATTATTTCAAATTTCAAATATTAAAAAAAAATGGCGAAAAGGTAGTAGTATGAAAATTTTGAAAAATACATGTTAAGTTTGCTTTATGGAGTGCCATGAAAATAGGAAAACTTACAATCTTATAATTTAAATATCTAAGTTATAAGATTTCTTACTTTCATAGAAATCCAGGGAGAAGGCAACCCAATCAAGGAACATTCTTAAAAATTAACTAAATTAGAAAGCGATCATTTATAAAACCAAGACCTAAATGTCCTAAATCATATATAACAAAAGAGAATCGCGAAAGGGACGAAATGAGCGTTATGGTATTTGTAAAGGCACTAGGAGTTCGTGTAAAGTCATAGAAAAAGATCTCGGAGGAATAAAATCTTGTCTAACAAATTAATAAATATCATTTGAAACCCTATGAAGTAAAGATTGTGCACCCTTTATGTACTGGGAATGCTGTGCGATGACTTACTTTTAGCAGTTCTTTTGTTTGTTTCAATGATTTCATAGCCTACTACCCTAATTTTCTACATTTTTCGATTTGTGCCTATTGTTAATAATATTCAATTCAAAATAGCTTTATTGTCATAAAAATATAAAATTTTGTTGACAAAGCAGTTGTTGTGTTTTGTATTATCGTTGGATCGTTCTTCCGTTTTTCGTTTGTTTTAAGTGTTAAAAATCCGTAAAATTCCTGTATTTGGTATCGATCGACTCATAAAATAATGTAGTTTTTGAACAAATAGTTAATTATGCTTTCTAAACTCTAGTTCACCGTGAAAAGTGGAAAAGTGCAAATAAAATACACACTATCCCTCAGCAAAAAGTGCTTGACAAAAAAGCTAATCCTGAATAAACAAATTTTGTTTGGAATATCTTAGTGGTACTACACGGACTCACTATTGTACTAAATTTAGTACATATCCTTTTAAATATTTTGTTCTCTCGTAATTTTAATATGAATTTGAACTGTAAGGGTTGTACCTAATGATTGATTGTTCTTTTACATATACTGAGGCAACATGGACATTGATATTGCTGAAAGCAACTCTTCGGAAAAATCCTCTACTTTCAGATGCTGCGCCAACAAAGATTTTTCTAATCTGATATGCATTGCGTGTTTTGATGTTTTTTCATCCACGCTGCTTGAACAGAAGAAATGACTTCAAAGTTGTTGACAACTATCGCATTTACTGTTCGAAAAAATGTGAGAGTAAAATCGCAGAAAATAGAACGTTTGATGAGAAACTAATGCTCTTACACAAAAAGCTAAAAAATCAAGAAAATATTCATGAAGATACAATCATCGAGAAGAATAACGAAATTGAAAATCTACGTTGCGAGGTATCAAAATTAAATATTGACCTTAAACATGGGCAACAAAGAAATTCAAAAAGCTCTCAAGAAGACGTTCTTCAAGCAGAGGAAGAGATTAAAAAAAAGCTTAGAGAACAAAAATCGATCACGACTTCTTTGAATAAGAAAATATCTAGTCTTGAAAAGG
Organism: Polydrusus tereticollis; assembly: GCA_963920685.1. Classification (NCBI taxonomy): domain Eukaryota; kingdom Metazoa; phylum Arthropoda; class Insecta; order Coleoptera; family Curculionidae; genus Polydrusus; species Polydrusus tereticollis. The sequence goes on along the minus strand of OY987328.1, from coordinate 31,706,362 downwards.
AGAGCAACGAGTTGACAGAAAAATTACTGGCGGAAAAAAAGGAGGAGACTTTGAAACAAAGCGTCAACGAACTTAACCTGATTATGAAGGAAATGACTGATAGTATTAGAAGTTTGGAAACGGATAATGACTGGTATCAGTCTGAACTATCTAAATTGAAAAAAGATCTGGACGTATACAAGCTACCTGAAGTGCAAACCCCCCAAACGGAATTACAAATTAAGAAGAGACGATCCCAGCTGCTAATATTGGTGATGTCAATGTCAGGGGTTCAATAACAATTTTTAAAAATTTCACTAATGAGTTTGATATTAATTGTCAGCAAAGAAACTAGGTGAACTTCGAGCACCTAGTCGAGGAATGTAGATCGGTCTGTAGTAAATTCTCAAAATCCGATTACATCATACTTTTTACAGGAACTTACGATGCGATCGTTGGAAAGAGACTGAAAACCGAAAGTTTAAATAGCTTGACAGAGGCAACAAAAAACACAAACCTTATTATTGTTGGACCACCCCCAACCCACAACCGTCCAGTCTTGAATAAACTGATAGCACAACAAAATGCTTCGTCGAAACATACCTGCAGAGAGTTGCCCACGCATATTTTATTCCCTTAATTAATTCTCACTACAGAGGTGTCCTAGAGAGTCAAGCAAAATTCGAATTACTAAATTATATTGTTCATTCCTTTATCAATGTTGGAGATGTGCGTACTAGGATGTACCAACAAGATTCTTTGGATCCCCTGGAAACGGTTTTTCCCAGAACAGAAGAAGCGACGAACAACGACTAGGTGGGGAGGGTGAGCAGGAATTAACAGTGTACTACCAGAATGTAAGAGGTCTACGTACAAAGACAGTAGGAGTTTCGTTGAACATAAGATCATGCGACTACGATATCATTATGCTAACTGAGACTTGGTTATCCAGTAGCTTTTTCACTAGCGAAATATTCAATGATGAATACGAGGTTTACCGTTGTGACCGTAATTATCTTGAAACTAACTGCGAAAGAGGAGGAGGTGCTCTTATTGCAGTCAAACAGGGAGCATCTTGTCGGGAACTATCAAGGACCGAAACAAATTTGTTTGAAGACGTATGGGTTAGAATGAGTTTGGAGAGTACTCAAAATTTTCACAACCAGCAGATAATGGTGACAAAACCTTAAGTTTCTACTATCAAAACGTAAGAGGTCTGAAATCAAAGTTACAGACTTTAATGTGCAATGCCCTCGTGGAGGATTATGACATAATATTGTTGTCTGAAACATTCTTGGATGATGGTGTGCGGTCTAGTGAACTGGACTTGGACGGCTATATTATTTATAGGTGTGACAGATCAGAGAAGACAAGTGATTGTGCATCCCAGGGAGGTGTACTCATTGCAGTTAAGAATACTCTGACTTGTCGCCTCCTTGTTCCAACATTGAATAACGTGGAGCAAGTTTTTGTTATGGTCACTGTTGGTGCAAATAGAGTACTTGTTGGCAATGTTTATATACCTGGTGTCTCAACTGTTGAAGTGTATGAAAGTTTCTGTCTCTCTGTTATGCATTTGTTTGATGAGATAGACTTTACTGATGTACTACTTTGGGGTGACTTCAACTTACCAAAAGTGTCTTGGATCAGTGATGAAAATGGATCTTATCCTACCGGAAGTGTGTCAAATGAAACTACTGTGATATCCGATTGCGCGGCCTATTTGGGTCTGTTTCAAAATGTAACCATTCCAAATATGTATGGAAACTTTTTGGATTTACTGTTTTCAAATCGTATAGATACTCATGTCTCAATCTGTGATAAACCTTTATTGCGACTAGATGCTCCTCATCCGGCCTTTGAGTGTAATTTTAAATTAAGATGTCTCATACCAAATAATATCTCATGTGATTATTTTTACTATGATTTTAAGCGTGCTAATTATACTGAAATTAATTTGTTTTTAGCTAGCGTAGATTGGAACTTCATTTCTGAGTGTACTGATGTGGATTTTACTGTTTCTCAATTTTATAATATTCTATATTTTGCAATTGAACTATTTACACCTATTTCGCAATATAAAACACCAAAGTTTCCAAAATGGATGAATGACTTGAAAGCCTTAATTATAAAAAAAAAAGAAGCTCACAAAAATTTTAAACATTCAAATTCATTAGATGACTACACAATATTTTCAAACCTAAGAACGCAATGTAGAAATATGTCCTATTCCGTTCACCATGACCACATAAGAACTCTTGAGGGGCAACTAACTGATAAAGCATCTTTTTGGAGGTTTGTAAACTCAAAGAAAGGAAACTCCGATTATCCACAGTGTATGTCTCTTAATCATAATCAGAGTAGTGACCCACAGGAGGTATCGGAAATGTTTAATGAGCATTTCTCATCGGTATACTTGGAACATGAGGAATCCAATGTCTCTTTTGATAATGATAAGTCGGTTAGTATAGGATTTTTAAACATATCTGTGATTGATGTGTTTAATAGAATTAATTTATTGAAATCTAGTCTTGGGCCTGGGCCTGATGGCATACCTGTTATTTTATTGCAAAATTGTAAATTTGTTCTTGCTGATATTTTATGTAAAATCTATAACCTATCACTTAGCTGTGGGATTTTTCCCACTTATTGGAAGAAGTCGTATGTTACACCAGTTTTCAAGGATGGTGATCGGGCAGATATAAAAAACTATAGAGCCATCTCTAAGATGTGTTTGACATCAAAAATATTTGAAGCCTTAATATCAGATAATATAACTCCACTTTTTAAACAAATTATGATTGTTGAACAACATGGCTTTATAAAGGGAAGATCAACAGTTTCAAACCTGTTATGCTATGAGGAGATACTGTTGGAAGCTTTCGAAAGTGGGTATCAGGTTGATACCATTTATACCGACTTCTCGAAGGCTTTTGACAGTGTTGACCATGACATCTTAATCAAAAAGCTCTCGGCGGTCGGAATTTTTGGAACTCTTCTCAACTGGTTTGAAAGTCATCTAGTTGGAAGAAAACAAGCTGTTAAAATAAAACTACATATCGTCAGAGATATGTGTTACTTCTGGTGTTCCGCAGGGTCCGCAATAAAATTGAAGAACTTAGCTTGTTTATAGAAAATATTGGATGTCCAGATTTTGTACTTCTTACTGAGCATTGGTTAAAAAAAGATGAAGCTCTATTTTTAGATAACTACACTTTGCTATCCAGTTATTGTAGATTAAATAGTGTGCACGGGGGCACAATGATTCTTGTTCATAATAAGATACTGGAGGCCCATAAATTTGTTAATGTTGATGAGTTTAGTTGTCTGATTGTTGAGAGAGAATTTGAATTCTCCATAGCAGTGGCGGCTCGTGAGTTTTGCTTGTGGGGGGGCGTTTTTTAATAAATTCACGTGGGTAAATACCGCCGGAGGCAACGTGCGCCGCAGGCAAACTTAAAAGCGTTTCTTTTTCATTATTTTTTAAAGTGAAAATCCATTCTTCGACTTTTGTCAACAATGAACTTTTGAATTGTCTTTTCATTAAGATCTGGAATTTTTTGCACCATCATTGTTTTGGTTACTAGTTACTTATAATCTTAGAAATTAGAAAACAATAATAAACTATTACAAACACAATTAAAACCATAAGCAGCAAGCAGTATATATTGTTGCAATACAAAGCAAAGCGCGACATGCCATACAAAACCAACGGCGAGGGCGATGTCACGTGGAGTCCAAGAATTAGCTTGCTTGTGTAAATTTCGCGACGCCGAGCGCTCGGTTTAGATACTCAGCGCGCTGGGGCCGTTGCCGGCCGGGAGGATATTATTTCCATCCTGACCCATTGAGTTAATTGATTGGAGCGTGTTTCTTGTATAATTTATTTTCGTCTCATCGAAGAAATATTAAATGTATATAGTATATTTACGCCACCATTTAAAGCTTAGGGCCAAGGAATAGAATTTAAAATTTTTAGGTGGAACAATTCGTAAAATGCCTGGGAGGGCGGAGTCCCAGAGTCCTCCCTCACGGGCCGCCACTGCTCCATAGTATATTGTTGTAGTGATAAGCTTTATATTTTGTGTATTTATAGACCTCCCACTGGTGGCGTAAACACGTTTCTTTATAGATTAGAACTTCTTTTATCCCAGCTACCTATAAGTGCCACATTGATTGTAACTGGTGATTTTAATGTTAACTTTCTTAACACTACATCCATTGTTTGTCAGTCATTGTTGGCTCTTTTATATTCCTATAACCTAAATATGCATGTAATATTGCCTACACGCATCACTTCAAATTCATCCACACTGTTGGATTATGTGTGCAGCAACTTTGACAGCGGCAATGTTGATTGTAGTACTGTAAGTGCGGGTTTGTCTGATCACGAAGCTGTAGTTTGTAAGTTTTCCTCGATTTTAGGTAGAACTAGATCTTTAAAGCAGCGCAAAAGGTTGTTTACTGCGAAAAATTTTAAAAGGTTCTCAAGCACATGTAATTCATTTGACTGGCAACGGGTATTGACTACTGACACCCCTTTGGAAGTGTTTCACTCTCTTTTGTTAGCTAATTTTAATAAATCATTTCCCTTAAGAATAGTAAAGAGCAAACAGAAGGACCAATGGTTTTCTAGGGGGTTAAAAATTTCATCGAGAAATATGCGCTCCTTACATTATATTAGAAAGTTTGCATTGGATAATACTCAATTTCTCAAGTACTTTGGCACTTACCGCCGAATATTTAGGAAGACTCTACATGCTGCCAGGCAACTATACTTTAAGAATCGATTGGTTAAGTCTAAAAACAAGCAAAAGGAAGCCTGGAAAATTGTAAGTGATATGAGAGGGAAGGGAAGTACTGCACCTGTTCACTCCGAGTTGGACTGTAATATAATTAATGGGTTCTATTGCTCAATAGCCAATAATTTAAGTAGCGAAATTAACTCAAAGTGTCATTTTACGCAGTTTCTAAATGACATCAATGTACCACAGTCATTTTTCTTTGCGCCCACAAACAAGCATGAAATTAAAAATATTTTTGCTGATATAAATAATAAGAATGCCTCGGGGTGGGACGAAATCTCGCTGAAAGTATTTCTTAACCTTCCTGATAATGCTTTGGATGTTTTAGCGGATTGTATAAATCATTCCTTTGAGACGGGAACCTTTTTATCCGGTTTAAAGATCGCTACTGTTATACCTTTGTACAAGGGAGGGGATCCTGAAACTCCCTCAAATTTTAGGCCTATATCCTTGTTGCCTACTCTGGCCAAAATAATAGAAAAATTGGCCAAAACACGATTGCAGAGTTTTCTTAATGCACATAATTTACTTTGCGCAGAGCAATTTGGCTTTCGTGAATCTAAAAGTACTAACGATGCTATTTTTAATTTTCTTAGGGGGTTGTATCTGGGTATAAATGGTGGCGAGGTGGCTGCAGCGGTTTTCTGTGATCTGTCAAAAGCATTTGACTGTGTCAACCACGGAATACTGCTGCAGAAACTGGAGAGGTATGGAATAAGGGGAAATGCCTTGAAATGGTTTGATTCGTATCTGACTGGTCGTACACAAAGGGTAAATTTTAATAAGAAGTCTTCTCAACTGCTGGAGATTCGATCTGGAGTACCGCAGGGGTCTGTTCTTGGACCATTACTTTTTTTGCTATATATTAATGACCTAACTCATATTAAGATTAAGGGTAGATTCACACTGTTCGCGGACGATTCAACCATACTTTGGATAAATAAAAGTGCCAATGAGCTTGAAGCTGATATAAACAGGGACCTGGCTAAAGTTAAGGAGTGGACAGATGCAAATTCTCTATCACTAAACATTTCCAAAACAAATATAATTACATTTAAATGTTCTGTTGGGGATATTAATATGGGGACTCAGAGTTTAAACAGGGAATCGGAAAATAAGTTTTTGGGTGTATATATAGACGACAAGTTAAAGTTTGAGGCACACGTCCTGTATCTGAGCAAAAAACTGGCTTCCAATTGTTACGCAATTAGGGTTATATCTAAGGATTTAGATTTGGAGATAAGAAAAAGTGCATATTTTTCACTAATAGAATCTCATCTGCGGTATGGAATATGTTTCTGGGGAAGTTGTCCGAAGTACCTGTTTAATATTCTATTTGTTTTACAAAAAAGGGCAATAAAATCTATTTTTAAATTAAAAATTAAAGATTCTAGTAAACCATACTTTTTATCACATAAAATATTGACATTACCATGTTTGTTTTTGTTGGAGACCTGTTGTCTGATATGTAGAAAATTCAGGGATGAAATTAACTCAGTGTCAGTATACAATACGCGTCAGAAATATAGTACTAACTTGCCTATTCCTACATCTAGTCAAGTCAGGGGTTCAATTGTTTGTAGTGGTAAGAAGTTGTTTAATCATCTTCCTGTGCATGTCCGGGGAATAGATGGCGAAAGAAATTTTAGAACAGAGGTCAAAGCACTACTGGCCACTAAGGCTTACTATTCAATTGATGAATTTTTGAATGTCTTCTGATTTAATGATGTGATAAGTTTTTTGTATTGTTTACTATCTTTCCTTTAATTGTTTTTTAATTTTTCTGCCGGGCCTGTTCTGAATGACGTCGTGATTTGTTTAACCGGCACTGCATTGGGTGGGTATTATCACTGACGATAATTGCTTTATCGTCAGTGGGTATTATCATAAAAAGTATTATTGTTATTGAGTTGTTGTCTGTGACTGCAATTTTTTATTACTGATATAACCGTCTTTACTTTTCCTGATTTGGGGTGCACCTGACACTTGCATTTTTAGTGAGAACTCTTTGGGGGGGGGGGGGGGGCTTTTATTCTTTCATCCTCATTTTTTTTTTTTTTTTATATCTCTTTGTTTGTGTAATGCTGAGATTTTTAATTGTTGACGTTGTTGGTTATCATAGTATTTATAGTGTAATTGTACCTTTATTTCGTATCATTTATTTACTGTTTCTTCTAGGCCTTGTCAACGAAAGTTTACTTTTTAGACAATAAAGCATATTTTGATTGATTGATTGATTGATTGGTCACCTGTCATCACTTCTTTTTAATATCTTTATTAATGACATAAAAAATGTTTTTCATGACTGCCAGTTTCTCGTTTTCGCTGACGACTTAAAGATTTTAAAAATTATTAAATCGCCGTTTGATTGTCAACTGTTGCAGGACGATCTAAATAGATTTTTATTATGGTCTAAAAGTAATAATTTGTCTCTTAATTGCAAATCAGTTTAATGAATATATGTTGAACATTGTTCCAAAGCTTCTAGATAAGTTAGAGAGTAAGCCTTTCCATTGTAATATATCTGTAAATAATCAGTCAATGTTTTTGAGGCCGGTAACACCTAGCGAGGTCTGTGATTATGCCAGACAGATTAAAAATAAACACAGTAGGGGCATTGACGAGGTACCATCTAGTATTGTAAAAATGTCTGTGCCACATATTAAATATGTATTGTGCCATTTGATAAATCACTCCTTTAAAGAAGGCATCTTTCCGGATCAGCTTAAGACAGCCTTAATAAAGCCATTATTTAAGAAAGGGGACCCGGAGCTTATAAATAATTACAGACCAATCAGCCTTCTGCCTGGGTTTTCAAAAATATTCGAATTAGCCATGTGTAAAAGACTAATAGATTTTTTTAAAAAATGCAATTTATTTAACAGCCATCAGCACGAGTACACATCTAACAAATCAACAGAAACCGCAATTTTCCAGTTCTCAAAGGCAATTTTAAAACATTTAGAGGACAACAAAATGGCTCTAGGTATCTGCTTGGATCTGTCGAAAGCATATGACTGTGTAGATAGGGAGTTACTTATAGAAAAATTAGATCGGTATGGGGTAAGAGGTCAGGTGCTAAAGCTGTTTGATTCATATTTATCGAATAGGAAACAAAAGGTAAAAATAACAAAAAATGGATCTACATATTTCTCAGATAATAAGGAAAATAAATTAGGAATAGCACAAGGCAGCATTCTTGGCCCAATACTTTTCGTTATTTTTGTAAATGACCTATATTTCATTAGAAATTCTTACTATGAAAGTATGATATGCTATGCTGATGACACAAATTTACTTATAAGTGGTGAAAGTATTAATGAATTGGCTTAGAAAGGTAATGAATTTTTTTCAAAGGCTAATGACTGGTTTGTAAGAAATAAATTTATATTAAATAAAGAAAAAACAAACCTAATTATGTTTAGAACAAAGCTTTGTAAAACCCAAAAACCGCCTCATATTAAAATACTTGATGAAAATGTTAACACTGCGGAAAGCACAAAATTTTTAGGTCTGAACATTGATGAGTTTCTTGATTGGTCCAGGCATATGGCTGATTTGTTAAATAAATTAAATTCAGTTTGTTATGGAATTAGAGTCGTAAGCAACTACATGAATTATAAAACATTGAAAATTACGTATTTTGCAAACTTTCAATCTCGTATAAAGTATGGTATTATATTTTGGGGAAGAAGTAGCCAGACACAGAAAGTATTTGTAGTTCAAAAACGTGTTCTCCGTTGTATGAAAAAAATGCATTTTAGAGAAAGCTGTAGAGGCGTGTTTCAAGCCGAAGGTATTTTAACTGTACATGCTTTGTATATCTTTGAAGCAATAATTTTCTTTTTTAAAAACAGAGCAAGTTTTGAACTGCAGGTATTTCATGTGTATAACACAAGGACAGTAAATGTGGATTACCCAATTCACCGTTTAACATTGACTGAGAATCGTCCTTACTACATGTGCCTGAAATTTTTTAATAAATTACCAAATGATATAAAAGTCATTACATGTCAGAAAACTTTTAAAACCTCTGTAAAAAAATTGTTAATTGAGTTAGAACCCTATTCTATTGATGACTTTTTAAATTATTAGGAAAGGGTGGACTAAGCAGGTATAGGGTAAGATAATGATTATTGTAAGTAGGTTTATTAATTTTTTTTTCGTTTTCTTTTTTGACGCCATTTCTTTTGTGTTGGGTATGTTAATTATGATGTATTGTTTACACAATTTGAAAAATAAAGATTATTATTATTATTATTATTATTATTATGCCCTAGTTAACAGGTGTTTCCTTACCGTTCTACGAAATAGAGTTATAGAATTCAAAGTTTTAATTTCGGTAGGAAGGTGATTAAACATTTACGACTTTGATATGTCAAGGATCTTTTAGTAAAGGTAGAGGTTGGTATGGGTAATGGTAAGTCGTGGGTCTGTCGCGTATGATGATTAGGTTTAGTCTTCAAAAGCCTATTTTTGTTTTTAAAGACTGACTGTCTCCAATATGAAAAGGGAGGTTAGGGTTAATATTTTTTGGGATGTGAACAATGGTCTGCAGGAGTCTATACTATACTATAATATAAATAACTATCAACTATTATATATTTTTGAAAAGCATAGAAATAGCCCAATGAAATAAGAGAATAATATACAGGGTGTTACATTTAAAAAATCATGTTTGCCTTAAATCTCAAAAAGTAGACACCCAGAAAAAAAGTAAGCACGCCACTGAATTCTACTTATAAAACTGTCTTAGAAACAATTTTCAATTTTTTGATAAGTTAAAGGGTAACCGAAATACACAGGGTGGTCAAAAAGGCAACATTTTCGAAAACACCCTGTAGTTTAAAAACTAAGAAAGCTATGACAATTCTGTTTGCGGCATCTTTTGTTTCACGAAAAAGTAGCGCAGTAATGTAAGAACTGCAAGTCTCTATCTCTACTAGTTACCGAGATACCCTGCAATTGCATCGAAAAATGGACACCATGTAGGTACATGGGAAACTTTTAGTGGCAGGTAAAGTACAATTTTTACTTCCAGCACTGTCTGGGGATTTAGGAAGGTAAGCAATTACGTTTTATTGCAGTCAACAGATCAAGGTAAGAACATACAATGGACTTTAGTAATTGTTTAGATTATTGGAAACAGCAAATTATTTGCTAATTTTTGTTAATTACTATAAGTTTCAATAAAAAGAAGAATTCGCTCAGTTACGTCTTCACTTGGCAATGCTACTACAACAAAATTATTAATGTAAAAAAAGCAATAAGTAAATCTGTGTCAAAATTAGTATTTTCAACAACTAAATACCATACCTAACATTCTTTTGGTAGACATAGACTCATTAGTCACACTGTACATACTGTACAAACAATTACCCAGATTACCTTGTTGGTAAAACCTGAGGTTAACCTTAAATTGAATTGAAATGAAATACTAAACCTTGTATATAATATATATTATTATATATTATGGTAACTAAAACTAAATAGTACTCTCACCATGGGTTAGGGTAAGACCTATATTTAGACATTTTGACGGTAAACAGAGATTGTAAACTGCTTATGTTTTGATTCAAACCCTGGTAAATACTTATCTAATCTTATATTCTGAACCCTAAGAAATATAATATACCTAAAATAAATATAAACTAATAAAGAAAGACGAAAAAACTTACCCTACACTTCTCTGTAGTGATATCTTCAGTTAAACTAATAGTGCCTGGTATTGACTTAATCGGAAACAAATCTACACCAATAATAATGCTTGATAAAGGCATATTTTGTTTCGCTACTTGCATCCAGCCTCCTGGGGCGGCGCACAGATCGAGACATACTCGAGATTTTTGAAGGAACTCAAACTTTCGATTAAGCTGGATTAATTTAAAAGCGGCACGAGATCGAAAACCTATAAAAATGTTTGGAGTTTTCTTTTTAATGTATACAAAGATGTTACAAAAGTAATTACCTGTTTCCTTAGCTAGATGATAAAACTTATCCTTTCTCTGTTTTCCAACTTTGGTTTTCTTTCCCATTTCAATATCTTAGGATTTTCCTCTCAAAACATAGCTCTAGCCTCTAGCAACGTGGAAATTTTAAGGTTAGGATATTATTGACAAATCTCCCTAGTAGTTCGTTTGGTACAATTTTTTCTGGGCAAAGAAGTTGCAGTGCTACGACTATTCGATGATGACGTCACTGCCGACCAACCAGAAATAAAGGTTACCCGTGTACTACACAAATTGAATGCGCTACCTTCTACGAAGAGGGCAGAAGTGTCTAAAGCAATTCTTTGTAACTTTTTAGTATTTATTTATTTTTTGAAAATATTTATTTTATGATAGGATATTTTAGTTTTGTGCATGAAATATCGCGACATGTCATGACTAGGGATCTCTAAAATTTTTATTTCCTAAATCCGTGCATCACAGAACAATCTGTGCATACTCATACGTGGTTCTAGCAGAGGTCTGTGGTTATAAATGTTGGTCGTTGGACGATACCTTTCATTTTTAGTTTCATAAGTTCAAAAAAGGATCAATATAGTAATAGTATTTCCATTTCCGATGATACATCCTCCTAACCATTGCCGTTTTACTGTAGACACTTCCAGTTTCACGTGATGTTCAATTGGCCAATGGAAACGTTGGAAAGAAATCTCTGGATTCGTCTAGAAATTAATTGAAAATTATTTGTTTTTGTACCTACTGACGTGTTCGATTTTACTTGGCGCAAATATAGAGCTTTTTATACGTACTTTCAGCCAATTTCTCTAGTGATATACTTATCAGCGACGTGTAAAGGTGATTTATGAACATTTTTATCGTTCTATATTCAGATAAGTCAATAAAATACTTGTGAATTTGTTTTTAGTTGTCGCAGTGACATTTCGCAAACATTCAGCAAAATTATGGCGTCCGTGCACATAAACACCTTCATAAATTCCTTCAATAATCGACTGTAAGTATTTATTTCTGTAATTAGCAGGTTAAACAATAAAATCATGAATACATTTACTTTATAATATTATTATACTTTTTATAATGTTTTGTTGAATATTGAATATTAGGAAATAGGAGTGTCTAGGATATTTCTGACGTTCACCAATTGACGAGAGCAAGTTTAGTAAAATAGAAATCAAAAGATCCGTAATTTTCTTAGGCCTACGGATGTGCCTATTTTATTTAAGTCTAGGGCCTCGTCTAGAGCTTAATAATAGATAGAAGCACTAACAATTCGAAAAATGTATGTATGTAAGGGGCTACTTATACCTACAGGGTGTACCCGCTTAATGTCATAATGTCAGATACAGGTGATTCCTAGTGTAATTTTTTTAAGTTGGAAAAGTTCATAATACCTATATCCTAAAATGCTTGGTTTTCAATATGCATGGTGTAAGTTATTATTATGGCTTGCAAATTGCAAATGTATATTAAATTTAATTATTTATTTTTTTATTAGCAATTTAAAGGGGTATAAAACCCTATTACAGAGTAGGAAAATTTTACTATGGTAGATTGGTAGATGCAAAATATGTAGATAAGTCAAGAAAATGTTTAAATTTTCCATAGTTGAAATGAAATGTCACAATCTTTACCAATTTCTACACATTACCAGCCGTGCATTAGGATAACTAAATTCTACCTATTAGCCAATTCCAGTAACTGGATTTCTTGTTATATAGGTATGGTGAAATACTTTATATTTTCTATTTTTATTTGTGATATTAATTACCACATATAATCATCAACTTTGTGCAAATTTATAAAAAAACAAAAATTAATGAGTTAGCTACCCAGTCCTTTAATTAGGTGTAGGTGTATCACTGAATCTAAATCAACTTATGCAGCAACTATACAGCTTAATTGATTATTGGATAAAAAGTAGCTAGCTGCCCTAATACAGTAACTAAAACATTTTTGGTGAAAGTAGGTAGTATCTAGGTCGAGATATAGGTATAATATAACATTCCATTTTTATGTCATTTTCATTTCAAGTTCTATATGAAATGTTCATATTTTAATTATTTTCGATTATTTTCTAAATAAATTAAAGAGACCGTTTTTGTTCAGAATTGAATGATAATTAATAAGAAAATACTTAAATTGTTTTGAAAATGACCTACCATTTTTTGATTAAAACGACTATTCTAAAGATATTATTGACTCGAGGTTCTCTGGGTTTTTACTGCATACACTTACGCGTTACGTCATAACACGTGACGGGATGATAAACCGGAACTTCCCCGATTTTGGATTTTACCTAATCAAACAAGGCACGAACAAAAAACAGAAATTAATACAGAATACCTGCAGGATTTAACTAATTGGAGGTTAGAACCGTATTTTTTATTAACATATTCGACGTTATAGAAAGAAACCAGGGTTGGCATGACTTGGGTCTTTTTTTTTATAAACGTCACGAAGTTTTTTTCCAACCCTGATAAAAACTAATCATTGAAATAATGTATGTTTTTGCCATCACAAAGTTCCATCTGTCATCTCTACAAAATTCCCTAACAATTCAAATCAAGCAAGCTTAATTTTGTCAAAAAATAAAATTTCCATTGACAACGCAAAAATTTACTGAGTATACGTACTAGATATAGGCTTATAGCGCTAATTACCTAATGCCTAAATAGAAAACCATTTAAATATGCCCAACTAAAAGTAAAATAATGGAAAAAAATATAAAAACACACACTCTGACAAAGTTTAAAAAATAAATTGAAAATATTAAAAGGTGAAAGTGTGTCTTGTAAATAATCTGTGAGATACTATAACACGCTTTCTCTAAAAACACTCTCTTAACCTCTCTTTTCAAATTTTTTCTTGCAAACCATTTTCCTGACTGATTGTGGTCATTGTGGAAGGTGCTTAAAAATCTTATCACTATAAATAAAGGTATGAGTATGGTAATACTCACACCACAGCAGCACTCAGTATTACCATACTCACACAATGGTATTATGCATAGTGATGACGCACTGGGTTAATTCATTAGTGGTTACATTCATTTTTACTGGGTGGCCATAGGGTTGTTCACTGGTTCGTTAATTTTCTTCTACCTTTGATTAAAGCAATTGTTTACTTAAACATTTGTGTTTTTATTCCTTAATGCAGGTTATGGTAGCATGTTACAAGGATTCACGACAAAGACACTGGTCGATACTTAGCGTTCACATTACTACTGCACTTGCTTCACGGAGCCATCTTGGAATGTTCTCTCTCTTGATCTCTCTTGACCGTTGCACCGTGCTTGTCTCTCACTCGATCGGCGCGCGATACGACCCAACCTATCTTTCGCCCAATAGAGAGCTAGCTGAATGCAAATAACTGTGTGAACAAATTATAACCCTTATGTAATTTACAAACAAAAATAGCAGATATTGAAATCGCACGCACACAGCATTTACCAACCTATTCTCTTTGACGTGTTTATACACGTTTCCCCAACACAGCATATGACGGCGTAGCGCGAATTTCCTGTTTGAACTTCTTGTCACAGTGACAGTAATTATTGCTGTCTCAAATATAAAATTAAATGATAGAGCCAAAAGTTTATGACGGATAGAAACTGGCTTACAAGACTATTCGCTTTAACCCTTAAATCGCAACGCTCTTTTCTGAAAAAGAAAGAATAATTAATGTTTGGACCAGATTATTTTAATTCATTAAATACAAGCAGTCTTTAAGTTCATGCATTTTTATTCAATTCAAAATTCAATTCCATTTATTGTATATAATTTCAAGGCATGAAACATTTACAAGGTCAAAAATCTATACTTAATATATAATGTAACTTTCCTTGTCGTCAAACTCTATAGCCTTGCCGATGAGCCGTAATACGGCGAAACGCGTCCAAGGATTGGGTCTGACGGAAAGAAAAGGGACAAACATCTTTCTTTAATATATGTTAATTACGAGGGGGTTGCAAACTCAAATAAACTTAAAATCACTCAAAAGGGGTTTATTACTGGTTATCAACAAATAATGTATGTTCATAAACCGTATCTGCGCGCTTAACTGAACTTGCGTTCCTCTGCAAGCTCAAACTCCGCCGCTTAGGATGACGTCGGTAGTTCGCGCGGAGGTGGGGGCCTTGACATGCATGGTTGCTTACTAACATATATATTACTTTGTCATTCATAGCCCGTCCTCACACACACACCTACCTACACCCATGCACACTGTAACTAAGGAAGTATATAAATCATTATTATACAATAGATGACAACATTACAAAATTACATTCAGGTATCTTTTAAAGTAGAGCAGTTAGTAAAAAAGAGAGAAAAGTAAATATATGACACCTAAAGTAAAGTACAAATAATAAGGAATAAGAAATATTAGGTCTTCTTCACATCCTCTCCAGGGTCTTTGATTTATTATATAAACCAAAAGAAAACAAGGACAAATAAACGAGAGTTCAGATAGCAGCAAGATATATACAGCTACTTAAAACTTAAATTCAACCAAAACTTAATCACTCGGCAAGTTATTTAATTAAAGCAGCCTCATAAGATTCAGTTCAACTATAAAATGTATTTAATATTAGGTGCTTTTTTTAACTTATTCCGAAAAATGCTCAGTTCCGAAATTGCTTTTATTTCATTTGGCAGGGCATTCAAAATTTTAATTCAGTTGAAGTGTGGACTTCTTCTTCTTCCAATGCGTATCCATTAATGGATGTTTGCGATAACATTTTCCATTGCTTCCTTATTCCTTGCGGTGTGTATCAACGACTGTACATCGTGTAGCCCTGTCCACTGTCTGATATTTCGCAGCCAAGACATTTTTTTCCTTCCGATCCCTCTCCGGCCTTCAATCTTGCCTTCGATCAATAGCTGCAAGAATTGATATTTCGTGTTTCGCATTATATGCCCCAGATATGCCGTTTTTCTTTATCCATTCAAACAGTTCACGTTGTCTGTTGACACGTCCTAGAACTTCTTCGTTTGTTATTCTAGCCGTCCAAGGTATCTTCAGGATTCTGCGATGTAGCCACATCTCGAAAGCCTCTAATTTGTTAATTGCAGACGCCTTTAATGTCCAACCTTCCATACCGTAAAGAAGCACCGACCAAACGTAGCATTTAATGAATCTGAGTCTTAGGTTATGGTCAAAGTCGGAACAGGCAAGCACTCTTCGAAGCCTCAGGAATGCCTGTCGAGCTTGTTCAATGCGACATTTTATTTCCTTGTCTGATGTCCAGTCTTCGAAAAGCCAGATGCCCAAGTATTTAAATTTATCTACTCTTTCTATAGGTCTTGCGTTAAATGTTATGGTGGAGTTTTCAAACATATTTAGGTTTCTAGAGATAATCATAAACTTTGTTTTTTTGATGTTGATATTTAAGCCCATTGATTTGCTCTGTTCTCCTACCTTGTTGACCAGTTGTTGTAGGTCGTGTATGTTATCAGCGATTAAGACCGTATCGTCAGCATAACGGATATTATTAATCCACACTCCATTAACCTTGACTCCCATTTCCACGTCCTCCAAAGCCTCTTGGAATATTGCTTCCGAATATAAGTTGAATAAGAGTGGAGACAGCACACATCCCTGTCGTACCCCTTTTCTAATCTGTATGGCGTTGGACACATTATTGCCTAATTTGATTTGCGCTGTTTGGTTCCAATATAGATTTTCAATGCATCTAATGTCCTTTTGGTCTATATCAAGTCCATTGAGGAGCTGCATTAATTTGTGGTGTTGTATGCGATCAAATGCCTTTTCATAGTCTATGAAGCATAGACACACATCCTTTCTCTGATCATAACAGTTTTGGACAAGCACTTGTGTTGCAACTATCGCTTCTCATGTATCTAACCCCTGTCTAAACCCAAACTGCGAGTCGCCTATGTCTCTTTCACACTTCTTGTAAATTCTCTGTTGTATGATTTTAAGGAATATTTTTAAAGCGTGGCTCATCAGGCTAATAAGTCTATGATCTTCACATTTTCTTGCATTGGTCTTCTTAGGCAGAGGGATAAAAGTAGAGCATAACCACTGTTTGAGGTAGTGTCCTGTCTCATATATAGTGTTAAATATTTTATGTAGTGCTGTGATGCCTCTTTCATCTAGGAGTTTAAGTATTTCTGAAGGAATTTGATCTGGGCCAGCCGCTTTGTTATTTTTTGAGTTACGTATGGCGTTTTCAATCTCTCCCTTTGTGATCTATTGGCCGGTTAGAGAGTTATTGGTGCCAACTGGGGGTCTGTCGTCGTCAAAAAGTTCTTCAATATACCTTTCCCATACATTGTTCTTTTCTTTGCTGTCGAGGACTATCTGGTTGTTATTATCTACTGTTACAATTGATCTCACTTTCCTATATATGCCAGCAGTCTCCTTTAGCTTTTTGTGCAGATTAAAATCGTCATGTTGGTTTTGCAGCTGTTCTATTTCTGAGCATTCACGTTTAAGCCATTCGTTTTTTGCTATTCTAATCTTTGATCTTATTAGTCTTTGGATTTCTTTGTACGTGTTGTTGTCTGTCTTGTTCTTGTGCTTCCGACGTTCGTCGATTAACAACGAAATCTCATCCGTCATCCATTTTTGCTTTTTGTTCTTTGTCCTATATCCTAATCTGTTTTGCATTGAGTCTGTTGCAATGTCCATTATCTTTGTCCAAGTGTGGACACTTCATAAAAAATTATTCTGTGAATTGGTACACAAAGATTGTCATTTCCCCCTGTTACCATACTATTATAATAGTCTCCGTTCTTAGAAAACCTATTGATGTTTTTCTTTGTGTACACCACTATGTTGAAGATGTACAGAGGAGGAACCCTTAATATCTCCAGCTTCCTGAAACAATCTCTTCATGATGTAGGTAGTACTAGGCAATTTCATTATTGCACGTATTCCTCTTTTCTTTGCCCAGAAAAATTTTTGTGCGTCAGCCGCCCTAAACCAAACCACAATGCTGTATCATATATTGGATTGAACTTAGGCAAAATAAAAAAGGTTTATTGAATTTGTACTAAGTTGACCATGCAATATCTAATAACGTAACAGGCGATAATAATTCTTCCGTCGATGCCATTTATATGTTCCCTACAAGATAGATTATCCTCAATAATCAACCCTAAAAATTTTGTTTTACACATTTGTGGCATCGATCGTGCATTCTGAGGAACTGGTAGGGTTCCTAAAACAAAGGAATACTGTTTTCTCATTATTTAGTTTTAGCCTATTAAGTTTACGCCAGTCAACAACATTTTTTATTAACATAAAGAATAAATAGCTCCTGGAGGAACAGATAAAAAAGTTCGCGAAATTATAGTTCAGCAAATATGCTTCATAGATCAATGGAAAAAATAGCAAAATATGTCAAAATTGGAGATATAATAAAAAAAAATATGGACAAGCGGGAAACATTAATGTCCGTGGTAAAAGAACTGAGCAACTAATGATTGTGACCGAAAGAAAACAAAGAATTCCAATTAAAAAATGGAAGCAAAAAAGACCAGGTATTTTACGAGATGTTCAGGGGAAATGGAACCAAGAAGCAGGTATAAATTGCTGAAAATGGATACACACGTTGGTGGTAAATATTATTTTTGGCAAAAAATAACGATTATTTTTGACCATAAATCATATTTACCTTGTAAAAGGGGACGTACGTTTCCATTGTCGGCAACCATTCCCTAGATGCATAAGACACATTCTTCAGACACATTCTTCTTGGTTCCATTGTGCCTAAACATCTATAGTTTTTGCTCGCTGATTTTAATGAGACCTCTCGTTTTCTTTCTGGCACAATCATTGGTTGCCCAGAACTTTTACCAGGGACACCAATGTTTCCCGCTTCTCGATATATATAAAAAAATAAAATATTGGCGAATCAATCTGGGTAAAGCTCGGCGTAGTAAAAGAGTTTTTCTTTAAACCGCCCTATCCCGATTGATTCCCCAATATTTGGATTTTTCTGTTTAACTGGTTATTCAAGACTACCTTTCCATATACAACCTGGATCTTTCTCATCAAGTCAGGCATTGCCTTTAACTTCTATTTGTTATTAGTGACTTTTGTTGCCCAAACTTCAAATAAGGAAATGGATTTGAGCGAAGCCCTGGATCATTTAAAGAGGGGTATGCGCGTCTTTTTAGACTTATTCTTCTCTCAGCTCAAAAAGGCTGGGTTTGTCGAGGCTTCCATCGTTAGTGCCTCTCCACTATGGGTGGAGGCAGCCAATTGTAAGGTAACTTGTAGGTGGAATCCGGTGGTGATCGCACATGTGAAATTGTAATTAGTTGGTGGATACGTCTGTACGTTTGTAGTAGGCCGTTATTATTTTGTTGTGTTTGAGAAAAACTAAAATTAACAATTTAAACTCTAAAAATACAACCTATGCTTAATTGCCCCACATTATTTCAAAATATAAAAAACTAACCTGAACTGGATTTGACATTGATATTTATGTTTTCATTTGTAAATGAAGCATAACAATACCCTTGAACTTTGCTATATGTACCTTATTGTATTGTATTGCAAGGTTGGCATAATATACAGGGATCCCGAAATTAAGGTGCCATACGGACCAAAATAATTATATTTTTCGCTATAAACGTGTATCAAGGAATGCCTCCTAAGGGCGCTGCGGTCCTTCAAATGAGATACCCTGAAAGTGGTTTTCTTTAATTAACGACGAAACTATTAAAGGTAGAAACTTGAAATTCTAGTATTATAGTAGACTTTATGTGTTTAATCTAATTCTCAATTCAAAATAATTGTTAAAATAGTCAGTGGTATAGAGAGAACAAACTAGTCATAACTTTTTGGTGTATAGAGTCGAAACGTTTTTTTAGCCAAATTGGAAAACTTTGATACTTTTAAATAAATAAAAAGTAGGTACTTCGGGTCCATGTCGCTAGGGTACCTACCTACACGGTTTTCGAGAAAATAGATTTGATTACGACGCATAATAAATATGAATGAAAATGTGACAATAAGGACAAAAAAAGTAAAAAACAAACTTTATTTTTGGCCTGATTTGAATAAAAAATGAATATTTGACATTATTCTAGTATGCAGTACAATTTTTAAATCAATTTTTCTCGAAAATTTTGTATTCTAGCGACATGAACCAGAAGTGCCTTTTTTATTTAAAAGTATCAAGGTTTTTAAATTTGATTGAAAAAACGTTTCGAATCTATATGTGCACAAAAAAGTTATAACTAGTTATTCCCTTTTTGCCCCCAAACATTACGTTACGATCAAACGAAACTCGAGTAAAAGACTATATGAAAACCAAAGAACTTTAACAAAACGTACTTATAAAAGTTTGCTTTGGATGTTGTAGTTTATAATCATACTAGTTTTGTTTTGGGGATGTTCCCTCAGCGGTTTGGTAAGAGTTACAAACGCTGCAGGTAGGGGTGAAGGAGATTATGTTTTAAATGATATTAATCTTTATCTGCTATAATCTGTTACTTTGAAAAAATTTAAAACAAAATATACCCTAAGGAACAGTACCTTTTACTTACAATACTTAAGATTAAACCTTGGAATCGGGTGACTTTTTTGTTTTCCATGCAAATCTGTGTTTACTAGTTTACCTACAGTTGTAATAATTTTTGTAGGCATTTCCTAAATTTGCAGTGTTAGTTATGTTTCATTAAATATACAGTAATGTATGGATAATCCGAACAGATAGTTACAGAACCTGATCGGATTACCATAACGTTCAGACGATGAAATTCATAATATTGATACCTATCTAACCTATAATTGAAAACATGGACGGATTATATATTTTTAACCAACCCTGCTAGGGAAATGGACGAACTTTTAATTTAATTATGATTTAATAAGAAAACTTGAAAAAACTAAATTTTTGACGCTCTCTAGAAGACGAGATATTGCGACCAAGCCGATTTTTTAAGTGTAAAAATCTTCTTTAAAGAAGCCCAAGTTAATTAAATTTGGATAAAGAGTGTGGAAGATACGGTATTTAGAAATTATTTTCACACAAAAAAAGCTTTACAATCAAGCTGCCGAAAAAATTAATGAACTTTTTATTTCCATTTTTGAAACATTACCTTACCTTAAACCTTAACATAGCGATTTATTAAGAAAATTTGAATTTTTAGTTATATCATTGTATTTGCGCCCGCTAGCTATAATTTCGAAAACTTGAAAATATTTACATAAAATGGTTGATTTAGTACTTAAATAAAATTTCTTTCTCGAAGACGTAAGGTTTATCACTTCCATAATATTGTACCTCGCCAACCTTTGGGACACTCTTTATAGCCGTTAATGATTATTATATGAGCATAATCGCCGTAAATACCACTCATTTGCTTGAAATCCTCACAGGAATTCATGAAATAATTTCCATCTAAAAATAAAGATATATTTTTTTACCTATTTATTAATTAAAAAACAACAATAGTATTTTAACGGGCAACTTCTTCAGCTCTTATATCATAGACTTGATCTCTTTCAAAAAATAAAATGTACAAGTATTTACTTAACATTTCCTTTTTTTTTTCAGGGAGCCCCCAGTTAAACAACATCTAAAAAATGTATACGCATGTTTGGCCATGTCAACTCTCGCCGCCGGTGTTGGCGCTTCAGTACACCTTTTTACTAACATCTTACAAGCCGGCTTTTTATCAGCAATTGGAGCACTTGTTTTCTTCTTTCTATTAATATCAACACCTGATGACAATGGCAAAGGAATGACTAAGCGAGTAGGGTACCTCCTTGGATTCTCATCCCTGACTGGAGTGGGAATGGGACCATTATTGGAGCATGTCATACTAGTCGACCCAAGCATTATCATCACAGCCTTTATTGCTACCTCTGTAGTTTTTGTATCATTCACAATCTGTTCAATTCTATCTGAAAGAGGATCTTGGTTATACTTGGGAGGTACTCTCTTCACTTTGCTTAACAGTTTAATGCTAATGAGTTTGGCGAACATCTTCTTTGGATCTACTCTTTTGTGGAATGCACAAATTTACATTGGACTCTTTGCGATGTGTGGTTTTGTCCTGTATGACACTCAGGCCATTATTGAGAAGAGAAGAATGGGAAGCAAGGACTTTGTGGCACACTCATTGGACCTGTTTGTGGACTTCATTGGAATTTTCAAGAGACTGCTTATCATCTTGACACAGAAGGTACTTTTGGATAGGTTAATGTCATCTTCATATATCATTAATTTTTTTTTATTACATTTTAAAAAGTTAGCTTACACATCGTAGGGACTACATTAGAAATACTTTTAGGGGCTTTTTCTTTTGTCTTTTTACAATAATTATTAATAATCACTGCTAAAAAAGTGGGAGTATAATAAAATGTAAAAATATTAGAGGAGTTAATCAATATTCATTAGTTACCACATTTTTTAATACTTACCTAAGGCTCTGTACTTTCACGTCCGAATATCTTTATTCTCAGAATAATTGCTATAGTTTCAATTGAGTCGACAATTGTTTCAATAGACATTATTCGACGAATAGCGCTATCCGTACATGAAAGGATCAAAGTTCAGTAATGATCACTATCATATGATAAGGTTATTTTAAAAGTTACACATACTTATATATGTCCGTTATTACTGAATTGATTTGTGTGAATTTTCGTGCGTTAATGTATGGCCTTAGAGCGAACTTTCTCAGCGCTTTAAATTTTAAATTAAGCTCATTAGCGTACGGTTTTATTGGGGTTTAAAAATAGTAATTCCAAGAATAAAGTAATGGAAAGTGGAATGGGCACCGGATATTGATGAATCCTCAGGTTAAACTGTAGCCCTGAAAGTAAACTGAACCTATACAACTGGCCCTTAGCGATAATTTTATTTCAAAACTTAAAACAATCGCTTTGGCATCCCTCCAACCCGTTTAATTCAAAATGTCATAAAATTGTGTTTTTATTTTTTGTTAAAAGCACGCGATATGAAAAAGTCAATTAAAACGTTGACTGTTTAACTGCTTCATGTAACAAAAAATATCAAACGTTAAAAAAAGCAAAAGCGCACAGTGTTTTTGCTATAAAATGAAATCTTGTATTTGGGGGTTTTGAGAATTTATCCTTAGAAGTGAAAAATTTGGAAAAAATCAAACACATAAATTTAAAAAAAACTAAATCTGTGATATATTCTATTGACAGAACTGTTCGGTTATTTTATAATCGGCTAGAAAATATCACTTTCCAGTCGATTTTTAGACCAGATAATAACATTTTACAGTACTAGACCGGAAATTAAGCAAAAGAGTCTTGTAGAAAGTTTTACAGGAATCATTTAATGTCCTGGTGACCTGGTCTATCTTTAAACTAACGTAAACAAGCAATCAATGCATTGTTTATTTCGGAAGCAACAGAGTGAACTAATAAGTATTTATATTTTAGTGGAACATTTGTAGCCTTTTTTCCACAATTATTTGTTTTTAAACCGGCTGTGTGGCTAGCCTATCGTAATTTTGACTTAAAGAATACAACATATAACCATCTTGATGCAGTGATTAAATGTGTTTTTTCTTATTGCAGGAGCAGGAACAACAGAAGAAGAAGAGAAACTGAAAATGACTGATTTAAAACACCTTTATTGTTTTATAATTTGTTGGTTTAATTATTGGTATTTTTTCAGTGATTCCAATTACAATATATTACTCTCAATTTAAAAATATTAAATTACTGTATATATTATAAGATTGTTTAATTTGTTTCCAAATACATATAACATCTTCTAGTTATTTTTCCAAACTTAATGTATGTTCATTTCTTAGTAACGTCTTGGCTAATATATTAAGTTAGTCAGCTGACACTTTAGCCGGAAGTGAATATATGTACACCTCGTCAAATATTGGGATGATGGTGAAAAAATTGGTCACGGTGTATTTTCTAGTGATAGAGATATTTATATAATAGATGTAGTTTTTAAATATCCATATATAAACTAAAGTTATATGAGTACTTAAGTTTATTCAAGTATTTTATTAAATTAATAAAGATCTTGTTTTGTAATCTGCTTTGTTTTACTGTTAACATATTCTTTTATATTTATTTGTTTTGTATTGTCATAAGATAAAAGCACTTTTGATACGACAAATATTTGTATACTTTTATCTCGTATCACACCATAATAATATGTACTTGCACAGTCATCGAAATCCTATAGCTCTTATTATTTTTACATTTATTATTTCGTGAGTTGTATTTCCTATAATATATTATATGCAATAACAATGTTTATTGGGGGTATTTTTAATTAACAAGTATAATAATAACGCGAATATTTTAGACAAAATGTCCTGATCATAACACAAAAATAATACCTATATGACTATGTTAGAAAGTTATATTTTTTGATAATAAATGTGCTATTGTTTTTATCAATGTTGTTTTCTTTTCATCCTGGATATTTCGCAAATACTTCGGAATTTTAAGATTAAGCGGTTTACAGACCGAAAGATAATGGGCGCAACCAGAAAAGGGGGGGGGGGGCAATTTTTTGTGTGAGTTTATCTAACGTATAATAAGCGCCCCATACACATGCATGCATATGCAGTTTAGGAGCAAGTACGAAATGACTACACGTCGTTATTCAGGTAAATCACAAATTTGTTCAGTTTAAACAGTTTGTTTTGTAACAATTGCAATGACGATGAGAACTAAGCGATTTGTGTTAAATGGCCTTATTTGTGCGAAAAAAAAAAATCGAAGAAGAAATCAAGTGCAAGAACAGAAAACTATCCGATCCAAATGGGTTAAATTCTGGCTAACTAGAATTTATCCCAGTCATCGTATAGGTATGATCCCAGTATTCTTTTGATTTCACCTTCTACAAACAAGAATTGCTTCTGTATAGGCACAGAGGTATAGGTCAATAAACCCTGTCAAAATGTCTTTCGTATTTCTGGTTGGGTTTTTTTCTGTTTCGTGTTACATTTTACGTTTCTATAGAATATGTTTTATTAAAAAACCTCTAAACTACTAGTACTTCACACAAAAATAAAGGTTAGTTTTTCTGACGTTTGCCGTCGACGGCCATATTGGACGCACTTTGTGATTCCAATATGACCGTGGTGGGCAAATATCTAGTTTGGATTGCCTACCACACATATCGAGGCTGACCTTCACTTTTGCACGAAATATCAAGTTTTTCGGATTTCTGGCGAGCCGCGCCGTCAGTTTTCGCCCAACACGTGGACAAACCTGCACGCAGGCCCGACTTCGAGACAAACTGCGTGTGTATTAGAGGTGTGTCGTTCACGAACGATTCGTTCAAAACGAACGAATCACTTCATTGAATCGAAAGAATTAATTCATCGTTCCTAAAACATTCGATTCTTTTTTGATTCACCAAGTCAGGAATAATTTAAAGAATTGATGAATCAAAGTCGCATTTCGTTCACTTATCCGAAACTCGAAAAGGCAATAGACCACTACCACCGTAAAGACAAGGCCGTGAAACGCTCGATTTTATGAACCGATGAGTCATCGCTTGTAGACGAGATTTTAGGCTCGGTACCCTCGGTACAGTGCACGCTTTTCGTTTGTGAAATCATGCCGTATCATTGTTGTGTTCCAAACTGTAGGGGAAATTATGATATCAATGGGCCAAAAGTGGCAGTTTTTGGATTTCCTCAAGACCCCGAACTGCGGAAACAATAGATATAGGCAATTAAAAGGAAATATTTTGTTCCTACAAAAGCAAGCAAGGTAGGTTTGTGTCAATGGATATTTTAATAGCTTGTAATTACCAAAAATAAAATTATTTTTAGGTGTGTGAATTACACTTTCAACCCAGCTTCATTGAAAGAAAAACAACCTTCCAGATTGAGGCAACTGGTGAAGTTATCGAGGCATCACTAAAATATCCACGATTAGTTAAAGGTAAGAGGGATATTAGAAAATATGATGTGGGTAAAATATTTTATGCTTGTTGTTGGTCAAATAATTGGTACTGAATTTTTTTTAAATGATTCTTATTTGTTTTAGGAAGTGTCCCAACCCAGATGCCTGGATGTCCATCATATTTGTCGAAAGATGATATCCCTGTGCGAATCTCTCCGGAGTCTAAACGCCTTCGAATGGAATGTCGAGATGTAGAGAAAGCTGTTACTTACAGAAAGTATAAAAGCAACAGCAATTTATAATGAATTAATAACTTTCTCTAACTTGGTGGAAGCTTTTGACAAATTGACAGAACCAGGCTGTGGATGGGTGAAGGGAAAAGGCACACAGAATATTTGTTTTTTCTATGTAAATGAATCACAGAATGACCTTGCCCCAAAATTGTCAGTGTTTTTAAAGGACGAACTTATTGTCAAAGTGTTTTTTGCTAATACTGAGGTCAAAAAAATTTTGTGTAGTGACAAAAGTGTTCTTAAATTTCCCCTAAGAGTGACTGACATTAATACTTTAAAAACTGTGTTATCGGAATTAAAAGTGTCTTTATTAGTCTTCATTTCTCGTCGCGAAATCAACAGGAACTGAGCTACAGCAGATGAAAAGCATTTTCAACCCCTCCGAAAAGGGTCAAATCAACTAATAAATGCATGATCGGCATAACAGTGTTTAAGAATCTGGGGGTTATGATATATACCATGTACATTTATGAATGCCTGATGTTCTTTTTCCGCAACAAAAGCATTTTTGAGCTTAAATCAGAAAGTAACTAGGTATATCATAAGAACTCCGAACTTTAAATACTTACCCCATGTAGGCTGGCTGACTGAAAAGTCACCACATTTATGGGCTTAAAGCCCAATTTATAAACTTAGTTAGTTACGCTACGCTCAGTTGAGTTCAGTTCCGCCGATGATCGTTCGACTTCGACAAACGAAAACATATGAAACCATTTATAAACTTTACGTTCGTACGTTACGCTACGCTGCGCTCCGCCGAAGATGATTAAGTTTTATCTTTTTACGTTGCCATTCGTTGCAGTTCGACTTGTATCCAATGGGTGCCGAAAGAATAGTCACGTGGGTTTGTTTTGACGTATGACGTATGTGTTTGACCAATAAAATGCAGAACGACATGCGACACGGAACGCAAGTTTATAAATTGGAAAGCGTTTGCGGCGAGAGCGAAGCGGAACTGAACTGAGCGTGGCGTAACTACAAACTTTATAAATTGGGCTTAGTTTAACAATATACCTACCAAAAGAAATAAAATGTACTTATTGCGTCCGAAAAAAAAAATGAAAGTACAGATTAGGAAATTATTAATAAATTTAGGGTCATTGCTTACGTAGGAATTTTAGTCCAGATTTATAGAAATATTGTGATTTTTGTATGATGATTTGAAATAAAGAGTTTATTTATTTATTTATTTATTTACTGTGTAAATATTTTTTTTCAAACAATGTGAAATGTGATTGAAAGAATTATTGCGATTGATTTATTTTCATATTCTTTCCTTGTGTATTTTGTGAAATAATTCGTTTTTTTTTATAAAAATATATAAAATAAAACCATAATGCAGTTAAAGTATTCTTTCTTTCCATGCTCCCCTTTGAATTCATTATTCAATCTCCTATCCAAGCAAAATAAAATAACCCAATAGGTACAAGCGCTTTGATATCCATATAAAAATAATACTTGCCTATTTAGATAAAAATATTTGGATTACACATTTGTTAGTAGAAGTACTAAAATACTTTTTTGGTATGGATTTATACTTTACATAAGTAAAATTTATCATAGTAAATCCAAATATTAAAAAAATAAATCTTTATTGCAATATATCATCAGGAGATCGGCCGTCTACTCGTGATGTGATGACTCATACTTTCTCGTTGTTGTAATGTCAATGGTTTCAAGGCCTTGTTTTTCGGTTAGTTCAGGTTAGTTCCTTCTTCGAAGTCGGGCTCTTTTGGATTTAATCAAAAATGAAAATAAACTCATTCAGTTACAATACAACACGCTTTCAATCAGAATTATCGGTAATTTTGATGCACTAGTGGTATACCCGAAAATCCCATAAGAGATTTTTGCAAGCATTAGTACACGTTTATCCCAGACAGCACGCAATATCCAATGGACATCCCAAAATAGTCCAAAAGAAGTACGGGATATCCTGTACTTCTATCGTATGTCCTTTGGATATCCATTGCTCTGAATCCATTGGACATATTAAAACTGGAGATCCAATGGATGTCTGTTTCAGGACATCGGCTCATATTTAAATTATTTTCAAAATTGCCGCCAGAAATTGACATATGTCTAATGTGTCTATCCTACTAGCGGATGTTTCGGAACTAATATACTTTGTGTATTGGCGCCATTTGTGTATCGTGGCTCGTGGCGTGGCATCATCAGTTTTAAAGAGTTTGCTCGTTTTGGTTTTGGGTTTAAAATAAGATTTAGAATCAACCAAGAATTATAAAACTTGTGTATAACTTTGGTGTGCGTGCTTTATTCCTGTTTTTTTGTGAAAAAGTAAGGATATTATAAGGTTATAAGGAAAGGAATACCTACCCACTATGCTTGAATGTTATTGGGTTTATTATAAAACTTATTATATATTTTAAACTGTTTAGGTATATATAGTTGGAGTTGGATAAACCCGAACTAAATTATATTTTTATAGTATTGTGATAATGCCTAAAGCTAAGATTACTCGCATGAACTATAAACGAGAGAAAAAAAGTAAGGATCTTTTCCTAACACGACATTTCTTATCATCTTTTGGAAATGAAACGAGCCAGTGTTGTAGCGGCAGTACACTAAATGATGCACAATGTTCCAGTTCGTTAAATTCAGTTAATTTTTCTTATCCTTGTGCATCATTAACTGATACTGATCAAATTCTAGATAGTGGTACACTCGACATTGATTGTTCAAAACAAAATTCTGCATGTAGTGCTACTTGTGATGATATAGTTAGTACTAGAAGTAGTAGTTCAAGTTTTAGTCTTGTACCTGAGCTCGAGTGCCAAGAGGTCAGTTGCAAAATACTTCCCGATAAGAGTAGTAATAGTAGTTTACAGCATAATCAACCTGAATCTCAACTTCACGGTTCATCATTGGCTTCCTGGGCTATAAAAAATAATATCACTCATGTTGCAATTAATGAATTATTGCCTCTGCTAAAGCCTTTTCATGATAACTTACCTCTTGATGCTCGAGCTCTATTAAAAACTCCAAGGAACATTGAAGGAATACGAATAGTTGAGCCAGGATATTATTTTCATTTTGGCCTACAAAAATGTATTAAAAATCTTCTCTCAACCCATGACGGTATTAGTAGGCTAAGTTGTGTTGAGATTTATATCAACATTGATGGCCTTCCACTTTTTAAAAGTTCTCAGCTTCAAGTATATCCTATTCAGTGCAGGTTAAAGCAAAACAGAAAAAATGTAGATATGGTTGGTATATACTGTGGGCATGAAAAACCAAAAAATGTCAATTTATTTTTAGATGATTTAGTCAATGAGGCCAATAATTATACAGGGTTGGGCAAATGTTCCGGAACGGCTTAATTACAAGCGAACGAAAAGTGATATCGAATCGGGGTTTTGGGCAATCTATAGGACAAAAATTTTACTATTTGACTGGTATACCATATATCAGTAATGTCACCAACTGTCAAGTGTCGACGATATTTTTTTATTTTTTTAAATGGAACACCCTGTATATTATCAGATATTCTAGATCTTCAATAAATTACAAATATTTTTCATATAGCATACCATATGATTAAATTCAACTGTTTCGGAAATACGGGCAAATGAATGTAGTACATTTTATTTAAACAAAACCAAGGTAATAACTTTAAAACACAATAATATAAAAGAATGGTTATTAAATTAAATGTTCAAAATGTCGTCCTTCAGCCACCTGACAGTGTCCAATCCTGTCGGAAAATTCAGAACGCACGTTTTGCAAATGTTCACGAGAAATAACATGCTCAGCATCTAAAATTCTGTTTTGAAGATCCTCCAAAGTCTTAGGTTGTGTACGATATACGACAGTCTTTAAATGACCCCAGAGGTAGAAATCTAGAGGTGTTAAATCTGGAGATCTAGGAGGCCATTCAATGGACCCTCTCCTACCTATCCACCTTCCAGGAAAAGTTTGATCTAAATAATTTCTGACATGTATACCAAAATGAGCTGGCGCCCCATCTTGCTGAAACCAAATGTCATTCGCTAGTATTTGATCGTTAACCTGATCATGATATAAATTAATCAAATTTGGTATAATTCTATTTCGAAGCAGATCTAAGTAGTAAATAGATGTCAAGTTTCCATCAAGGAAGAAAGGCCCAATAATATGGTTTCCAATTATACCTGCCCACACATTTAATTTTTGGGGGTGTTGCGTACGGTGCTCAATCATCCAATGGGGATTATGGTCTGACCAGTATCGACAGTTGTGCCTATTGACGAAACCATTAAGACAGAATGTAGCCTCGTCAGAAAATAAAATACGACTTACAAAGTTAGGTTGTAGGTCTATGTAGTCCATTATTTCTTGACAAAATTGCATACGCCTATCAGGATCGTCCTCTGATAGTTCTTGAAGCAAGCTGACTTTATAAGGAAACATTTTATTTTTTTTGAGGATTCTTCTAATTGATTTTTTGCTGTTTTCATGTGCAAGAGCAAGCTTTGGAACTGACGTCTGTGGTTCTTCTTGCAGGGCAAGCAAAACATCCAGGGATTTCTCGTCATTTGTAGCAGTTTTCGGACGACCTGTTTTTGGCAAGTTTTTTACCGTACCCGTATGCTCAAAGTTATGGAATATTCTATTAGCAGTTGATTTAGAAATGGGATCTCGAACAGGAAAACTTTGATTGAAAAGGTCGGTTGCTTCTTGAAAAGATCTCTGTCTATCCCCATATCCTATCATCATAGCAGAGTAATCCGTTCTTGTTCAGTTAGCTGAACCATAGTTTTATCAGTTATATCAGAGGTTTAGTCGATAAATAAAAAACTCGCACAACTCACTTAATACAAATAAATAAAAATTAAATAGGAAATGTGTCAGAGTGACACTTGGGAGTCATGAAAACTAAGACTTTTATTTGGAATGTCATAATAAAAGAAATATGTTGCTTGATTTTTAAACAAAATGTAATATGGGCTTTCTAGATTCATTTGCCCGTATTTCCGAAACAGTTGAATTTAATCATATGGTATGCTATATGAAAAATATTTGTAATTTATTGAAGATCTAGAATATCTGATAATATACAGGGTGTTCCATTTAAAAAAATAAAAAAATATCGTCGACACTTGACAGTTGGTGACATTACTGACATATGGTATACCAGTCAAATAGTAAAATTTTTGTCCTATAGATTGCCCAAAACCCCGATTCGATATCACTTTTCGTTCGCTTGTAATTAAGCCGTTCCGGAACATTTGCCCAACCCTGTATAACGAATGGTGTAAGTTTTAAGGGTCATCATTATGCTTTCCACATTAAGGGATTTATTTGTGATGTTCCAGCTAAATGCTATATTACACAAACAAAGGGTCATTCCGGTTATTTTTCATGTTCAAAATGTGATACGGAGGGTTCATATATTAAAGGAAGAGTTTGTTTTCCTGATTTAACTTTTAATTTAAGAACAAATGCTGAATTCAGGCACAAAACTTACCCTGAGCACCATATTGGTACTTCACTATTAGAGTCCCTTTTAAATCTAGATATGATTAATGATTTTGCTCTAGATCCCATGCATTTGCTGTATTTAGGTGTTGTGAAAAAATTAGTTGTTAATCTATGGTGTAATGGAAAGCCACCTTGCAAACTGTCATATTCTCAAATTAAAGAATTATCACAAAAGTTGATTAATCTAAAGGAAGATATACCTTGTGAGTTTAATCGAAAACCAAGATCTCTTATGGAAAGCAACAGGTGGAAAGCCACAGAATTTCGGCAATTTTTACTTTACACGGGACCCATTGTTCTAAAATCAGGAATTTCAAATGATATGTTTTTAAATTTTCTTACCTTACATGTAGCAGCCACAATTCTATCAAGTTCAAAATTAAAAAAATCCTATATAGATTATGCAAGTGAGTTACTTGTTTATTTCCTTAAATCATTTATTACTCTGTATGGAAAAGAAAATGTCTCTCACAATGTGCATAATTTATTACATTTATCTGAAGAATCTAAACGTTATGGAACTTTAGATGAGTATAGTGCATTTTCATTTGAAAACTACATGCAGGAAATTTTGAAATTTATTCGTAAGAATGAGAAACCTTTGCAGCAAATAATTTTAAGAAAAAGTGAAATTGACAATAATTTGAAGAATTCTCATATATCATCAGTGCATTTTCCATGCCCTACAAAAGAACACTTTGGAGGTCCACACTTGCATTTAAGAGGTCAACAATTTATGTGTGTTAAATTCAGCGACTTTACCCTTAAAATCTCTGAACCTGATAATTGCTGCTGTCTTCAAAGTGGGGATGTTATAGTAATCAAAAATTTTGTGCTTTGTGATGGTGATATATTTATCATTGGTTCAAAATTTATTGAGTTAAAGGATTTTTATGAAAAACCATGTTTGTCATCAGTTTTATATACATATTTAGTGAACACTAAAGATTTAGTTGATTTTGAAGTTTGGCCAATTACTGCTGTAGATTACAAATGTATTAAAATTAGGTTATCAAATAATGATTATGTGGTCATGCCACTTTTGCACATTTAAACTCATATTGATTTGACCCCCAATTTGCCAAGGCAAATTAAAATACAGGGTGTTAGATGAATCTTGAAAAAGTGTATCTTATTTCACACACAAGTTCTGGCTTGTTGAAGTTTGAAATGTTTATAGGTAAATAAAAATAAAAATGTATGTTTGTGAAACAAAAATATTTTTGATTGAAACTTTTGATACAACAAAATAATAAAAAAAATAGAATTTAAATTTTTGCCCACTTGATATAAAATTTTTTTATATGTATGTACAGTATGTCCGGTGATGTGGTAGACATGGGTACTTTCCTCTTGTATATAATTAGAGTTTTTAACTTTTGGGACAGCCTGTATACAATATTTCTTTTTTTTTTCATCGACAATCGTATTTTCTCAGCCAGCTAAATTTTTTATAAAGAAGGAATTACTTTTCCTGGAAAAATCAGTTTTTGGTCTGTTTATCCTCTTACGTTTCTACCATATCGCCGGACATATATGTTATATGACTGTATATATGTTAAAAATCGAAAACTAAATGTTTATGTTAGATATTTGGAAGAAAAATAAAAAATTTAAATAATTTTTTTATGGTCTACCACCATTCATAAAATTAGTCTTAGGAGTGTGCAGTATACTTTGGACATAAATTGAACATGGCATCATCATCTCTCATGGATAATTGGCAGAGTTGGACAGTAATCGAATTTATAGATAGCAATACAGTTGAAGCAGTTCCAACGTCGTGGATCGTTGGTCGTCAATGCTATTGGCCTGCAGCATCAAAAGATAGAATACTAAGCGAATTAAAGAAATGCAATATGCCAAATGATACTTGGCCCCTGTATGATGTACGTGTTTTTAAGGATGCTACTTATGGTAAGTTTATAGTAGCTGTTGTTTTTTATTGTTGTAAAGACTTGCAATCAAGTTAGAAGAGAAGTGATCTTTAAAGTTACAACATGAATTTACAGCTACTTAATTTTTTTGTATATTAGGTAATGTTATTCATCTCGTTTTGGTATTAAGTCGCTTCTGATTCCTAAATTGGATGGATTTATCCATTGTTTTTTTTTATATTAATAATTACAAAATTATCACAAGATTCATAGATATATATTAGATACGTACAGTGGCTGTCCAGATTTTGTTTCAAAAATTCAAAATCGTATTTCTTTCATAAAAAATTATAAAAAAAATTTTGCTTAAAATTTTTCCTAAAAATTTCTTAATAATTTTATTCTCCTTTGTGTAAGGAAAGTAGGGATTTTAATTCAATGCTAAAATTTTCTGAGAAATCAAGAACAAAAAAGTTATCCATTTGCTAAGAGCAGGGACCATAGGTACCTATATATATAACACTTTTTTAGATTCCTATGATACGGCTAGGAATAAGACTAGAAAGGCTGAGGAAACCTCAGATCTAAACTCATCTGACCTTGATGAAAAAAGGAAAACAAAACCCAGAAAAGTATCATCGTCAGACTCCGAAGCAGACGTTAACAGTACTATATTGGAAAATCCACCAACTCTTAAGTTTCTACATCAAAAGGGCCAAACAAGGACGAAAGAGGTGGGTGGCAACATTGATATGACATATTATTACTATTGCAACAACTTGACAATCAAATTTTGTTAATGCTTACATGAGTATATTTTGTAAAGTAATTATTATTTTGGATGGGATAGTTCAGTCAGAGGCTTTAATAAAGGGCTTGGCAGTGGAGTTTGCTTGTTTTAAGTTAAATATTTTAATATTTAATTGTGCTTACAAGGAGCTAAAATAAATAAGTTTGAATATGGAAAAATTTAGCAAAAATGCAATTTTTCCATATTTGGTAATAAATTACCTGGCCTGTTCATTTAAGAAAACACTTTATTTTACGCTTTGACACAGGAATTTTAAAATTATTAAGATTAATAATTATAATAATCATGACTTATTTTCAGCTTAAATTGTCGAGGACCACATCATTGTTCAGCAAACAAGAATTAGCACTTCCTAATTATTCTGATTCAGCTAGTTCATTTAGTATGTTCAAGGTTTTTTTGTTTCATACATTCTACTTTTTTGTTCCACTTGCTTTTGTTGGCTTTATTTTTTTTAACAAAGACACTTATGAGTAAACATTTGTAGAGAAAAATTAAATAATGTTAAAATGACTTGAATTTCTGTCGATTTGATTTGATATTTCGAAAACTGTAAGAGCGCCGTATTAAAGTTGTTATAAACAATTTTTAACTTTTGAATAATCTATAATTGATATTTGGTCACAGTAGCAGGCATATTTTTGCTGATAATTTTGTTGGCTTTTTTTTTGTAATTATAAATCCGCTTGGTTTTGCAAAATGCATACGTTTATTTTATTAATTTAATTTGTTTTTTATAGGTTCGACGAATCCTAATTACTCATCCGTATGTTCCTGCCCAGAGTACCAGAAGAAAAATGGTATGTTCATGTTCTTATAAATTTTATTTTATCATTGTACCAAAATCTATATTTTTAGAAGAGATTTTAAAAGAAATCTTAAAGAAACAATCGCTGATGAAAGCACAACTAAGGCAAATTGCTGAAGATATTTGCAGTCTTCTGGTGTCACGAAATGACGAAGGAATTATCAGTGAGAATACGAACCAGGAATCGCTTTTTAAGATTTTTGATCTACCATTTTCAAGTGATGTAGACCTGGAAAAGCTCAATTTACATCTGCGTGATGACACCCACTTCAGATACGCGGCAAGTTCTCTTAATTCTTACTTTTTATATTCTTATGAAAACGGTATTTCACTTTACTCGCTTTTATACAAGGTTAAATTATTTCTTTACTGTAAATCCTCTGTACTTACTGTAAAATAACTTCTATAAAAAAATTGTATGTTCTCATTTTCAAGTAAGTAGGTATATTTTAAATCTATTAAATTGTATATTTATCTAATATCTGGCATATTTTTACATATAATTTGTAATTTGTGGATCTCTGTAAATTGAGATGTTTCAAACGTGATTTGGGAGCCTTGCATAATGGTTTGAAATTTTAAGAAATATTTGATGGGCTAAAATTAAGGTCATTTAATCTTGTTTTGACAAGCAAGCTGTTTAGTTCTTGTTTTAAGGCAACCTGAAATAAATACCCTAAAAGCTAAATTTTTAAAACACATTACCTACCTCAATTTTAGACATCAGTGTCTTTCATATAAATTAAAACGACCCCCAGGCAGCTTTTTAAATATGCGCATTAAATAAGTACCTGCATTTCTCACCACTTTTTTCTAACTATGCCACTTTTTTACTGCAGGTAATGGAACTTTCAAAAATGGGGGGTCAAACTCCCCAAGATTTTATAAGACGGACTCTTGGTGCCATAATGACCAATGACTTGGCTCAAACATTCTCCTTTTTTGGAGCGAAAGGAAAATCCGTTTTCAAATCGTTGAAAATTTGGGATGTTCTAAAGGGTGAGTTCATTACTGTATAAAGTATGCCTTTTTTAAATATGTTCCAAGTATGCTTGTGTCAAGGTGACCACTTTTTAAAATACCTACAATGATACTAACTTCTTCATATAATTAAGGAAGGTTTGAAGAAGGAGGTTCAAGAACAAAATAACTGTGAAAGTTGTTTATCGCTATTAAGCGTTTAGGTCTGTGTTCTGTTGCTGTTTAAAGTTAAAAAATGTCTACTCAATAATTACCTACAATCGGTACACGCTCTTAGCTTAGCTGTAACTTCTAAAAAGTTACAAACTTTCATGGTAGACATAGTATATTATAATATAATGCGATTACCCAAAATTGCCTTGTTCTGTTTGTGTTGTTTGCTGGGCTATTTTTGATCAGGAGTAAAAAAGCAACTTTCTCTTTAATTAGAGTTTTAAGGTATATTTATTAAGCCAGCTTATTACTTTTTTAGAAGCTGCTGCCAAAGTCAACCCCGAGTTTAACAACTCGGCGGTAGAAGAGAGCGTAAAAAAGTGGTTTCGTCGGGCAAAGGAAAGATGTCAATATTCGGAAAAAAGATTGGTCGTCCAAAAGAAAAGCAATAACAATTAATTTTTTTAATTTAACAATTGTATTAAGAAGATTTTTGTACTGAAATAAAATTTAAGTTAATCATACTTCTTTGGCTTCTTTAAATTTATTAAGCACATGTCTACAGAAAGCTTCAATTAGCAGAGGATCATCTCTTTAGGGTTAAGAAAAACGGAAACGGACATACTGGATGCACCTAATTTTACTATTATGTTTATGTTATTAGTTAACTGAGCATCTAGTATGAATATATCCATTGAATGTCCAAAATTTTTACCGCTGTAGTATCCAATGGATGTCCAGCAAGGATGTTCATTGGACGTACTTTAATACATTAAAGCGGTGTCCAATGGATGTCCAGTAAGGACATCCATGGGACGTCTTTGTTGGACATCCATCGAATGTCCAAATTTTTGAACAACGTGCCATCCTTTGGATGTCCAGTGGATATTCTTCGGCAAAAAACTGGACATCCATTGGATATACGTATATCCGATTTCAGAGATCCATAAGATGTCCAATGGATATGTGCGTGCTGTCTGGATAGGCGACAAATAAGCAATTTCTTCAAATTATTTATATTTTTGGTGATATGATCGACCCATTTACAGCCACAGATAGAGGTAAGTGTTTCCTGAAAATATTTAATCGCCATCTGAAAAAGTTTGAGGTTATGTTATTGTTTTTTACATTATTGTTTATTAAGACATAATTGTTAGTTTTTTGTAAAATAAAGCTTGTGGTAGTGTTTATTTATTAATATGAAGTAGACCCAGTCTGCCCAGTAAACACAAAACCTTTCTGAAACGTTTCAAGTGACCCCTTTAAAGTTTCCAATGAAACGTTCATAGAAACTACAGGGCTACTTTTCTGGAACTACTTGCTAAAATGAAACCTATTTGACATGTCTCAGATATGAAGAGAAAAATAAATTTGAATAAAAACATTATGATTTTTAAACAAGGTAGGTACCTATCCTACTTATAATTTATATATATATTTTTAAGGCGCATCCCATCGAGAGTTGGCCTGACGGCCTTCGCTCGACGTTGCGTGATGCTTCCATTTTCATGATGTAGAAGAAGACAGCAGTTTAATTAGGTACGCAAAGTACAGTAGAAGGAAAAGAGATAAAAATGTAGGGGAGACCGGGGCTGGAAGTTCCGATTTTTATATGACATGATGTTTAGGCGACACTAAATAATATCACCGAAATCTCGGACGCATTCGGCTTCTTTCAGAGATACCCTGGCGGGAAATTCGAATGGGGATTTGTTGGTGGCGTCAGAAATAGGCGCATGTCGGTCGGAAATGTCAAACAAGATATTATGTTACGTAACGGATTGGAACATTATATTGCTTAACTCAACTAAATATAATGCTGTAACTAATAATTATAGAGTTTATTGGTTAAACAGGCGCTAACACGGCATCTAATCCACCTTTTTGGTTCCAATTCGCCAGTTTCAAGTTCACCGGCCAATTATTTACCAGCCCTTTTTGAGTCGATCTAATTTAAAAAAAAATAAAAGAGTTATAAAAAACTAAAAAAAAGTCATAAGAAAACTAAAAAAGGCATTAAGAAAAAGGGCCCGAAACGGGAATCGATCCCGGGACCTATGGCATCACACCCACTTTCACTTTCAAAGCTCTTTATTTCCTATAAGGTATAATGCCAAATTATAACTAAATATATCTCAACTTAAGCCTAATGTATAATACACTTCAACCTAAGATATCATATATTATGTACAGAATTGGGCGCATACGAACCGTAATAATACGGCCCGAAATGCGCCCAAGGAACCGTGCCATGAGCCCGGCGGCCGTTGGAATGGCCTTGGTTACAATTTTAGCATTTATGTAATTATCATATCACTCCCGTAGCGGCAAGTGCCTTCACGGGGTGTCAAAAAGATGATTTTGCCTTTCGGCGTAAAAACAGTTTTCACAAACTGTCAGCACATACAAAAATCAAAGAAAAAATGGAAAGTCGACGGCAAGCACGCTGGGAAAAGTTGAAAAAAACCCAGTACGATTTAACTATCACAGTCCAAATGACTTATTCGCCCATAGCGAATAATTTAGATGCAAGTAAAACACCGTTCTGCTTGGCAGAGAGAGGCATTTAGTAAGGGCAAGGGCTTGTCTTGTTTGTAGGGCGGTCACGTCTGGTAAGTCCGTCCCACCGCCGGTTCTCGTGTTGAGTGATGCACTTTTCGGGCTGTAAAACTACGCCGAACGTCCGAGTAATGCCGGAATTTCAGCGCGCTTTCACGGCCTTTTTGTGCATCACTTTATTTGTCGCTGTTTAAGTTTATATATATTATGTTATTGTATGTCGATATAAATTGAATTTTATTTGTTTGTTCGTTTGTTTATTGTTTTATCGTTGTATTGTTGTATTGTCGTTGCTATGCATCTGGCAGTGGGACATTGTATATCGGTAATTTGTAGCAAAGTGGTTTATGTTTTGTGATATGTCCCGTATGTACGTAATTATATTGTGTATTGCTGCCATGTCGTGCAGGTCTGCGACTGTGACGTATCTATTCGATGACGTCACACATCGCAGGATCTTATTTTCCAGCCTCAGCAATCGATGTTGCTGAGTTCTGGAAGCACTGCACCACACGG
Organism: Polydrusus tereticollis; assembly: GCA_963920685.1. Taxonomy (NCBI): domain Eukaryota; kingdom Metazoa; phylum Arthropoda; class Insecta; order Coleoptera; family Curculionidae; genus Polydrusus; species Polydrusus tereticollis. The sequence goes on along the minus strand of OY987328.1, from coordinate 31,667,286 downwards.
GAGCGGCATATGTTAGTACAGGTCTTATTATTTGCATGTAAATAAGTCTTTTGTTTGTTTGTGATAGATGGGAATTTTTGGAAATTATGGAGTAAAGGCTTTGCATTGCTGCAAAGCCTTTTTAAGGGTTTCGGAGATGTGAGGTTTAAAGGATAGTCTTTCGTCTATGGTTAAGCCTAAATATTTTAATCGTCGTTGTGGAGGAATAGGGATGTTGTTGATTTTCAAAGGTATGAAAATCTTGTTAGTAAATTTCTTTGTTAAGGTTGCGCAAACAGTTTTACTTTGATTGACCGCTATTTTCCATGTTTTGAAGTATGGCTCCAGTATATTAATGTGCGTCTGGAGTTGACGCTTAGCGGCCTCCGCGTAAAATGATTGCGCGTAGATTAATGCGTCATCAGCATACAATATCAGTTTTGTGAGGGGGTACCTCGGGAAATCGGCTGTATAAAGGTTATATAGCAGTGGTGACAGCACGGTTCCCTGAGGGACCCCCGCATTAACCACCCTTGCAGCGGACAACGCACCCTCAACCTTAACAAAGAAGGTCCTGTTTTGTAGGTAAGTTTTCAGTAATGTTATCAAGTACATTGGGAAATTGTGTATTGTCATTAATTTAAAAAGTAGTCCGTCGTGCCAAACAGTGTCGAAAGCTCGACTGACATCCAGGGACAATAAGACTGTATTTTGCCCTAAATTAAATTTATTTTTAACGTCAGTCAAGACTCTCGTCACTGCCTGAATTGTACCGTGTTCTGGATGAAATCCAAATTGTTCGTTTGATATTCCGTCCAGTAGTCTTTGTTTCTTAAGTTTCAATGAAATTGTCTTTTCAGTAATTTTAGATAGAGTATTTGTAAGTGCTATTGGTCTGTAACTGTTGTTTAGGGTCTTTGTTCGGTTTCAACAAAGGTATTATAATCGCCTCTCTCCACCGCACAGGAAAGTGCTGCAGCGTTAGTATCGCATTTATAATATATAATAGTTGCACAAATGCCCTTCTAGTTAAGTTTTCGACTAGAATATTAGGAAGCCCGTCAGGTCCAGGGGCCTTTCTGAGAGGGATAAATCGGATTATTTCTCTCAGTTCCCTGGGCGTGACGAGCGGTTTGGATAGGGCGGGGGGAGGTATAGGATATTTTTGTCGTGTTGCGTTTGTCATTCTGTTGGAAATGTGGTTTTGTTCTGTTTCAGTATTGTCAGCAGAAGTGCAGACTGCAGCGAGTGCGTTCGCTATGCAGTCTGCTTTTTCTTTGTCTGTCTGTGTTTGTTGTTGACCTGTCATTGTCGGAATTTTATTAAATTTTCGTTTGAGGCGCTTGGTCAGGCGCCACAGTGACGAGTCCTGTGCTGTCAATCCTGTGAGTGTATCGTTCCATGTTTTATTTTTATGCACATTAATTTTGTCACGTACTGTATGTTGTAGTTCAGTCATTCTTTGTTTGTCTATCGGTCTTCTTGTACGTTGCCAAATTTTACGTTGTCTGTTTTTAAATTTAATTAAGTCCAGTATTTCTTGAGGTAGTCTGTCTCCTTTGTGTTTGATTTTAATTTTTTGTCCAATTTGTTTGTGTATTGTTTGCATGTTCGTAGTCGGTTTGGTCACTTCCTGTTCTAGTGTTTGTACGTTATCAATGTTGTTATTTATTGTGATTTTGTCGTTAAGTAATTGTCTGTATGTATTCCAGTTAACGTTTTTTAATAAAATTGTTTCTGTCGGGGATTCGAAGGACATTTGTGCATGCCATTCAATAGACATGTGTAAATGATCTGAGTTTAAATCGTTTATTGCAGTCGCCTCGGACAGGCCCATGATGTTCTTATTCAGATAAAAGTCGATATAAGTGGGCGTTGCCCCGTTGTATGGAAAGTGGGTGGGCGTGTCCGAGGCGACTATTTGAATATTGTTGTTATTTTCAAGAAAATCAAAAATTAAATTACCGTGCCTATTGTTTTGGTGGTTATACCACGACATGTTATGCCTTGCATTTAAATCACCAGCCATAAGTACCTGACCATGACAGAGGCGACACTAAATATCACCGAAACCTCGGACGCATTCGGCTTCTTTCAGAGATACCCTGGCGGGAATTTCGAATGGGGATTTGTTGGTGGCGTCAGAAATAGGCGCATGTCGGTCGGAAATGTCAAACAAGATAGTATGTTACGTAACGGATTGGAACATTATATTGCTTAACTCAACTAAATAATGCTGTAACTAATAATTATAGAGTGTATTGGTTAAACAGGCGCTAACACGGCATCTAATCCACCTTTTTGGTTCCAATTCGCCTGTTTCAAGTTTACCGGCCAATTATTTACCAGCCCTTTTTGAGTCGATCTAATTAAAAAAAAAATAAAAGAGTTATAAAAAACTAAAAAAAAGTCATAAGAAAACTAAAAAAGGCATTAAGAAAAAGGGCCCGAAACGGGAATCGATCCCGTGACCTATGGCATCACACCCACACTTTTAAACTTCTTTATTATCCTATTTCTTTGTATAATGCCAACTTATAACTATCTTAGCCTAGCCTAACCTAATGTACACTAATGTAAACACTAAACTAAGCTAAGTTATTTACAGAGTTGGGCGCATACGGACCGTAAGCATACGGCCCGAAATGCGCCCAAATAACCAGACCTTAAGCCTGGCGGCCGATGTTTGGGCCTATGGTTACGGCGACACTTTAAATAATTGTCTGTAAGACTCGCGTTCCGGCAGGTGCCTTTCCGGGTTCTATACATGTTTGTTACTCCTATGAGTATAATCGAAATTCGCAGAAACGGTGGAGCGGTCAATTGAATCACAATAGCAGAGCATCCTGGGAAAACTTGCAAAAAACCCAGTTAATTTGTTCTATCACACTCGACAGTTATATCCGCCTACAGCGGATAATTCGAATGCACAGTGGCATACCACCCCTGCTCCGTCATCTCCGCAGCAGAGAGAGGCAATGCTTTATAGGGGGCGTGTCCTTGTATGTTGGGTCCACTGCCGTTTATCGTGTCAGTAAAGCACATTTCGGGCCGCAAAAATCCGCCGAACGACCCAGTGATGCTGGAAGTTCAGCGCGATTTTCGCAGCCTTTTTGTGCATTACTTTGCATATCTTTTATAATTGTTTAAGTATTTTTGTATGTTTGTCTATTACGTTTTTCGTTTATTTGTCTGTTTGTTATTTTAGTGTTATTGCTGTCCGTCTGGCAGTGGGTGATTGTAAATTGGTAGTCTATAATACAGGGGTTTATGTTTAGTGTTGTTGTCGTTGTCTGCTCGTCTGTCTGTAATGTTTCTTGTCATTGGCGAGTGATGTAATTGGTAAGTGTAGAATTTGTCAGATATGTCTCGTATGTACGTTATAATGTCGTCTATGTCTGCCATATGGTGCAGGTCCCGGATCGGGACGTATCTGTCCGATGACGTCACGCATCTCAGGATCTTATTTTCGAGCCTCAGGAGACGTTGCATCTGAGTGCTCGAAGCACTGCACCATACGGGAGCTCCGTACGTCAGTATTGGTCTTATTATTTGTTTGTAGAGTAGTAATTTGTTAGGAGGGGATAGGTGGGATTTTTTAGATAGAATAGCATAAAGGCTTTGCATCGCTGCAAAGCCTTTTTTAAGGGTTTCGGTGATATGGGGCATAAAGAATAGTCGCTCGTCTATAGTAATTCCTAGGTATTTGAAACGTCGTTGTGGTTGTATGTATGTATCGTTTATTTTTAATGGTACAAAAATTCTATTGTTTGTAAATTTCTTTGTTAGAGTTGTGCATGTGGTTTTAAGCGGATTTACTGCTATTTTCCACTTTTTAAAGTATGGGTCCAGAAAATTGATGTGCGACTGGACTTGTCGCTTAGCAGCTTCCGCATAAAATGATTGCGCATAGATGAGCGCATCATCCGCATAAAGTGTAAGTTTCGTGAGGGGATACCTCGGGAAATCGGCTGTATACAGGTTATACAGGGTGTTTTGTAATTGAATGTCAATAATTAAGGGGGCGATTTTTGGGTTCATTTTAAAAAGAAAACTTCATATGAACGTATGTCCTAAACGTCTTTATTTTTGATATACAGGGTGGTAAAGTTTTCAAAAATAAATAGTTTTTTAACAATATCTGTAATACCACTTTAGATATTTTAATGAAATTTGGCAGACATGTACTATGTATGCATTATTTACCGTACAACAATTTTTTTTATTTCCACCAGTGGCGTTCGTACGGAATTTCACCTGCCTATTTTGGCAGACATTAATGTAACGCTACTGATTTCTCGTAAAAATAAATTTATTCCTAAAATCCCCAATCATTTCTAAACAAATTTGATCTCTTGAATTTTTTCAATCCGATGCACGGTTTTCGCTTAAAAAAAATAAAAACCTTTTCTCTGCATGATCATAACAATATCGTTAATATGACAATATCACCATGCACAGAAATAGATTTTATTTCTTAGATCAAGTTTGCTTAGAAATGAATAAGGATCTCAAAAATTATTATTGTAGTAGGCTGTGTCTGTAAGAGTTATTAATTCTGTTGTCAGGGCGGTTTTCATTATTTTGTTTGACAGTTTATCAATATTTAAATTCGTTTTTTCGTGTCTTATTAATTTGGTGTTTAAAATATCCGAGTATTGTTATTTTGAAAGATAATGGTCGGGTTTACTAATGAGGAGTTGGCAGATATGCATTACATGTATGGTTTGGCTGATGGCAGTTCGCCGGAAGCTAGGCGATTGTATCAAGAGCGGTTCCCTAATAGAGTCATACCAGATAGGCCAACATTTGCAAATGTACATAGAAGGTTGACTGAAACAGGTACTTTTATGGCAAATAATCAATTAAAAGGATCCCATCGGACTGTAAGAACTCCAGAAATTGAAGAAGCAATTTTAAATTATATTGATAATAATCTTGAAATAAGTACTAGAAAAATTGGACATAATCTGAATATCTCGCACGTCCTGGTTTGGAGAATTTTGCACGAGTTTTTATTGTACCCGTATCATATTCAGCGGGTCCAAGCGTTACTTCCCCGAGACTTTCCCTTGCGTGTTAATTTTTGTCAGTGGTTTTTGGAGAAAATTGCGCATAATCCCTTGTTTGACCATGAAATAATGTTTACAGATGAAGCTAACTTTTCCAGAAACGCAATCAGAAATTTTCACAATAACCATATTTGGGCCGACGAAAACCCCCACGCAGTTGTAGAATATAACCAGCAAGAACAGTTTTCGGTAAATGTCTGGGGTGGAATTGTTGGAAATTATTTAATTGGACCTTTTTTCCTGCCAGAAAGGCTAAATGGCCATAATTATCGCCGGTTTCTAGAGGAGGATTTGCCCATATTGCTAGAAGAAGTACCTACCAATTTTAATAAGAAACAGAATATGGTTCATGCATGATGGTGCGCCCGCTCACTTTAGTGTTGTAGCAAGAGAATATTTAAATCAAACATTTAATAACCGATGGGTTGGTCGTGGCGGACCTCAACCATGGCCGCCTAGGTCCCCAGATTTAAATAGTTTGGACTTTTTCTTAGGGGGGCATCTTAAAAGTCTGGTTTACCGCACCCCAGTAAACACTTTAGAAGAGCTGGAAGATCGTATAAGAGCTTCCTTTGATTTAATAAGAAATACTGAAGGTATACTTCAAAGAGTGCGCGACAATATGAGGAAAAGAGCTGAAGCGTGTATCCTTCAAGGTGGAGGGCATTTTCAACAACTTATCTAGTTTCTATGTATGTTCTTTTTTTTCACAAAGGTTGTTGTTGATTTATTAACAGACGATCCTTATTCATTTCTAAGCAAACTTGATCTAAGAAATAAAATCTATTTCTGTGCATGGTGATATTGTCATATTAACGATATTGTTATGATCATGCAGAGAAAAGGTTTTTATTTTTTTTTAAGCCAAAACCGTGCATCGGATTGAAAAAATTCAAGAGATCAAATTTGTTTAGAAATGATTGGGGATTTTAGGAATAAATTTATTTTTACGAGAAATCAGTAGCGTTACATTAATGTCTGCCAAAATAGGCAGGTGAAATTCCGTACGAACGCCACTGGTGGAAATAAAAAAAATTGTTGTACGGTAAATAATGCATCTTGATACATAGTACATGTCTGCCAAATTTCATTAAAATATCTAAAGTGGTATTACAGATATTATTAAAAAACTATTTATTTTTGAAAACTTTACCACCCTGTATAATACTGTATATCAAAAATAAAGACGTTTAGGACATACGTTCATATGAAGTTTTCTTTTTAAAATGAACACAAAAATCGCTCCCTTAATTATTAACATTCAATTACAAAACACCCTGTATAACAGCGGTGACAGCACGGTTCCCTGAGGCACCCCTGCATTAACCACTCTCGGTGCGGACAATGCTTCCTCTACTGTCTACTCTAAGAAAGAAGGTTCTGTTTTGTAAGTAAGTTTCTATTAAAGTTATCAAGTACAATGGGTAATTATGTATCGTCATTAACTTGTATAATAGTCCTTGATGCCAGACAGTGTCAAAAGCTCTGCTGATGTCAAGGGACAGTAAAACTGTATTTTGCCCAGTATTAAATTTATTTTTGACATCAGTTAGGACTTTTGTTACTGCGTGTACTGTATTGTGTAACGGTCTAAATCCAAATTGTTCGTCTGGTATGTTCGTTAGTAGGTTTTGTTTTTTGAGTTTGAGTAATATGCTTTGTTCTGCAATTTTAGAGAGTGTGTTCGTCAGTGCTATTGGTCGGTATGAGTCAGCTAGTTTGGGGTTTTTGTTGGGTTTTAATAATGGTATAATAATAGCCTCTCTCCACTGTACAGGGAAGTACTGCAAGGTGAACATGGCGTTTATTATATATAATAATTGTACAAATGCTTTTTGGGGTAAATTTTTTAATAAAATGTTAGGAAGCCCATCGGGCCCAGGGGCTTTTTTGAGAGGAAAAAATCGTATTATCTCTCTCAAGTCCCTGGGCCTGATAAGCAGTTTGGATAGGACGGGGGGGGGGGGGGGTATTTTTGTCTAGTTACGTTTGTCATTAAGTTTGTAATGTTGTTTTGCGATTGTTGTGTATTGTCAGGAGAAGTGCAGACTGCAGCAAGTGACGCTGCTAGACAGTCTGCCTTCTCTTTGTTAGTTTGTGTTTGTTGACCAGTCAATGTCGGAATTTTGTTGAATTTACGTTTGAGGCGTTTGGTCAAACGCCACAGTGACGAGTCCTGCACTTAGTCCAGTCAGTGTGTCTGTCCATGTATTGTTTTTATGAATTTTAATTTTATTGCGTATTGTATGCTGTATTTCTGTGAGTCTAATTTTGTCTATTTGTCTGTGTGTTCGTTGCCAGATTTTACGTAGTATATTCTTGAATTTAATTAGGTCTAAAATGTCTTGTGGTAGTCTGTCTTCTTTATGTCTAATTTAATTTTTTGTCCGATTTGTTTGTGGATTGTTTGTATGTTTTTTGTTAGTTTTGTCACTTCGTTTTCTAACGAATGTATGTCGTCAATGTTTTTGTTTATTGTTATTTTATTGTTTAGTAATTGTCTGTAGTTGTTCCAATTTACGTTTTTTAGTAAAATAGTGTTTGTCGGGGATTCAAAAAGCATTTGTACGTGCCACTCCACCATTACAGGGAGATGATCGGAGCTTAAATCATTCAGAACTGTCGCCTCAGACAGGCCTAAAATATTTGTATTTATATATATGTCGATAAAAGTGGGCGTAGCCCCGTTCATCGGGTAGTGAGTGCGTGTCTGAGGCGACAATTTGTTCATTATTATTCATAATATAGTCAAAAATTAAATTTCCATGACGGTTATTGAGGTGATTATGCCACATATTGTGTCGTGCATTCAAATCACCAGCCATAAGAACCTGGCCATGACTGGCAAAAAATGATTCGATGTCATTGTTCGCGAGGCGGGTGCGGGGTGAGGCGTATACCGCACTCATCACCACTCCATTCCTCAAGCGAATTGACACATGCTCCACAGCAGTTATGTAATTGTCAATTTGCATATGTGGAATAGTTTGTTTGATGAGTATGGCAACACCGCCACCCCGCACATTTCTGTCAGCACGAGAAATTTGGTAATTTCTGATTTTAATCGAATCATTCTCTGTCAGCTTAGTTTCGGTGACGAACATAATGTCGACCCGATTTAGCGATAGAAAGGAGATAAGTTCCCCCAGTTTGCTCTTTACGCCATTGGCATTCCAATTGACAACCCTTAAACTTTTGAAGTTTATCTGAATTTAAAGGTATGAAAAGTTTCTGCGAATTTCAATAATTTCCCCGGAATGTCAGCATCGTTTGGAGTATTTGTAAAGCTTGTAATAGCTGCTAGTTTAACATAAAATCGAGTGATTTTTCCGATGTTGACATTCCGGAGATCCTGCATTGCACCCATGAGGTTACCTACCTGATTAGATCCGGGCGCACTGGCACTAGCACTCGCACTTCGTTGCACTGCTGGAGGCTGTTGTTGATGGGCTGGTGGGGCGTTGTAGGCTGGGGGGGGGGGGGTGCTGACGCACCACCTCTGGAAATTTGACTGGTTTAAAGATGGGGCACTTGCCCTGCCCTGCAAGTTGACCCCACTTGCCCTGGGGTTGTTCCATGCGTTTGTCTTCGGGATCGGCGCTGGTACAAATTGTTGTGCTGGCTGTGATCTTTGCTGATTCTTCATATATTTATTGATTTTAAATATTGGACGGGGCACTGCTAATCATTTGCCATGTGCGCCCCATTGCAATTGGCGCACATGAAAGTATGACCGGGAGCGCAATCTTTTGTCCAGTGGTTATTACCGCATTTCATACATCTCGGGTCCCTTGCACAATATGTAGTTGCATGCCCCCATATCTGGCAGCGTTTGCATTGTATAATAATTGTAGCAGACGTATTGCGTCGCTCCCAAGATATGGAGGCATGTGCAAGGTAACGGATATTTTTCTGTATCTGCTGTAAATTATTGTCTCCTTTTAATACAATCATATATAGCGGTCTGAAGGGAGTTTTTAACAAGTAAACCTGCTTCACTGGGAGTTGATGTTCCTGCTCTAATTCTTGGTGAACCTCTTCTGGTGTAGGTTTGTGGTCCAATCCGCGAATAATGAATGCCTGAGTTTTTTCAGTCGATCTTGCGTATGTATGATATTTGTTTGTATCATTTGATTGGAGTTTTTCAGGTACGCATTATAGTCATCTATGTCTGCAAACTGTAGAATTGTTGACCTCTTTGCTGCTTTGGTGTTGTATTTACCCTTCGTAACCTTGTCGATGTCGGCACAGAGGTCCTTGTATTGCTGACATGAGCCAGCAACACCTTCGAGTACAATAGGCGGTACAGGAATTTTCTTGGTTTTTTCAGATAAGTTTTTGGTTTTTTCAGGTAAGTTTTTGGTTTTTTCAGGTAATCACACAGGCATCACAACTAGATACTACATACACAGCACCACTCAATTGCTTACTAGTTTCAGTTAATCTAGTAAGCGTAGAATAAAAGCCAGCGTATCTCAGAAAGGAGCCGATATTATAAAAATATGAAGCTTCATTTTTAAAATGTGCAGAAATTAAACCGATGTTTATCGTTTTTTTTTTAACAATTAAGTTACTTCTTCTAATATCTCGATAGTTTTTTTTACAGAAACCAATTTTTGTCAAAATTCGGAGCGGAACATTCAGCCCCGCTTTGGGGCGAGTTGTTCCACCTTTGAGGCAAATTGTTCCGCTTAGATTACGACAATATACTTTCAAAATAAAATAGCCTTTCTTAAATAAAACAACCATTTCTTTTAATTTTTAATTAAACTTAAAAAACACCAAAATAAAATATTACTGCAGGTACAAAACATTGCTGGTCTAGTTGAAGTTTTTTTTTATAACTGAACTTAAAAAAAAAACAAGAAAACATAACTAGTGCGCTCTAGACGTTTTTTAAGTTAAATTATAATAATTGAGATCTAACAACTTATAAATCATAACAAACTTAACAAAAAACAACGAAGCATAACTGAAGCTCCAGATAAACGTTAAAAAAAAACAAACATTTCTTTTAATTTAAAAAAAAAAACCATTTCTTTTAATTTTTAATTAAACTTAAAAAACAACAAAATAAAATATTACTGCAGGTACAGAACATTGCTGGTCTAGATGAAGTTTTTTTTTATACCTGAACTTAAAAAAAAAACAAGAAAACATAACTGGTGCGCTCTAGACGTTTTTTAAGTTAAATTATAATAATTGAGATCTAACAACTTATAAATCATAACAAACTTAAAAAAAAACAACGAAGCATAACTGAAGCTCCAGATAAACGTTTATTTACTAAGTTAAATTATAATTGAGATCTATCAACTGATAAATCTTATTAGATGCATTCCTAACTAAAATCTAAAAAACAACAACACCTAACTATAATAACCTCCGGATAAACTTTTTTTTATTTAGGTAATAGTTTAATTTTAATTAAGATTGGTTATCAGTCTTACTTTAAACAGGTCACTTAACTTTGGCAATCTCCATTCCTATTCATCGCTCATTTCTTCATCTGACTCACAGTTGGGACACACATATTTATACAGGGTCGTGTTGGTATGTATGGAAACGGTCGATTATTTCTTAAAGTAAAACAGCTAGCAAAAAATATTTAAGACAAAAGTTTTATGGTTTTGTAAAGCCTATTAGAATTAAAAAAAGATAAGTATACAGGAGGAGTCAGAAAGCCGTAGAGGAATGAAGTTACCTTTTTTTAATAGAACACACCCCACAAAACAGATAAGAGAACACCCTATATATCTTATAATATTTTTGGAGTTTACATAAAATTACAATTATTTTTTATTAAGTGCATTATAAGTCTAAACCTAATAGCTTCCAAGATATCGACTTTTGAAAAATGACATTTTTTAATTTTGACAGCTTCTAGCTTTCTAACAGTACGCTATAGAGCAAAACGGCTTACATGTCCCTATCTTACTTTTTTATTATCTTCCCGAAAATACCAACTTCCGGTTAAACCGGAAGTACTATATTTCCGGCTTTTGAGCTACATCCGGTTTAACCGGAAGTTGACACTCTTAAAAAGAGAGATAAAAACTAAGACAGGGACATGTAAGCCGTTTTACTTTAAGACGTACCGTTAGAAAGCTAGAACAAAATTCAAAAATGTCATTTTTCAAAACTCAATTTCTCGGAAACTATTAGGTTTAGACTTATAATGCACTTAATAAAAAATATTTGTAATTTTATTCAAAATCCGAAAATATTCTAAGATATAGGGTATTCCATTGGAAAAAAAGTAACTTTATTTCTTTACGGCTTTCTGACTCATCCCGTATACTTAACTTTTTAATGTGCCAATAGACTATAAAAAACCCTAAAACTTTTGTCTTAAATATTTTTTGCTAGCTGTTGTACTTCAAGAAATAATCGACCGTTTCCATACATACCAACGACCCTGTATAAGTGACTTCATCACAATTATCTAAACATTTAACATGTGCCCAATTTTTACAAATGATACTTCTATCCACTGTTCTTTTAAACGAGAATTTCCATACGAATCACAGCAAATTATGCAGTACCATTTTAGATCGGTATCGCTATCACTCTCGCTGTCTTGTAATACCCTTCGTTTAGCTTTTTCTTGAGATTTTCCTTTGCCTTTCCTCTTACCTTCTCCTTTACTGTTCTCGTTGTTTTTCCCTTTTGTCTTCTTCTTTGCCTGGCTCTTCAGCCAAAGCATTTTTTTCTGGCGTATCAGTTAAAATAGCCGTCTTTCTTATACGTCGTTTTGTAGACGTCTGCAATCTAGGTGGTGCCTTTGGGAAAGGTTTCACAATTTCAGGGGCTAAACACAGCTGTAGCACTTGTCTTTGCTGGCGTTAATTGAAGTTTTTGGTCGGTATTCAGTGTCAACGAGTCTGATGGGCATCACTTTGATTTGTTGTCGAATGCTGAGTTTGTTCATCATTCTGAACTGATATTAAAGTCGTCAAAGGCTCCTGCTGCACATCGTTCTGAGGCAATATATTATGAATGTTGGAAGGTCCTGGCTGGTCAGTATACTGTGCCAAAACTGAGATGCTAGAAGGCTGGAGGGATTCTTTATTTGGCACAGCTTGAAGCCGATCTGTGACGGAAGATGGCGCAAAGTCTTCGTCTGAAAAAACATCGGGGTTATAAGAGCTAATTCCAATGTTTTTAAATGCATTTATAATATTTGTAGGGGTTGCTGCTAAAGGCCATGCTGTTTTAACAATTCCAGGAATTTCGTAGATTGACATAGTTTTGCCCGAGTTGTTACGGAGCCAGTTATCTTGAGCTTTGGTACAGTATGTTTTGAAAAGCCCGTTGATGCCAACATCCAGAGGTTGCAGCCTGTGGGTGCAGTGGGGGGGAAACGACAACATGATAATGGAGTTGGCCTTAGCTTTTTCAACTACGTTAATGTCAATGTGTGATGAGTGATTGTCTAATAATAGCAAGACCGGTTCTTCTGGGGTGGGTTTAGTAAATTTTATGAAATGATCCATATAAATGAGGAATTCAATGGCAGTCATCCATCCTGAGCTATTCCCCGCTTCGACTGACTCAAGGGGGCCATCCCGTATAAATAAGTCTTTATACTTTAAACGCGGAAACACAAACATTGGCGGTATCGTGTTTCCCGCGGCGCTAGCTGCTAGCTCTACAGTAACCAAAGTGCCGCGCTCAGCAGACACTTTAGCACCGACCTGTTTTGTACCTTGTTGGGCCACTGTCTTCCTTGGCTTCAATATAGTCGTTACCCCAGTCTCTTCCAGGTTCCAAATTCTTGATGGTGTTATGTTTTAGTAGAGTTTCACTGAGCTTGGTAAAAAATTCATTCACGTTATGTCTTTTAAATGCAGATGCACGTCCTGCGCTAGTTGCTTCTGGGGTTCTTATCGATAAAACGCGGTTTCTCTTATAAATCCAGTGAACCAGTCAGCTCCAGTTTCTCGATTTTTGTGCCATGAAGGGGGACTGTTTTGTAAAGAAAATTCTACTGCACATTCATACGCGAGTTTTCGCACCTCTCCTGGTAGAAGGCCGAAGTATATTGAGGAACACTTTAAAATGTAGTTCGCTAACTCTTTTTCCTGTTCCAAGGTAAACACTAGCCTGGGTTTATAACCTATCGTAGGAACCTCACCAGCTTTCAATTTTGTCACAAGTCGATGTAGCGTCATGTGACAAATATCAAGATCTCTTGCAATTGAGTCACCAAAAAAATCGAACTTCCCACCTCTAGTGTGTATGGGGCGCTTTAGGTAGTGATGACTTAAGAATTCTTGTAAACACGCCCCCATAGAATAGGATTGCCCCTCTTATGCGCCACACAGCAACAAGCGGTATTTCCCGGACATAATTTTATTGTTGCCTCCCAGCGCGAGCGCTTCAGTTTTGGTGGCAAAAATTTAAACAATATTTAATTTGAATGATTTCTTTTTTTCCACCGTTTAGTTTTTCGTTTAGACTTTAAGATGCACTGCTGATTATAAAATTATAAACGGCAGGAATCTCTTCAGCTTTTAATTTAAAGAAATAGTCCATTCTCAAAGTGGAGGAGTTGAAATTATAGGGAAAGGAAAGAAAGCCGAAAAGTCTTTCTCCACTAATTTAATAAAAGAGCAATCAAAGGCTTAATTTTTTCATATTATCTACATATGTTTTAGCCAAAATTTGTTATCAACTTATATAGGTATTCAAAGTTCCTACAATTCACGGGACAAAACGAAGTTTGCGATGCGACAGCCACAGTGCAACAATTTTTTTGTCCCCCTAGTCTGTCCCGGAGGGCGATGATGCCTTACTGCATCTTTTATTATTCTATTAATGTTTTTGTAATTTAAAATTTTTTCATTCTTATTCTTCTGTCCCTTTACTCCTTAATATTCTAATTCACAACAGTAACAACTCAAGTTTAATAAATAAACTAAAGCGGGAAAAATCATAAAATTAACCTAACCTAAAATTATCAATCGTCGTTGAAGTACTAATATCTCATACGCCCAAAAATGATATTTTACAGAAGCAACAAAAGACATTTTTTTAATTCGATTTTTGAAGTGAGACAGAGTTTTCTTTTAAATAGACAATATTAATGCTAAACTATTTTTCAAAAATAGGTCTGTTATTGATTTGTTAAGGTTTTTAAGTTTTGGTGTCGCTTACGTGTTATTGAACCAAAAAATTCATTTTTTGAATGGGATACGTGGTTTGTATTTTGTTGTTAATATTATTATAATTCCTTAACAAAAAAACAACAGTTTATTTAATAGTGTATGTTTATGAATTGTTTATAACTTTATAATTAATTAAACTTCATTATATTCTAAATTATCATAAAAGCTGTGACAATCGATAGGTATTACAGATTTTCAAGCTTGCAAATGTGGCCACCCTACCTACAACTTCAAACACCTTCTTTGGTCTCTGTGGAAGCTCTTTCCAGTCGTCATCAAAATCGAGCTTATAATAATTTTTTTTATCGGGCAAATATCTTAAAGTTTTTATGTCTGTTACTACGGGATCACTTACAACCTTAAAGTAAACAAAGGATTAATATTTATAAATACTCGCAATAGAATGAAAATATGAAGCAACTTACTTTTCCTAGTCCATAATAGAACTGTATCCATGAAATCTTTTTGTGGTAAAGTCTTTGAAATCTGTATACTGCATGCATACAACATCATAAGGGGCAGGTCTAGATCTGGCTTCTTTTGAAAATCGCAATAATCACTTGGTAAGTGTATGTCCTTATTTTCCATTTTTCTTTCTATGCAGCTGTGCACAGAGTCACACTCCATCTGAGTGTGCCCAAGTTCTAAATATTTTCGAACAATCTCTATATTATTAACGACGGCGTAATTAAGTAACGCATTTGACATTATATTGTTTCGATTCTGGTATGTGCAAAATGTGCATCCGTCGCTATAAATTATAATAAATGGAACAAACGACTTACCTGTAAGGAAGTTCGTTCCATATTATATGAATAAAGTCTTTTCCAAATACTTGAACACCCTGTAGTACCTTCTCTGCGTGTTACGTACTCCACACATTTTAGCTGATGAATCAGCCGCTTTTTTTATTTACGTGGCCCTCCTATCGAACCTCGCAACGGGACATATTCAGAACACGAAAAGAAAACGTCCTTAATGATCGCTTTGAGGGGTATGTCATTGTCCTTGCTTGGTGGAGGGTGGGAGTGAAGTATTTGGAAAATACTTTATTCATATAATATGGAACGAACTTCCTTACAGGTAAGTCGTTTGTTCCACTTATTATATTTCACGACAGTCTTTTCCAAATACTTGAACACCCTGTAGATTTTTAACCAAAAAACACAAAGCGATCGGTGGCAAAAAAAAATATTTCATGGATATATTTTTGTGGCCACTAGTGGCAAAAAGAAATAACAAATATAAACTAGTGAATTATAGAACTTAATACCTATGTAACTCTCACATTAATGGTAAGAAATAATAACTGCATTAAAATAGTAATTGGGAAACCCATAATATAGATCTTCTCTTCTTACGTACGTTGTATTAGCATAAACAAACATAATATTTAAAGATTATATCTATTTTTTAAGATTCCCAAGTACAGCTTTTGCAAATTGGTTTGAATCAGTATGAAGTGGTCTACAGTAAAATTTTGCGAAACAGAGAGATTTCTCGGTCCATCCAGCTGTTTTTATAATGCGATCCACGCTGACGCCTGCCCTACTTGCTGCGGATGTGGAAGCGTGTCTTACTGAATGACTTTTAAAAACAGTAGTATTTATGCCGCATTTTGTAGAACTAATTTAAGCCAGCGACTTAATGTTTGAGTAGTGGCTATTGTATGAGGTGGTTTAATTGTCAGGAATAGATCCAGCAATAATGATGCTACACATAGCTTTTTATTTTGTTCAAAATAGTTTAAATTGAATAAGGGTTGAGCTCTTCTAGGATTGGACGTCTTGATTATGTCCGTGATTTGAATTTGCAGAGGAGTTTTTAGTTATGTGACTTATTTTTATTTTGGAGATTGTTTGAATTCTATGTGCAGTTGTCAATGCTAAAAGACCCAACAATTTTTTGGTGAGATTTTCTAAATTTAGATTTTCAAAGGGGTAAAAAGTTTCTAAATATGAAAGAACAATTGCGGGATCCCCAGTTAAAGGTGAAAGCATCGATTCCGAGAGAATAAGGGTCCTGAAACCACGAAATATAGTCTTTACACTTTGCATTTGAATGGGTTGCAAACAGATCTATCGTTGGAGTTCCTAATTGTTTTATTAGATATTTAAAAACTTTGTGATTAAGAATATATTCCGTGTCAATCTTTAGGACTCTTAATTCCCTATCAGCTTTATAATTGTCAGCCGAGCTAATATACAATGCATAAATGATTATATTTCTCTCTTCGCAGTATTGCCAAATGGCAAATGTTCTCGGTAACTCAATTAAGGTTTTTAAGTTTTAGGATAAAACGAGGGCTGCCATTTGGTTTTTGACGCAAAAAATATGACGACAAAAAACTGATCTTTAGTAGCAGTACATTCAGCGATTGTGCCCTTGGTAATTAACCTAGCAATAGCGCTTTTTAGCAGTAAGAAGTTATTTTTACTGCGCGAAATTGAGGGTTCCCTTCGCTGCACTGGATGTGGATGTCTTTTAAATTTAATTTTGTACCCTTTAATTTACTTAAGCATAGTGGTATTTTTCGTTATAATTGACCAGTTTTTATAAAAACATTTTAGGCGACCACTATAGTATTTTACCTCGTGCTGCTCTACCTCCTGTAGGTCCTGCGATAGTTCTGGCGAGCTTCTATTACTTGCCCCCTCCCCTCCTTCTTGGTAGCAAATCGACTTTCTTGGTGAAATCTGGATGGGTAGGGGCGTCGGGAGATTAAATTCGTTGCTGACGTTGGTTCTGGCCTTTGGGAATATGTGGACTTCTTCTTCAAAAAAGCCTTTTTTCGAAATGGTCCTTTTTTCTGCGCCTTAAGGTCATTTGCAGTTTTTTCTGTATTTTGTACTGTCTTTAAATCCTCCATTGACTTGTCCCCACATAGCAGGGTAGTTGGTTTACTGCTGGAAATACGTTTTTTAACAGTAGGGGAGACCAATGGGTAAATATGAAATTTCCTATGGGTTGATAACATGTTGACAGTATCGGCTGTTATCCGTCCCGCATTCATGAGCAATGGAAGTATTTCTTCTTTAGAAGAATTTGGTATTTTCTGTACAAAGTTGTCCGCCATCTTTGCTAGTATACTTAAGGCCATTCCAAGGCCTGGATTGAATTTTTTGTAAGTATTTATCTTTTCGTTGGTCGATTTCAGACAGAAAACTTAGTATTTCTGGGTTCATGTGCGGCGCTTGGAAAGAACAATTTTTGGGTATAGTATACTTTTTGTCCAGGTCGTCACGTTTCTCTTCATCGTTGCCATTTTGAATATAATGATTCCATCTCTTAGCGATTGAGTCATGGATCTCATTCGAATTTAATTGCGAGGCAATAGATGCCCCTAGAAGCCCCAAGTAATTGCAAAGTTCGTTGGTCCAATTCTGGAACCGCAACAAAAGGGTCAGAATTCTGTGGCAAGCGAACGGCGGAGAGATTCACATTCTGACGAGTCACTATCCGTGGAAGACACCAGCCTTCTTATTCTTTTTTATTTTGTGGAGCGAACTAAAAAGAAAAAATCAAAAGTTGGTGCGATTCGGATACTTAGTCAAAGAAACCAAGTTTATCCTTATGACTAACTGTTATTCCCTAAGGTCATATTATGGTGAAGTCAAGGAATTTGTGGTTAAAACTTATACCACGCAGAATTAACTTCCAATATTGCTTTTACGTGGTTGAAACTTATACCACAGCATTTCCTGCATAGAGTGCCTTGATGGGGTTGAAACTTATACCCCGGCATTTCAGGTGTATAGTGCCTTAATGTGGTTAAAACTTATACCACAGCATTTCCTGCATAGAGTGCCTTGATGGGGTTGAAACTTATACCCCGGCATTTCAGGTGTATAGTGCCTTAATGTGGTTAAAACTTATACCACGACATCCGATCCTTAAATGGTTTACCCTTAAAATATATAAGGATTAAAACGTATACCCCCTGTATGCTAAATAAAAACTTATATTCCTTAGGTAAGATTAATCTTTGGTTCAAATAATTACCGATAAGAAAATGCTACGCTTGACAAATAAAGCCGAAACCGGCAACTAATTTCAAACCGATTTTAATAGACCCGTAAATATTTCGTAGTTTGTTAATGTAAACATTGGTGATGACCTCATCGTATTCATATTTCAATACGGCACTTTACAATCAAGTAACTCCGTAAACTCACCTGAATCTTCGGATGAAGCCGCTGAAGTAGAATCTAATGATGGTGATCGTAGTTTCCTTTTCTCTTTTCCCCGTTTTTTGATTTTCTTCGTCAATTTCTGATGTTTAATGTCTTTAGTCTTTATCCCGTTTCCGCTTATCTGGCATGTTTTTTTACACACAAGTCACTGATTATTATTTTCACTGTTATACGTTTCACACAAAGAAGTGTTCTGAATTCTGAATATGTCCCGTTGCGAGGTTCGATAGGAGGGCCACGTAAATAAAAAAAGCGGCTGATTCATCAGCTAAAATGTGTGGAGTACATAACACGCAGAGAAGGTACTACAGGGTGTTCAAGTATTTGGAAAAGACTGTCGTGAAATATAATTGGACCAGATTCACTTTGACAATTTGTTTGAAGGTATTTCAACAGGCAAGAAACAAATGTTGTTGCGGCCATATCAGCTTCAGTTTCGGTAAACCAAAAGCAAGTTGCCTGATTGTAAACTGTGTCATATACAGTGAAATTATGACAGCAAAGTTTAGGTTTAAAAAAAATTGCGCTGGCTTAAACAAATGGACAAACTATTACTGCTTGTAAATCAATTGTTAAAACACGCCCCTTGGTGTTAAGTTTTGCAGTCTGCTTATCGTTGTTTTACTCGTCACGTGCCCTTTCCTTTTTAAGCCTATGAGCGTTCAGTTCCTTATCTGATAGCTGTCCTACTTCATGCTTCACTGAGCGAAATATCGAGTTGACATAACTCAAATATGAGTTATCCCAGACCGACGCGTGTTGCTAATAGGGGACAGCTCAGACCTCTGAGTTACGGCAACTAAACCGAAGAGCTTGCATCAAATTACTATTCATGAGTTATAATAGCCCTAAAGATGGGTTGTTTTAGCTAGCTAGCTAGCTTAGCTAATCGTAACTGGGATTAACGAACACATGCGACGTGGGCTGCAGCAATTCATTATTTAAGCTGCCAGAAACCAATATGGGAGTTGTGATGCGTCACTACCAGGGCTAGATTAACTCATGATTCGAGCTATCAAAACTGGACCTTTCAGTTGTTCTAGCTTACTTAACGACTATAGATTTAATCTGTCCTAAATGTTGGCAGGGAATCTCAATAGAGCCAAGAAACACAAGGAATATTTAATAATATGTACTTTAATTAACAAACACTTGTTACGAAAACACATGCTAGGTTAACTGACATTACTGACATAAGTGACATCTAACAGCATATGATAAACGTCAAGTGCAAAGGAAATACTCTATGAACGAAGCTAGGCACAATAAAGCTTGATTTATAAACTCGAAAAGTTGGTGAGGTTGAAGTTATGATCAAGTTTGTGAGGTTAGATATTCCGAACTCCGAGCATAAAAATTGGTTGTCTCGAACTACCCGGGAAGTTTTCGAACCTTACATGAGCTTTTCATGAACAACATGAACGAGTGTATAAATGGAACTAAGTGTTCCCTTTAGTTTAAATTGAACTCCTATTTCCAACACCAACTGAACCTCAACCTCGTCAACTTTTCGAGTTTATAAATCCAGCTTTAGGTTTGGCACTTTAAATAATATTCCAACACTAAAATTGGATTATTCTCATTATCACGCACCTGTATGATAGGGATGACGCTTTGGAACAGGATCTGTTTTTTTCGAAACAGGTTTTAACATGGAACAGGTTGAAACAGGTATGAATCGATATGTTTTCCTGTTCCGATGAAACAGTTAGCTACGCGGTATCGCAGTCGTCTCGTTTACTTGTTGCCGCTCCAGTTTTGCTGTTCTGTTGCAGCAGTCCGGTCAGATAACCTCTTATCTGTTCTGCGAGTCAGAACTTCTACCCTACCTCGTCTGCTGCGACGCTCGGTGCTCGGTGCATAAACGAGAACCCGTGGCTTACGCACGGTGTTGTCGATGTTCATTATTTTTTAGAAAATACACAAAAATAGAAACATATTTATTACTTTATATAACAAAAATATTAAATAAATATAAAATAAAAACTCTCTGGATAAAGTCCATAGTATCAGTACACATTAGTAAGCATAGAAATATTATTAAAAAGAACATAAAAAAAAATCATTCTTGTAACATTGAAACTATTAAGTACATTAGGTTGTTTCATAATGATAAAAGCGCATATTAATAAACTAAGTGGAGTAAACAACGAAAACTAGCAGGTATAGAAACTTAATTTTTTCAAAATTTATAATAAATAACCAAATGCAGTATAGGTACCTAATTACCCAATAATGGCGTTTTTTTTAAATTGTTATCGAAGATTTATAAGGCATTTGCAATTTGCAAATTTGCACTGTGCATTTGTCATCGATGACTGTAAAATAATTTCACACTGGGCTATTTTTTTTTTCGCATTGTTAATCTTTTTATTAAACTCCTTATACATTTTATTTAAGAAAAATAACTGTTGTACTTGCTTAGTTACTTACATCGGCGACATTAATATAGACAGTCGACACAATACGATTTACTACGTACGACGTATAGAACACAAATAGTAAATATAACAAACAAATAGAAAACAGCGGGGAAGTCCCTAAAAGCGAATATTTTAATTCAACTCTAAACGTTCTTGCTATTAACGCGACAACCGGCAACCTTGAACAACGGATTCCGCGTGATCGCAACAGGAGGGCAGCGTCAGCCGCCGACGCGAAACAGGTAGGTACAATTTAATTATCTACGTTTTGGAACAGCTTGGAACTGAAGCAGGTTTCTTGAAACAGGTAATTTTTAAAACTGAAACAGGTTATACCTGTTATTAAAAAAGCCCTGTTTCAACCATCCCTACTGTATGAGAACAAACTCTGAACAAAAATAAAAAAAAACATCCCTCCAATCAACGATTGCGCGGATAGCAAGTCCAGTTATGTGGTCCATGACGACGCGACGTGCACGAGATACTAATAACAATGGGATGAAGATACCGCGCTAAATCGGCACGAGTGTGAATTCGGAACTTTCCGTGACTTTTCGATTGATGATTTAGGTACTCTCGACATGAGTTTTTAGAGCACTATTTACGACTCAAAATAATTTAATACATGGTAATGAGTTAAAATAATGCACGTCTGGGTCAAAACGACACTTTAAAATCAGTTAGTAAGCTTTCCCAATCCAAAAACTGAGTTCAGGTAACTCATACAATGGTTACAAATTGAAGGATTGTGGTAATCCCAAATGTGTTTAAAATGTTGATATTTGTGTGTTTAGGCAAACCACAAGAAGCTGAGTTATTGTAGCGTTTTTAAATGAGTTGTGATAATTCGTAGGCTCAGTTTGAACAACATAGAAACGTGCGTTAAAGTAGGTAGCTCTAATTCTGCAACGCACGACATTGGTGAATCCATTTTTGTCAGTGTTGGTACTGTTGGTACCCAAATTGCATTTATCCTTTTTTACTGGATTATTATTAATTTTTAGAATACTTAGAACTTATTATTAAAAAATGTTCTTGAAGGGGCAATTTGTTATCGCTGATACATGTTTTTTTATTCAAGTTAAAAAGTTGACTTAAACTTTCGACCGTTAATTGTTTCTAAATACAATTTTGAGGAACTGGAGCGAGCGTAGTGGGATGGTAACTTATTAGTAGTAGTTTATTAAAGAACTCTGTAAGATACATATTCAGCATCTTTATCTTGTCTAAATCACTGAGGAAAATTTCTAATAGCCTTTATTAGAAATCGACTTACCGCTGCTATAAATCGTAATAGCATAGGGGACAGATCATGTCCGTTGTTGCCGTTATTAAAATAAAAGTGCTGCAACAGCCGACTTACCACAAGTAGCATATCACATAAGTCATTTTAAGTTTGCTGTGGCTACCTAACAGGCTTTCCTACCATTACAAAAAAAAATAGTTACCGGTATTATTTATTTTTAATAGGAAAACCATAGTTTAGTTAGTACAACAAAATAAGTTGTTGTGGTTAGTAACTATGCTATTTACCCTTATAAACAAAATTTAGTTATGGTAGTTAAGTTTTATACTATTGCAGTCATTTATGGGAACTGTAAAAATTAAGTAAATTGCTGTGATAAGCAGTGCGTTGACTTGTCGTAGGTAATTATTGTTTTTGCTACAGCAATGACTTTCGACTTAAAAAACGGCGTTAAAGTTTGCATATCTAGGGAGTTTTTGCATACATTTTCTTTTTTGTTCAGGTTAGGTAAGATTTTTTTATGCAAAGTCTGAAAGATAACATCATATAGTGCGAAACCAGCGGTACCTACCCACATTATGTAGGTTATACAGGTGAGTATAAAAAAATTAACGTATGTATAGTTATTTAAATTTTATTAAGCCATATAAATAATATATTT
Organism: Polydrusus tereticollis; assembly: GCA_963920685.1. Classification (NCBI taxonomy): domain Eukaryota; kingdom Metazoa; phylum Arthropoda; class Insecta; order Coleoptera; family Curculionidae; genus Polydrusus; species Polydrusus tereticollis. The sequence goes on along the minus strand of OY987328.1, from coordinate 31,644,542 downwards.
TAAAAAAACATTAACAGGATAAGTATTACTATTAGGTACTTATTGGTTTACTGACGTTTTAGTAAATTTTTAATTGAAAAATATTAAAATTTTGAAGACGTTTTGGTTTATTAAATTTTTTATACCGTCCTTTAGTTTTAATTAATTTAATAATAAAATAAAAATATTTTTAATTATTTGTAGTTCTGATGATGGTTTAAAAATATAATAAACCGAAACTTAAAGTAGTTTTAAATAATAATAATACCAAATAATATACAGGGTGACAACGAATGTTGTTACACCCCTATTTCTTTCGTAGTTTTCTTAATACAAACTTTCAAGAGATTGTAAGTGCTTATTTTGTGAGTTTTTAGTAAAATCATACTTTTAAAATCACAGTGATCCTAATTTTCTAATTTTAAACAAGACTCCTGGTATATTTTGACATATTTAAATTAGGCTATAACTATTTTTTAGTAAGTGCATTATTAGCCTAAACATAATAGTTTCAGAGATATTGTTTTAAATATGAAATTTTTGACAATTTGACAGCTTATAGCCTTTCAATTATTATAAGTCTCACATGTCCCTATCGTACTTTTTCATTCTTTTTTCAAATTAGTCTTGGGCCACTCTTTGTGAAGATTTTCCTTACAGTTTCTTCGTCTAACAGAGAAAAACTTTCGTCCTCGATGCCTTCTTCTAAGAAAATTAAAAAAAAAAATTATTACCTTTGAAGGCCTCCACATTCCCTTTCAGCCCTCATTCTGGGAGGGTCAACTTGTATGCCATGGTAAAAACTTATAAGAAAATTTAACCTTAAAATCTAAAAAACATAGATTTTTAAATTAACACAAAATGACAACCAGCTTACGACGAAACCACAGCCAAACCAAAACAACAAAAGTTATAGGTTATATAGATAGATAGTCGTCTTTAGTTAGTAACAGGTTGCAATAATGGCCACCTGTAAAAATGAGTTCATGCATAAATTGTAATATTTGGAACCTATAACCTCTCCCGGATGAACAAGCGTCACTCAAAATTCGTTTAATACTATCATAAACTTCTCTTTTATCAATATTTGCATTAAAAACACCTAAAATTACAAAAAACTTACCTTCAACAATACCACAATATAAAATAACTTTTTTCGGCTGCCTGCAACACACGACCACTTCAAAAACAAAATGGAAATGAGTTCGGTCTTCGGTCAGTTCGGCACGTAGGCAAATTTGTTATTACGAACACGTCCCGACGGGTCACGAGAATATTCGAACAGCCGGCAGATCTAAATCCATAGTTGTCAGACATATTTTTTTTGCTGTGGCTATTACTTTTTCGACTTGTAGCTATTTACTGGTAGCTGCAGTAAGTAAAGGGATCTTAATCTAGCTGTGATTGTAACTACAGCTACATATTTAGGTGTGGTACCTAATAACGAATTTGCAGTTGTTACCATAATAAAAACCATGAGTAGCCATTAACAATTACAATTCAAATAAGAAAGTTCATTAGCATAAGTAAACCTATTCAGTTATAACTATTAAAAAATAATAACCGTTGCAATTTTTTAAGCTGTTATTATTAAAAATTTCCAGCACAGAAATTTAGCTGGCTCTATTTTCTCAGTGAACGACGGTTTTTTCTTTTGGTTGGCACATTCAGTAGAACTCATACCACATGCCCCTTTCTTTATCCAATCCTAAAACGTATATTCACCTAAACACAATGTTTGCAAAAACATTTTTTGCAATTTGTATTTTGTCGATTGATACAGTTAAAAAATACTGCAAAGTATTCTTTCTTCTGCTATCTTGTTTTTTTTGTATAGGTTCTTTTTGTTTCGCACTTTTTTACAAGGTTTATAACAAAAATCTTACGTTGATCCCAGTTCATGTCAGTCCAGAAACTCTCAAATATTTTAAGCCGTGCTTCTTTGGTAATTTCTGAAAAGTGCATGTTTTTTGCTCTCATACATTGATTTGATTTACATGCTTGACCCAATTTTCGACCTTCTCTGGGAATATTATAGCTAACTTTGCTATCTTTTCTACTATAACCCATGTAAGGTTTTTCTTCCATTCTGTGCCATTTTGTTTTATTCTTGCCCCATTGATTTACCTGCCGCCCTAAGCATCTCTTTCACCCTTCTAACATGTTGCCAAAGTCTACTTCTAAGGGCAATGCATCTTGATCTATCTCAATAGATGGTATATTAGGACCTTCATCTTCTATATGCATTATATAAGGGTCTATCCTATTTTCAACTAACTCTATCGCTGGCTCAGAACTATTTGTATTATTGCCCCTTCCAGGCAGGTAATCTTTATTACTGGTCAAAGTTTTCTGCTGAATTATTTTGCATTTGATTGCTTGCCGCGAGAGGAATATCAAATATGTCTTGACTATCATCATTCTTTTCCAAATTGTTGAACATCTTGCAACGCGTCTTTTGCTATTATTAAAAATTTATTTATTTATTTATTTTTTTTTTAAATTAGAAAATTTATTTAAATTAAGTTACAAGGGGAAAAAAAATAAAAGTGAAGCCAAAACCACGAAGCCAAGCTGAGGTGAGAGGCTGAGGGACCGCGTGCAAATGCCCTAGCTCTATTGCCAGAGAGTAAGGGGGGGGGGGTTAAATAGGGCGCCACACGTTTTGCAGCCAGGCCAAAACGGAAACCTCCAAGATGGTGCTGGGGCCTCACTCTCAGCTGGACTTCACAACTTAGGTAGGAAGAAAAAAATAAAAGAAAACCACAGGGGGAGCTGTATAAATAAAACAAAGAGAATTAAAATTATTGCTGGCTTTATTCAAAAAAAATAGAAAGATATGGGGGTTAGTATTTAAACCTAGACTTATCTGTAGGTAATACAACAGGTTGACAGATGGTAGATTTCTTCCGAAGGGAAGAAGACAATGGTGCGTCAGTGGACGTCAACAAGACGTCAGATAGACGAAGACAAGGGGGTGAAAACAGAAGAAAGATAAGAAACGAAGAAGAAAGAAAAAAGACCCTGTTAAAAAAAAGAAAGCATTAGCTGATGGCTTATTAATAAAAAAAATTACCTAGTTCCTTTTCCCTTTTAAATTAAAATGGCAAAACCAACTAAGTGAAAAAAATAAACAATAGGAAAAAGGAACTATAAAAAAATTAAAGCAACTATAAAAAAGTTAAATTATAGGCAAGAATTAAATTTGAATTAAATTAATTTTGAAAAATGTCAATAAAAATAATTAAAGTCACAATTCAAGTTTTGGTTTGAGATAAAAAAAATTAATTTATAAAATTATATTCAGGGACTTAATATTATAGTGATTAAATATTTTAATTAAGCTTGAAGAGCCAAAAACTTAAAATAAAATTAATTTGTCAAGCCAGCACGTACGCCTATGTACTAAGGTTACATCATAAAATAAAAAAAAATCAATTATGTACACACATAAGGGAAATATATAACTATATATATACAATTTAGCACAAGTGATGTCAATATATTTGTTATCAAACAGCGAACCAATCAGTAAATTATTTAAGCCAGGACATAATAAAAAAAATAATTACATAATCAGGATATGCCGCTATTAAAAAGAGCAATACAAACTAAAAAAAAATGTCCATTCAAGAACAATCTTGACAAATTGGTGGATTTACAATAATTATAATCAAATAAGGCTCCATTATACAAGATAACTATAAATAACAATAAATATCTGGAAATACATCATCTCAAGTTTGATCAAATAATTTATTTTAATTTTGTAGATGTTAAAATGATTTAAATTGTGACAATCAATTATATTTGGTTTGATTTTAAACCACTTAAAATATGTATATTTAGGGCACACCCTGTATGGTAAGAATTAAGATACCATGTAACACTGGCTTTCAAGCAAACTTGTGCTATATAAAACAAAGAAAACGTTCCAAAATAAGCAGTAAGTTGGACCCCTTTATATAGAAAAAAAATTAACGAGTCTAAATAAAGTTAATTAAATTTTAAGGTCAAGATTAATGGAATTTAAACCAAATTAACAGTAAACAGGTAACAAAAAAAAACAAATCTTGTAGCATAGGTAAAATGGGGTCCACTGAATCGTAAAACAATAAAGAATAATAATTACTCAGCTAACGAAGCCAATTATACTCGGTCATAAGTACGAAAGCACATCTATCTGAACAAAGCATGTGTTGTTAAATTATAGCGATTTTGAAGCAATATACAGGGACAAATATGAAAGAAAAATGAATTACGCTTACCTATTTGAGCTGTAGGGTCTTTAAAATTGAAATTAAAGCAACCTAAAGGAGCACAGAAAGTATCGCTTCAAGATCCAAAATCCTGGTACACAGATGGCTTGAATAGCCCTGGATCTAGAAACGCCTGCTGCCTCGTTGAACGCTGGAAGTTAAGTGAGGTCACTGAAGAATTCTAGGTTAAAACTTAAAAATGTGCTGTTAACATGATGTGAGAGAGAAGAGAAACGCCAGAGAGAGGTGGAGAGTGATAAAGCGAATTTAGGGCGACACCAACTTCCGGCAAGATCCGCCGTTCGATTCTAAAAGAGGCCGGTTCACACACTGGCGGCGACACGGAATAAAGTCTATAGAGCCATGCCCATTCAATTGCAGATACTCCAAGCCAAGAGAAATGAAACAAATGCACCCAAATTCAGTTTTACATAAGAAGCCAATTCGTAAATCCTACAATTCATTAAAAATTATTTAAAGAAAACCCAAGTCCTAAGATATCCCTGCCATTCTCGGAGCAAACGGCCATTAAAGTTATGGCCCACACATGTTTCAGAAGAAGAATATTAACCTAGAAAATTCATAAGCCAATTTGACAGGTGAAGATGAAATTATAAACAAGGAACAATTCTGGGAATACATAATAAAATACTAGTATAACTCTCGGATAGTGTATTCCAGGGAGATATTTGATTTAAAATATGAGGATAATGTAGCCTGCTTCGTCAAAGAAAACGAAAACAGAGGCCGTTGACCTTGGGTATGAACTTACTTAGAAGGTATTTGTAGAAGCTATGTCAGACCAAACTATTAAAACTGTTGAGGAACTTATTTATGAAGAGTATACAAGGAACCAACATCGTTTTAAAAAGGCAAGGTATGTATTTACTTTATACAGGGTCATTTGTTAAAAGACACAATACACGTCAGACATGTGATATGAGGCATTAGATTCTCATAGTTCGTTTGTGACAAAATCGGATTGTCACAACTCCCCCTCTCCTAGGAAAGGAGGGGAATTTCCTAAAGGAAATTGACCGACGATAATCAAGCACAAAAAGCCTTATTAGCTAAGTAAAGCAAATCAAACAATAATTTAAGTATCCATACACAAAAAAAGAAATAAGCAGAGACCAAAACACTCCCGGAGTGTTTATCAAATATAGTTACAAATAACGTAAGAATAAGTAATAAAGTAAGTAATGAAAATAATTAATAATAATTTCAAGCACTGTTCCGCAGCTGACAACCCATGGAGACTCCGAGAGAGGAAAGGATGTGACCCCGAGCTGTTTGTGTGGTATAGAGGTCCAAGAAAAGCGAACTCGATGGATATCGGACTTAAGTTAGCATTGCGTACAACCAAATGTGTCTTGGCGAACCTCGTGTACTAACCTCATACAAACAAACTCGCGGTACAACCTCGCACCCACGAGAAAGACCCAAGGAAGGCAAATACACAGCAGTACTTGAAAGGTGGAAAAATAAAGATAATCAATATCAACAAAAAAAAAATAGTTGTAACCCAGATGCTCCACCAGTCAAAGGGAGTGTATTTTAGTACACACCAAACTAAAAGATACAAACGTGTCGATGACAACTAAATGTATCACAGCCTTCAACAGGAAAATTTAATTAGGGTGTTCCGAAAGGCGGCACTGCTCCTGGCCTGGCGTATCACATGGGACCTGCGGACGAGGTCATAAGCAGTAGTTTCGCCCTCCCCTGTGCTGCATCGAAGTGCAGACTGAATCAGGGGTCAGACAGCCACCCCCCACAATATAACTCTGCCCGCAAATCTGCCTTCAGCAAAACGAACATTCCAACAAAAGACGGCAAAACGCCACCCAGGGGCACCCACGGCTTCTCAGCCTCTTGTATAACAAAAAAAGGAAGGCTGTATATAGATAGGACAAAATCGGTAAATATAAAGTAGCTAACATTAAGCTATTAGTTGCCATAGGGAAGGAAAAAAAATGAAGGGAGGCAGAAGAAAGATACAAAGTAAAAAGGAAGAAGGTAAGTCGAGGTGAGTAGGTAAGTATTTGGACAGTAGGTACAAATCCGGTAGCAACCGTATTGGCTAAAGACATGGAGACTTTGCCAAATGACCTACGCAAAAACAGACCTACAAGTGAGATAAAAGAATAATGAAAAGACAATGACGTAAGCAAAGGTAAAGTAAGGTAAGATTTGAGTCCAGGTACAAATCCAGTAACAACTGTAAAGGCCAAAAACATCAAGACTCTGCCTAATGACCTGGACACCCAAAAACAAAACCCAAAAATAAAGTAATAAATCAACCAAACAAATAGGTAAGCAAGGGTAAGGTACGGTACGTAATTGGACTCTAGGTACAAATCCGGTGACAACCGTATTGGCAAAAGACATCGAGACTTTTCCAATTGACCTAGGCAAAGAACGTACCCAAAGATAACTAATAATCAAAGCAAAGTAATAGCAACAAGGTAAGCAAGGTAATAATCAAGGTAAGGTAAATAACACAATAAAAGCAAAGCAAAGGAAAAACATCAAACAAATGGCAACTAAATGAAGTCAAATCAGGTAATAGTAGTCTGACTGTAATCAGACTTTCAGCGAAGCTAATAAAGTAAGCAAAGCAAAATAACGTCAAGGTAAGGTATTAAGTCAAATCCGGGTATAGTGGTCTACTGGGGGTAGTAGTAAAAAAAAAATATCCAAAGTAAATTAAAAAGAAACTAGAGACAAGTAATGATTTATACGAAAGTAAAACAAGGAAATCCATCAAATCCGGCCCTGTTGAATGCTCATCTCATTTCACGCTAAGATGATAATTCAAAAGACACTGATATCGAAAACTAAAATGAAATCATGAATAACGGAGAAGTGAAATTAACAAAAAAAATCGAAGGTGATTAAGAAAATATATAAAACTAATTATTTATACCAGATTACATAAGAAATCAATTCAACCCGGTCCTGCCAGACGCTCATCTCATTTCACGCTAAGATGATAGTCCACAAGACACTGATACAAGGAACTCAAATTAAATCATGGTAATCGAGGAGAACTATAGAAAAAGTGAAACTGAAACTGTGCAACTGGTGCTCAACTCATTTCACGCTAAGATGAGGACCAGTGAGTGAGGAAAAAGGTAGAAAATGTCAATCCAAAGAAATAATCACACTGAAATACTAGGAATACTCCGTTAGCAACAAAATAAAAGAAGATGACTAGCAAATAAAATAGTACAATAGCAAAGCAAAGAGAAAAACGGTATACTAACGAAATAAATAACGTAGTCTTGAAATATATAAAATGAAGTTATAAGATATATAAGGTAAGTTATAAGATAAAGTGACAGAGCAAAAGTAATTATTAGGTAATATATAGAAAAAAAAAATGAAAACTTTGAGCTGTTTAAACTGTTATAAAATTCATTCTAAGGGCCTATCAGAAACAGGTTCGGTGTACACTGGTTTAAGATCCTGTACGTGCCCTTTTTGTTACCGAGTTCATCTTCGAGTTCGTAAGTACAAGTGCCAGTTTTTCGTTTAATTTTGAAAGGACCTACAAATTCGGGGGCCAATTTCGCACTATAATAATTTACGGCATCCGATAAACTTTTGTTTTTACGCCAAACTTCTTGACCGGGAAGATAGTTTACAGGGCGCCTGCGCAAATTGTATTGGTGACGGTTTTTCTGACGCGACGACTCGATTCTACTGTGTATTGTCCGATACAGACGTTGAAAAGCATCAATCCTTTCCTTGACATAATTTTGGCCTTCTGTCTCTACAGATGGAAATTTTTCAGAAAAGTCTTTACCAAACAGTTTATGGTATCTGCCAAAATTTACAAGGTCAGGCGAATAACCAGTAGTTTCATGTCGTGCGGTACGGATTGCGCAACCGATTGCGGATAAATTGTCCTCCCAGGTCCGGTGATTATTTTGTTGCACGTACGAACGTAACATGGTTTTCATGACTCGATTAACGCGTTCGGTATGATCCGCTCGTGGATAGTAAGATGCGGTATAAAATATCTGGACTTTATATTTGTCACAAAGAGTTTGAAAATCTTTAGATTTCATCGCGGTTCCATTATCGTAAGTCAAATACTAAGGGGCTCCATAGACTAAAAATATTCCTTCCTCAACACACTTAACAAGTGCTTTAGCAGTGGCAGACCGACAGGGAAATAAAACCACGTAAAATAATCGGTGACAACTAAGATGTTTGTATAACCAGAACGTAACCGCGGTAAAGGTCCTATAAAATCGAGACTAATGGCTTGCCAGGGTTCTTTTATGTCGGGGCGATTGCCCATTAAACCTGCAGGGCGTTTTTGCTCTACTTTGTTCTGAGCACACGTTTTACAAGAACGAACATATTTGGTTATATCGGATCGCATTTTCGGCCAATGATAGCGCTCAGCAACTTTCCAAAAGGTCTTAAAAACTCCCACATGACCTGCGGCTGGAATATCATGACAACGAGATAAAATTTCCCTACGACTATCTTTAGGCACCACTATTTTCCAACAGCTGGAATTATCAGGAAAATTAGGGTTATTGGACTTAACAAATTTATAAAGAATGTCATTCTCGACTCGCCAACAAGGATACTTTTCTGGACGTTCCTCTAACCTATGAATCATGTTAATATACCATTTATCTGTTGTAGTAGAATATGAGAGTAAAGGTACTGACCTAGAAAGAAAATCGGGTACAACATGTTCTCTACCTTTACGATGAATTAGCTGAAAATCATAGGGTTGTAAACGAAGAGCCCAACGAGCGAGACGGCCTTGTGGATTTTTTAAATTATGTAACCATAACAAAGAATGATGATCAGTGATGACCTTAAAATGAGTCCCCTCAAGATAGTGACGAAGTTTTTCTACACCCCAACAAATTACTGCACGACACTCCTTCTCCGTGACAGTGAGTTTCATCTCTTGACGAGTGAGAGAACGAGAGAGGTAACTGATTACTTTTTTGCCGTCATCGAATTGCTGACTTAAAATTGCTTCTAAGCCGAAATGAGAGGCATCAACTTGAAGAGTAAAAGTGCGATTGAAATCTGGACATGTAAAAACAGGGGCAGTAACTAGAGCTTCTTTGATTAGGTTAAAAGATCGGTGGCAATCGTAATTCCAATCCCATTTTATGTTTTTCTTAGTTAACCTAGTAATGGGAGCCATGATAGTAGATAAATTAGGTACGAATCGCCTGTACCAAGAGGCGGTGCCAATAAAACGTCGGATTTCGGTGATATTTTTGGAAGGAACTATATTTACAATGGCTTCTACCTTTTCTGGATCGGGTCGTATCCCTTTTGCATCTACAATGTAACCAAGATATTTTAGTTCAGGCTTACAAAAATGACATTTCTCCTCGGATACAATCAAACCTGCCTCCTTCAATCGATCAAAAACAAGTCCCAAAATTTTTAGATGTTCTGAAAAAGTCCTGGAAATAATGATTATGTCATCCAGGTATACCATCACGTGATTTTATACGTTGCCAGGTCGCGGGCGCATTAGTTAAGCCGAAAGGCATGCGCAAAAGGTGATATAAGTTCCTGCCTGGAACAGTGAAAGCAGTGCGACACGGAATTCTCCGTTAAGAGAATTATTTAGGAAACATTCATAAACCAAAAAAAAAAAAAACTATTGAGGTGTGAACCGGCACAAGGCTAACTCGTGTCACAAATGTTTGCCCGACGGGTGTGAGTCCCTTTGCGCCACCAGCTTTGCGCTATAAAGCTGGAAAACACTGCTGATCTTTTGGCAGCTTGTCTCGGCTCACACTCAACAATACAATTAGAAATTCAATTTCATTTATTAAAAATTTCAACTATAATTCAAATTAAACACCAACATAGAGGAGGTGAGTACGGTGGAATAATTAAACCCCCACCACACTAATGCATAAAAGAAAAAATACACACACAAGCAAAAAAAAAAGAAAATTAAATTAAAATAGTATGGCTAAGCCAAAGTCTGAGATAGCGAGTAGCTGCAGAGGAAAGTATAAAACTAATATTACCCTAAAAGTCGCAACGCTTGTGATCACAAGGTTTCACACTGACTAACAAATGTCGCGGTTGGTCGGCTACAGTGTGGGGTAATAAATGTTTATAAACTAAAAGAATAAATTAAATAATTATGCAACTCTCACTACTCCTGAATGGCTGCTCAAATAGCCCTGTACTAGAGTTGGCGTTGCTCCGTACTAGAATTCGGTCCTCAATGGCCCTTTGGCCCTGTACAAAAATTCGGTCCTCAATGGCCCTTTGGCCCTGTACTAAAAACCTGCTTGGCTATGGCCCAGTACTAAAAACCCTCTGAAACCCCAAAAACGGGCATTAAAATTCAATCAACACATGTAAAAACCCAATAATACATAAAAAATCCCCTTCATGAATTCAACCCCTTTCAGCAATAATTTAATCGATACACCCCTCCCAAAATGATAATCTAAAATGGGAATTGAATCCAGCAAATAAAAATTAAACCCCCTTCTTATCACATGATTAATCACGAGTAGTATTAATCAATAATTGGTCCACAATAAAAACCCGCTAATATAAAATCCAAAAATTAAAGTTAGCCTCCCCTCGTCAAAAGCTATATCTGTACTACCCCCCTTAATGAGTAACGAATGCCAACAAATTCAATTCAAGCACTTGAAATAGGAAAAATAGTTCAAATATGACAATAATGTTCAATTATAATAATACCATTCAATTACGATAATCAAATCAATCAAATAACCAAATTAATTAAATAAATAAAACAATCCTATCAAACTTCTTAATACTGAAATGCAATACTAACAATGCGTACCCCCCCCCCCCCTTTATAAATCTCAATTGAATTTACAACGTCTATACCGGGTGTTGCATCGTCGAGCGGGACATAGGAAATCCCATGTAATTTTAAATGGGGTCAATTATTGGCTTCCCTAATTATTTTAGAGAAAAATTCTATTGAGGTTTATTAAAGAGCACTAAAACCCACATTCAAAAGAATAACTTTAGATATTTTTGATGAGCCCATTTACGGGTTATCGCCGATTTCTTTTTAACTATTTCTCCTTTTTATGGCCCCGTATTTGCGGGCACCAGTCAAGGTAAAAGATGACTGTCAAATAAAGTTGTCATTTTGAAATGTGTGCTTTATTGTTATAAAAACTCGTACATCGAAAATATTAAAGGTGTATTTATGAGTACAAATTAATCTGAATAAAACTAAAATAAAGTATCCAATTACAAGGTTAATTATGACATTTTACATGTTTCAATATTTTACTAATTAATAGGTAGGTACTATTAAATTGTTAGAACTTTAGGATTTAAGAAGATGTTCAAATATTCCTTAAAATGACAACTTTATTTGACAGTAATCTTTTACCTTGACTGGTGCCCGCAAATACGGGGCCATAAAAAGGAGAAATAGTTAAAAAGAAATCGGCGATAACCCGTAAACGGGCTCATCAAAAATATCTAAAGTTATTCTTTTCAATGTGGGTTTTAGTGCTCTTTAATAAACCTAAATAGAATTTTTCTCTAAAATAATTAGGGAAGCCAATAATTGACCCCATTTAAAATTACATGGGATTTCCTATGTCCCGCTCGACGATGCTACACCCGGTATAGTTTTCACTAATAAATGCTTTACGTTACTAAAATATAAGAAGAAAATATTAATAGGTCGCTAACATTCGACAGGTAAGCCATACCACGACTTCCCCCCTCATGAAGTTAAAGTAAAAAGAGAAATAGAGTACACCCTTCTTTATAAATCTCAATTGAATTTACAACGTCTATATAGTTTTCACTAATAAATGCTTTACGTTACTAAAATATAAAAAGAAAATATTAATAGGTCGTTAACATTTGACCGGTAAGCTATACCACGACTTCCCCCCTCATGAAGTTAAAGTAAAAAAAAATAGAGTACACCCTTCCCATACTTGAAATGCCAACCTCATCACGAACGAATTAATGAATTAATGTGCCCTCACATGAGCCCCCTAATAAAATTGGTGCTTACTTTAGAAGACCTACCATGCCACATAAATAGATACATTTTTACCACTAAATTCATTTTAATTAATGCACACTAGACTAGATAAAATAGATCAGGATATATTTACCTAAAAGATTGAGGGTTAAATCGCCTGGATGGTCGTCAGGCCCAAATGCTCTTTTAGCTTCCGATCTCTTGAAACAGCACTACAGAAAACGAAGAAAAATTACCAAAATGCCCCCTTAGGACCACGTGCAAATTCCAAAAACTTACCCAACAGTTAATTAAAATCCAAAAACTGGATCCAGTGCACCACAAAAGAACGAAAATCACCAAAACTCACTCCAAAAAGGGGTGCATCTGGATTAAATTGCCCTTAAGCTGGGTGAAACTCCCTGTATTTAAAACGAGGCCTAACTGTCGCTTGCTTCTCTGAAAGTCGGATATCAAAAGGGGAGCAAAATTGGCACGTTTTCTCCGTTATAGAACAAAATGGAACCCTGACTAGGGAAGTGGCAGTTAAACGACAGGATTGGGTAAAATCGATCCGACGTTGAAGATTCGATACAAATTGGCTCATGAATTACAGCCAGGGAAGAAAAGTTATACTACAATACAAACAAAGTGCAGATAAACGAGGCACATCAACTACGTTTCATTAAATAATAACTCATAATATAGCCCTAATCAGGACTTGAAAATCGGAATCGACTCTCAGACGAAAAACATCGATTAAGTTGCCCCGGTCTATATAGTTCCATCTGAGCGGTAGAGGCGCTGCGTTACGCAGGGTCGCGGACAGACAACTGACGTATTCTGACGTTTTAACGCATAGAAAAAAGAAACATTCTTTTCTATGTTTTAACGTCAAAGTTATTTGAAGAGATTTTAATTTATTTGTTTACTATTAAACATCCTTAATTACACTAGAAATTGTTGAGGTACAAAAACTAAAATGCAGCCTTAACATGGAGATTGGAGTCTACATTAACCAACAAACATTATTTCGTAGGAATGGTACGATAATATTCAAGGTAAGCCAGCTGCAAGAAAACATGTAAACAATATAGAAACCAGGTCCATATACGAGTGACTTAGACTGGAAACAGGTGTAATGCAGCTAGAATAGGCCTACACTGCTTTATGAAAAGATTCAACAGCTCTTCCCCGTGATATCAAGAAGAAATAGGTAACTTTTAAACGTGTGTGTTCACCGAGATAAAGACAGTGTCAATAGGTACTTAATCTATTCTTTAAACATTTAGGACTAGTCCAGTTGAAGCTTGGCCTCCTGGGCTCAAGTCTCAAGGAAGTAGGTTGGCATTGATAGTAGTAGAATGCAGAGGAAAACCAAATAAAGTTAAATAAACCACTGAACATTCACAATACAGCCCATCGTGTTATAAACTGGCTTATAAGCTAACACGAGCAGCCCTATAAGGTAAGAATGAATAAATATTAAACTCCTGAGTACCACATAGCTTCCTAAGGTTCTCTAATAAAATTATCCAACCAAACTGTTGACACAAACTAGCTTGAATTTAATTGGTCATCGATATTAGGTTTATTTACTCTTTAAAATACGAACAACAACTCCACGTATATAAAAACTGCAACTGATAAATTTACAACTGTGAAAACATAATATAGGGGTCAGAATATCGCGGTATTTTTCTAAAATAAACGTTTCATCCAAGGTGAAACCTAAATACATTCTTAATAGCAAAAATCAACTGTTACAACCTCCCCTCACCTTGGGAAGGAGGGAAACTTCCTCTAAGGAGTTTCTTGACGATAAATCATAGAATTACAACCACACTACTTAGCATAGGGGGTAAGCAAAGCTACGATAAGGGGTAGCAAGAAAATTAATAATAGCTACCGCAGCCAAAATAATAGTTAAAAAAAAAAGGAAAATGGAATAACAAAAAAAAAAAAAAAGCAAACAAATTTCAGTAACTGCCCCGCCTCCGGCGAACCGCGGGAGCCTCAAGAGAGTAGGGAAGCAATCCCGAATCACTTGTATGGTGTAAAGTTCCTGGAGTAAATTTCGATGACAAACGGTCTTCAGTTAGTATTGCGTTACAACCTATCGTGACCAGGCGAACCTCGTGTACTAACCTCATACAAGTAACTCCAGACGCAATCGACCACTCCCAGAAGAAACCCGAAGCTACCGACCGCATGACAATACCTGAAAGGTGAAAAACAACCAAAAGTAAATACGGGTGAACCCGAAAGGAACATAATAAAATAAATTGTAACCCAAATGTTTCACCATTCAAAAGGGGGTGAATTACAGTATACACCAAACTAAAAGATACATTCGTGTTCTACACATCGACATGCACCGCAGCCTTGTAAAGAAAGCCATTAATTAGGGTGTTCCGAAAAGCGCCACTGCTCCTGATCTGGCGTATCGCGCGAACCCGCGAGCGAGGTCATATGCAGTAGTTTCGCCCTCCCCTGGGCCGCAACAATGCACGGACTGGTCCTGAAGGCTCCAGAGGTCAGACAACCACCCCCCACAATACAACTCTTCCCACGGATTTGCCCCTCCCGGAACAAACATTCCAAGAGAAAGCGGCGAAGCGCCACCAAGGAGCACCCGTCGCCCTTCAGCCTGTAAAAGCAACAAAGAGAAGGCTGCAAACTAAACAAAGTGCCTATTATAGACACAAGCTAGTAAAGTCACAATCGGGAATAAGTAAACGGTCAAAATAAATCATTTTATAATAACCAAAAGACGATCCAAAAATCGGTAAACTAACACCCGCCCTTAAGTCGGAATCAATCAAGTCAAAATCAATAAGCAAGTTTCCTCGTCGCTCCTAATCCAGACGCGTAGTGGACACAAATTACCAAATAGGTTTATCTACCTCTAACCCAATCAAAGCAAAGTCAACGAAACTGACCCAAATCAAAATCAACCAACAAAGCAAATCCAACAAATGTAGAGGCAGAAGTTTTAGTTTTCAATGCAAAAATCCCGATACTCGGCTTATATACAGGGTGTTATGGAAATGACTTATTATTTTTTAACCCGTAAATATATAGGTCGAGACGAATTGGGGAAAAATTGCTATAAATGGCGCTCGAAGCTAGAAATTCGAGAAAAATGCCTTCAAAAATTTAGGTCCAAAACACCTACGCGCCAATGACCCAAACAGCTGATTTGGGTAATTGTTTACTTTAGTGCAAATGTTGAATTTTTCGCTAAAATTTCGTATATAGGCTAATTAAGGGTAGCTGATCACAATTTTCCTTTTGCGTTTAGGCGGCAAATGCACTGGTTTTGAGAAAAAAAATGTTAAAGTTTTTCTAACTCACCGGTATGTTATTTTGCATGTAATCCTAAAATGTTGCTATTTCCAATAAAATATTACTTGTCGGAGTCATAGTATACACTTCTGAGTTGAAATAAACGAAATATGCCACAAGGAAACTCTGAAAAACGGGATAACTTGTAAGCGAACAGAAAACTCTACGTTATCTGGAAAAAGACGGGAGACAGCTCACTGACAGCTGGCCAAAAAAGCAGAAGCAAACTGCACGGTACAAGGAGCCTGTTTGCAGGTTCACTGCACCCATGTTGTCAGATTGTTAGTGTATTATAAATTGCCTATACTTTTCAATTCATTTTTATTAATTGAATGAATCCTATTGGCTCGAGCTAGCATATCATTCTCCTGGATGGAAGCCATTAATAATTACAAGAAAAAGAAGAACAATCTGGCAACGTGAGTGCAATGAATCTGAAAAGAGACGCTTCTACTTTGTCGGCGTATTAACAACGAATTTAATTAAATTTGTGCCTTTTCCATTGTTTTTTTGCTAAAATGTTGTTCTTATTTTATGAACAGATAGTTTGGTGAAAGTTTTATCACATATTTTGAAGGGAAAACCATAAAATCTAGGAAATTGAAAGGAAAGTGAAACGCGACACCCAAAGATATCGAAATAAACAAAAATACCCTAACCTGTAAGTGAAAAACTTTAACATTTTTTTTTCTCAAAACCAGTGCATTTGCCGTAAAAACGCAAAAGGAAAATTGTGATCAGCTACCCTCAATTAGTCTATATACGAAATTTTAGCACAAAATTCAACATTAATTGCACTAAACTAAACAATTACCATTCCAGCAGTTTGTCTTGTCAAAAACACATGTGTTCAGGGGCATTGAACTATCATGGAAGGCGCACATAGTCCGGTTTTAAGGTATTTTACAAAATTCAAAATACTTCCGATTTTAGAAAAAAAAACTATCAAGTGTAACTCTAGACCACCTCAGGAGTGGCCCCTTAAAATATAATAAGTCATTTCCATAACACCCTGTATATATATATATATTACGTTACTGTCCTTACGCACAGCTTGGCTTATAACAATATAGTGTGTGTTATAAGAGTTTTACTGATACAGTAGACAGTGCGTAAGTAGGTTCTTACTAGTATAGGAGTAGAAAAAATGTTTGAAGATGTCATGATGACAAGCACCTTTCCACAAATTCAATATTATATACGATAGAAAGAAACAAAACCAATTTCAAGACATATGTGATAATTTCTAGCCCAGGAATACGCGATCTATTACACGTGTGGGTTGCCGAATTTACCAAAATAAATGATTAAGTAGTATTTCTTTAACGATTATAATTTGCATTGTATGGGGGAAAATAAACGGGATATATATTACAGGATGTATACACTACAGAAATATGCATATATCTAACTGTTTTATGTATATATTTGAATTCCATACAAATTAATATTTTATGGAAATTTAAACATAGTATTACGTACGACGGCAACAATGTTCCACATTCCTTAAATTCCCTTCGTACCTGTAGACTTGTAAGTAACCACATGAATTTCCCCGTATATTAATCTCACGATCATTTCACTCATGCAGAATGTGCATATTAAATCTCCCCAAACTGTGATATTGTCCTTTTCATAGGCATTAACATTCGGTATATTAAGAATAAGTAGGTACCTACATAATAAAGTGACCCCTGTATAAATTAAAAACTTTATTAAGTTCTATTTTAGCTGGCATTCATGTATAGGTATACACTTATAAATAATAAATAAATATTGATTTCCTATTGACATAGGTTTAACCTTACGAAACACACGTCAGAGAATGTTGCCCTAAAAATACATTCTATCTATAATACCTTTACACAAGCATTATATTACAACTATTGAATGACGTGGCGTTCTTATCATATAGAAAATGCAAGGAAAATAATATGTTAGGTATTTAATTTATTGCTAAAATTAAAAATGCTGATTTTAAAGACTAAAAGTTCATTATAAACATTTGTCCTAAAATAAAGCTTTCGAGATATACAAGTTTTTTTTTTTGATTTAGGTCCTTCTTTTGCGTGTCCGTGGACTAAACTTTTTCATATTATGATACGTTAAGTATACCTAAGCTTTGTTGATTTAAATATTTATGTGCGTAAAATAATAGTATTTATACTATGAGAGCCGACGCCGATGGTATAATAATATACAGGGTGTTCCTAAATGTCGTGCTCATATAATAAAGACGGTAATTAAACCAGCGATTTTAAGAGAAACAGTTCATAATATAAACATAGGTCCGCAACCGCTTTATTTTTGAGATATAGAGGGTGTTACAATTCTCAAGCGGAACAAAAAATAAGAACGCCAATAACGCCACTGCCTTTTTTCTTTTTGATAGCACAACTATGTAAAGAGTGCAATGTCTAATGCAAAGTGCCTTCACAAGAATAATCTTCTTATAGTTATTCTTGTGGTACCTTTTCATATTTTTTTGATTTCAGCGTCGTTCAGATCGGGGAGACGCCTCTAATAAAAGGCACACGATTAAAAGATGTGACAATTAAGGTATATATTACAGAAATTGGGAACAGGTAGGTACACAAAATATGGACACTAAATATGTGCTAAAGGGCAATCTTATATAAATAGCCAACTTTGATCACAAAAGGTTTTTCTAAAATTTATTTTAACTTTATTTATTATACTTTTTTGGCTCTTATTATTACCGAGTTTTGGCAACGAGAGATAAAGTTTATATCTCCCATAGGAATAACGTTTAAAAGTTGTAAGTGTAATCAGAAATAGTTTATACCATTGTAAATTGGCATTCAAATTTATATATATAATGTATACCTAATACCTACCTATATTATTAATTAAAGTTAATATGTGATTAAAAAAAACCTGCCCATAAATTCAAACAACAAATGTTCAGATAACTAAAACTAACATATTGTTTTATTAAAAACGATAGAAACAGAACACAAAAATACATTCTTCAGGGATATTGTTTAAATAAAATAAATAAAATAGTTGGATATTGTTAAAAAAAAATTGTACCATCTCAAACATTTTCTTCCCTCTAAGACTAAATATTATCGGGTGTAATACCACGAGTGCTTTAAAATTATCCGGTTAGTTTTAAAGCACGCATGAAAGAAATATTTCACAAATCCAAAAACATTCATTTTGTCAACTTTGAAATGATAAATAGAAATTTGTCAACAAAGTGACACTGACAAGTGGTATTTTTGTTTTGGTGTTTTCGATTTTGTATATCCGCTGTAAGTTTTCGAAAATACCAATGTTTATTTGATTATGGAGATGTAGTAGGTATATGGCGACTCATTAACAGAAAAAATATCTTACTCCATACAAAAGATTCAGAATTCTTGTATGCGATATTCATTTAATATTGCTTTTAGAAATCATATAACTCCCTAACTAAATGACAATTATATTTTAAATATGAGAAACCGCAGAAAATGTCATATGTGTCAATTTGTGTTTCGACTGTTAAAAAATGTAGAACCTTCCTATTTAAGAACACATTTTCAGTCATATAATCACCCTTATCAGACAAGAAATTTGAATTACTTTAAAATACCTCAGCATCGTACAGCAAATTTTCAAAAATCATTTAGTTTTAAAGCAGTTTAAACTTGGAATAGCTTACCTAATAACGTTAAAGATTTTTCCCCTAATAAATTTAGGCATTATATAAAAAAACATCTTTTAGAGACCCAGAGAAGTGAAGTTTAGCCACCTTTTATTTATTTTTTTTTGTTGTATTCCCGCATATGCTTAGAGTATATAAATACTATGTTACTACCTTGCTGGGCTGCTTGCACCTATTTATTTATTTTTTTGTATATTTTTTTTAATATCTACCCTCCTTCTCCTCTTCTCTTCCCTGCCCCTGGGTCGGTCCTCGCGTCGCAGTACCAATGAATATATTTAAGGTTAATATTTGATATTTTCTTTTTTTATTTTAGTTCATGGGCTTTACCACACAGGCACATTTCTTCTGTGCTTTGTGCTATCGGTTTTTATAATCGCGGTATTGCCCTATTTACCCATAGTATTAAGAAATATGTATGAATATCCTGTCTCATATGTTTATTGGGTAAATAAATTATTTTTGAGTTTGAGTTTGAAATATTTATATTTCGTTTTTTCGTCAGATAATTCATTTGTTTTAATAAAACAAACGAACTTTTGAGCCATGAAAATATATTATTATATTAGTGATAGTGGTTCATAAAAAAAATAATTTATTTTCTACTGAAGTAGCTTTTGTCCGTCTTTTTTGGCAACATAAATTTGTCAGTTTGATCGAAGTTTAGCGAAAACTCTTACTGTTTAGGGCTTTCGAGTTACATCCGGTTTAACCGGAAGTTGACACTTTTGAAAATATATGTAAGCCGTTTAGAAAGCTATATAGAAGCTGTCAAAATTCAAAAATGTCATTTTTCAAAAGTCGATATTTAGACTCCCACACAGCACAATCACGTTTATATTATTATATATTATATTATATTATATCATTTTTCCGAGAGATTTTAAATATTCCATAAATATTTTAAAACATTTATGATATATTGATATAAAATCTTTCAGAAACCCAAAAAAGTCCCATAAAATAAAAGTAATATTTCATTTTATGTTTCTGAAACATTACATAATTGCATTTCTGAAATATTTTAAATTAGAGGTAAATACTTTTCAGAAATATTTCAAAAAAATTTCTGAAATTATATAAAATGAAATATATCATTCGATATCAAGAACATTGTTGTGAACTATTATTAAGTAATAAATATGAATGTACAAAATATGATGCTTATTTATCTCCGAAATTTTTCTTTCTAGGGGGCCCTTAGAGTAGAAATTTAAAAACTAATAATTTTAAGTAGGTATGAGTCATAATAATATTATGTGGATGTAAAGGTGCATTTATAAAATTTTTCGTCACCGCTCCCGCTTGTCGCCACCGTTCCCGTCGCAACTTAACCTAAATGTATGCGTTTATAAAAGCCGCCGCCGCTCCCGTTCGTAGTTCCAACATGACACGTTTTTAGGTTCGTTTTGGTTGTAAAATCAATGATTCCAAGCAGTTCGAGAACTGCGCAGGACTCGATGTGCAATAAAATAAATCCTTGAACTGTTTTAGAATAGTTCGTACTTATAGCGAATTTCGTTGGTAAAAAAAGTGCGGAACGAGTGCAAAATTTTAAAACCATTGGACATTTTATTTAGTGCAAATATTTGTAAACCATTGGGAAACCGGTGCAACAAGCGTTGCACCGAGTGCAATCAGTTCCGCACGTGCTCTTGGAGACCGTGCTGCACCGAAACTGGATCGGAAATGTCAAAAAATACAGTGTTTTGATTTTCTCGATCTTTAAAATACTATTTTGTCTCAAATTTTGTCCAGTGGTAAGTAAAATCATTGAGGATTAAGGAGTATTACCATTAACTTTGTTGGAAAAATGCACTCAAGGTCTAATCTGAAAGTTTATTGAAGAAGAAAGAAGGGTAAAATTCACCATAACCCCAAATATTTCAAATTTCAAGAATATCTTTTGCCGTGAACTAATTCGATTGGTTTTGTTGTTTCAGTTTCCATATAGGACTATTAAAATAAATTCTACTAGAAAACTTGCAATGTAGGGTTGAAATCTTACTTCAAAGAATAAAATCGTTTATTCAAACTTATTAAACTATTTATTTAACTGAACTGCAGGAACTCGTTCAAACCCAGTATCATATGAGCCGTGAAAACCCAGAATGGTCTAAGTTAATAAATTGGGTTTTTCCAATTTATTATAATTCTTTTTCATAACGCAGTTTACTACATACTCAGAAAGTTTAAAAAATGTTACTTTCATAAAACGCTCAAAAATGTCGCTGGAATATTAACCGTAAAGCGCAATGAGATTGTTACTTAAAGTCATACCGGTACAAGTCTGGCTAAGACGAGACCACTCTGTCATTAAACATTATATTTATTTCTCTGTACGTTTTTAATTCGTCCATATTAAAATGAGTAAAATAATAAGTGCTAGTGAATCCCAAAGCGAACCATTTAGCGCAAGTGAAAATGAGTACGAACCAGGAGAACCTGGACAATCAGGTTCCTCCATATCAGGTAAGTTTGTTTGTAATCCTGTAGTTTTAAGAATCATAACCTACAAAATTGCACCATAAAATGTACAACAAACAAAATATTTGATGTGATTAGGATAATTTAAGTTCTTCTAACAAAAGTGTTGAAGCAAATTTCTCTGTTTTATGAAAATCTTGTTGATTGGCAATTTTTATTGCTTTCTGATTTCAAGAAAAATATACTAGTTGGCTCTTAATACTTTGTCAGCAAATTTTTGTTGTTTAATTTCAGATAATGATGAGGCTATTCAAGATCAGCCGCAGACCTCTACTAAGCGCGTTGGCAGAAAACGTTCTAGGGAGCCAAATAAACATGAAAAAACTATTAGAAAAACAAAAAGAAATCGCGGGAAACAGTATGTAAGTGTCAGTAAGAAATTAGTTTCGGCAAAACAATTTACAAACCCTGATTGTAAGTGTAAAAATATTTGTTTGAAGAAATAGTACCTGAAGAAACGCGAAAAAGGGCATTTCACAATTTTTGGCAAATAGAAATGCGCGAGAACAGTAAATAATAAGTTTTTCATCACCGTGGAAACATCCATCCAAGTATGCAAACAGTTTTTCTCGACACATACAAAATATCAAATGGTCGACTTTCACGAGCTTTGGCGCGAGGCCGTACTAGTTCTCCAGGAGAAGACTTCTGTGTCAGAAGCCATGTAGATATCGAAAAATATTTCATCGAGATTTTTCCCTCTCTTTTCATTTACCTTTAAAAGACACTTTTTCAAAATGTGACACTTTTAAGGCAAAATTTAATATTACGACAGATTAACAGGAAAAACATGAATTACAGATTCAGCATGATCTCCATTTGCGAAAGGCAGAAACGGCTCGAGAATCCTTGAAATTAGATAAAGCTGAGGCTATTATAAACAAGGGAAAAGTATATTCTTTTACATTCGACCTACAAAAATCGCTCCCTTTTCCAGTACTGACATGTTCAGTTGCCTATTATAAAAGGAACATGCATGTATGTACACAATCTTGATATACACGTCTTGTCGGAAGACGAGAATGCTTCTTTGTATGCCTGGAATGAACCATCTCTTCTCGTAGAGCTTAGGAAATTGGATTATGAATGCGGAAGCATATTTTGACTCTTGCAACATTTGCAACTCATATTTTTGCCTATAACGACGCCTGCGGAGGCCAAAATAGGAACTTAAAACAATGTTTGTTATGGTTGAAGCTACTTACAGAACCTGAAGTACATCTAAAAGAGATATACCGTAAATTTATGGCTACAAGACATTCCTTTTTACCGAATGACAGGTATTACGGCGTCATTGAACAGTACGCCAAAATAGAATAAAGTATGTTCCCGATGATTGGTATTCTATCATTGAGAACTGCAAAACCCGAAAGCCCTTTCAGGTATACAAAATGCAGAGAACCGATTTTGTATCTACTGATTTACTAGAAAAGGCAGTTCTTCGACGAAAAACCCATACAAATAAGGAACAAGTGCGCTGGCTACAAATTCAGTGGCTACATTTTAGTGTGAACCTTATAAAATATTTTACAAGGAAACTTTGAATGAAGAATTCCCTTTTAAAGTAATTGATTTACTTCCAGGGAAAAAGCTCGCGCGATAGACTTCAAACATATTAGCTTACACATTCTACATGAATCTTCTTTGCCTATTAGTGCCAAGAAAAAGAAGGACATGGAAGAACTGTATCAGTTTATACCACCGCTATACCAAGATTCTTTTAAGAAAATAGAAGTGTCAAACCAAGAAGCAGAAGTCAATGACATAGGTTCCTTAGAAAATATTTTGCCAAATGAAGAGCTTAACTAGAGGTTTTTTATTTCTCTACTTAGGTTTTTATGTATGTTTTTAGGATTTAAACAAGTTTTTTTGGAATAAAAACATATTATGGTAAAAAATTTGCTTGTTTTAATAAAATGTAATATAGAAGGTGCACTATAACTACTAGGTAATTAAAAACCAGAATGGTCTAAGTGAAAAAAGAATAGAAAAAAAAACAATTAACACAACAAAAAATCCAAAAATACTCCGATAGGAATTTAAGTTCGTTATATTTTATCCTTTTTGTAGGGTAAAATACCTACAGTTTTATTTGAGGATTTTTCAATAACTCTTTAACTTTGACTCAATTTATCTTAAAACTACATTTTTTGGCTTAGACAACTATGGCTTTCATTGGCTCATATGTTGGATAGTAGAGACTCTGTTCAAATTCTGCCGCTAATTACGATTGCTCTGGGCACTATAAACTAAGTGTCCGAGTACATCAGTGGCGGCTCTACCATAAGGTCATTTGGGCAATGACCTCCCACGCCAAGTCACCAACCAGCTAATATATTAATATTTAACTTTAAAATTAAAATTGATTCAATCAACCAAACTTTACTGCTCGGATACTATTACCTCTAAAATATCCCTCGTATTTATTAATGCAATGCAGCAAAACAAACTAGACGTAACGCTACTTGTTATGCGTCCCCGCAAAAATTTCAGGTCAAAATCGAGCTTGCCCACGAAAAATAGCGTCACCCAACAAAGCCTGTGGGGGTAAAGAGAGGAATAAATAGCATGTTATCACTCTCGCACTTGTATTAAATTCGAAGAAAAAGAGGTTTTGTCGGCTGTCAGCCGTTTTTTTTTTGATTGAGCTTAGACGCACGTTGCAATTTTTAGAATGAATGGGAAAAAGACAGAAGACCGTTGATTTCTGCAGTCGGCAGTCTGTAGTTCTTTATAGGGATGTTGATTCTGATATCGAAAAAATATTATATCGTTACAGATTTTTCGTCATGCGTCACTGCGCTACCACTGCGCGAGCGGTGCCGTTGACGAACATACTATCATCGTTAAAAATATATCGCTATATACAGGGTCTCCCAAACTCGATGGCACATTAGAAGTATCTCGAGAACTAATAGAAATATATTTTTGAAATTTTGAGAATGCATAATAAGACATAAAATTCTAGCCTTTAAAAATAGTTTTAAAATGCGGCGTTGCCAGTTGTACCTCTCTAACCTGTATAGTTACTTTTTTCTTTTGATACTCTGATATATCGGAATAAAAATTAAAAAAATTAAAAACATGTCCAAAAAAAATATCATCCATTTGATATTATTGATATTACGATACATCCCTATATATATATCCTGTCTCTCTGTCGTTCTGACAAAAACCTAACCTATAATATAATGAACCTGATTGTTTTTGTTAATTTTTTGAGGATTGGTGTTGTGTTTTTTACTTTTCCTAATTGAAAAGCAGGTAAATTACCATCATTGAAAAAAGGGCGTGGCACCCAACAAATTTTCGCCTGCGGCGCTATTTTTTTTTACTGACCTCCCACTTCAAATGGCCACGAGCCGCCACTGGAGTACATACATGTTGACAATATTCTTAGCATATAACTTGCTTGATACTGTACAACTTCTGGTACTAAGTTATTAAATATATGTTCAACTTCTAAAGACGACCTGGGGCCTGAAACTGCTGGAGTTTAAAAGCTGATCCTACAAAAACACTGATAAATTAATAATGTTTCAATATTCTCGAGAACTGTGATTTACTAAATTCCATGTTTTAATTAATTTTTCTATAGAAATTTGTATTTGCCATAACTAAAGGGTTATCCTCCCATCCTAATTTCTATTGAACAACCCGTTATTTTGTGATTTTTAGTTTCAACAAAACAAAACAATAAAATCAGCTGATGAACTGAAAATACTGCGCGTGCGTTAACTAAAAATTCCGAATCGATTATATTAAAAAGCTGAAACTGCATTGATAGTTTCCGTTCGGAATCGATTCTAACTGAACCAAAACAGAAATATCTCGATACGCATGTGCGGACTATTCTAGAACGGTTCTAAGTTTGAACCAAAACAAACCTTTATCTCGCTGACCTTGTGCAGTTCGTCGTTCGTGCTTTAGCCAATGGGAAGAAAGAAATTTGACAAATTTGATAAAAAAACAGAAATATTTTCCATATTCCTATACGATTTCAGCATTTATAGACAATACACAGGGCTTAACTTATCTCATAGTTCAATAATATTAAATACTGGTTACATTATCCACTTTTTCAACAAATAAATTAATATTCTAACCTGAAAATACGTTACTGCTCTCGCGAATTTACAACGGTGCAGTTCGTGTTTTATAAATACCCTAAGAACGGTGGCGACGAGCGGGAACGGTGACAACGAGCAAGAGCGGTGGCGAAAAGTTTTACAAATCGACCTTTATATTATAGGTTCCAGGTAGAAAAATACCAATCTCTAAATATATAAAGCAGGACGCTGCGTATACCAATGTTTGATACATAAACACTAAAACACTATTAAAATTAAAACTACATATTCCATTATAAAGAATCAACTTATATTATATATCAGGTATTTATAAAGTTCTTACAATTCACGGATTTGAGCTACAGTGCAACAATTTTTTGTATTTTGTATCTCTAATTCTGTCCCGGAGAGAGATGATGCCTTACTGCATCTTTTATTATTCTATTAATGCTTTTGTAATTTAAAAAAATTTCATTCTTCTTCTGTCTCTTTACTGTTCAATATTCTAATTCACAACAGTAACAACTCAAGTTTAATAAATAAACTAAACCGGAGGAAATCACAAAATAAACCTAACCTAAAATTATCAATAAACCTATTATTAAAATGGAGACTTACCTCAGTTTTATTATCCATAATATAATTATTCGGTAGTAGCACATTTCACCGACAAATAATAATGCCTAATAATATGCCTGTTAAATTGTACTAATTAATTTGAGACAACCGAACATTAACAGTTTCACTCAACTCGATGTTGGGTAGAGATGTAAAATTCTCGGTAATAATCTTTTGGAGAATATTCTCAAGTTAGAGAATTTTCTGAGAATTGCTAGAAAATCGCTGGAAATGTCAATAAAAAGAAATAAAATTTTTACATAACATTACAGTACATTTTTTGTATTAAAATATTTCCAAGCGTTACTTTTTGGTTTTGTGATATCTACCCTTTAATTTATTTTGCTCCATGTTTTTATATACTTATAGACGGCCTAAACTGTGCCAAACAAAACGCCAAAATAAAACTAGTCTCACCACATCATTTACAATTCACACAGCTGTATACTAGTACTAGTATACGTTCGCGCTTCTAGGGGATTTCCCTAAATTACTGTTATACTCGGATTCCCCTAGAAGCGGCGACGTAAAACACTGTTACCAGAGTTATAGAAAAGGTTAGAGCAACTCAAAATTTTAAAAATCATTGCAAAATTATGTATTAGTAGATTATGTAGAAAAACTTCTCCAGAGAATATTCTCGGGAGAATTTTCTTACAGAGAATATTCTCCTCTCACATCTCTAATGTTGGGTAAGTCCCACTTAAATTTTTACGTTATATTTACTGGTTGTTCCTAACTTTATACTATCCTTTTTAGTATCCCCCTGAGGATGAACGCTTAAGCGTTTGAAACATGTAGGGAATTATTTATTTGTTTTTACACTTATTAAATTGTGGAGGAAGACTGATGCATTCTTTTATTTACATTGCTTTGACCTCACTGAAAGTATGGACTATTTCTTCAATTGATTTACTAGCCTAAAGAATCGTTTTTCCAATAACAATACAAGTATAAATCATATTTATAATTAACATTTTTGAAAGAACACACTAAAGCTTATGACAGAATTTCGAACAATGTACAATGCTGACACTACAGAAATTGTTCTACACTGAGCGAAATATCGAGTTGATATAACTCAAATATGAGTTGTCCTAGATCGACGCGTGTTGCTAATAGGGGACAGCTCAGACCTCTGAGTTACGGCAACTAAACCGAATAGATTACATCAAATCACTGTTCATGAGTTATACTAGCCCTAAAGATGGGTTGTTTTAGCTAGCTAGCTTAACTAATCGTAACTGGGTTTGACGAACACATGCGACGTAGGCTGCAGCAATTCATTGTTTAAGCTGCAAGAGACCAATATGGGAGTTGTGATGCGTCACTACTCGGGCTAGATTAACACACGATTCGAGCTATCAAAACTGGACCTTTCAGTTGTTCTAGCTTACTGAACGACTACAGATTTAATCCGTCCTAAATGTTGGCAGGGAATCTCAATAGAGCCAAGAAACACAAGAAATATTTAATAATATGTACTTTAATTAACAAACACATGCTAGGTTTACCGTCAAGTGCAAAGGAAATACTCTATGTATGAAGCTAGGTACAATAAGGTTTGGCACTTTAAATATATTCCAACACTAAAATTGGATTATTCTCATTATCACGCACCTGTATGAGAACAAACTCTGAACTAAAATAAAAAAAACATCCCTCCGATCAACGATTGCGCGGATAGCAAGTCCAGTTATGTCGTCCACGCGACGTGCACGAGATACTAATAACAATGGGTTGAAGTTACCGCGCTAAATCGGCACGAGTGTGAATTCGGAACTTTCCGTGATTTTTCGATTGATGATTTACTCTCGACATGAGTTTTTAGAGCACTATTTACGACTTATTCCAACTGAAAATAATTTACACATGGTAATGAGTTAAAATAATGCACGTCTGGGTCAAAACGGCACTTTATTCAAATTCAAATTCAAATATATTACGGATATATAATACAAAAAATATATCTTTCCGACGTCAATAAATTAAAACACTGTTAACAATGACATTAAATAAAGCTAATATAGAACAATGTAAAAATGACATCAATTAAAGACTAAACAAACTTCATGTATTTTTATTTAATTTAATATACGACAGCATAACAAGATGGCAATGGAACTATCTACAGATACAGTTAAAATTACACCTAACAGACAGTAAGTTACGCTTAGTCCCTTAGTGGCACAGGCATTATTCTATTGCAGTTCAAGGAATTCTTGTATGCTAAAGAAAGCACCTTGTGCAAGGAACTTTTTTATGTCTCTAATAAAACAATCCATAGGTAGACTTTTCAAATGCATAGGAAGTTTATTGTAAAGCTTTGGGCTGTAACAATTTATTGATATTCTAAACCTCTCGAGCCTATGATGATCCACTCTTAAGAGGTTCCCCTGCCTAGTAGAATAGTCATGGTGGTAAAAAATGTTAGTATTATAGGCAAAGGTATTTTTGTGACAATAGATAACACATTCATAAACATAGCGGCAAGGTATATAGTCATTATATTTAAATCTCTGAAGGAGTCTTTAGTATCGGCTCTATATTGCAATCCGGCAATGACCTTGACCGCTCTCCTCTGCAATCCGAAAATCCGCGCAGCGTGTGCTGAGTGTCCCCAAGCTAGGATGCCATAACAAGCCACAGACTGAAATACACCATGGAATGCCTGTAACAGGCTAAGTTCAGGTAGCACCCTTTTGAGATTTTTCAGGAGAAATATGCTTTTAGAAAGGCGATCTGCCATATGGTCTATATGCTTATCGAATTTTAGGGTTGGATCCAAGTAGATTCCCAAGAATTTCACAGCATCAACATTTTCCCCCTCTATATCTCTCAGCCCAAACATGATACGCTCAGTCTTTGCCTCATTCAAGGCCAACCTATTTGCCCTAAACCAGTCCTTTAAACCTTCCTCCGATATCCCCATATGTTCGCTCAACCTATCTCTGCAAGTGCCCCGACTCTATAATGGATGTATCATCCGCGAACAGAAAAACCTGCGAGGATGGAACCGAGACGTTTATATCGTTGATGTATATGAGAAATAGCAACTGGCCCAGCACTGAGCCCTGTGGTACCCCGAACCCCATCTCAGCCTCGCCCGACCTTAGACTCCCAAACTCGGTCACCTCTCTCCTATTCTGTAGATAACTACCCAAAAGACCCAGACTAGCATCCTTCACGCCATACGTCTTCAGCTTACCAAGTAGGATGTCATGGGAGACACAATCGAAGGCCTTTGAGAGGTCGCAACACGTACAACTCACATATTCGTCCTCTTCAAAAGCCCCCGTTATGCATCTCATCAGCTCCGTAATTGCCAGTGTTGTTGACCTACCAGCCCTGAACCCGAATTGGCTACCCGAAAATAGACTGTTTGACTCGAAGTATTGACACAGCTGCTCCTTCAGTACACCTTCAAAAACCTTAGATAGTACGGGCACCAGTGTATTGGACGATATTTTCCCAAGTCGTTTTTATTACCTTTCTTATAGATGGGTACAACCCTTGATCTTTTTAATGCAGAAGGAAAAACACCAGCACTAATGCTAAGATTTATTATCTTAGTCAAAGGAATTATAAGGAGATTTTTAAGTTTTCTCAACAAAGGGACGCTCATGTAATAAATGTCCTTACTATTTTTATTCTTCAATGAATCGATGACTTCTCTAACCCTGATAAAAGAGACCTCCTCAAACTGAAAAGATAAGTTCGGGTCCACCTCCATCCTATCCATGTATTCACTGTACCTCCTGGCGGCGGTCGGAATATTCTTTAGGGTCTCCTCAGCTATACTAGAAAAGAAGTTATTAAACTCTTCAGCAGTTAAATCTACATCGTCGGCACTCAGCCTGCTGCTTCCCCTGATATCATTTACTACTTGCCAAGACGCTCTCACTGTATTTGACGAGCCATGCACATACCGAGAGTAGGCGTCACGTTTTTTTATTTGTATATTTTTCTTATAAGTTTTTCTAAAGTTTTTTATGAGTTCTTTTAAGTTTTGTGATGGTCCATAATAATTATTGTATAGGTCTTGAAGAAATTTAAGTGTTTTACGCATTTTGCTCAGTCTGTTATCATACCATTGTACAATATGACCATCATTACTGTTTACCTTTTGGCGAATTAATGGAAAATACTGTTCCAAGCCCACAGTGAGAATGTCCATAAACCTGTCAAACCTTTCATCCATGGTCCCAGCAGTGAGGCCAATAAAATTCCAGTTTTGACTTTCCAAGTATGTCAACATACTGCTTATGCCCCGATCGGTGATGGGCCGACAAAAGTGAAAGACTGGACCCCTAACCTCCCCATGCAGCTCCAACCGCAGGTCAACAGCCAGATGATCTGAGAGCAGAGGGTCAAAGACACTTGTACCAAAATTAATACCCCCAGAAAAATTTACAAATATGTTATCTATGCAATTAACGTGATTGGTATTAAGAAAAATTTGCTGTGAAAAATGAAAACTAGTCATTAAATCAATAAAATTTTGTTTTCTATGATTGTTAGGATTAAAGATAATATTAAAATCGCCTAGAACTACTATATACATGCCTGTACCTTCTCCGTTCGACGAAGCGCAACATACCTTCTACACTCAACATAAAAACATCAAAGTCTCCACTGGGCGGGCGATATATGGCTAGTATTGCCAGACTATGTTCTTCCACCTCCATGGCTGCTACTTCACAAACGGACTCCACTGATATTTTCTCTAGAGCTTCGATTCTATGCCACTTTCGTACTTGTTCTCCCCAACATCAGCACTCCACCATTATTGTTCATATGTACTCTAGCAAAGTTTGATATCTGGTAATAGTTTTCAAGTTTTAAGCACTCCAATTCGGAGGTCTTTAGGTGATGCTCTGTTAGACAGACCACATCATATGTGATATTATTCCTCCTTATATGTTTATGCAGGAAAGCTTCCAATTCGTCTACTTTGTTTCGGCAAAGAATGGATATTCAGGTGAAAGATATTGAATACTGCAAGTTTCTTTACGGAGTTGCCCTTGGTTTGTCTATTTACTGTTGGCACCGACTGAGGTTCAAAAAATGATTTACCACAATGCCCCTTGGCCATAGGTTCGGATCAAGGAAGCCTGCATCTTGGAATGCGTTGACCCCAATTCTAAAGGAGCTTTTTATTTCATCCTTTTTAGTGCGTAGCTTGACACAAGTACATTCCACATTCATGTTGGGTTGAATGTAGTTTTTGCTGCTTCTGGTGTCGTGCCGGTAGTGAAACCCGAAACGAAGAACCATGATTTTGTTGGGACCACTTTAATCTGGGAATCCGATGCAATATCCCTGTTTCCCCTTATTGGTGTTGGTCTTGAGGATTTTGGAGGCTTGATTGTTGATTTCGCGCTTTGATTTGCTGGTTTTCGCGGCTTTTTACCAGTGACGATTTTCCAGGCACCTGCATTTTCCTCGGTTTCTTTTTTTCTCTCGTCATCCTTTGTTTTTGTTGTGCTATTAGTTGCACTGTCAACGTCAACTTCCATGACATTGACGTCAGGCGTTGCCACATCAGGCTCTTCTTTCTTTGAGTTCTTTTGCTTTTGGTCAACAGCTGTGTTGCCAGATTGTATTGATTCTTGGGTTAGTGTTTCGACGTTTGGAACTTTGTTTTCTGTGTTTGAAGTCTCCTTTCTTTGGTTTTGTTTGGAAATCATGACTGACGGTTCCTCGCGCATGTTATTGTTTAACAATGGAGAAGGAATGCAATGCTTGCGTTCTTGAGATTTCTGAGATGCTTCGGATTCGGAATTTTCTTGTATAATTCCAATTTTACTTCTTACCTCGAGGACACCGATTTTATCTTCCAGGAGTTTTTTTTTTCTAGCAGCAAGTTTTTCTCCCGTAAGCCGGCTATTATTTGCTGGAGTAGGAAAATTTTATCGGTTTCGTCCGCCTGGTCGGTTGAGGTTACGTTATGCCCGGCACAGACACATCGCGATTTATCGATAACTATTACTTCTTCTGGAAAATCTCTAGCAGCACATGATGCATATGGGACGCTTTTCCACACCTTACATACACTATACTGGAAAATTTCTTTGTTTTGCAACATTCAAAGGTTAATTCGTCATCAGCCACACTTTTAGTACGCGATCTCGTCGGGGCCATCTTGCTTTAAAATCAGTTACCTAGTAAGTTTTCCCAATCCAAAAACTGAGTTCAGGTAACTCATAAAATGGTTACAAAATGAAGGATTGTGGTAATCCCAAATGTGTTTAAAATGTTGATATTTGTGTGTTGAGGCGAACCACAAGAAGCTGAGTTATTGTAGCGTTTTTAAATGAGTTGTGATAATTCGTAGGCTCAGTTTGAACAACATAGAAACGTGCGTTAAATTAGCTCTAATTCTGCAACCCACGACATTGTTAAATCCATTTTTGTCAGTGAAGAAGACGTTTCACCACAAAAATAATCTGTAACTCGACTCACTGTTTAGAAACACTTGGCGCTGCTGGCCGAGCACTCCGCGGGGAGGAAACGCTCCACTACGGACAGAATCTTATTAAAATCTACTGACTGTTTGAAAGCACTTGGCGCTGATGGCCCGAATATTACGTGGCGATTTCATTCACGGTAGACGTACACCACGGAGTAAATCTCAAAAACCTACTGACTGTAAAAATGAAAACATTCGCTTTGTTGATCGCTCTTCCCACGCGAAAACCATTTGCAACACCGCATCCCCTTAATCACTCTTCATTCCGCAACCCAGAACAAGAAGGGTTTTCTATTGCATTATTTTACCGAAAGGATTATTAAATGCGAAGTGAATTCGCAGTTACGTTTTTATAATATGGTAAAAGATTAGTTTTATTTATTTCTTTAGAACAGTAGAACATAACCCAAATGCGGCGTTGCCGATCATTATTATTTACTTTTCACTGAAATGCGATTATGGTTTTGGTCCAATTATTAAGCAATATTAGGAGTTTGAATTATGTTAATTAGTCTTGAAATGCGTATGCATGTTTCCCCAACAGGTATGTTGGAATTCATGTTTACATTTACATTTACCCAGTAAACACAAAACCTTTCTGAAACGTTTCAAGTGACCCCTTTAAAGTTTCCAATGAAACGTTCATAGAAACTACAGGGCTACGTTTCTGGAACTACTTGCTGAAACGAAACCTATTTGACATGTCTTAGATAAAGAGAAGAATAAATTTTAATAAAAACATTATGATTTTTAAACAAGCTCAACAAGGTACCTATCCTACGTATATATCTTTCTTTTTTAAAGGCGCATTCCAATGCTCACCGTGTTATATTTGTTAACATCACATTACAAACGAAACGGAAATGAACTTATAGCTACGCGCAATAGAAGTGGAATCTTTATGAGCGGCTTAAATCCGCGAGAGGGCGCTTTACAGCATTAATAAACAGCCGATTTTGCATCGAATTTGAATTGGCGCGTCCCGTGGTGAGCTTGATCGATAGCTACGTTGCCAATAATTGTATACTTTCTTAAAAGGTGGCAACGGAAATCTAGAATTGAAAGGTTTTGCATCTTTTATTAGCTTAATCTTAATAATAAGAGCTAGAATTGGCTACAGTTAGTGAAACAAGACAGTTAATACAACCACGCAAAACTACATTTTAAATTTTCTCATTGGATCTGGCGGCGAGAAGGATCACTAATCTATTTCACGGCATTAAAACCTGCTGTGGCGCAATGGTTAGGGTGGCGTCTTTAAAAGCCTATACTATAAAAGTCTATACGTAATATCTTGTCATCAGTCTTGCATGATCATGCCAGATTTGTCAAACAAAACATTACGTGTAGACAGTAAGTTGGACGTTTTGCATGAACAATATGAGGTTTGACAAACTCACAAAAGACTGATGGGCTAGAGCTTTGTGTACAAGCAAGACGACAGACAAGTCGATGTACGTAGATGTGCTGTTTTCCAGTCGGTTTTTAGAGGCGGTCGGGGTTGTAACTTGTATAGTGGCGAAAGAAAATGGTATCAGACTTACGACACTGGTCTCACGATTTTTTTACAGAGTTTATTGAGCTGTACCAAAGTTTTCCTTGCCTTTGGCACGTAAAGTCAAAGGATTACAGTAACCGAGACAAGAAAAACCAGGCTTACGCCGCTTTGCTTAATAAGTATAAAGAAGTGGATCCTAAAGCCACTAAAGAGGCGGTTACCAAAAAAATCAACTCATTCCGAACTGTTTATCGTAAAGAGTGTGCGAAAATAAAAGCGTCAAAACGTTCTGGAGCTGGCACAGACGAAATCTACAAACCTTCTCTATGATACTTTGATTTACTTTCCTTTTTCAACGATGAACACCAACAACCCAGAAGATCACGGACAAACATAGACGGCTCTGAAAAGGAGGTAAGTAATAAAGATTACGTGTTATTTTTGTTGTCAACAACTAACTTATATTTATTCATACACAGTAAAACACATTGAATTTTTTAAATATTTTAAACAAAATAATGTACATCGTAACAATAACAAAGAACTTTTGGTTATGTACAAAAAAAATCCATCACCAGGCCTTTTTAATGATAGAACAGGAGGGGATTTGGTGAGGGTAGTTATGGGTAATAGCCTTTAACCAATTTTTTGATGTAAGCTTGAGGGAATGGGACTATTCAGCGCAGCCTTTTCAGCGCCGCCGTTTCAGCGCCGCCGTTTCAGCGCCGCCGTTTCATCGCTAGGACATTTCAGCGCCGGCCCATTTCAGCGCTAAATTATTTCTCAAAATATTTAGTAGTTTTATTTAATAAATTTTATTTATTAAACAAATTTTAGTTATTGTTTTGGTACCACTCCAGTTTATCGGCTTATGCGAAAAATGGCGTAAATTGAAAAGCGTTTCTTGCAATATGTAGCACGCACTTTCTAAAGGACAAATCCGCGAGCGGAAAACCATTTTTTTAATTGCAAATATAAAAAAAACGTGAAAATAGGGTACCCGCTTGTGACAAAAAAGAAAAAAAATGAAAAACCCTTGTTGATTTATGTAGCATATACTGAATTGGAACCAAGAAGGTGGATTAGATGCCGTGTTAGCGCCTGTTTAACCAATATAAGTCTATAAAATTATTACAATTTTTGTCGAGTGACTAACAGCTAGAGAAACATAACCTCACTTGTCACTCTCACTGTGCTTTTCGGTCGACTATTTTCACATTTTTTTTATATTTTCAATTAAAAAAATGGTTTTCCGCTCGCGGATTGGTCGTTTAGAAAGTACGTGCTACATATTGCAAGAAACGTTTTTCATTTTACGTCATTTTTCGCATAAGCCGATAAACTGGAATATTAC
This sequence comes from Polydrusus tereticollis, assembly GCA_963920685.1. Lineage (NCBI taxonomy): Eukaryota > Metazoa > Arthropoda > Insecta > Coleoptera > Curculionidae > Polydrusus > Polydrusus tereticollis. The sequence goes on along the minus strand of OY987328.1, from coordinate 31,608,791 downwards.
CATTGTTTTTTTTTTAGTTTGTATTACCAATATTTTATCTATTTTTAATTTTATTTAATAAATTCTATTTAGATCATTTTTATTATAAATATTTAATAATAAAATTTTGAGAAATAATTTAGCAAAAACAAATTTTAGTTATTGTTTTTTTTTTAGTTTGTATTACCAATATTTTATCTATTTTTAATTTTATTTAATAAATTCTATTTAGATCATTTTTATTATAAATATTTAATAATAAAATTTTGAGAAATAATTTAGCGCTGAAATGGGCCGGCGCTGAAATGTCCTAGCGATGAAATGGCGGCGCTGAAACGGCGGCGCTGAAACGGCGGCGCTGAATAGTCCTAGACCCAAGCTTGAACCTACATGATGGCCTTGTCTTGCCACGGCACCGATCCCTCACTGTTGAAGTATGTTTTGAAATTATCCCCCGCTCCTCTTGCGCTTTCCAGAATTAGACCACGTCTGCCAATGTTAAGATTGTGCATAATTTCGGGATTACATCTTGCTCCTAATACCTCAGAACCATCCTCTATATTTTCTGCGTCGAGTACATCAGGTGACGAGTAGCTGTGGGAACATAATCTTCTTAAAAAATTGTGCAGTACACAACAAGTCCTCACTACAATGTCAACATTGTTAACATCTAAATTAATAGCAGTTTGCAAAATTCGAAAACGCGACGCCATTATTAAAAATGTGTTTTCAATGACACGTCGGGCTCTTGACAAGCGATAATTAAAAATTCGGGTATCTCGGTTCAAGCTGCTTCTGGGATAAGGCTTAAGAAAATCAGAGCGCAGCCCGAAGGCTTCATCGCCGATAAACACGTAGGGAAGTACTTGATTACAGTTTGAAACCTTCTCTGCTTTAGGAATCTTGAGGTCACCTTGTATCAATTTTTCATAAAACGGTGTGTTTGCAATAACCCCTCCATCCGAAACTCGGCCATTTGTTCCAACATCACAGTAGATAAATTCACAATTAGCGCTAGCAATTGCCATGAGTACAATGCTGTGAGTGTTTTTGTAATTAAAATAGTAAGATCCGCTATGAGCTGGTGGTATGATTCTCACATGCTTCCCGTCAACTGCCCCAAGGCAACGAGGAAACAGCCACTTTGTGTTATATTCTTCAGCTATGGCCATCCACTCTTTTTCGGCCGTTGGAAACTGAAAAGAACAAGAATTGGGTCAGTCAAATCATAGTAAAATGGAAAAATTGTAGCAACAAAGTTAAAGACTTTGTTTCCTCTATGTTCTCTTTTGTAGACGAAACTAAAAATGTTTGTTTAATTTTTTTCTAGGGTGAAGATGAAGAAGCATCGTTGGATGAAGACTCACAAACAGAGGCAGTATTTTCCCCTCCACCAACACCACGAGAAGGAAAACTTGAAACTGTATCAAGGTGTGACACACCGTCCGCGTCGTCAAGCAGCTGAGCTTCGAGCACGAGGAAGAGGAACCGAACTAAAAGTGACAATGATCCAACGACCGCAGTACTTCACCTAGCTGGAGAAAAATTGAAAGCTATTCGTTCTGATGATGATTTTGATGGTTACGGGAAATATCTAGCGCATAAACTACGTGATCTGAAAGGAAACCAACATATCTTTGCGCGAAAGCTTATGTGTGTGTGTGTGATACGTTTATTTGGCTCTGGATTTAACCAACTGGCCAGCTTATATTTTATTTATTCTTTCTATCTTTAGCTTATTTTTACAAATTACCCCTACATATTGTAATCATATTCAGATCTTCTTTTATTCATACTGGACTTATTCCTAAAACCTCTTTTTTTTTTTTTATTATTATTTTTTATTTTATTTTATTATTTTTTTTTTCAAAAAGTAATTCCTTTTTTCTTCTCCTTTTTTTTCTTTTTCTTTTTCTTTTTCCTTTTCTTTTTTTTTTTTTTTTTTTTTTTTTTTTTATTTCAATATTACTATTACTATTATTTTACAGCTGGACCTTTTCGCCCTATCTGAATAATGGGTCTAGAGTTTTAAATTAATTTTATTAATATGGGAATAAAGAATCTTATAAATTTCTACCTTCTCAATACTGACCAAATAATTTAGATTTACAGGAAGGGTCACAAGTTTACTGATACTTTTAAAGAAATCGTTATTGGCTTGAACCTGATCTTGACAGTTAAAAATACAATGTTGGATGTCTCCTATCTCTCCACAAGTGCACAAACTACTATCTTTTAATCCTATTCTATTTAAATATACAGGACAGAGGGTGTGTGAACTTCTAATTCTACAAATTGTTTTTATAAAATTTTTGTTGTGTTCTTTACAAAACCATGGTCTTGTATTTACATTTGGTTTTATTAATTTATAATCACCCCCCGTGGAAGCGTTCTGGAAATGATTTTGCCAATCTAGTACCAATTGATTTTTAATAATTCGATGTATATCTGAAGCCGGCATTTTAAATGATGGGATCGTTTGTCCATCCCCGGTCGCTTCTTTGGCGAGCCGATCTACAATTTCATTTTGTTTTATACCTATATGCGCCTTGACCCAAACTAAATTAACTGATTTATTTTGGTATTTTATTTCTTGAAATAGTTTTAAGATATTCACAATTATATAGTTTAAACTAGGAATACAAGATGCATTTTTTATCTTTTCCAGAGCGCTGCGACAGTCAGAAAAAATTACAAATTTAAATTGATTATTTTGGGACAAGCAATACTTTAAAGCTTGCTCGATTGCTACTAGTTCAGCTGAATACACTGATGTCTTCTGAGGTAATCTGAATTTGGATGAGAATGTTAGATTAGCGTGATAAAATGCGCATCCTACTTTATTATTTATAGCTGATCCGTCGGTAAAAATGTGTTCGTGTCCTGCCCAGGTCGAGTTCAATTCTTTTACGAAATCCGCTTTTATGACGTGAGTAATATTGTGTTCCTTTTCTATGGATATGATCGGAATATTTTCATAAGTTTCATATTCTATAGTATAGCAGGGAGGTGTATGAGTTTGATACATTTCGTGTTTATATTCCATTATCCGTCCATAGCTTTCTACTACTAAAGGAGTTTTTTTTAAGCTCCAGTATTTTTGACAGTAGTTTAATATTAATAAGTTGTTTAATTTAATGACGAGATCGCTATTCTTTGCTACATGTTTTATTACAAATTTATCGCTCATTAATCTCCTCCTAAGAAAAAGAGGAGGTTCCGAAGTCTCGGATTCCATTACATTAATCGGAGTACTTTTTAAGAATCCAATACATAGCCTTAGACACTTATTCTTAACTACATCTAGTTTTTTTAAATGCGTGTCGGCTGCGGATCCATAAAATAGGCTACCATAATCCAATATAGATTTTATAAGAGATTTATAAAATACTAAACATATATTGGGGTCTGCTCCCCATTTTTTATTAGAAAATGCCCGAAGAACGTTAAGTCCGTTTTCCGCTCTTTTGATGATTGAATTGATATGATCCTTCCATAGCAATTTCTTGTCCAATGTTATACCTAAGTATTTTGTTGAGCTTCTATATGGAACATTTATGTTTCCTATTTTGATATGGTTCGGAGGGGAAAATCTTTTCCTTGTAAAGGTGCATATTATTGATTTCTCCGCAGCTATGTTTAGACCATTTTCTTGGAACCAGCCCGTCGCTGTCTTAAATGCGTTTTTAAGATTAGTATGGTTTACTTCTAAGTCTTTATTTTGAGTGTATAAGACTACATCGTCTGCAAATTGAATTATCCTGAAGTTATTCCTGTGCATTTGTTCTTCGAAGTCATGTGTATATAACATGTACAACAATGGGCTGAGTATGCTGCCCTGAGCCAGACCCAAGCCCGACTCCCGACAACCCGTCAATCCATTGTTGGCTTTAATGTATGTTTTCCTACAATGGTACAGAGCGTGAATATTTTTAACGATTTGCTGGGGAAATCCTATTTTTGAAAGCTTTCGAGCTAATATGAAGATGTTTACATTATCGTATGCCCCCTGGATGTCCAGAAACAAAGAGGAGGTTGACTCGTTTGTTGTAAAGCCTAGTTGGATATCCGTCACTAGATGCGCGATAGCATCCTGAGTGCTTGAACCTCGTCGAAAGCCATATTGTGATCTTGGTAAAAGTTTCTCTTTTTCTAACCAGTATTCCAATCTGTTTTTAATTATTCTTTCATAGGTTTTGAGGTAACATGATGCCAGCGAAATTGGTCTGTAAGAATTTTCTTCCTCTGGCTGTTTTCCTGGTTTTAATATTGGAATTATTAAATACTCCTTCCAATCCTCCGGGATGGGGATGGAATTTGAAAAAATATTGTTAAATATGTCTAGTAGGTGTTCTTTAACTAAATCGGGAAGTTGGGCTATAATTGAATACTGTATCCTATCTTTTCCTGGTGCTGAAGTATTATTTTGTTTTAATGCTCTTTTCAATTCGTTAAAGGAAAAGGGCCTTGTTAGAAATCGGTGATTGAAGTTCCTGTTTACATTTGGTAAATTTTCTATTTGCTCAAAAGGCAAACTGACATACAATGGAGATAGTTTGCAATGGAACCTACTAACCCAATCTGATTTACAGTCTAATATATTAGAATTTGCCAATTTTCTATTTTTATAGCAGTTTACCTTTTTCCAAATTTCTTTCATAGGTATATTTTTATTTAATGAGGAACAAAAACTACGCCAGGAGTCTTTTTTTGTTTGTTTTATGACTTTTTTAGCCAAAGCATCTGATCTTTTATAATTAATGAGGTTTTCCTGATTCGGGTTATTTTTATAAATTTGGAATAAGACTTTACGTGTTTGAACGACCCTGTCGCAGCCTTCATTCCACCACTGTTTTCCTTTAGACTTTTTGTTGCTAGTTGTGTTGGTTTTTGGAACAGCTTCCTCTAATGCATTATTTAAATTCCTAATAAATTCTCTATAGTCGTTATTTTGTCTATTATCGAAATATTTACTACACGCCGAATAAAATAAATCCCAATTTGCTTTTTTTGTGTTCCATTTGATCAAGTCATTACCTTGAGTGAAATGTACAGAGATTTGGCAATCTATTATTATTGGTAAGTGATCAGATCCAAATGTGTCATCTAATGTAGACCAGTCAGTCGCCCCCTGGAAGCATTGCGAAGTCAAAGTTAAATCTATTGCACTGTGATTGTTTCCCAACCTACCAATGTAAGTAGGGGAGCCGTCATTAAGAAAAATGACGTTCTCTTCTTCAATCGCTTCCAAGAGGCTTCTGCCTGCTGCGTTATTATCTATGCAACCCCACGTTATATGGTGCGCATTAAAATCACCTCCTATTAAAAATGGTTTTTTTATTGACCGAAAGAAGTTATTCCATTCACCAACACTTACAATATTTTGTGGTTTTATATAAAGAGACATAAGAGACAATTCAGACCCATCATTCGTTATAATATTCAAACCTACACCTAAAATATTTACTATGTCAGGGTAATTTGTTACTGAGAATTTTATTCCTATTTTGACTAAAATAGCTACTCCACCGCGGCCATCTTGCCGATCTTTACGCACAACGTTAAAACCCGAAAAATTTACATATTTACCCGGTTTAAACCAGGTTTCGCTTAAGAGGGCAATGTCTATGTTGTTTTCTTTAAGGAGATATTCTAGATTTTCTTTATTAGCTATCACGGAACGGCAGTTCCACTGGCAGATTTTTAAACGAGACATTTTAATTATTTATATATATTTTTTGCTTTTTTCTTTTTCTTTTTTACTTCTTTTTTTTTGGGGGGGGGGGGGGAAAGGGGTTTTACCCCTTTAGAATGTAGATAAAAGTTTAGTATTTATTAGGTCTGTAAGATCCGATTTGTTTATGTCGTACGATTTTTTTTCCTTTATTGTATTTAATATTTACATATTTACCCGGTTTAAACCAGGTTTCGCTTAAGAGGGCAATGTCTATGTTGTTTTCTTTAAGGAGATATTCTAGATTTTCTTTATTAGCTATCACGGAACGGCAGTTCCACTGGCAGATTTTTAAACGAGACATTTTAATTATTTATATATATTTTTTGCTTTTTTCTTTTTCTTTTTTACTTCTTTTTTTTTGGGGGGGGGGGGGGGAAAGGGGTTTTACCCCTTTAGAATGTAGATAAAAGTTTAGTATTTATTAGGTCTGTAAGATCCGATTTGTTTATGTCGTACGATTTTTTTTCCTTTATTGTATTTAATATAGAAATAACCAATTCAACTACAATTTCTAAATTAAAATTGCTTTGCTTAGTATCATTAGGATTTATGCGATTTGCACCAGTAGAAAGAAAATTAGGATTATTGGGTAATCCTTTTTTGTAATTTGAATCATTTAAGATTCCATTTTCAGATTGGCTTGGTTGAAACTGAGAAAGGATATCTTTATGTTGACTAAAAATCGGGTCTGGTGAGGCTGGTCTGATTCTTTTTAAGGGTGTTTTAAATTGAGTGTAATAAGATGACTGTGGAATATTAGATTTGTTTTGCGGTACAAAGGTTTGGGATATTGTGTTTGAAATGTGACCATTAGAATTATTAATGTGAGGGGCAAGGCCATTCCTTGTGACAGTTGCGTAAGTTGTTTTTGGAAAGCATTTGTCCGCCTCCTTATAAGAAAGGTTATTCTCGGCCATAGATTGTTTAATTTGTTTCTGTCTTGCGAATTCTTGACATTTTTTTGTTTCGTTCGGAAGGTGGGGGCCGTTACATTGAAAACAAGTATTTTTTTCGCTTTGGCATTCCTCTATTCCGTGATTACCTGTACATTTTAGGCATCTAGAGCTGCTTTTACATTGTTGCTTTGTATGCCCATATCTGAAACAATTGAAGCACAATACGACTCGTTGAATGAAAGTCTTAACTTCGCATTTTACGTGACCGATTGCGACGTATTTAGGTAAAGATTGCGACTTAAATGTCACTATTACAGCTTTAGTGTTAATGCGTTTTTTTTGTTGGTCGGAATGATCTACCACCGTACGAGTTATCCTTTTAACTGCATATACTGTAAAATTACAGTGAGAATCAAACTGTTTAATTTTATTTTTTATAATTTCTTCCGTTATATCTATATCTATACCCGAAATAACTCCTTGCCTTAGCACTAAGTATTTTGGAATATATGGTTCTAAATTGTGAGATTTTAAATATTTAGAATTTACTAAATTATTTGCCGACTGGCCGTCTTTAAAATTGACTCTAATTCTATTGCGTCCTACCGAATCTATTTCCTTTATTTTATTATCTAATTCCGGGTGTACTGAGTATATAATATCATTCACTTTTATCGCGTTTAATTTGCCCTTGAATTCTGGCGAGATGTTTTCAATAATTACATGGTATGGTCCCAAATCATTTTTCTGATATATGAAATCTGACCGGGGTTTCCTATCAGCTATATTTGCTAATAATTCTTTGTTACCTGTCGTGGTGTCATTTTTATTTTTTTGATAATTTCCATCTAATTTGTTACTTGCTATAGGTGTCTCCTGAATATCCATGGTATTTTCCCTTCCAATTCCTGAAAATGATCCCGTTGATTCTAAATCAGGGGGTTTCCCCCCGCTGTGAACACTCATATTTAGTTTTACTTAGGTTTTTAATTTTATTTTAAACGATTTCGACTCCGTTTATACACGTATATTTTTTTATTCGTTAAAGAATTTACACTCCGATAAACAAATTTTTTTTCGGAAGATAATCGACCGTTCAAATTGATAGCCCGATCAATACTGTGGCGCGAAAGCTTATTAACGATGTTATTTTTGAAGCTGAACTGGAAGGATTGACGAAAGACTTTAAAGTTGTGAACTGTTCTGGGACATCTAGAGAGCGGCTTTTAATGAGACCGAGTTTTCCTTCTCATAATCAAAAATTAGTTTATAATCATGAAGCATATCTGCCCAACAGCTCGATGGGCGATCCACAACCTAGCCATGAATATGAGGGTGAAGCAAATTCACATATTATAACTCTCGAAGATAATTCAAGGTTACCAGGAATTTCACAGTACTTTGCTAATTTCGATAACAATTAATACATCAAATTATTTTGTTTTTTTTTTTAATTGTTAATTTCTTTCAAACATGTAATTCAAATTTTTTAGGTTTCAAACGTCTTTTTAAAGTAGCAATTGCTTATGTTCCGTCAAGGGTGTTATAACAGTATTATTTTTTCGGAAATGTACATTTATGTTAATTAAAGTTTAAAAAAGCAAAACATGCGCATATTATATTTTACTTACCTTTAAATATTCCTTTTTTAGAACTTTGTGTATAGCTTCACAGGTTTCGGGTATAATGCAACTTAAAGCTTGTTTTGAAATTATAGTTGTATATTCAAAGTCCTTGTAGCTCCTGCCAGTCGCTAAAAACCTCAACGTTGCGGTAAGTCTCTCGTGGGGGCTAATAGCCGGTCTCATGACAGTGTCTTGTTTTTTGATTTCTGAGGTTACAAGCGATAATAATTTACAGTAAGTGTCTATATCCATTCGTAAGTAATTGCGCCAATCTTCTGGTTTCTGCTGGAGTTCACGGAGAAGATTCACATGGGAGAATGTCCCTCTTTTCAAGAACCACTTGCGGGACCACCGTGAACGACGTTTTGTTTTTTTCTTTAATTTTTTTCTTTAATTTTTGGGCACATAGAGCAATTATCGTCACTAACAGTTCCTCCCCCATAACACTTCGAAAGACTGACCTAAAGTTTGAATAGTGTAGCCGCACGATTTGTGTCAGTTTTGTTGGTCAGTTTGCAACGCGTCTTTCGCTGTTAGTAAAAATTTAATTAATTTTTTTTTTTTTTTTTTAAAGTTAGAGAATTTATTTAAATTAAGTTACCAGAACAAAAAAATTAAAGGGAAGCTAAAACCACGAAGCCAAGCTGAGGTGAGAGGTTGAGGGACCGCGTGCAAATGCCCTAGCTCTATTGCCAGAGAGTAAGGGGGGGTTTTAAATAGGGCGCCACCGTTTTGCAGCCAGGCCAAAACGGAAACCTTCAAGATGGTGCTGGGGCCTCACTCCCAGCTGGACTTCACAACTTAGGTTAGAATCTAATGAAAAAAACAAGAAAAAGGAAAACCACAGGGAGCTGTACAAATAAAACAAAATAATTAATTAAAATTAAGGCTGGCTTTATTCAAAAATGAAGAAATGTGTGGGGGTTAGTACTTAACCTAAACTTAGCTGTGACGTAATACAACAGGTTGACAGATGGTAGACTTCTTCCGAAGAAGACGATGGTGCGTCAGTGGACGTCAACAAGACGTCAGGTAGACGAAGACAAGGGGGTGGAAACAGAAGAAAGATAAGAAAGAGAAAGACGGAGAAAGAAAGACCCTGTTAAAAAGAGAAAAGCATTAGCTGATGGCTTATTAATAAAAAAAAATTACCTAGTTCCTTTTCCCTTCGTATAATAAATTTATAATAAAGTAATTAAATTAAAATGGCAAAACCAACTAATTGAAAATAACCAAAAGGAAAAAGGAACTATATAAAAAAAATAAAGCAACTATAAAAATGTCAAATTATAAGCAAGAATTAAATTTAAATTATTTTGAATTAAATTAAATTTGAATTAAATTAATTTTGAAAAACGTCAATAAAAATAATTAGTCAGAAAGCAAGTTTTGGTTTGAGATAAAAAAAATAAATTTATAAAATTATATTCAGGGACTTAATATTGTGATTAAATATTTTAATTAAGCTTGAAGAGCCAAAAACTTAAAATAAAATTAATTTATTAAGCCAGCGCGTACGCCTATGTACTAAGGTTACATCATAAAATAAAAAAATAATCAATTATGTACACACATAAGGGAAATATACAACTATATAAAATATAGCACAAGTAATGTCAACATATTAGTTATCAATTAGCAAACCAATCAATTATTTATTAAAGCTAGGACATAATAAAATAAAAATAATTACATAATCAGGATATGCCGCTATTAAAAGAGCAATACAAACTAAAAATGTTTGTTCAAGAACCATCTGGACAAACTGGTGGATTTATAATAATTATAAACAAATGAGGCTGCATTATCTGCAACTTCATCATCTCAAATTTGATCAAATAATTTATTCGATGAGGAGTGAATGCTGTGTAACTACATTGTTTAAGTTACTTTACGTCTGTAGACATTAAAAGATTTACAGTCTGCTTGCTAATCTCAACGATAAAGTATGTGTAATTTGATTTTGACACACTTAATAATATTTTATATTTCGGGCACACCCTGTATGGCAAGAATTAAGATACCATGTCACACTTCAAGCAAACTTGTGCTATATAAAACAAAGAAAACGTACCAAAATAAAGCAGTAAGTTGGACCCCGTTATAAAGAAAAAATTATCGTTTAAATTAAGTTAATTAAATTTCAAGGTCAAGTCAAAGTAACAAAAAAAAATTCTATAGTATAGGTAAAATAAAGTCCACTTATTCGTAAAACAATAAATAATTTTAATTACTCAGCTAACGAGGCTAATAATTATACTCGGTCATAAGTACGAAAGCACATTTATCTGAACAAAGCATGTGGTGTTAAATTATAGCCATTTTGAAGCAATATACAGGGACAAATATGAAAGAAAAATGAATTATGCTTACCTAAGAGAGCTGTAGGGTCTTTAGAATTGAATTAGGAGGTTCCAACGTTGGTGAGTGCTCCAGACGGTCGGCCTCTTATGGTCTTTGTGACCCGACTTAACTAAAAGAGAGCCCTAGATGGTGTTTTTAGGACAAAAGTTGAAAAATTGACAAAGAAACGGCATGGTATATAAAAAAAACTCACCTCCAAACAGCGAACAACTTTGACAAAAAAAAAATCCCACGATGTGGCTTTCTGTGGCCCCGGCAACCAAATCGAACTAAAGTAAACTAAAGGGGCACAGAAAGTATCGCTTCAGATCCAAAATCCTGCAGAACAGATGGCTTGAATAGCCCTGGATCTAGAAACGCCTGCTGCCTCGTTGAACGCTGGAAGTTAAGTGAAGTCACTGAAGAATTGCAGGTTAAAAGTTAAAAAACGTGCCGCTAACAGGATATGAGAGAGAAGAGAAACGCCAGAGAGGGGTGGAGAGAGATAAAGCGAAAGAGCGACCCATTTCCGGCCAGAACCACAGAACAATAAAGGTTAGGGCAGAACTACCTGCTCGCTCCGAAAGAGAGAGACCAGTTCACACACTGGCGGCGACACGGGATGAAGTCTCCAGGAGCCATGCCCATTCAATTGCAGATACTCCAAGCCACGAGAAACGAAACAGATGCACCCAAATTCAGTTTTACATTAGAAGGCAATTCGTAAATCCTACAATTCGTTAAAAATTATTTAAAGAAAACCCAAGTCCTAAGATATCCCTGCCATTCTCGGAGCAAATGGCCATTGAAGTTTGGGTTGCCTAATATTATTGCCCAAACATATTTCAGAAGAAGGATATTAACCTAGAAAATTCATTAGTCAATTTGACAGGTTACCATAAGAATTGAAAACAAACAAATATATTAGAAATACATAATAAAATACTAGTATAACTCTCGGATAGTGTATTCCAGGGAGATATGTGATTTAAAACACGAGGATAATGTAGCCTGCTTCGTCAAAGACAACGAAAACAGAGGCCGTTGACCTTGGGTAGGTACTTACTTAGATGGTATTTGTAGAAGCTATGTCAGACCAAACTATTAAAACTGTTGAGGAACTTATTTATGAAGAGTATACAGGGAACCAAACATCGTTTTAAACAGTCAAGGTATGTATTTACTTTATACAGAGTCATTTGTTAAAAGACACCATACACATTAGATTAAATTAGTTCATTTGTGACAAAATCGGATTGTCACAAGTTTTTCCAGTTCATGCAAGACTGACGACAAGGCATTACGTATAGACCAGGCTTAGATAGTCGTCGTTTTACCAGTCGCGAGTTCGATTCTACTTCCAAGTGTTTTTTTTAAATTATTTTTTGTTGCTTTAAATTATTTGTAACTTTATTTTGTAACGTAAATAAAGTTATTTCGTTACATTGGATTTTAAAGTATCTTTAGGTATTGGCGCTGCCATCTATGGATAACTCTGCATACTGCAGAATATCGTTTCTTTAAGTTTGTATATATGAAAGGGGCAACTGTAAATTTGCCGTTCTATAACAAAGATTTCTAGGGTATTCTTTAATATAGATTAGCGATTTCTTACATTTAATTTAGTTTATATTGTCTCCGTGAATAGGTAAAGGCTCAGGTTAATTTTTGGGACTGGGACTTTTGGTTTTGTCCTGATACAGGTATGTCACGCTAAGTTTCTGTTTCACTAAATTTATATTTTGTCTAATAATAATTATGTAATTGAACCATAAATATTACTTTCTAGTAAGTATGACCTTTTAAGCTATTTTTACACGAACTAAATTCCACATTTTTATGTTTTAACAAAGAAAAGACATGCCGACCATAATGACGTCATAAATTAATAATCTAAAATCTTCATTCATCTCATTTATCCTTGTAAAGTATAATGTTTTTAAAAGATCTAAAAGCATCATCTTAACAGAAAGAACTCAGTCATAATAATATTTCTTCAGTAAGCATGGATTTCAATCAATATTTTAATAATTTTGCAATCAATTTAAATATCTTTTAAGTCAATCAACAGGTCATGGTTTTGTGTGTTTTTCTTCATCAATTATTGTTTAAATTCTCAATTTAACTTTGTTTCTCGGGTATCTGTCGTTCTTTTACGTTTTAGCAAATATTGTTGGCCAGTTGGTGGTTTATTTAAGTTCTTGATGAACATTGGTGAGAACCAGATATAGGGTAAACCTGACTGGACCATCCACAAGGAAACCAACAGATTTAGGCTCTACAGAACTGGTGACCGACAGAATATCCAAGGAAGCTGATATCGAGGAAAGCAGGTGAGTTTTTCTTTTGTTTCTAAGCAGAAACCTAAATTGAATTTGTTGGAAAACTCACCCAATTTCTCTCACTGATATCTGTCAGAAATCAATTCTAATTTAACATTTATTTTCTCTTAAACTTCTAACTCAATTGGCGCGACATGCTTGTACTGGATGGATAATACCTTAAGTCACACTGTATATAAAATTTCTCTTGTACCATATCTATATCTTGAATTTATCTTGTACATATCTTACCCTGGGTGTCATAAGACATTAGTCTGGAACACCAATATCGTGTGGTGACGAACGCCTGTAGCTCGTTAAACCACATTTCGGTCGTTTTTGCCTATCGTACCTGCATAAAAGTTAGAAATACTCTTGAATGCAGTTATCTATCTTGCAAACGATTGTCTTTTGCTCGTTTTTGCCTATCGTACCTGCACAAAAGTTAGAAATACTTTTGAATGCATTTATCTCTCTTGCAAACGATTGCCTTTTTGCTCGTTACGCATATCGAATCTGCACAAAAGCTCCAGATGCTTTTGAATGCAGCATTTTCTACTAGTTTAAATATCTGTATTGTATATTTGTACATTTTGTAGTATATAAATTACTTAATTTTTATCGTGTTGGCACAATATATGCTTTTCTTGGATTAACTTAAAACTTAAATACCTTTTAAGTCAACCAAATCATTTATTTTTCTTGCTACTTAAACACGAAAGAAAATTTGTTTTTGACCTTATGTAATTAAACATGGTTATTTCATTTCTTAATTTAAAACTTTATTCATATTCACTTGAGTAACAGGGAGTTAAAACATCCTGTAACTATATTATAGAAATTTAAGTTACAACTGGTACTGTTTAACCTAAGTATTTATTTTCAAACCTTTTATTGCAATATTATTCGCTGGTCTCACGCCACCTTTCTAATATTACATGTAAACGAGCAAACCTGAGGCTGACAAACTGACAAGCTCATCTGATGACATTACTCCTATCAATCCCTGTCACAAGAATTCAAGTCTAATCAAGTCCTGACGTCTACCTCACCTTCTCCATTGCTGAAGTCTATGCATGGAACATCTCATAGAGACAACTTCCAGGTGAAGAGGACTGAATCTTGGACACACCTTATGGATGACAAGCTAAGAGCTAAGTATTTGTCGAGTCAGAAGGATAACTTTGTAAAGACCAGTAGACCATTTATTTATTTTCATTTTAATTTTCACCTTTTCATGTCAAAACTGTTTCTTCGGAAACCAGTAACAACAACCATTATTATACAAGTATAGTTTAATAAACTACTAAGTGTTTGTAAGATTTTGTATTATTTCTGGTAGGATGGCGCCCTAAAAAAATTTGTCAGATAATAAGACAAACCCACACCTAACAAACAAAAAAAAGTCTTTTTGGCCGAGGCAACTCAACATCATTTGAATGATTATCAATAACGTTACAATTTCTACTATAATATTGGTGGATTTATAGATTAATAGTATATTATTTGACCAGCGCGCCGCCATAGCTTTATTACTTTGCGAGTGAAATGCTGTAGTTTTTCTACGATCATGAACTCATTTTTAAGATAATATTTATCACAAAAAACTGTACCTGCTTGTGAGAGTGAGCAAAGCAGTCCAGTTAACTTGACAAGAAAATACCTTATAACAGACGCGTGTTGAAAAGTGTATTTGTAATCTAGGAGTCAATCTATGTATAAGATTTGAACAGATGCATATGGCGCCCATATTTTCTTTCCATTACATAATATTAAACATTTTAAAGATATGAAAGCTTTTGTATAAATATGTGCAATGATAATGTTTATAAAAATCATGTTAAAAAATAATGTTTACTGAGCTGTATATCCTGTACCTATCTAGAAATTAAAAGAAATTTGTACATAAGTGTTTAGGAACTTTTTTACATTCTTTTGATATCCTCTATCGTGTGGTACTATGCACTTTTTTTAAGGTCACCCTGTATAAGAGGGTACGTTAATAGGATGTTCGCCTTTGATAGCTCCCAAACTACAAGGGATACAAAAAAAGTTTTATATGAAAGCTGTTGGGTTTACCAAAAGGCATAACGCAAAAATATTTAACAGCATACTGAGCGGCCAAAAAATAAACTACTTACTTAAACATATTTTTTTTTTAATGAAACACCCTGTATATTTTTTAGTTCTTTGATTCAGTAAAGAAAGACCTTTATATCCGTCTTTTCGGTTTTAGATTTTCTTGTGGCGTTGCCAAATAATTATTTTTGTTTCGGGAATTTTCAGTGACGCGATAAAAAAATCATAACATGGGCATTCAGCTTAGTTAAACAAAATTTTTACCATTAGTACCTTAAGATACGCGGTACATACCTATAATACTGTTTTTGAGATTTATGATATAGGGTGTACAGGATGGTCCACGTAAGACGACGCACTACCTTTTCTCGGAAACCGTAAGGGTAATAAAAAAAAGTTAATAGAAAAATTAATTGATTGTAAAGAAATTTTTATTATTAAATTTTTGTGTATACAGGGTAAGTCGCTTTTCTGGAGTTGATATCAACTTTCGATCTTTAAATAGAAAACCCTATATCTTACAATACTTCTGGATTTTACATAACATATTAATCATTTTTTAATAATTGCACCATAAGTCTAAACCTTATCATCTTCGAGATATCGACTTTTAAAAAATGACATTTTTGAACTTTGACAGCTTCTAGCTCTCTAACGGTACATCTTAGACCAAACCGGCCTACATGTCCATTTTTTTATTATCTTCCTAAAAATATTAATTTCAGGTTAAACCGGAAGTACTATATTCCCGTATTTCGAGTTACATCCGGTTTAACCGAAAGTTTCCACTTTTGGAAAGATAATAAAAAAGTAAGATAGGAATAGGCGAGCAAAATCCTCACTCTGTGTCCTCCCCGCGGGCGCCCGCTGGTAATGGCTTATAGTCAGCTAAGACTGAGTCTGACACATCAATTGTCTTCGCTCAGTTATGGATGTGAGGTACCTAAATCCGAGGTGGTGTGAGTAACCGTGTCAAGGATGGAAGGCTGAGGGTCAAATTAGCTGTAACGAGCTCCTATAGTGGACCAGGCAATCACTATATGTATCAGCGCTTTGTCCTGGTATGCCGGCTCTGCCAGGATCGACCTTTATTTCCAAGCATACTCGTGGGACCAATATGGACAACAACAAAAATTTACAAAAGATAGAGACCGCCGAGAGCAATCGGCTTGAGCTGTTAGGAGAAGATCTGGTCATCGAGAGCAGCTCACACGGAGACAGCGTGAATGAGAGCGATGAGGAAAAGCTGCTAAGATCGCCTGGTACAACCCAAGCGGATCTTAAGGGCAGCAAGCCTCATAGAAGGATTTCAGCTGGAACAAAGAAGATGCGACTGTGCCAAAAGTCAAGGCATCTTCTGGGGAGACTGGAATGTAAAAATCCAGCTGACCTCACAAACAAGGACCATGGCACTCTAAAGTGGGCAAGAGAACTCTTGGCTCGCGACCCGTACCATGTTCCTTACACATATCAAAAACTGGGTGCAACCCTTGAAAGAAGTGTCGCAGAAAAAAGGACACGTTCTACCGATGAGGAGAGCACCCCTAAAGAGAAAAAAAAAACGAAAACCCTTTCCACAGCAGGGCAAAGCTGGAGCGTCTTCGAGGGGACTGCGTATGGAGACTAATAAAGTTTCCGTGGCGGTGTCGAAAGGAAAGAGTTCTGCTGCGCTCAGCAGTGAAAGGTGTCAGAAAACCACTGCTTCTAAAGAGCGTTCCGATACCAGAACGATGGCGGAAGCGACTCGCAGCAGTCTTCAAGTGGCCGTAATCGATTCAGGTAATAAATGCTGGAAGATTACGTCAGACCGCTGGATTCTGGTTAAGAAGAGGCTTACAGAAATCCTCATGGAGTTTCTGATAGCCAATCCTACTGATCAGGTTCCGCAATACGACACCTCGGGATGGACTAGAGGAACCAAAATCATCAACTGCACTGATGATTTCTCGTTGAACTTCTTGACCGAGAGTGTCAAGAAAATTGGGGAACCCTGGGAACACGCTTGGCTACGGGAAATCCCTCGTTCGGAGCTCCCAGAGTGTCCGAGAGCGAGGATTTGGTTGCCTGTGCCCGTGATCCCCAAAAGGAACCTACTGCCACTTCTGGCCGCCCAGAATCCAAAGATTCCCTGCAAGGAATGGAGGATTCTGAAGATGGAAGATCCTAAGCCGACAGGGAGAAGCGTCATTTTACAACTCACAGACGAATCCCTACCCGCATTAGAGGAAGCTGAATTCAAGCTTCACTGTGGGTTTAATGCAATAGCACCTAGCGTTTACAGGGGCCTCCCCAAGCACACGGAGAGAAGCCAAGAGGTAAAGCTAACTGAACCCAAGCAGGATGCCCCAGACAGGGAGGAGGCATCTGCAATGGAAGTAGAACAGGGTGCGACACCAGGTAAAGAGTCGGCTCCTGTGATGGAGGATGAAGCTCCAACGCCGCTTAGCGATGTTGCGGGTGGTGCAGATCAACCTCCATCACAGTAAAGTGGATTCATACCACCTGGCCCTCCTCATGGAAGAGGAGGGCCTCGACGTCGCTTTAATCCAGGAACCTTGGGTCAGAGACGACGTCTTACATGGACTAAGGCTTAGAAACTATTGTCTTTTTTACACGAAGGGCAAAGGTAAACCAAGAACTTGTATTTTGACTAAAAATAAAAACAAAATGTTCTTAATGCCTAATTTTAGCAATCAAGACATAACAACAGTCAAATGGGAACGTAACGGAGGGGCACCATTAATGTTGGCATCCGTCTACATGGCTCACGACGATCCAGTACCATCGGCAGACGTCCAAAATATCGTGGAATCTGCCAGGATTGCAGGACTAAGTCTGATCTTGGGATGTGATGCCAACGCCCATCATACACCATGGGGAAGCAAGGACATCAATGATCGAGGTGAGTGTCTTTTTAACTTTATTATCACCACTGATTTAAATATCTGTAACAACGGTAACACACCCACATTTGTCACTGCGAATAGAGAGGAGGTTGTGGACGTTACGTTTGCGAGTGAATCTGGCGATGTAAGAGTGGAGAACTGGAAAGTGTCCAGCGAAAATTCGTACTCGGACCATCGTTGGATTCTGTTCGATGTCAGCGCGTCGTTGAACGCTCCTAAAACATTCCGCAATCCTGCCAAAATAGACTGGGAAAAATTTTGCAGAATTATCTCGCATAAGCTGGCAAAACCACCTAATAATCTGTTGCCAGATACTGCTTCAATTGATAGCGCGATCAACAAGCTGACAGAAAGTCTTGAGTCAGCTTTCGTTAGGAGCTGCTCAATAAGCAGACCGGCCAAAAAGTCATATCCCCCATGGTGGAACGCGGACTTGGGTCTGCTAAGAAGAGACATGCGAAAGCTCTTCAATAAAGCAAAGAGCAAACGTACGGAAGACGAGAGCGCCTACAAGGAGGCTCTAAAGGCGTACAAGAAAGCCATTAGGAAATCCCAAAGGAGCTCCTGGCAAAACTATAGCGAGCGGATAGAGCACACAAGCGAAGCTGCTAGACTTAGAAAAGTTTTATTGAAGGAGCCTAATGTTCCTTCCTACCTAAGAAATAGCGATGGGGCTTTACAGAAAGTAGCAAGGACACCCTTGAATTGCTGATAGATTCTCATTTTCCTGGGAACACACTGGCAGCAGTGACTCCCATTGATCAAGGAGGTACCCCGGATTTGAATAATATCAAATCGGTGGTAACTAGCGATAAGCTTGAATGGGCGATAGACTCATTTGAACCCTACAAATCATCCGGATTAGACGGGATAATGCCCGCCATGCTACAAAAGGAGAAAAAGGTCCAAAAGGCTCTTGGTGATATTCACAAGCAGCTTGTACTGGGCACACATGCCTGCAGACTGGAATAGGATAAAAATAGTCTTCATACCAAAGGCTGGTAAACGCAGTCATGCAACCGCCAAGGACTTCAGACCGATTAGCCTATCTTCGTTTCTTATCAAAACGTTAGAGCGGCTATTAGATCTATATATTAAAAACTCGATACCAGAAGGAGAGCTGAGCTCGTCTCAACACGCTTATACTAAAGGAAAATCAGTGGAAACAGCGCTACACGAGGTGGTAGGCGTTACTGCAAAATCACTTAGAAATAAAGAGTACACTCTAGGAACTTTCCTGGACATCGATGGAGCCTTTAACAACTGTCACGACCGAGGCAGTGTGCGACGCTCTAACAGAATCAGGGGGTTGACAACTACATCTGCCGTTGGATTTATAAGATGTTAAAAGGACGCCAAATCTACTTCAGTTTGGGTAGCAGTGAGATGATCAGATTTGTCGAAAGGGAAACTCCGCAAGGCGGGATGCTGTCACCAATACTCTGGCTAATAGTTTTAAACAAAGCTCTTATAACTTTAGAAAGAGCTGGAATTAAAGTGGTTGCATATGCTGACGATTTAGTTATACTAGTTTCAAGCAAATTTCTAAATACCATCAGCGATCTAACAGGAACAGCGCTACAAAATCTTCAACGCTGGGCCTCGAGATGTGGCCTGCAAATTAACCAAGAAAAAACGTAGCTAGTTCTATTCACACGCAGAAGGGTGATTGAGAACTTCTGGCTCCCAGACCTGGACAACAGTACCTTGGTGCTGAAAGCAAGAGCAAAGTACCTGAGACTGATACTTGATTCCAAGCTAAACTGGGGCATGAACTTGCAAGAACGAGTCAATAAGGCGTCAGTTGCGTTCTATGCCTGCAAAAAAGCCATCGGTAAAAAGTGGGGATTGAAACCCCACTGGATTTATACGGCCATTGTAAGACCTATACTAACCTACGGGGTCCTGGTCTGGTGGACTGCTTTAGAAAAAGCAATACACACAAAGAAACTAACAAATATATACAACGGGCAGGTTGTTTAGGAGTAACTAGTGTCCTTCACTCCACACCGACGGTGGCTTTAGAAGTGATGTTACATCTGCTGCCCGTGGACATTTATGGAAAAAGTATGGCTGCAAAGAGTGCTTTACGACTTAGAGTCGAAATGCTGGAGCGACACCAACTACGGGCACAGCAGTATACTAAGGACGTATCCAGTCCAATATTTGCAAGAGCCGACTGATTACATCGTCCCACTAACAGATTTCGGAGAAGGATTTTCTGTGCTCATTCCGACCAGGGAAGAGTGGGAGGGCAATCAGTTAACAATGGAGACAGACCACTCAATTTTCACAGACGGTTCAAAAATGGACGTCGGAGTGGGAGCTGGTATCTTCTCTGAGAGCATGAAAATACAGAGGTCATATAGACTTCCGGACTACTGCAGCATTTTTCAAGCATAAGTGATGGCAGTAGATAGAGCAGTAAAAATCCTGCAGGAACGTCAAGACCTGAAAGCAGCTGCGTCAATAGCTATCTATATTGTAGATAGTCAGGCAGCGATAAAGGCAATTCGTTCCAACAACATTAAATCAAAACTAGTGAGGCGATGTCGCAACAATCTTCGCATACTTAGTGCCCGGTATCGAGTCACTCTGTGTTGGGTTCCTGGTCATTACAGCATAGATGGCAATGAGTCTGCTGATGCGCTCGCCAAGGAGGGCGCGGGCATGTCCTCCGATCTAGCAGAGAATGCCGTAGCTAGGCCGCTGGGATTGGTCAAAGAGGAGATAGATCGTACAGCCAAACAACTTGCAATAAGCAGATGGACAGAGCTAACAACCTGTAGCATCTCCAAGCAATTGTGGCCCCTACTTGATAACAAGAAAACCGCAGCGTTATTACAACACAGTCGGAAGGACTTAAGAAATATCACTGCCGTGGCTACCGGACACTTTTCGGTAGACATGCTGAACGTATGCAAATACCAGCTAACGACTTCTGCAGAAGTTGCAGAGACGAAGAAGAGAAGGAAAGCATTCAACATTTTTTGTGTGAATGCCCTGGCCTTTTAAGAAAAAGGTTTAATGCCTTGGGCCAACCATTCTTCAATCATCTGTAGGAAGTAAGCAGCTTACAACTGGGTCGACTTACTAGGTTTATCAACAGTAGTGGCTGGTTTGAGTGAGCTGCCAAGATTCTTCTACGCCGTACTTCGCACTAGCCATCAGGGAGCTGATGCTGATAATTTCCGCAGAACACGTGTGGAAACACAACGGTCCTTATAGGACTACGTCAGACTGTCTGGATAGACCAGAAGTCTGCCACTCTAACCTAACCTATGATAGGGATATGTAAGCCGTTTTCACCTAAGACGTACCGTTAAAAAGCTATAGAAGCTGTCAAAGTTCAAAAATGTCAGTCGATATCTCGGAAACTATTAAGTTTAGACTTATAGTGCACTTATTAAAAAATAATTGTTATTTTATGTAGAATCAAAAAGTATAGTAAAATATAGGGTGCTCTATTTAAAAAACCAAAGGTTGGTATCAACTCTAGCCAAACGACTTACCCTGTATACATAAAAATATAATAAAATGAAAATTTTTGTACAATCAATTAACTTTTTTATTGAACTTTTTTTTATAACTATTACAGTTTCCGAGAAATGGTAGTGGGTCATCTTACATGGGCCACCCTGTACATGGAGACTTGACAAATTCGGTAATTGAAATATTATGTATTATTTCGATTTTTTCAAATAGAACACCCTGTATTTGTTTAACTGAAGGGGTTTATCTTTTAAATACCTTAATCTTTTATGAAACATGTCACTATCTTAATCTTATAGTTTTTGAAATAATTTATCCTATGCCTCGCAAAATGGGTAATGTGATTATTTTATTAAAAAGAACTAAAATAAATTAATTAAAAAATTATCTGTTGTGGTAGGAGCCGCTTTATACACTATTTCTATCACATATCCCACAAGAAAAAATGTAGCTTAATAAAGTCGGAAGATCTTGCTGCCTTTACAATGATCATTAAAACTAAAGTAATATTTCATTAAACTGCGTTAAAACGTTGGTATTGCTGATGTCTTACTGCTTGACTGTAATGAGCTGTAAGAAATGAAGATAAACCTCACCAGTCGAATTTCTATTAAGAAACGTGGCCCAGTATTATGATTTCCTATTATGCCGGCCCATATACATTAAGCGGCCCTGTGTTGATAGTTAACTTCTGCCTTGAAAAAGGGTTATTAGTATTATGATGATGAAAGTTATGCTTATTAACAGATCCATTTCTCCATAACCATAACATATTCTCAAAAAACTGATTTTTTGAACGAGTCGCTTTATTTCTTAAATATCAAAATATAATGGCATTTCTTTACCTTACCTATCCAAATAAGTAAATAATATACAGGGCGTTTCATTAAAAAACACATATTCTTATTTAATATTTTTTTAGGCCACTCAGTACCTATGCGGTATACTATATTTTTACGTTTCACATGCCTTTTGGTAAAACCAACAACTCTTATATAACATTTTTTTTCTATCCCATTTTAATTTGGTTATACTACTTATCGCTTATTATTCGAATTTTGTATTCTACCTAAAATTTTAAACGTATTTCATGTAACACACGTTATACCCTAACCAAACGGAAAACCGTTTGTTAAGGTAAATGTTAATATTATATTAATTAAAATATGTAAATATTGTCAGACCCTGCGGGTGCGACTGGGGACGTTGACCTAAGATCGGAATAAAACACTAAATTTTATAGAACAATAACAAATTAATTTATTTACTGTTAGTCTGTTTCAAATAAATCATTACAATTATTTTACACTTCAATTACGTTATGGTTAAATATTACCCTTGGTTACATTTCCTTATAGGTGAGATAAACTATAGTTTCATACTTACAATAAAAGATTAACTTTGAAAATAACCATCGTGGGGCTGCTTTCGAACGGCGTCTCGCAAAGGGGAGAATCGGGATAGAATCGATCAGTTACCTTGTCGGCCAACAACTGCCTTCTCGCCATTGATCAAATTTGACTTTATACCTTTTAAACGGTTCGTCAAGTCAGCAAACTTTGAAAATAACCATCGTGGGGCTGCTTTCGAACGGCGTCTCGCAAAGGGGAGAATCGGGATAGAATCGATCAGTTACCTTGTCGGCCAACAACTGCCTCTTTGTCATCGATCAAATTTGTTTCTATATCTTTTAAACGGTTCGTCAAGTCAGCACTCTTTTTTTAATCTATTTTAGGTAGACGATGTACTATGGTCAATGCATAGGTCGAGCACCTCTGTTTCCTGCTGACTTGCTGAATCGGCTTGATTGGCGTGTTTATACATTTAGTAATAAATGATGGGAAGTTAATTTCTTTACTGAGTGTTTCTTTACTAAAGTGGATTTATGAAATATTGATTTAGGTTTTGAATTATTTTGAGGAAATATTCTTTTTGATTATTCCCTTTTTGACAATATATTGAAAATCCTTTGGTTAAGGTGTAACAGATGTTATATAATATACGATTACAATTTTAGGCAGAATTCATAAATTGGATAATATATTTAGGAAAATATAACTTTATGCAATATCCTATGTATGAAGCGACTAAGGGAATTTGTGGACACCCCTGCAAAAATTATTTCAAGTACCCTACACGCTAAAAATTTTTACCTAGCATAAAATATAAAAAAATTAAGAAGGTGTGACATTATGGCATTATGGTGAATCACTATGTACCTAATTGTAAAAAACAGTATTTTTAATTTTTTATCAGAAAGTTTTTTTTTACTTATCTACCAATAATAAATATCAGATTAATTAAAAATGACGAAACGTTTTAACTTTTTTCCCCTTGTTGTTTAGGACCTATGACCAAAAAGGTTTAGTAATTCATATTTTCCTGTCGAAACTAAATACGACTCTAATTAAAACAAATTATTTCAATGTTAGGTCATTTTGTGGCAAGAAGGAAGATTTCAATTTTTTTGTTCTGGTCGTTTTAGACCTATGACCAAAAACGTTTATTACGTACTGTTGCTTTCTCGTAGTGGACTGTATCTTTGGGTCGCCTGGTTCGGCCTTTTCTATCGTTGAGGTTGCTGGTTGAACACATTGATTTGGGCACAACTAAGGTTAATTAAAGTAAGAGCACTGGTAATTTATAGATTTATATTGACTACATTATTATACAAGTCAAAGGTATTGATCGACGATGGCTGATGGCTCTTCTCTCCCGTACAGCTGTTCTGGTAGTCGCCTCTGGTTGGCTGGCGTCACTCAGGCGTGGTCGGATGTTCTCCGCCGTGCGACGGCGCCCTGAAGGTGCGTTGCCTGGCAACGGTAGGTTTTGCATTTGGTGGAGTTTAATTATTACCACGCTAAATTAAATGTACGTAACATCGCCCCCCGCCTTGAAAGGGAGTACTTTCAAAGTTATATGTTGTGGCATTACAATGTCCAGTAACAATAAACTAAACACGGCACTCATAGTTTTAATAGAAAACCACTTGATATATTATTAAGGGTTTAAAGGCAGAGGACACACTTTGGCAAAGGAACGCTTAATTATTCCTGCTTTAGTCTTTATAGTAGCAACTCTTGGTACACCGTCCTTGCCAGGGTGTAGTTGTATGATTCGTCCAAGTGACCATTTAAGAGGGGCTTGGTTGTCTTCCTTGATAACCACCAAGTCGTTGACCTTGAGGGACCCATGTGCTGTCTTCCATTTACAACGTTGCTGCAGCTCTGACACGTATTCAAGTGACCATCTGGACCAGAAGTGCTGCTGAAGTTGCTGAGTGCGTTGAAAATGTTTAAGACGATTTTCTGAGGTTGAAGTATAGTCTGGATCGATGATTGATGTCATGGGCCGCCCAATAAGGAAATGAGAGGGTGTGAGAGGTGTTAAGTCTGAGGGATCACTTGAGAGGGGAGACAGAGGACGCGAGTTTAGCACCGCCTCTATCTGAACTAGCAAAGTATAAAATTGCTCAAAGGTAAGTAGCGCATCACCGGCTACGCGTTTTAAGTGATATTTTGTGGCTTTTACACCGGCTTCCCACAGCCCGCCGAAGTGGGGAGAATATGCTGGGATGAATGACCATAAAATTCCTTCGTTTTCGATTGATTCAGTCAAAGTTTTAGCATTATCCTTCAGAAATGTTCGCAAACGTTGTAGTTCTAAATTCGCGCCAACAAAATTGGTGCCATTGTCCGAGTACACTCGAGATGGCCTTCCACGACGCGATATGAAACGTTTAAAAGCTGCTAAAAACGCTTCTTTAGTTAAATCAGACACGAGCTCGAGGTGGATGGCTTTGGTTACAAAACAAACAAATAAGCTGATGTAACCTTTAGTAACCTTGCAACCGCGACCTTGCCTGTCCTTCAAGTGGAAGGGGCCTGCATAGTCCACGCCAGTGGTGAAAAATGGAGGAGCAGGGTTCAGTCTTCGAGCAGGTAAGTTTCCCATAATAGGGTTGATCTGTTTAGGGTTAACTCGAAAACAACGAACGCATTCATGAAAGGTTTTTCGCGCTAAATTCCGCCCAGATAAGGGCCAATAGCGTTCGCGAATAGACGATAATAATAATTGAGGTCCCGCGTGACATAAACGGGTATGCTCTGCTTTGAACAATAATTTAGTAAACCTATGCTTTGAGCATAAAAGAATTGGGTATTTCTTGTCATATTCAAAATTAGAACTTGCCAATCGATCGCCTACCCGAAGAATTCCGTCATCGTCGAGGAAGGGATTGAGATTTGATAGCTTGCTTTTCCCATCAGATATATTATAATTTTTGAGGGCTGATATATCGTTGGGAAAGCTTTGTTGCTGAATTATCTTTGTTAAGCAAAGGGAAGCGCGAGTAATTTCTTCAGCGTTTAAAGAATTTAAAACCCTGTCAACTTTGGGTTTAAGACAGTTATCTTTAAACCGAATGCAGTAGGCAATTATTCGCTTTAACTTGGTCAAATTAGAATACTTATCAAAATCTATAACCGAATTATTTATTGTAAGTTCTAAGGACACGATATTTTTTTTCAGTTCCGGTAAATCGTTTTTTACAGTTTGCGGTCTTGGCCAAGAGGTTTCGTTTTGCGATAACCAGCTTGGACCAAACCAATAAGTTTCAAGAGATAATAGACTGCTGGGTGCAACACCGCGCGATACATGATCCGCTGGATTGTCAGTAGTTGGAACATGTCTCCAACTTTTAGTGTCTGATAGTTCTTGAATGGCTGAAACTCGATTAGCGACAAACACTTGTAAGGTATGTGGCGCCATGTTTAGCCACCCCAGCGTAATGGTGGAATCACACCAATAAGTAACACTTGCGATTTTTAAATTGAGTGATTGCTGAACTTTGTTTACTAGTCTAGCGAGTAATAACGCTGCAGTTAATTCCAAGCGCGGAATAGTTTGAGTTTTTAAGGGTGCCACTTTAGACTTGGCACAGATTAATTTTACAGACATGTCACCTTCTTTATTTTGGGATCTAACATAAACACAAGCACCGTATGCGTTTTACAAATGACTTGCCTGTCTATGTTAAGTTTGTTTAGTGCCGTTAAATCGTCACGAAATTGTGTGTAGTGAGTGCGACAATGAATTATCCCATCCTAATTTTTCCAACCAAATATCGCGTAGAATGATTTTGGCTTGTATTATTGTGGCGCTTAATAGGCCAAGCGGATCAAAAATTTGGGATATTTCGGACAGAACAGTTCGTTTAGTTATACATGTGCCAAATTTAGATCCTATTTTATACAAAAAACAATCTTTTCGCCCGTTCCAGATCAGACCGAGTGTCTTAGTATTTTCGTTTGCTCCTAAGTCGATTAAGTCTGTTTTGTTAGACGTTTTTATATCCTTTAACACCGCGGGGCTATTAGATACCCACTTTCGTAAATAAAAACCCGCCGTTTTAAGAGTATCTGAAACCTCGTTAGCCAAGGAGACTGTTTCCTCCACGCTGCTCGCGCCTGTCAACATATCATCCACGTAAAAATCTTCCTTGATAACTTGCGCAACCAAGGGACGATCTGCTTCGCATTCTATTCCGAGCTGATAGAGGCATCTGATTGCTAAATAAGCTGCTGATTTCGTACCGTACGTGACCGTGAGAAGCTCATAAGCTTCAATCTGCGCATCGGGATTTTCACGCCATAAGATCCGTTGGAAGCCTGTTTGATCAGGATTTATTTTACACATGCGGTACATCTCCTCGACGTCTGCGGCAATGACGTAATTATGTTTTCGGTGACGTAATAAAATTGAAAAAAGATCCGATTGAATAGTTGGGCCAGCCATTTGTAAATCGTTAAATGAATAGCCGCTACTGCTTGCACAAGACGCATCGAAGACGACGCGTAATTTAGTCGTTAGGCTGCTTTCTTTAAGTACGCCGTGATGAGTCATATAGTACGCGTGCTGTGCGGTATTGGGTTCGACAACCTTAGTCATATGATTTAGAATGTGATATTCTTCAATAAACTTACTGTATTGTAGTTTAAAATTGTTATCGCGATTAAATCTGCGCTCTAAAGCTAGAAATCGTTTTTCTGCTATTTCGCGAGAATCGCCCAATTTTTCGATTTCGTCTTTTAGCGATATAGTTACTTCAAAATGTCCGTTTTCATCGCGTTTTACCGTTTCTATAAAATGCTTTTCACAAAATTTCTCTTCGCGAGACAATAGTCTTGAGTCGGAGACTTCCTCTATTTCCCAAAACCGCGTGAGTTGATTATCGATTTCCATATTTTTTAAAAGGTTACAATGAATGTTTTGGGATTGAGGTCGATCTTCCATAATTTGTCCTGATACTACCCAGCCAAACTTAGTTTTTTGTAGGAATGGACCGCTATTATCTAATTTGATTTGGCCCACACACATGACATCCCAAAAGTGATCTGCTCCTAAGAGCATATCAATTTTGCCCGGTAAATGAAAGTTTTCATCGGCTAATTTAATGTTATTAGGAATTTTAAGTCGTTGTTTATCGACTTTAAAGTTTGGCAAGTCACTGGTGATAGTTGGTATGATTAAACACGAAATTTTGCATAAAAAGTTATTTACCTGCGATTGAGCTTGCAGCGTCGTAGTGCCTTTTACGTTCGATACGGTATCATTTAGTCCGCTAATTTGTAAATTTATCGGCTTATAAGAAATTCCAAGTTTGCTGTGAAACTCTTCAGTAACGAAACTGCTTTGGGATCCCGCGTCTAGTAGCGCACGCGCAATAAACGGTTTATTATTTTTATTAAAAACACGTAGCAACACGGTTGCGAGAAGTACTTGCTGATTAACTGACACGTTGCGCGACGATAAGCTTACGTTTCCTTGCGGTAGCTCCCTATTTTCGTTTGATGCATTCGGATTATTTTTGTTTAAATAATTGCGATTTGCCGAATGTATTAAAGTGTGATGTTTTCCTTTACATGTTTTACAAGGCCCAGAGAAACATTTTTCGTATAGGTGTCCGGACCTTAAGCAATTTAAACAAAGCCGTTTTCTTTTAGCCTGTTCTGCGCGTTGATCTATGCTTAATTTAAAAAACTCTGGACAGTTTTGAATGTAATGTTCGTTTTTGCAAAAAGAGCACGCTGGTTTTGCCGCATGATTTCCCGACAAAAGCGTTTTAGGTCTACGTCTGATTCGGTTATAAATAGAGTCCGTATTTTGCTCTTTATTATCGTGAGTTTGCTCTATTGATTTAAGTAAGTCAGCTCTTTCCTTTAAAAAGACGCTTATGTTTTCAAGTGTAGGCGTTTTATACGTAGCCTTTATTTGTTCCCAGTTTCGAAGTGTAACGTTATCTAATTTTGTAGTGATTAAAAATATAATCAAAGTATCCCACGATTCGTTAGGTTCATTTAAGGTTTTTAGGGCCCTAAGATGTTTGGCAACACCATCAACTAATTTTCTTAAAGCGCTTGATGATTCAACCTGTACCTTTTCCGTGTTAAATAGAGCTTTAACATGGTTTTGTATTAATAATCGATTATTATTAAACCTATCGCAAACTAATTGCCATGCGTTATCGTAGTTTGAACCGGTAAATTCTAAACTAGCTAAAATTTCAAGGACTTTGGGACCTAAATATGCTCTAAGATAATGATATTTTTGGATATCGCTAAGCCTATCGTTTTGGTGAATAAGCGATTCGAAAGTGTCTCGAAACTCCAGCCACTTGTCATATTCACCGTCATAAGTCATAATTTCAATAACTGGCAGTTTAACGCCACTTGCGCCACCGCGTGTAGGTGGATTATCTGTATTGGTAAACACGACTGAACCCTGACTACCGCCGCCACTGGCATTCGATGGGGCTACATCAGTAATTAAAAATCGTTTTGATTTGGCAACAACGCCGTAAAAGTCACACTCAAATGTTTCACGTTCAAGGTACTCTCTCGTTGGATCAGTACTGATCTCTTCGATTTGACCCTGCAGGTCTTCAAATTCATCTAGAACGTTTTGGAACCGCTCTGTTCGCTGTTCTAGCTCTAAAAATACGTTTTGATCGTTGATAGTAAAATCGGAGTATTTTTGCTCCAAAAGAGTAATAAATTTATTAAAGTTTGTTACTTTAGCTTTGACTGAACCTCTCTTTCTTTTCAGTTTTTCACTCTGTACTTCATGCTCATCCGCCATATTGACTCGTTTTAATTCAAACAATCTCGAGAAGGTGCGTTGCCTGGCAACGGTAGGTTTTGCATTTGGTGGAGTTTAATTATTACCACGCTAAATTAAATGTACGTAACACGTACGTCTTGGTGCCGTAAAATAAAATAATTTCGGCAGATACAAAAAAAAGTATAAAGATTGTTAGATTTACAAACGGATATTTTTTGAACCACCTTATATGCAGATATTTTTATGTTGTTAATTCAGTTTTTCTAGATTTTTTATTTTGTTTTTCTGTCACTGTACTAAACTAAATAACTAGTCAGTTTTATAAGTATTAGTAGAACATATTTCAAAAATGCTACAATGCCTCAAGAGAGTATGCCAAAAGATTTCGTATAAGTTTAAAGTAATATATATTTCGTGAACACTTTGTACAAAAAAATCGATTGAAGTAGTAAAATTAAAGATTACAATAACCTCCTAGATTTAATCATTTTTATATTAACCTCAGCTCTTTGGTAAACCCGAAAATGAAATCACTAGTTCACGCCGGCCGCGCCGTATTGTTTTATTGGGTTTAGTAATCTCAATAACCAGTCTACAAAATTCAATTAATAATCCTAAAGACTGCTATATTACATATTATATCGCACCCGGAAAGGCAACTACTCTGAACGTGCATTCGGCAAAGCCCGACCGCTTAAAGAAGAAGGATCCCCGTTTTGAAAACCGGGATCCATCGAGAGATCGAATTATTAACATTACGTCGGTTTTCTATTGCGTAGCTATAAGTTTCTTTGCTGTAACTAAATAATATGATCCTAAAAAGTTTTTCTATTAAAAAATTTTAGCTTTTAAATTCAATGGAAGCTTATACCACCATATACGAACAAAGACAAGTAGAACCACTTTCGCTTTAGAAAATATATTTGTTGAACATTTTGATGAACTTGCGTCTCAAAATCGCATTGGTCAAGCATTAAAAAATAAATTTAAAACCATTACTTTTGTTCATCCGTGTGAAAACTTTTCCTATGACTATTTTCTTGTCATTGTATACACTATCGGCATAGTAAAACCACCGTCCAAATATAAGAAGTCCGCTCACTTGCTCTTGCCGCTGTAAATTTCTCCCCTGCCGACGCCCTACCCCGCGCCAAGCGAGTCAACGCTCAAGCGGCGTATGGCTGGGGATTAGTTTTTGCAAGTGCATACTTTAATCCACAGCGCTCTCGGCGAAGAGTTTTCGTATGCTGC
The DNA here is from genome assembly GCA_963920685.1 of Polydrusus tereticollis. Lineage (NCBI taxonomy): Eukaryota > Metazoa > Arthropoda > Insecta > Coleoptera > Curculionidae > Polydrusus > Polydrusus tereticollis. The sequence goes on along the minus strand of OY987328.1, from coordinate 31,578,041 downwards.
CACGTTATAATTAGTATAATATTAGCTTACTTATGATGGAGGCGAATCACCTTGAGAGTTTTTCTTATTGTTGTGCTGATAATTGTTTTTCGTTATTTCGGTGCCCTAAAGATCCAATAAGGTAAGTAAAAAGGATTGTTTACTTCCTTTGAGTAAGATGCAAAGTAGATTTAGTGGGACATATTACACACCATGCCGACGTTTCGTTAATTTATTTTAACTATAAATTTTCATGTATGTATTGATTATGCTGTCAAACAGGTATATTTAAATAATAGTAATTTACGTAACAAAGTTCCGAAAGTAATATTTTACGGGATGAGTAGGAACTCCAGGGCGAGCCGTAGGCGAGTCCTGAAATCCTGCGAGTTTACTTTTGGATCGTGTTACGTACAATATTTTTTCTGTAGTTGTTTTGTATGTTAAAAAAATATATAATACGTGACAAGCGCTGTCATAATATAGTGCAATGTTCATGTTATTGTCAAAGCCGTTTACATAGAAACCCAAAATCGTCCCGAAAGTAACAATAGTAGACCCGAAAGTAAACAAATCGTATCGAAAGTGAAAAAAATCGTTCCTAAAGTAGCTACTTTCGGTACGATTTGTGTTAAGTATTTATTACCACAACTCCCTCGTATAATATTCAAGCGGCCAAGCCACCGTTCCTACTGAATGACTCCCGTATCTCCCTCGTAGGCGGTTCTCGGTGCGATTCGAGGTCACCGCCGGCGTTTTCAATAATTCAAAGAAGTGATCGGACTTCTTATATTTGGACGGTGGTAAAACTTTGCAGGCCAATTTTAATGCAATAGAATAGTATGGTTATAAAATGCCTAAGATTAAAAAGAGAACGACAGCGATTTCCCCTATTCCCCTTCCAATACGACGAGAACAAACGAGAGTATTCCTTTCGCGCGGCCTCGGAACTGCTGGATTTTGCGACGTTGTCACGTAGACTTTTCGAACCTAAGTTTTTAATATTTTATTGGGGAAGACAACATAAATAATTTCATTTTTACTGGTTGATCGAAACCCTGCCCTTTGCTTTCGCGGGTGGCGGTACTATGCAAGACTTGTAAGGACTGGTGGGGGCGGCTACGGCAAGGCTCATATTCACAGAGTCTTTTGCATAGAAAGGAGTAAATTAATATTTAAAAGAAATGTATTCGCGTGAACAGAAAATTAATATAGTTTTATGGTATTCCAAAGCTGAAAGTGCCGAAGGTGTTGTTGGGCAATTTGCATTTGCGTACCCTGATCAACAGGTTCCTTCCCGCCAAACGATTATTAATATTTATAATCGTTTTAAAAAATCCGGGTGCATTAACAAATGTGGTAAATGCTATCACGAGGATCAACAAGCCCGTCCTATTCCTGAAGAAAGAGTCGAGAGGGACGAAAATGTATGCGCTTTTGTGGAAGCAACTGAGCCATGTTCCAGCACCCATATTTCTCAAGAAATTGGCATTCCAGACCGCACAGTTAGACATGTTTTAAAAAAGCATGGGTATAAATCCTATAAAATGAAAACTACCCAAGAAATTGTTCCAGATGATTTTATGAGGCGAATGGAGTTTTGTGAGACCATGAGAAGGCAAATTGATGAAAATGAAGATTTTTTAAAAAATATTCTGTTTACGGATGAATCATCATTTTCTCTTCATGGTTATCATAAGCCAGATATTGGTCACGGGAAAATAAACATTTAAGTGCGCCTTTGCGGACACAATATCCCCAAAAATTAAACTGTTGGGCGGGTATTTTGGGCGACAATATTGTAGGACCTTTTGTCATTGACGGCAACTTAAATGGGGAAAAATATTTGCAGATGCTGCAAGAGGAAATAATACCACCTGTGCGTGCCTTGAATGTGAATTTCGAAAAAATTTGGTTTCAGCAGGATGGTTGCCCTGCTCACAATGCAAGGCGAGTTCAGGAGTTTTTGAGTATGACATTTCCTGAACGGCTTATTTGTGGCAGAGGTACCATACCATGGCCGGCAAGGTCACCGGATTTGACTCCCCTCGACTTTTTTTTGTAGGGCCACTTAACGCAACTAATTTACAGGTATCCACATGAGAGGCCTGTAAATTTAGTTGACTTAAGAGCAAAAATATTCGACATTACTAATTCCATAACACCGGAGGTATTGTCGAATGTTAGGACGGAGTTTTATGATCGGCTCGGGTATTGCGAAGCCCAGCAAGGCAATGTCTTCGAGCATTTATTAAAATGACTTTTTTAGTTTTATACCATTTTAAGAATACTTATTGTTTAAAGTTATTTTTTAATTAGAATTACCATTAATTTTATTTCTTTTTAAGAATGTTCATGAGTTTATTTTTTTTTAGAATAACAGGTTTTATTTCACTTTTATGCTTAAGGCCGATAAAAATTTAACCACCTTAAAATTACTGTTAGTTGTATGTATTAATAGAACCACCAGTGATAAACATGACCGCAAAAAAACGACGTCGTAAAACATCGCACAAAATGCGATTGACAATCACTACTCACTACTGCTCCAATATCTGGCTGATACGATACTGCCGTCGCCCACCTACCGTGCCCGCTAGTGTTCCCCTCTACCATAAAAGCGTATTGGTCGGTGGAAGGGGAATCGGCTAGAGCATGATTTTGTCTGTCTTTATTTCTCTCGAGCCTTTGCCTATACCATTTTATCACACTGAAAACCTCCGCATGTAAGATAAATGCTTGCCAATAGTGTATACTAGAGTACGTGCGTATAAATTTGCTAATAGAGATATCAAGACAAAAAAATGTCTAAACGAAATCCTAAACTTAAAATTTTGCAAAACTTATAGATACATAGGCATTTTCGCATTAATTAATACTAGCAGTTTTTTACATAGTATACATATAAAAAAATAAAATAATCTTCTTCTCTTGAACCCATTAAAATTACTCTCTTATAATTTGAAAAATTATAAATTTTTCTGTCGTAACAATATACCTAGTTAATAATACAAGAATTTATTGGAAAAAAACTCGTCCTGAAAGCTTTCCTTTCATAATTTGAAACAATTCCAAAAATTAAGACTGTTTATGATCATGCTAATTTATATACTTATATGTTTCAGCAGCTAATACTATACCTAGTTATTTTCTTAACTATGCCATTTTATATTGTTTTCATGAAAACAATTCACCCTGTACGTATCCTCTAAAATGTTTAAATTTTAGAATAGAGAGCTGTTAACTTGCAAAAATATTTTTACGAGCCTCTGCATTGATCTACTTAATGCATGGACTCTTGATCTGTGCTTATCTGACCATCACGGACAAATAGTAACTGTGACCTCAGATTGTGAAGTGCCTGCTGAGCATATGTGGAAAGTATGTCGACCACTGACTTGTGTAGGTATGGAGTGTTTTTATGATCGGGTTGCCATGGAGCGTTGGGAGTTTATTAGTATGCCTGAGTTGAATATTGATGATAAATTTGAAAGGTTTGTAGTAATACTGGAAAGAGCTTACATTGAGTCTTTTCCAGAGAAGAGATATTCGGTGAGGTCTGATCAGGGATGCAACATAACTTGGTTTGATGATAGTTTGAGGGCCATGCGTGAGCATTTGGCTCTATTGAGGGATTTAAGTAAGCAGTATACTCATAATATTGATTTTGCTCAGGAGTATAGGGAGTTCAGATCGGAATATAAAAGGGCAATCAAGGATGCAAAAATTAGGTCAAACGACAGACTGATTGAGAGTGCGGACAATCCATCCTCATGCATGTGGAAAATTATAAACAAGAGTAGGGGTGTATCCAAAGGGGTCTCTGGCCCTTGTAGTATCTCTGCGGACACTTTTAATGCATTCTTCACCAGTGTGTCACATGACCTGGCTGCTAAAATCTCTTGTTCCGATCAGGATCCCATTGATTATTTAAACAACATCATTCCACCACTGAATCCCTTTTATTTCAGGGAAGTAACATTTAATGAGGTTAGGGACGTTGTTGATAGTTTGAAGATCAAGAATAGCTGTGACATTTTTGGGCTAAGTACAAGATTGTTAAGAGTCGTAAAAAATTTGATTATTGCGCCATTGACAGGGCTGGTAAATTTTTGTTTTGTAGAGGCAACATTCCCAAAGATTCTGAAAAGAGCCCTGGTAACACCCATATTTAAGAAGGGGAGCCCGGAGCTACCCGAGAACTATAGGCCAATTGCCCTATTGCCGGTATTCTCAAAGGTCGTGGAAAAGTGTATGGCTCTGCAGATCGTGGAGTTCTTTGGTCGCAACGGGTATTTCTCAGATTGTCAGTTTGGATTCAGAAAAAATAGAAATACAACTTTGGGTATATTGGATCTAGTATCACACATTCTGGACTCATTTAATAAACGGGAGTTTACAGCATCTTTGTTCTGCGACCTTAGCAGGGCGTTTGATTGCGTTTCGCACGATATTCTCCTCCGAAAGCTAAGGGCATATTTTTTCAGTGTGAGGAGTGTTGAGCTTCTTTCGTCATATCTATCAGGCCGGACACAGGCGGTCAGAGTCGGGGGGGTGACGTCGGCTGAAAGTGGTGTGACTATTGGCGTTCCTCAGGGGTCAGTCTTGGGCCCAATCTTATTCCTAATATATATAAATGATCTGCCACTGATAGAAGCATCAGCAAAGTTTACACTCTTCGCTGACGATACTACCATCTCGGTCACTGCTGATTCAATTGATCGGGCCATTGCAGGGTCAGTAGAACTATATGAGAGGGCTGCGAATTGGTTTGCTGTGAATAAGCTTCACCTTAACAATGACAAAACTAAGAAAGTCATTTTTTCAATGAGGGATACTGGCATTGCTAATGGGGATGTCACTGTCGTTAAGTTTCTGGGTGTGCATCTGGATCCCAAAATGCTGTGGGACGCCCATATTGGCGACCTATCAGGGAAGTTGAGGAGCAGCTTGTTTGTGCTTCGCAACCTGATAACTAATGTAGGTCGGAGTACGTTGCGAACGGCCTACTATGGAATCTTTCATTGTAAGATGTCATATGCAATACTGATCTGGGGGCATTCGCCTCAATCAAAAAGAATCTTTGGGCTGCAAAGAAGGGCGATAAGGCTGATTGCTGGTCTGGCGTATAGAGAGGACTGCAGAGCGGCCTTTAGGCAGCTTCGCATCTTGACCTTGCCATCAGTGTATGTACTGGAAAACTTGTTACATGTAAAAAAGAACGTTGAGACATATACGACGCACGACGATGTCCACCAGTACAACACCCGACACAAAGACCATCTAATGCCTAACTATTGTCGCCTAAAAAGAACACAAGATGGACCGGGTTTTCTTGGGCCGAAGTTCTTTAATGTGCTTCCCATTGCTGTAAGAAATCTACCTCTTAAACAATTTAAATCAAACGTCATTAAAATTTTATTAGAAAATGCCTTTTACGACATTGAAGAATTTCTAGCCACCAATCTATGATAAGTATTCAATGTTATGTCGTTCGTCTTGTATTTTATTTTTATTTCTATTTTAACTTTAAAATTTTATTAACTAACTTTTCAATACCATACTATTTTATTATTGTTTATTGTCAATTGTGTAATATGGTGATATATGTATGTTATTTGTTAATCTATTTTAATTTAAGCCTCATCATGCTCACAGAACGGAATAACATGTGAAATGTTTCTCTTTTTTTTTCTATACTGACGTATGTAAACATATTTTATGTAATAGCATGAATAAAGGAATTTGAATTTGAATTTGAACTTAAATACAAAATAGTTGGTAAGCTTTCAAGATTTTTAATTAAGTATTTTATAAAAGTATTTGTACTGCCTACCTATAGGTATTTCGATTTTTTATTTTTTTTAAATCGTATTAAATATTATATAAAAGTATGCTTTTGTTATCACGTCGTTATTTTGTTATATTATTATGTCGTTAGAACTATAATTATTCTCAATATGCATCTGAGTTTTATTTCAGACAACTTAATTATAAAATATGCCCTGAATAAATGTTAAACCTCATAGATAAAAACTAATAAAAATAATAAGGTAATAGGTAGAGGAAAAAAATAAACTACATAAAAAATTTGATTTAATGTAATAAATAACATACTTCCGCTTTCTATATACTTTAGTATAATTCAATTCTAATCAATCAATCAATTTTATTAATATTTTATAATAATATGTTAGAAAGAATGTACTTTGGATATAACCCCGGTAGCTGACGCGCTCCCTGCCACGATAATATCATTACATGTCATATTATTACTCCCTATGCCGACCCCGTATTTCGATGCATACCCCGACCAGCCCGTGCGTCGGCAAACCGCTTTAGATCCCGAGACATCAAAGGCTCGACGTTGAGTGGTTGTTGAGAACACGCCGAATGTTAAAGCAAAGTACGCCACTGATGGCATTCTTGGAAGTCTAATTGATGTATATAGTATATATATAACGCTTATGTAGCTATCGCACGATGCAATAGCAAACCCTGTGCTATCTGCGTTTTTATTAGTTCATCTCTTTTCCTCACGTATACGTAAATATCCAAGATTCATCATAAAACCCACATAGTAACAGCGCGGCATTGTTGTCATATGTAATTAGGCGCTTCACCAAAAATAATCACCTACCAAGCTGCGTGAGGAAGGGAGACAGACGCGAGAAGGGATGAGGCAACGCAGCCTCCAGACGGTCGCCAAGCAGAGGTTGGCTAAACGCATAAAATATAAGTTTATCAAGGGGACTGTTCCCCGAAAGTTCGGCGGTGCATGTCACACGACTGTTTTAAAAAGTAAAGCACGTCACCGAGTGGAAATTGTCCACATTACTTGTACTATGTAGTTAAAGTTGACAAAAACAAAGTTCAATAAGTTAATACAATGTGAAAGTATTGATTACTATGGAAACGTGTGCCGTAAAATTACCTTTACAAGGCAACTTTACGTACCATGGTGCGAACGGCAGCTCTTGTGTCGGAGGCTCGGAGTCCTTGCCTTAAGCAGTTGTACACTTTTTTGGTGTCTTGGACGCCACCTATTTTAAATGGTTAAAAAACTTAATACTTACAAAGCGTTTTAAAATAGGAAAACCGCTTGCTTCTAAAGATGGTAATAATTCGTCTTGCAGTACTGAGTAACAATAAAACACAGATATCTTAAACAGCAATTGGGGTTAATTTATTAGGATCACTACACTGGATTCCACAAAGATATTAAATATTGAAATCAATAAGTAAATTAAATATTAAAGTTAAAAAATTATATTCTCATGGGAAGACCTGAAGGGTTTTTACTCGCCTGGTAACTGGTTATCACCTATAGTTGTTTAAAAGGGGAAAAGAGAATGTTCTAGAACCTTCATACTTGTATGGTCATAATACCTAGATTCTTTCTAAATGTTACCAAGGTGGTATTACAAATTTAAAGTTAGTTTTAGAGTGAAATTTATGGTGTTAAGGTTATAAAGAATATTTAAAATTATAACAATACACTGGCCTTATTTCCCAGATTTTCCAAATCCCATGTGGTTTTGTTTCAAATTAATAGGCACCCTGCCTCCAGTCTGGTGGACCCGAACAGTACAAGACAGCACATATATACAAGTTACAGGCCATGTGGTCTTTCAATGAAGAGCCAATTTCAATCCCAACACGTGGTCAGAAGAAATGTGAATATGTAACGTCTGTTATATATTCAACAATAAACGCTTCGATAGAAGCAAAAGGAAAATTGCAACTAAAATATTAAATGTAAAAAAACCCTAAAATCGAAACAGCGAATTAGATACCTGGTTAAATCAAATCGAAAATATATCCTACCTCATTGGTTGTCTGGTGCTACCATCTCAAAAAAAAATACAAAGAAATGAGGCCTCATGTGCATATCTAAAAATTAAATTGCACATGTTGTAGGAAAATTGGAGGTTATCAAAAAAATTTTAAGGAGACACAAAAAAAGAATTAAAGAAATCTTACCATCAAAGAGATGAGGACGCTCTACTACCCCTGAGGTGCCAACTAAAGTTAGGGCGGCGGACCTGTTCAAATGACATAATAGTGGGCCCCTTTTAAAAACCGCCGACTTCCACCTTCAAGAGTGATCTTAAATGAAGTGACGTAAAGTCAAAATCTCCTCGAAAAAGGTAAAGATCAAATGACAGGTGTCCCTTAACTGTCATGTCAAAAAATTGGTACGTTCAGACAATTGATGAAAGTGATCTCAGTTCGATAAAATGACAAAACCAAACCAACTTAACATGTGGAAAACTACTAACAGTTTACCCTCCATAATATGTAATTTAAAAACAAATAATGGCATACCAATTTATCGAATGGTGAAAAGTGCAATATCATCAATGTTCTAGAGTGAACTAACCAAGGTTCAAATGGAACAACTCAACGAACATACTATAAGCCAAATGAACTACTGACCGGTTATCATAAATGAACAAACCCCAAATTTTGACAATAAAAATATTTAAATACTCAGATATCTACTTCTTTCAAGTTAATTAAAAAGAAAAGGAATGAAGAATGTACAAAAAATATTCATGATAGGACCGCGGCCTGTAAAACATGAACCTCTGCACCAAAGCACTAAACTTAAAATCCACAGAAAACATAGAAAGGTAATGTAGAAAAATATCTTACACAAAACCATGTAGCATCCTCTAAATATACATCTATAGCAAAAATGAATGCTACATTTACCCCTCTCCGAAAAAAAATAGACTATCCCAATAGGCTATTTGTAAACCGTACACTCTCATCCTCAGACAAATAAATTTGGCTTGATAACTGCGCGTATCACACGTCCTTGCGGAAGACAATATAGGTAAAGTCAATTCAGGAAAATGTCAAAATCGGTAAACGTCAAAATCGGTAAAAAGATGCCAGATTCTTGTAGAAATCTGTCAATCTTGGTAAAGGTTGCCAAAATTACCCACAAGATGAGATACTACAAACTTCACAAACTTGTCTAAAAAAATACAATATGCCAAATATTACAAAATATACAATAATCCAGCTAATTTGAATATACCAAAGAAAATAGACAGATTGTCATGCCATAAGAAATAATCAAAGGACAATCTTATTAGTCGTGTTAACAATCAACATAAATGTCATAACAAAGCCGTATTCGAGACATCTTTATGTCATTGTCAGACAACATCTAGTATACTTACTTATCAACCAAAAGATTGAATCCAACAAAAAACTTATGGGACGTAATACTTTAAGTATTACCCAAATGTACTTATCTACCAAGAGACAAATACCCAAAAATATTTCCAGCACTTGGAAATAAAAAACTCTATAAAAAACCAAATACGACCCAAAATATATATTGTCAGTTAATACTAAACTGAACAAACCGTACTAAAATATCCATATTTTAGAAGTTCCTCAAAAATCAATTATATAATTATATTCATTATAACATTGATTATAGTTTTCATTATAGTATTGATTATAGTTTGCTAAATAAAGATACCAAAATAACTTAATATGCAACGCACTGTGCATTTAATCCAAATAAACCTAGCACTTTAGGTATACTAAACCAAAAATTTGTCTGCGACAAAAAACTAAACATACCGTGATCGGTAGTAAATTTTGAATATGGCCAATATTCAAAACATAAGATACGCCATGTATCATATCACTAAATCCAAAATAACTCTTGTCATACTAAAGGTCTATAATCTAAAAAAACATAGATTCATAGAAACATCTAGTTCTATAATCTAAAAAAATATAGATTCATAGATACATTCAGCTATGCATAGTACTTACAGTACATCAAAGTACCGTACAGTACACAGATTGATAGATAGATAGAGTCGTCACCCTCCACATCAAATCCAAAAAAAATTGACAAGAGGTTAGCAAACTATAAAAATATGACTCAATAAAAATTAATTCTGATCTGAACTTTCAGAATCAGAACTACCCGAAATAGGAGTGTTAAAAGGTTTCAGATCTTTGATATGCCACTTTCCAACTTTAGAACCATCAATATTTTCTAAATCATATACTAGATTAGAAAACTTTTTACGTACTATACACTGAATATATTTGGGGACCAACTTTGCTGTGAACTTATCTACTGCACTAGAAAGAATTTTATTTCGACGCCAGACATGGTCGCCGACCTGAAAAGAAATATCACGCTTTCTAAGATTATACGCTCGTGAGTTGCGCTCATAAGCTCTATGAATCTTACTTCTAACTTCCATAAAAATATCCTTCAAACACTTCAAATTTTCAGCATAAGCACCCCGATCGCCCGGAATTATTTCAGCGTCGACACTGACGTCTAAATTCATATCGTTATAATAATTTCCTGACAACGGAACGTGCCTGCCAAAAACCAAAAATGCTGGAGTAAAACCTGTAACTTCGTGTTTAGAAGTATTAAAAGCTTGTTGAATCTTAGAAATTTGTTTATCCCAATTATCATGAGTATCTATATAACTCCTAATAGCTGTACCAATCGTCCTATTGTTTCGCTCTACAAAATTACATTAGGGAGAATAAACTGGATTTAATCTAATACTAAAACTATACATGTCACTTAAATTTTTAAAAGTTTTCGACGTAAATTGAGAACCGTTATCTGCTATCAAAAGAGATGGAGGACCATGTACTTGAAAAACTTTATTCTCCAATGCATCTTCAACGTATTGAGATTTCGAACTTCTTAAGGGAAAAAGCATGGTACACTTAGTAAACCAGCAAGCTACTACCAAAAGCCATTTATTTCCTTTCTTCGACCGTGGAAGAGGTCCAATTAAATCCACTGCTATGACTTGAAAAGGATAGCTTACTTGTTTTTCTTTACCCATTAATCCCATCGGAGAAGTGTTAGGGGCTTTTTGAGCTCCACATACTAAACAAGTTCTGACGAATCTGAGAACGTCTTGACGCATTTTTGGCCAATAATATTGTTCTTGTAAACGATGAAATGTTTTATAAAAGCCAAAATGACCACAATTAGGAGGACTATGACAAGAATCTATGATTTCTTCTCTTTGCGGCTTAGGAACCAAGTATTTCCATTCTGGAAGATTAATTTTCATAGCAAGAGAATTTGGGATAAATTTATAAACAAAATCGTTTTCAACTTTCCATAGCGGGTAACTCTCTGGAGTATCTAAAATTTTCTGACGTAAATTATCGTACCATGGATCAATACGATCAACATCGAGTGCACCAACAACCATTTCCTCTAAAATACTGGAATTTGAACAGTTATCTTCAGTTGCTTCATTACTTGGAATACGCGACAACGCGTCTGGAACGACATTTTGAGCTCCTTTTCTGTGTACTAGATCAAATGTACGCTGTCTAAGACGAACTGCCCATCGAGCTAGTTTTCCACTAGGATTTTTAATTGAATTAAGCCATAATAAACTGTAATGGTCGGTAATGACCGTAAAAGGAACACCTTCAATAAATCCTCGGAACTTTTCAATATTAAACAGCACACCAAGACATTCTTTTTCTACCACAGAATAATTTCGCTCAGCTCTGGATAAAGATCGGCTGGCATAAGCAATTACTCGCTCTTCCCCATCTATAATTTGCGATAAAACTCCGCCTAATCCAGTATTTGATGCATCGCTAGAAATATAGAAACGTTGTGTAAAGTCTGGCTGTGATAAGATAGGAGCAGATACTAGAAGTTGCTTAATTTTGACAAACGATTCCTCTGCACCACTATTCCACTGTATAGGCTGTCCTTTTTTTCTTCCTTTCAACAAATCGTTAATAGGAGACATTAATGTAGAAAAATCCTTAATGAATGAATGAATAGTGTGCCTTGGTCTAGGATAATTTATCATTGACTCAATCGTTTGTGGATCTATACGCAAAGAATTCGAACCCACGATATAACCCAAGAATTTCAAAGAAGTTTTAAAGAAATCACATTTTTCCAAATTGATGGTCAAACCTGCATCTTTTAGTTTTTCTTTAACTTCTGTCAACAACCTTATATGTGAACCAAAATCATACCACCAAGATATCATCAAGATAAGTAAAAACATTGGGCTCATAACGAGGACCAAATATAGCATCTACGAGGCGCTATTGCGTCTGTGCAGCATTTCTAAGACCAAAAGGCATTGCGACGAACTGAAATAAACCTCTGCCCACTACAGCCAAAGCGGTTTTCTCTTTTGATGACTCATCTAAAGGAATTTGCCAAAAAGCTTTTCGAAGATCTATAGATGAAATATATTTAGCATGACGAAGTGAAGACAAAATCCTATCTATGTTAGGCATAGGATAACAATCAGGTTTCGTGACATCATTGATAGTACGTCCATCAAAGCAAAGACGGTATGATCCATTTGGTTTCTTGACCAATAAAACAGACGAACACCATGGACTCTTAGATGGCTCAACTACACCTAATTGTATCATTTCGTCTAGCTCTTCATTCAAAATTTTTGACATATATGGAGACATAGAAAAAGGTTTTTTTTTAAAAAGGAATCGCATCACCAGTATCAATAGTTAAAGTAATTTTATTAGTACGTCCTAACTTATCCTTACAACAAATTTCGTTAAAAGAAGATATGACTTTATCTGCTCTCAAACGTTCTAATCTAGAAAGATCGTCCAGAGAATTCAACTGAGGATAAAATCTACTTAAAGAATGATTATTTTCATTATTCAACACATTAAGTTCAAATTTACTATTCATGGATTGTACATGCCACGAATTATCACTAAAATTTACCAAAATATTAAATTTTTTTGCAAAGTCGCACCCAAATATAAATGCATGTGGCAAAGAAGGTACCACTAAAGCATTAATAACTGAACAAATATTATCAATAACAATTGGCAAATCAACTGTGCCTTTAACACATTGTGCCTTACCATCTGCGGTACAAATACTTTTAACCTGGGTTTGGCATATCTTAAGACCTGTTTGTTCTAAAACCTTTAAACCTCCCGATCCAACAACGGAACTAGTAGCACCCGAATCTAATAAAACGGAAATTTCCACATCAAGTAACTTAACATTAATATAAGGTCGGTTATCCAAATGTTTATTAATGAACAGTGGTGAAACATGATTATCGGAAGATGAAATTTTATTAAAAGAAGTTTTACTATGCTTAAAAAATTCAGAAACTCTTCTCAACCAGTTATCCCAATCAGTCTGGTTAAAATATGTTTTCTTTACTAAATCTTTATTAGTACTCAACAAATTTAAAGAATTTGAATTGGAATTATAAAATGTTTATGATTTTAAAAATGATCTGTTTGAATTGTAAAAAACATTATTAGAGGCGTTTGTTTTGGGAGTAGTGAGACGGCCTCCAAGCGACACTTCCCTTTTTAGTTTTTTGTACACTTGGGACAAGTAGAAGTCTTAACGTTAGCCTCACCACATTTAAAACAAAATATGCTTCTAGGAGCACTACAATTTAAAAAAGTATGGTTAGGTATTCTACAACTCCAACAAACCACTGAAGCTTTAACGCTATCATTATTTTTACTTTTGTTATCATTCTTATTATTTGTATTATTATCTTGTCTAGAATCTGACTGATTATGAGAAGTCCGAGAGTTATTCTTAAAATTTCATTTAAATTTATTATTATTAGAATTTCCACTAATACCAGGATTCTTATGAAAATTTCTAGCCTAATCAATACCAGCTAAGTAGTATAGCAGTGCCATTCCCAACTCAAAATCCCATAAGAAATAACATGGGAGCTGATCTGCATTTTTCGGGCCATTTTAGGGCGTGGCACTTTTCCTGGAAGCCACCATCCTCTCTTAACCTAAGTGGAGCCCAGCTACTATCGCCACCTAGTGAGTGACGTCATAACTGCTCGATGCCGGTAATATAGGGCCCTATTGGCCTGTGTGGAACCCTCCACTGCTGCCACCTAACCCCCCACCCATTATTCTAACCTAACTTTTGCCCCAACGGAACCCAGATCACGTGTTACCCCGATTATTTAGTAATATCATTGTAGGGGTACCACCTAACGGGGAGAGATGTACGTACCTGTAATCTTGAGACCTGTAGCGCCACCTGCTTTTCATATAAGACATCTTGTTTACCGCGATGGTAGGTATGACGTTGTAAATCAGTTAAAATATTTTAAAATATAATAATATCATAAAAAAGTTTTTGTCCTCGGCGGGATTTGAACCAGGAACCTCTCGATTCCGATCTAAAACCTTATAAAATACACTACGAGAGCGTATACATTAAAAGAGTTGATCAATGTTGACAAACTAAAAATATGGGGGACCCGTCAATTATAACGTATAGGTGGAACAAAGGGCCCAAGTGTGGAGACGATGGCAAATGGTGGTGGCCATAGTTGTTTTTGTCTACATACTATTGGAGATCATCATCTGTTGCAGTATGCATGCGCCATAACATGTCATCAATGAACATTGTTAGAGGCCGCGTGGCATGTAATTAGACAACCGGGGATCTAGTATGTCCTTTTGGCAAACAGTATTTTCAGATGCCATCTATAATTACGTTCGCGCATACTCCCGCCATCTGGGTACTACCTGAACTTATGCAACCAGAAGCCCCTATCAGCAAATATTGCCTTCACCAATTTATTAACAAACCTTAAGTGTGGCGATGATGACAAAATGGCGGTAAACCTAGCTTTTATAATGCATTCACCATTTTATCGACAAACCAGTACTAATGGCGTTGCCAAACCAATATTTCCCCCTTATTCAACATAAAAATTGTCGAAACGGCAACACCGCCGTTCCAATACTGAAAATTTAAGAAAATACGCTTAGGCCATATTGCAATAGACGTTCGTACAAAAACACGTATAAAGATATGCGACATTGATAAGAAACAAAAATAATATCCCAGACGTTATAGCTCCATAAGCCACACTAATATTGTATCAAGAATATTATTCGATATACAAGATAATAATAAACCAAAACAGCTATATTAGAATAATTTAAGATCAAGGACAAACTTATTACCAACCTCGTATGTATTATAATATTAAGTTTACATCTATGATAAATAGTACGGAATTTAAAACGCCAATGGACTTAAAAACTAAGAAAAAAGATATATACAATAAAAGCAGTACCCTTGTATATTAAATACTTCTGATCGATTATTATTAAGAACATATCAACGGGGTGATTAGATAAATGTAAATTTAGCCTAATAATGCCAAAACGCAGCTAATAAACTTCCCGAGAGCCAGAAGTAAATTTCGTCAAACCAGACTGCAAGCCAAAAATCTAAACCTCAGCTGGACCAGACTGCGATATTTGATATTAGAGGACATCACGCAACTCTTTTTACCATTACACAAGATATCCAAGACAGTGCGTTTTTGGTTTTCAAGAGACGTACTGACAAAAATAATCTACATCGTAACACTAAAATTTACCACATGATTACAAAAACATGCTTATTTACAAAATATGAATAGAAGATAAATACAAAATCATATATAAGGTATTAGTTGACATAATAGCCATTTTAACGACAATATAATTAACATCAATCAAAGATAGTTAAATAATATGGTATATTTTATATCAAGGAATGCTAAAAATTTTTTTAATTAATACAACATTTGGTATACACATACAATAAATTCAAATTAGGTTTTCAAAAGTTAACAACCACGTATAATATATGATAAAGTTTATAGAAAATATTATAGAAAAAAAAGCTCAACCAACACTAAAAATACCCGAAAATAAAAAATAAACAAGGCCATCAATTTTACCCAAAGGTAGGTACTTATATTTACTCTGTATACAGCATTTATAACAGGCTCGTGTAGACACTTGGCATACTAATTAATTACTAGAGATGCACAAATGATATCACACATGGTACTTGTATCTTATATATCTATAACATTAGTAGAAATATCAGTTTGTTGACTTCGATGTAGTTAACCTTGATATTAAATGCAACTAAATAGTATTGCCGTAATTATTATTATAGGTCAAGCGTTGAAAACAATGTTTAAATCTATTTACAATTGTACAAAAAACAAAGCAGCTTGCTTCTATAAATAATAATATATATACAAGGTTAACCGAAAAGTTGAGTATGAATATAGATAAATTATTAATAAAGTTTATAGGTACATTGTTTCCTAATTATACCGGTTACCCGACTAAGTTTAATTTTTCCTATAATGACGTACATTGTAAACAAGTAAGATCTGGGAACTTCATAAAAATAAATTAATATACATTAGATGACCTTTCTAAATTCTGAGAATTGTTGCGACATTGAAATATCTTATATTATACGGTTCACTACACATTTTATTCCTCGAATAATATTTAAAAAATACCAAGAGTAGTAGATAACTAAGTAATTGTATATAACATTTAACCTGGTACAATGCCAAGGTTACACCGGTAACCGTGAACGTCTGTGACATTAACACAGCCTATGCATTATTTGTTTATTGAATTATATGACGGAAAAAATTGTAACAATATGATATGTGACTAAAATGCAAATAATTTTAAGTGTATTCTAATTACGTCACCAGCTTATATAAAATTCAGCTATAGAGTGAGTTAGCGGGCAGTTTAGTAATATTCTTATCTTCAGAGTAAGAGCCAAATATTTATGAGATTTTGTTTAGTTGTTAAATATACAGGAGATAGTTATTTAACAATCTTATTCTATTTTAGTTTTTAGATAAAATGCTTGTATATAATTATTGTGTAATATTTTGAAGAAAACACTTAAATACGGTAATAAATTCATAAAAATTACAAGTTTAAAAAATAATCTTAATAATAATTAAAGCAGAATTAGGGATTTATTGTATATTTTCTGTACAGAAATGTGCAGAGGCCTGAACCTATAAACTTTCCACCACATCAGCCGCTGATAAAAAAACTACTCATTTAAATAACCCTACTTAATATCAATAACGTCTGTTTTATTACTATAATTAAATAAAACATTATATTCACTTACACATAAATAATAGTCTTTAAATGGACAGCTAAAATATTGAGATAAATCAGGTATCTTGGAGAGTACAAAGGTTTTCAGTGAGCATAAAAAATAGAAATAAAAAATACATTACAAATAAAGAAGGCTATATTTTATAATCAGCATATGAGGGAAAAATAAAAGTACACATAAAAAAGACACATATCACTAATCTCGTATATACTACACAGATATAAAAAACCAATACAAAAAATAAAATGGCATATCGTCAAGTTCAAAAGACCCTGTATATAATAATATTTAGAGTACAGTGTACTACTTAAATATATAAAACAAATTTCAGATTAAAAATTATAAAATAAGCCATTCTCCTGCAATTATAATATTGATATCCTTGTGAATCCTAAATAAAGCAAAACAGCATACACTAGTCAAAGGTCAAAGCAGTACCATTTTACTAATTCATCAACAGATCCGATGCACATACTTACAAAGCCAATTAGCATAAATAAAGCATTATCTAAACAAGACTCGTTGGTAACTAACGATCTACATGATGATGTTGCATTTTTAATTATTATAAACAATTTTAAATTATGTCTTCTTCTTATACAAGGTGAGAGAAAAGCACTTGTCTAACTAAGAAATAAAATAAATTAAAAATATGTTGGAAACACTACATTAGGAATATACCATGAAAAATATTTCAACTGACTGAATGTGCTTGGTATGTACCTAAATTGTTTGATGTAAATTAGGATTTGAACAACAGAAACCCGATAAGGAATGATCGTCTATAGATGTACTAGGTCATAGCCCTTGCATAAGACACACTCAGCATGTTCTTGCTCGATGAACCAAGAGGTTTGACTACATAAATTATTATGCAGTCGGTACTCTCTTACGGAGTCACTACCTAATGCATTATAAAAAAGTCAACGTTTTTAAAAAATTCAGACTCTTCAAGATCAAAATAAAAATGTTTAATAATTATAGCAAAATTACCATGATTTATAGAGATTCGTACTTTACACTAAGACTTACGAATGCCCAAGAATACGTAAAAAGTAATTCAAATTAAATTATTTATTGTCAAGAAAAATATTGCAATGTGATAGAATGTGGGGTAAAAGCTTAAAAATATAGTACTTTGCAAAAATTATACAGTAAGCAATGAAAGTATCAGTCAAAATTTTCAGTAAACATTCAAGGATATCCAAGTCTGTATATTATTTATTAACACAGCTGTATATAATAATATTCAAAAACTAAGGTTTACTAGAGCACACTGTATACAGCATGGTAAAAATACTTTAAATATTTCATATTCTAATTTGATAGAAGAATAAAGCATAATTATAGTTTAAAGTCAAGCCTATAAATATTATTCTCAAAAGAAAGGTACCTTGCTCTGTACGAAAAGTAAAGTGCTAATATTCAACCAAGAAAATACTATGGTGTGCTATAAAGGTTCATAAAAATATATAATAAAAAAAGACAACAGGCTGTTATTTTAAGTTATATAAAGATGTAGAATATTTCCTTAAAGAGAAAGCTCTTATCAATTTTTCATAAGAAGCAATAAACAATTTAATAAAATGTAAGCACCTGTATAAATTGAGAAAAAATTGAACTAAAAATATGTATCGATAATAAAAGCAATTAAAAAATATGTATGTAATAAGATAAGATACCTATCTATAGCGAACAAATATTGAACGTTTCGAACCCCAGAACTAACCCTGTATATACATTTACAAACATCGAAAATTAAGCAAGTTAAATAAACTAAAAATATACCTTGTGGGAATTCACAGTACTATAGAGAAACAAAATAAAAGTAAAAATACAATTCACAGAAGTAAATCAAACTTACATACAAATATAATAAAATTTACAGGATTATTGTTCAGTCAGTACTCTCATGGCAAAATTGTCATGATTTATAGTGATTCATACTTTACACTAAGACTTACGAATGCTCAAGAATACATAAAAAAGTAATTCAAATTAAATTATTTATTGTCAAGAAAAATATTGCAATGTGACAGAATGTGGGGGGTAAAAGCTTAAAAATATAGTACTTTGCAAAAATTATACAGTAAACAATAAAAGTATCAGTCAAAATTTTCAGTAAACATTCAAGGATATCCAAGTCTGTATATTATTTATTAACACAGTAATTTATTAAGCACCTGTATAAATTAGGAAAAAAATTGAACTAAAAATATGCACCAATAATAAAAGCATTTTAAAAATGTGCGTGTAATAAGATAAGATACCTATATATAGGGAACAAATATTGAACGTTTCGAACCCCATAACTAACCCTGTATATACATTTACAAACATCGAAAATTAAGCAAGTTAAATAAACTAAAAATATACCTTGTGGGAATTAAAAGTACTGTAGAGAAGCAGTAAAAATCCAATTCAACACATGGAAAGTGGTCATTTTAAAATATATTCTGCACTTGGCATATAATTAAGTCGATTATGACATTTGTAAAAATACCCGATACTCCTAAACTTTTGCATAAAATAGATTATCTAATTTTAGGTAGCCTTGATATTAAAATGCATATAGTTTGAATACCGAAACAGTAGAAATTTTAGAGTAACGAGAAATATTATAAACATATTTAAATTATGTGTAGATCAGAGAGAAATGTATGTATCTACCAAAGACGAAATTGTATTAATTTATTCTATAAAAGACAACGTGCATACGGGGGAAGCTAATAAAAAAGTCATTTTTATTTTATCACATTTTTCCAAAAACTATTTAGCTAAATTATTAAAATTTAATACACAATGATGTCTAATTATGTTGATACATTGTTAACAAAACTGGTGTTTTTCTAGTCACCCGTTTCTGATATAGGTACATTTTGATATTTGATTATTAGTAATTATATAAAACGATAGGTAAAGTCGATACAAGGACGGCTTTTAAAACGAAGAGGGTTAAACATTTAATATTTATCAAATGTAAGATACAAAAAAAATCAAAGTTCTACTTACAACCTAGAATATAAAGCTAAAAAGCCAAATTTTTATCAGATAAACGCTACGTTAAGGTACCGTTCAAATGAAGGAAATGAAAAGTTCGTCAATTTTTGCAGAAATTTTATATCTACGAAAACATGGTTCGGGGAAGCTTCTGAAAAAAACTTTGGAACAGAGCTGTTCCGGGGGAACAGGTCTGTTTCGGGGGAACAGGTCTGTTCAACAGGTCTGTTCCGGGGGAACAGGTCTGTTCAGGGGGAACAGGTCTGTTTAACAGGTCTGTTCCGGGGGAACAGGTCTGTTCCCTGAACAGACCTGTTCCGGAACAGACCTGTTCAGGGAACAGACCTGTTCCGGGAACAGACCTGTTCCAAAGTTTTTTTCAGAAGCTTCCCCGAACCATGTTTTCGTAGATATAAAATTTCTGCAAAAATTGGCAAACTTTTCATTTCCTTCATTTGAACGGTACCTTAACGTAGCGTTTATCTGACAAAAATTTGGCTTTTTAGCTTTATATTCTAGGTTGCAAGTAGAACTTTAATTTTTTTGTATCTTACATTTGATAAATATTAAATGTTTAACCCTCTTCGTTTTAAAAAGCCGTGCTTGTATCGACTTTACCTATCGTTTTATATAATTACTAATAATCAAATATCAAAATGTACCTATATCAGAAACGGGTGACTAGAAAAACACCAGTTTTGTTAACAATGTATCAACATAATTAGGCGTCATTGTGTATTAAATTTTAATAATTTAGCTAAATAGTTTTTGGAAAAATGTAATAAAATAAAAATGACTTTTTTATTAGCTTCCCCCGTATGCACGTTGTCTTTTATAGAATAAATTAATACAATTTCGTTTTTGGTAGATACATACATTTCTCTCTGATCTACGCATAATTTAAATATGTTTATAATATTTCTCGTTACTCTAAAATTTCTACTGTTTCGGTATTCAAACTATATGCATTTTAATATCAAGGCTATCTAAAATTACATCTATTTTATGCAAAAGTTTAGGAGTATCGGGTATTTTTACAAATGATATAATCGAATTAATTATATGCCAAGTGCAGAATATATTTTAAAATGGCCACTTTCCATGTGTTGAATTGGATTTTTACTGTTTCTCTACAGTACTGTGAATTCCCACAAGGTACATTTTTAGTTTATTTAACCTGCTTAATTTTCGATGTTTGTAAATGTATATACAGGGTTAGTTCTGGGGTTCGAAACGTTCAATATTTGTTTGCTATAGATAGGTATCTTATCTTATTACACGCACATTTTTTAAATGCTTTTATTATCGATACATATTTTAGTTTAATTTTTTCTCCAATTTATACAGGTGCTTACATTTTATTAAATTGTTTATTGTTTCTTGTGAAAAATTGACAAGAGTTTTCTCTTTAAGGAAATATTCTACATCTTTATATAACTTAAAATAACAACCTGTTGTCTTTTTTTTTTTGTTATTTATTTTTATGAACCTATATAACGCACTATAGTATTTTCTTGATTGAATATTAGCACTTCTAATTACTTTTCGTACAGAGCAAGGTACCTACCTTTCCTTTTGAGAATAATATTTATAGGCTTGACTTTAAACTATAATTATGTTTTATTCTTTTATCACATTAGAATATGAAATATGTAAAGTATTTCTATCGTGCTGTATACAGTGTGTTCTAGTAAACCTTAGTTTTCGAATATTATTATATACAGCTGTGTTAATAAATAATATACAGACTTGGATATCCTTGAATGTTTACTGAAAATTATGACTGATACTTTAATTGTTTACTGTATAATTTTTGCAAAGTACTATATTTTTAAGCTTTTTACATTCTATCACATTGCAATATTTTTCTTGACAATAAATAATTTAATTTGAATTACTTTTTACGTATTCTTGGGCGTTCGTAAGTCTTAGTGTAAAGTACGAATCTCTATAAATCATGGTAATTTTGCTATAATTATTAAACATTTTTATTTTGATCTTGAAGAGTCTGAATTTTTTAATAACGTCGACTTTTTTATAATGCATTAGGTAGTGACTCCGTAAGAGAGTACCGACTGCATAATAATTTATGTAGTCAAACCTCTTGGTTCATCGAGCAAGAACATGCTGAGTGTGTCTTATGCAAGGGCTATGACCTAGTACATCTATAGACGATCATTCCTTATCGGGTTTCTGTTGCTCGAATCCTAATTTACATCAAACAATTTAGGTACATACCAAGCACATTCAGTCAGTTGAAATATTTTTCATGGGATATTCCTAATGTAGTGTTTCCAACATATTTTTAATTTATTTTATTTCTTAGTTAGACAAGTGCTTTTCTCTCACCTTGTATAAGAAGAAGACATAATTTAAAATTGTTTATAATAATTAAAAATGCAACATCATTATGTAGATCGTTAGTTACCAACGAGTCTTGTTTAGATAATGCTTTATTTATGCTAATTGGTTTTGTAAGTATGTGCATCGGATCTGTTGATGAATTAGTAAAATGGTACTGCTTTGACCTTTGACTAGTGTATGCTGTTTTGCTTTATTTAGGATTCACAAGGATATCAATATTATAATTGCAGGAGAATGGCTTATTTTATAATTTTTAATCTGAAATTTGTTTTATATATTTAAGTAGTACACTGTACTCCAAATATTATTATATACAGGGTCTTTTGAACTTGACGATATGCCATTTTATTTTTTGTATTGGTTTTTTATATCTGTGTAGTATATACGAGATTAGTGATATGTGTCTTTTTTATGTGTACTTTTATTTTTCCCTCATATGCTGATTATAAAATATAGCCTTCTTTATTTGTAATGTATTTTTTATTTCTATTTTTTATGCTCACTGAAAACCTTTGTACTCTCCAAGATACCTGATTTATCTCAATATTTTAGCTGTCCATTTAAAGACTATTATTTATGTGTAAGTGAATATAATGTTTTATTTAATTATAGTAATAAAACAGACGTTATTGATATTAAGTAGGGTTATTTAAATGAGTAGTTTTTTTATCAGCGGCTGATGTGGTGGAAAGTTTATAGGTTCAGGCCTCTGCACATTTCTGTACAGAAAATATACAATGAATCCCTAATTCTGCTTTAATTATTATTAAGATTATTTTTTAAACTTGTAATTTTTATGAATTTATTACCGTATTTAAGTGTTTTCTTCAAAATATTACACAATAATTATATACAAGCATTTTATCTAAAAACTAAAATAGAATAAGATTGTTAAATAACTATCTCCTGTATATTTAACAACTAAACAAAATCTCATAAATATTTAGCTCTTACTCTGAAGATAAGAATATTACTAAACTGCCCGCTAACTCACTCTATAGCTGAATTTTATATAAGCTGGTGACGTAATTAGAATACACTCAAAATTATTTGCATTTTAGTCACATATCATATTGTTACAATTTTTTCCGTCATATAATTCAATAAACAAATAATGCATAGGCTGTGTTAATGTCACAGACGTTCACGGTTACCGGTGTAACCTTGGCATTGTACCAGGTTAAATGTTATATACAATTACTTAGTTATCTACTACTCTTGGTATTTTTTAAATATTATTCGAGGAATAAAATGTGCAGTGAACCGTATAATATAAGATATTTTAATGTCGCAACATTTCTCAGAATTTAGAATGGTCATCTAATGTATATTAATTTATTTTTATGAAGTTCCCAGATCTTACTTGTTTACAATGTACGTCATTATAGGAAAAATTAAACTTAGTCGGGTAACCGGTATAATTAGGAAACAATGTACCTATAAACTTTATTAATAATTTATCTATATTCATACTCAACTTTTCGGTTAACCTTGTATATATATTATTATTTATAGAAGCAAGCTGCTTTGTTTTTTGTACAATTGTAAATAGATTTAAACATTGTTTTCAACGCTTGACCTATAATAATAATTACGGCAATACTATTTAGTTGCATTTAATATCAAGGTTAACTACATCGAAGTCAACAAACTGATATTTCTACTAATGTTATAGATATATAAGATACAAGTACCATGTGTGATATCATTTGTGCATCTCTAGTAATTAATTAGTATGCCAAGTGTCTACACGAGCCTGTTATAAATGCTGTATACACAGTAAATATAAGTACCTACCTTTGGGTAAAATTGATGGCCTTGTTTATTTTTTATTTTCGGGTATTTTTAGTGTTGGTTGAGCTTTTTTTTCTATAATATTTTCTATAAACTTTATCATATATTATACGTGGTTGTTAACTTTTGAAAACCTAATTTGAATTTATTGTATGTTTATACCAAATGTTGTATTAATTAAAAAAATTTTTAGCATTCCTTGATATAAAATATACCATATTATTTAACTATCTTTGATTGATGTTAATTATATTGTCGTTAAAATGGCTATTATGTCAACTAATACCTTGTATATGATTTTGTATTTATCTTCTATTCATATTTTGTAAATAAGCATGTTTTTGTAATCATGTGGTAAATTTTAGTGTTACGATGTAGATTATTTTTGTCAGTACGTCTCTTGAAAACCAAAAACGCACTGTCTTGCATATCTTGTGTAATGGTAAAAAGAGTTGCGTGATGTCCTCTAATATCAAATATCGCAGTCTGGTCCAGCTGAGGTTTAGATTTTTGGCTTGCAGTCTGGTTTGACGAAATTTACTTCTGGCTCTCGGGAAGTTTATTAGCTGCGTTTTGGCATTATTAGACTAAATTTTACATTTATCTAATCACCCCGTTGATATGTTCTTAATAATAATCGATCAGAAGTATTTAATATACAAGGGTATTGCTTTTATTGTATATATATTTTTTCTTAGTTTTTAAGTCCATTGGCGTTTTAAATTCCGTACTATTTATCATAGATGTAAACTTAATATTATAATACATACGAGGTTGGTAATAAGTTTGTCCTTGATCTTAAATTATTCTAATATAGCTGTTTTGTTTTATTATTATCTTGTATATCGAATAATATTCTTGATACAATATTAGTGTGGCTTATGGAGCTATAACGTCTGGGATATTATTTTTTGTTTCTTATCATTGTCGCATATCTTTTATACGTGTTTTTGTAACTAAATGTTTTCGATATATAACTGTTTTTTGATTTTATTTTAAATCTAACTTAACAGGGGTAGAACAGTCTGATTGTCATGTGATTCTTATGGGTGTTGATAACCATGTAGTTTTGAGTTGGGGCAGTTTATAACTGATCTGTTTTGAACGGAGGCCTACTCGCAACGTGTGTTGTGGTAAACGAAGTATGTTCTTACAACAAGGGCAGTTGTAACAGGATTACACTGTTGCCATTTTTGGCAGATAGTGCAAGTAAGATTTCTTGATAATTTGGTGAAGGTAATAATTGCCAATAGTTTGGCTACGGTAATAATATATCTTTAAAGCGTTGGTTGCCTAACTTAACAGGGTATCAGTTAGGTACATGCTCTTGGAATAGATAGCGCCCAGTATGATTTTGGCGAATATCTCTGGTTGTCTAGCTTCAGAAGGTGTGATAATGTGTCACTCATACACCAATAAAATTTCTATATCATGCCATTTAGGCATAAGCTATGCTAACTTTGGTTCTATTTACTCAATCAACCCCGTTCCTTTTCTAAACAACTTATGACGTCACCCTAAATACGTGGCATGTATTTGCAATCTTTCACCCCCCTACCGTTAGGGCATTAGCTATACCAACTTTGGCCCTATTGGCTCGATCAACCCCGTTCTTTTTTTAAACGACTCATGACATCACCCTAAACACGTGACATACATCAGCTGTCGATTTTGACATTTGACAGGTGACAGTTCTTAATTGACAGGTGACAGGTGTCATTTTCGAGTCATGCGCAAGAACCTATTTCATAGACCCCAACTACGCATGCGCAATATCCTAGGCCACTATCTTTCACCCCCCTGCCGTTAGGGCATTAGCTATACTAACTTTGGCCCTATTGACCCGATCAACCCCGTTCTTTTTTTAAACGACTCATGACGTCACTCTAAACACGTGACATACATCAGCTGTCGATTTTGACATTTGACAGGTGACATCTGACAGGTGACAGTTCTTAATTGACAGGTGACAGGTGTCATTTTCAAGTCATGCGCAAGAACCTATTTCATAGACCCCAACTACGCATGCGCAATATCCTAGGCCACTATCTTTCACCCCCCTGCCGTTAGGGCATTAGCTATACTAACTTTGGCCCTATTGACCCGATCAACCCCGTTCTTTTTTTAAACGACTCATGACGTCACTCTAAACACGTGACATACATCAGCTGTCGATTTTGACATTTGACAGGTGACATCTGACAGGTGACAGTTCTTAATTGACAGGTGACAGGTGTCATTTTCGGGTCATATGCAAGAACCCATTTCATAGACCTCAACTACGCATGCGCAATATCCTAGGCCCATTGGTTCCGGAGATATGAGTCATAAAAATCCCTCCGAAATTAACATTGGAGGGCCCAGCCTGGTTTACCCTAATTTTGTACATTATAAAACACCACCATAACCCCACTTAAGGACCTTTTGTTCCAGCAATCTAATCAGATGTGCCCCCGTGGTTTCACGTTGTCAAACATTGTTTAGCAGTTTTAATCTATATGCTCTCGTAGCGTATTTTGCAAGGCTTTGAGGTTCGGCCCCAGAGGTTTATGGTTCAATTCCCGCTGACTGCACAAACTTTTTTTCTGTTATTATTTATTCATTATGTTGTTCAATATTGATTATTTAGATAGATGTTCAGGTTAGGTACTTGGGTTTGGGTACTATTGAGAACGTGCTACGTCATCTCTCCTCCGCTATAAATGTAATAACACGTGACCATGGGTCATAAAGTTGGGTTAGAATCTTGAAATAATGAGGGTTGATAATACCAGGGGGCGCCACAGGTCTCAAGATTACAGGTACGTACATCTCTCCCCGTTAGGTGGCACCCCTACAATGATATTACTATAATCTAGGGTGCTAGGGAAAAAGAGTATAAGTCAAAAATATTGGTTTTTAGTAAATCAAGTTTATTTGTATATTATTTATAGGAGTAATATATTTTGAAAAGTTTTTTTATTTTTTAAAATACATATAAACTTAAAATATGTATTTAATATGAAATTATGAGTAACTAATAAGGTATTGAAAAAAATCGACTTATTCTATTTTGGCCAAAGAAATTAGGGACTTGTACTAAAAAAAACATAAATGGATTATTACATTATTAACTTAAAAACTAAGTAGTTGGACATAAACATGTATAATAACCTAATATAGAAACAAACAAATAATACGGAAGGGTGAAATTGACGAATTAGGCTATTAATTAGTTTCATCTGAATCTTCAGAACCAGGATAAGTGTCAGGCATGTCACTAGTTTTAAGATTTCTGTAAAAATCATGGAATGTAGGTGAAATCAGTGGCAAAAGGGATATAATATCCTTTTTTTTTTTTTTTTTGGAAATGGGTACTGCAGATGTGTAACACCCTTTAGGGTGTAAATTAGTGACTGATTGCCCCCGACGAATAAGATTTAAAGATTTAAATGGTTCGTCATCGTCGAAAGATTTTTTATAATAAATGATTCCAGGCTCGCGGGTGTAACGAAACCATTTAACAGATCTCCAGTTAAAAATGCTTCCACCGCTGTCTTTTTTTCGAAGTGTTAAATTTGTTTTCAAAAGGTCTGCAAAATCAAGAAAATCAAGATGGTTTAATTCTATAACTTCAAATTTTTTCTTCTTTCCAACTGAACGGACTAATTGATACCAATCATAGGGATATGATATGGGTACTTGCAGCTTTTTCTTTTGTTTCTCAATAAGCCCATGATCCACGTCGCACTCTAAATGAGTGTGTCCACTCACCAAAAACTTATGATCTACTGTTTTCAAATGTGTATTATTTTGCAATGCTATAAGAAACATGGCAGCTACATGCGAATTCTTGTTTTGCCCACCACATGTATCTGAGTATAATGTTACATGTGATACTTGTGGCGGCAGGGATGTAAGTTCTTTAAAAAGGCATGTGGCAATTTGGTTCCCTCCTCGGCCACCTTCAGCCTCATGCCACATGTAACATCTTACCAATCCTCCACTACTCTCATGAAGAGTAAGATTAAAAATGCCCATAGTTGCCTTTTATAAAAGGCAACTGAAGTATTGAGCATAGGAGTCGGTAGACATTGCTGAAGATCAAACATATTGTCACAACTTGGGGGTTGTTTCCCTAACGGGGCGTGAATGAAAACCACTTGGACTAAAAAACAATACAGGTCTTTATTAATAAATTACGGGTAAACAGAAAAACAGGAGTTTTACTGGTAAATTTCCACTGTATTACATCAAATAAATTGACATGTTTCGCTACGCAGTAGCTTCTTCAGAATAACTGAAAAAATGTTTACCTGATACGTCTAATGACGCCAAGTACTCTAACGAACTACACGATGAATGCGAAGCTCCTTGTTTTATCTGACTAGTTGTAATTTGGGCGTATTCAGCATTTTGCTGCTCTTCTATAAAGAAAAGGGTAAAAGTAATTACCTTCCCTAGCACTTAATAAAAAAATTGGAAAAAAATACATAAAATATGCCTCTCCCCACCCTCATCTACTGATATAACATTTCTAAAAATAAAGTTCAGTAGTAACACAAACAACAACACCTAAAAATATAATAATTACCTTGATTTTTAAGAAGTTCAAAAATCTTTTGGGTTCTATAATTCGCCATTGGTCACTCAAAACACACAGTATACAGTTTTTTCATAAAGTTGCACGTAAAAATTAACTATAAACAGCGAAAAACCGCACACGATCTTTTAAGCAAACTACTAAAAAATTAGTGGTTAGGTATTTTAAGTACAAGTCCTGACAAGTCACAATAACCAACAGTGGTCGCAAAAGTATAAGTAGACTTATTATTCGTAGCTACTAAAGGTTTAAATAATATAAGTCGACCTATACTATATTGATTCGAATAGAATAGTTATACTATTCTGTACTTAGTGTAATACTACCTTGTTTTATCGCAAATGACTTATTGTTTTTTTACCAGACGGTGGACCTAATTATTACCGTTTGATTTATGGACATATCTCATTTTGACCATTTGTTGACTTATACTCTTTTTCCCTAGCACCCTATATTATAATCGGGGATAACACGTGATCTGGGTTCCGTTGGGGCAAAAGTTAGGTTAGAATAATGGGTGGGGGGTTAGGTGGCAGCAGTGGAGGGTTCCACACAGGCCAATAGGGCCCTATATTACCGGCATCGAGCAGTTATGACGTCACTCACTAGGTGGCGATAGTAGCTGGGTTCCACTTAGGTTAAGAGAGGATGGTGGCTTCCAGGAAAAGTGCCACGCCCTAAAATGGCGATAAAAATGCAGATTTCAGCGCAATGTTATTTCTTATGGGATTTTGGGCTGAGAGTCACATTGCTTTACTACTTTCAGCGGTTTTTGGGGCTAATTAATTTTGATCGCCGTTTCTGTCAAAATTTTGCAACAATGGTTGCGCCTCTGACTAAATTATTAAGGAAAAATTCTAAATGGCTCTGGACGCCCGTGGAACAGGAATACTTTAATAAAATAAAATCATATCTATCCGAAGATACTTTGTTGTATCACCCTGTAAATGACCTTTCGTTTGGTTTGTCTATTGATAGTTCCGAGGTTGCTCTGGGCGCTCACCTTTTTCAAGTCGTGGACGGTCGCCGTCAAACTGTGGCCGGGCAGGTCGTCAATTGCTCGATCGGGAGAGTCGGTACCACATAAATGAATTGGAGGCGTTAAGTTTGGTGTGGGCCTTGAATAAATTTCGAGTTTATTTAATCGGAAAAAGATTCACCGTATATACTGACAACCGCTCGGTCAGTTATTTGCGGACCTGTCGGCCACTGTCGGCTCGAACGGCTCGGTATGCTCTGGCAATCCAAGAGTTTGATTTTGCTATTGAGCATTGTCCCGGAAAAAATAATATTGTTGTCGATGCTCTATCTCGGGGCTGCGTTGCCGATTCTTGTGTTCCGTCCGAAAAATTAATAAAGATTATGACGTTGTTTAAACTTCCTAAGGAGTTCATTAAGAGGCTGAGTAATTTCGCGCAGGAACAGCGCGCCGATGCTAAACTTTTAAATATAATAAGAGAACTCGCTAATAATCAAGAGTTGCAGAAGCGTTTTATTATTTGTCGTGATGTGCTGTACTTGCGTCAGAGCGAAGATGATTTCTACCGTCTTTGCGTCCCGAAATCTTGGGCTACGGAGTTTGCGCGGGTTTTCCACGAAACTTTGGGGCATTTCGGTAGTTATAAAACGTGGCAAGCTTTAAAACAAGAGGTATGGTGGACAAATATGTCTCCTGATGTAAAACGGGTCATTCGGTCATGTGAAATTTGTCAAAAGGCAAAATCTTGCGCGTTACCGCATCCCCCAATAAATTCTATTGTTCCCTCAATCAAGAACGAGTTAGTCGCCTTGGATATCTATGGACCGTTGCCAAAAAGCCGGGGGGAGTGGCTTATGTTTGTGTGCTACTGGACGTATTTACAAAAGATGTTACCCTCTATCCTTTAAAACGGGCTACTACTGCGGCCATTTTAAATCGATTAACTAAATCATATTTTCCAAAGTGGGTATTCCGCGTAGTATTTTATCGGATCACGGTACGCAATTTACCTCTAAGAAATGGCGTGCTACGCTACTCGATTTTGATATTAAGGTTATGTTTACGTCAGTACGGCATCCCGCTGCTAATCCAAGCGAACGCGTGATGCGCGAACTCGGCCGTCTTTGTCGCACGTATTGCTGGGAGCAACATTCCAGGTGGGGGTTCGAAATCCAAAATTTCGCTATTTTTTAAATTCGGTAGTGCACGAGTCGACTGGGTTTAGTCCTGTCGAGTTGCAAATGGGTTCAAGTCGAGCCAGATTACTGCCCGAAGCACTCAAGGAACCTCGTGAGTTAAGGCCCACCGAGGGTCATGCGAATAAATTAATTCTTGCGCGGGAAACTTTAGAAGGCCAGGTAGAGCGTCGTAAGTTGCGTCATTCACAGAACTCGGTAGCGGACCTGGAGCCCGGTACTTTGGTACTTCTTCGCGCTAACAATGTTTCATCCTCTCTTAAGGAGGAAACCAAAAAATTTCTGTTACTTTTTGAAAGACCTTACGAAATTAAAAAGAAAATAAGTCAAAACACTTATATTTTATTATATCCTAACACATCTAAGGAAAGGGGGCCTTTTCATTTAAGTCATCTTAAAAGGTTTACTCCTGCCATAGCTCTTAAGCCACCCTAAAGTATCGTCTTAAGAACTGGGGGTGCAAGATGTACCGGAAAACATGCTGAGCGATCGGAGTGTTTTGCGTTCGATTTACGGATATGCCGCATATCATTTTTATAAACGTCCGCCTAATTTGCCTGCACTTTTTTCAACATTCCGAACTTTTTCTGCGATTGATATTACCTACCTGATCGACGAAAATGCTGTCTGAAACGCGCACTTCTTTCCCAAACTTTCACGAAAATAAATGCAAGATAATAGCCTCTGGCGAATTTCTAATTTCTTTCAGAAAGAAGGATTGTGTCTGGTATTAGGTAAGTGTTTGAGAATGTATATTACTCTATTCTGGTTGTTGATTTTGTTTGACAAATAACTGTTGTATTATTGATTAATTAAGCATTATTGATTAACTAAGCAAATCTTATTAATAAGTACAATATAAAAGTTACTTTTTAAGTTAATTTAAAATTGTTAGAGAGTGTGCGGCGTATTGCGTGGTCAATTTTGTAACCCCTTATTATGTTTTTAGCTTTTGTTTTTTTTCCTTAACTTGAAAGAAATAAAACTGTTCCTGGCCATAGTGTGGTTTTTACTCGAGCCGAGCCTGTCACAAAAACTGTTACGTCACTAACCATTATTGGCATTTGGTATCAAGGTGCAGCAATGAAGACCGGGACCTGGTGCGTAACCAAGACATCGAAAAAAAGTTGTTGTAATAAAAGAAAAATAAATATTGGTTTTATCTACAAGCATAAATAGTTTAATTAAAGAAGTAGGTATAAATACGAGAAATCATACAAGTAGCCAGCAGCAAAAAGAATAGTCGCAACATATGGTCCTTCGAGCCGGATACCGCATTGTAGATAATGCCAATCAAGTAAGAAATAAAATAAATAGAATATTAGAAGAATAAATCAATAAAATACAGTGACAGAAAAGTCAGTCAAAATATACCTGGATAGGAAATACACCTGGATTCCAAATATACCTGACAGTCAAGTGTCAAGTTCAACCTCAACGTTGTGTCATTTGAAATGTAGGTTACCTGACAGTCAAGTGTCAAGTTCAACCTCAACGTTGTGTCATTTGAAATAAGGATTGACTTGGGATGCAGAAATAAGCAGCAAGTTGATAAGAACAAACGCAGAGACTGGCTATGGTTGGAAATCCAATGTTTGAGGGTCAGTGGTGGGCGCTTGGAAAATTGCGCGTAAAATAGGTAGGGCCTTAGCGAACAGGTAAGTACCTACTGCCGAAAAAGTGTGAAAATAGTGGATATTTTCATTAAGTAAATGATATTTTGTGTTTTACTAAAAAATAAAAGTACAAGTAGTAAAGTTAATTTTCTTGGTACTTATAAAAAATATAAATATAATAAAATAAATAACAATAAATAAATAATAATAACTTGGTGTTATATTGTAGAAGTTTCAGTATTTTACCAATAAAATGTCAAATAAAGATAAAAAGGAGTTAGTTAAAAAATTTAAGAGTGATAGAAAGGAAATTTGTGCCCAATTAGATAGATTTTTCGATTTTATTTCAAGTTGCGATAGTTTTACAAGTAAAATAAAAATAAATGAAAGGTTAATCAGATGTGAAACTCTTTGGGGTGAATTTAGTAAGGTACAATTAGAACTGAAATACTTCGAAGATTCTAGTTCTAATGACAGAATTGATTTTGAAGAAAAATATTTTGATACTATGTGTCGCTTTAAGGAATTATTGGCAGGTAATTTAGAAATAAATAACGGTTCAAATAGCAATAAAAATCACTCAAATTCACAACAAACTTTTGTCAAATTGCCACCATTAGATTTGCCTATTTTTAGTGGAAGTTATGATTCATGGTTAGGTTTTTTTGACACATTTGTTGCTTTAATACATTCTAATAATAATTTAAGCGATGTGCAAAAATTTTATTACCTGCAATCCTGTTTAAAAGGTGAAGCTGCTCAGGTAATTCATTCCCTTGAAGTAAATAATTCCAATTATGAAATTGGATTCAAATTATTGCGTGAAAGGTATGAAAACACTAAGTTTATTATTCAAAGCCATGTGAAGTGTCTTTTTGAATTACCAGCAGTAGGTAAAAATACACTTTTTGATTTACGAAAATTAGTAGACACTATTCAAAAGAACTTAAGAGCTTTAAAAAGTTTAAAGGAGCCAGTAGACAGTTGGGATACAATGTTGCTTTACATGTTCAGTAATAAATTAGACATACATTCCAAACGAGAATGGGAGACTTTTTGTGTTAAAAATAATAAAGTAAGTTGCAGCGATTTTATAAAATTTTTAAATGAGAGATGTCAAATATTGGAAAATTTAGAATCGCATAAAACAACTTTGATTCAATCGCAGCTATCTACTGGAAAGCCTACATTCAAAAGTTTTAAATCTACCCAAGGTTATGTTTCCACAGGTAATAATGATAATAATTGTCTTTATTGTAAAGTTGGTAAGCATCCTCTATGTATCATTGCTCGAAGTTCTTAGTTTTAAATGAAATTCAAAGGGTAAATGAAATAAAAAAGTTGCATTTGTGTCTTAATTGCTTTAAACCTAATCATATTAGTACAAGATGTTCTTATAAGGGATGTCAAAACTGTGGTAAGCCACATAATACTTTATTACACATTGACTATTCAAAAGCTGCGTCAAATCAAAATACGGTAAATTCGGGTAACGGTCAATTAGGCATAGCCAATACAAATAAATTAAATAAACCGAATTTTTCGCCTGTGGTGGAAACTCGCAGTTCTTCACATGTTTGTGCATATCAGGGCGCAAGTAATAAAAGTCATAATTACAATAATAGCACAATTTTAGAAAATTCGAAAAATAATGAAATCTCGGAATCTACTGACAATAATAATGTTGTTTCCATTAATACGCATAGTTCAACTAGTGTAAGTGATGGTGAAGTGCTTCTTTCAACTGCAAAAGTGTTGGTGTTTGACGGTACAGGAAACACACATGAGGTAAGAGCCTTGTTGGATTGTGGATCACAATCTAATTTTATTTCGAGTGACTTAGTGTCAAAGTTAAATTTAAATTTATGCGAAACAAACATATCAGTGGTTGGAATAAATACTTCAATAACAAAATCAACAAAGATAGTACAAGCAACTATAAAATCATGTTTTAATCATTTTAAAGCAGATTTAAATTTTTTGGTATTAAATAAAATTACTAATAATTTACCAATGTTGCCAGTTAATAGAGAAATTCTGAAGATTCCATGTAATATAAATTTAGCTGATCCTAGTTTCAATATACCTGGTAAAATTGAAATTTTACTGGGTGCAAATATATTTTATGATCTTTTGCTGGTAGGTCAAATTAAAGTTGCAAACAATATGCCAATTTTACAAAAAACTATATTAGGTTGGGTAATATCAGGAGCTGTTCCTACGGATCAAAGGTCATATAAAACACAATCTACACACGCTCAAACAATTTGTAATCACTCATCGAATTTGAGTTTAGATCAACAATTAGAAAAATTTTGGATTGTAGAAGAAATGCAATCGGCGACATTTTTGAAGAAGGAAGAGCAAGATTGTGAAGATTTATTTTTAAATACGACAAAACATGGAAGTGATGGAAGATTTATAGTGAAGTTACCGACCAAGGAAGGAATAGAAAATATTGGAGATTCAAGACAAATAGCAGAACGAAGATTCTTTAAATTAGAGAAGAAGTTTGCATCAAATGAAAATTTAAGATACGAATATGACAAATTTTTGACAGAATACGAAGAGTTGGGGCATATGTCAAAGATACCAAAAGAAGAAATAGAAATAAATAGTCCAGTATATTATTTACCTCATCATGCAGTTATGAAAGAGGATAGCACGACGACAAAATTGAGAGTAGTATTCGATGCAAGTGCTAAAACGAATCGCGGAATAAGTTTGAATGATAAATTAAAAAATGGGCCAATAATACAGGATCAATTATATTCAATATTGGCAAGATTTAGACAACATAATTTTGTTTTGGGTGCAGATGCGGAAAAGATGTATAGGCAAGTATGGATCGATCCAGAACAAAGAGATTTACAAAGGATAATATGGAGAAAAAATCCTGAAGATGAGTTGAAATATTATCGTCTCAATACAGTTACATATGGAACAACTTCAGCATCATTTCTAGCTATTCGTTCTTTACATAGAGCAGCAGAGGAGCAAGAAGATAATTATCCAAGAGCTAGTTATGAAATAAAAAAAATTTTTTTATGTCGATGATCTTCTAACTGGAGCATCCACCATTGAAGAAATTATAAGATTAAAAAATGACATATCAGAAGTTTTAAAGAAATCAGGATTCACATTAAGAAAATGGGTGTCAAATAAAAAAGAGCTATTGTATAATGAAGATAACGAGAATGTTAAACAATATATAGTAGATCAGAATGTCACAAAAACTTTAGGATTGGTTTGGAATATTCGTGAAGATAGTATACAGTATATTATTCAAATGGAAAGTTGTCTTCGACCAACAAAAAGAAATATTTTATCAATTTTATCGAAAATATTCGATCCTTTAGGATTGGTAGGTCCAATAATCGTTTGTGCCAAATTAATTATGCAGAGATTGTGGATACAAAAGGTTGATTGGGATGAAGAAGTTTCTCCAGATTTATATAACCTTTGGAAAGAATTTTATAATGATTTGCCACGTTTAAATGATATACACATTCCACGACATGCAGTCAGTTTCAATGCCATACAAATAGACTTACATGGTTATTGTGATGCCTCAGAAAAGGCTTATGGAGCATGTTTATACTTACGATCTATTGACAACAATGGAAAAATAACTACGCACTTACTAAGTGCAAAATCGAAGGTAGCTCCAATTAAGACAGTAACCTTGCCAAGGTTAGAGCTATGTGGAGCTTTGCTCTTATCAAGATTAGTAAAAAAAATTATTGATTCGCTTAGTTTGAAAATTAGAGAGGTAAATTGCTGGACTGATTCTAAGATAGTGTTATCTTGGTTAGCGGCAGAACCTGCAAAATGGAGCGTATTCGTATCACATAGAGTTGCTGAAATACAACAAAATATTAATATAAATAGTTGGAATCATGTTAGAAGTGAAGATAATCCAGCTGATTTAATTTCGCGCGGATGTGATACGAATCAATTAAAAGAATCTAAAATCTGGTGGCACGGACCGAAGTGGTTGAACAAGGATAAACATGATTGGTCAAAAAATGAGTTTCAATATTCTGGAGAGGACATTCCTGAAAGAAGAAATACCAGGCAAGTAACGATTTCAATTTTGGATCAAGATGTATTTTTAAGATTTTCAAGTTTTTTACGATTACAAAGGGTAGTAGCATATTGTATAAGATTTTGTAATAATTTGAAAGTAAATAAAAATAATAAAATAATGGGATGTTTAACTGTAATCGAATTACAACAATCATTAATATGTTTGATCAAAATTGCACAATCTGCTGATTTTTCAAATGAAATAGAAATTTTGAAAGCTAAAAAACCACTTGCACGTTGTAGTAAATTAATTGCATTGAATCCATTTTTAGATAAAAACGGAATATTACGCGTAGGTGGTCGCTTAGCAAAATCGTCTGTTAGTTTTGATCAAAAATTTCCTATTATACTCAATAATAACCATTATTTAAGTAATTTGATAATATCCCATGAGCATAAAAAAAATCTTCATATGGGACCCCAAAATTTACTTGCTATTATTAGATATAGATTTTGGATTTTAGGTGGCATTAGTGCCATAAAGAAGGTACTTCGAAAATGTATTGTGTGTTTTAAGGTTAAACCTCAATCTTTTAATACTTTAATGGGTGAATTACCTGAACAGCGAGTTGCTCCTGCTAAACCATTTTTTAATTGTGGGGTTGATTACGCTGGACCTTTTAATATTAAAGCTTCAAAGTTGCGTAATAGTAAATTTTTAAAGGCATATTTATGTATTTTTATTTGTTTTGTCACTCTAGCAGTTCATCTGGAGGTGGTTTCAGATCTGACAACTCAATCGTTTTTGAATGCGTTGAAACGTTTTTTAGCAAGACGCGGTAAATGCAAAAATATATTTTCTGATTGTGGCTCAAATTTTATAGGTGCGAACAACGAAATGCGTGAGTTTTTTAAATTTTTGAAAGGTAATGAATTTAAGAGTAAAATATTTGAATATTTATCTGAAGATGAAATAACATGGAATTTTATTCCTCCACGCTCACCGCATTTCGGAGGTTTATGGGAAGCGAGTGTTAAAAAAGCAAAATATCATTTATATCGAATTGTTGGTAATGCTTCACTAACCTTTGAAGAGCTATCAACTATTTTTACACAAATAGAGGCTTGTATGAATTCTCGTCCGCTAAGTCCTTTATCGAACGACCCGAACGATTTATCGCCACTGACCCCAGGACATTTTTTAATTGGGGAACCATTAATCGCTTTACCAGAATCAAATGTGTGCGATATAAAATTAAATAGACTAAATCGCTATCAATATTTGAAGCAACTTACTCAGACATTTTGGGACCGTTGGTATAAGGAATGTTTAAGTGAATTAAATAGACGTTCTAAATGGCAATATCCGAACGGCCCCGAGTTAAAGGTGGATGACATGGTAGTTCTCAAAGACGAAAATCTACCACCGTTAAAGTGGTCTTTAGGACGAATTGAACGGTTATATCCGGGAAATGATGGCATTGTGCGCGTCATTTTAGTAAAAACTCAAAAAGGTAGTTTTAAACGAGCAGTTACTAAAGTATGCGTTCTACCGTTAGAATAGAGTGTTAAAAATGTAATTTTTCTAGTAAATTTAAGAGTTCTTGAAAGTATTCAGCGGGTACTTTCAAGGGGGGCGGTATGTTACGTCACTAACCATTATTGGGATTTGGTATCAAGGTGCAGCAATGAAGACCGGGACCTGGTGCGTAACCAAGACATCGAAAAAAAGTTGTTGTAATAAAAGAAAAATAAATATTGGTTTTATCTACAAGCATAAATAGTTTAATTAAAGAAGTAGGTATAAATACGAGAAATCATACAAGTAGCCAGCAGCAAAAAGAATAGCCGCAACAAAAACCTACCCCCAACTAAACAAATAGAACCCGCCAGCACTGCGCGGGGGTTCCGTTACAAGCGCTTCTTTTTTTCTTTAAACACAGGAAGTGGATGACATGCTGACAAAATTTTGGTCAATTGAGGAAGTGTCTTCGAAGCCTGCATTGTCAATCGATGATAAGTTGGCAGAGAATATATTCGTTAGCACAACTAAGCAGTTAGATAACGGTTCGTTCCAAGTTATTATGCCTTTTATAACACCAAGTGCATACGACAATTTAGGAAATTCATTTAAAATGGCAGAAAAACGGTTTTTCTCATTGGAAAAAAGATTACAATACAATGAACAGGTGAGTATTGCTAATATTCCTGAACAAAAGAAAATAGCACTTGTCGCAGTACGCAGGGCCGAGCCTTATGAGTTTTGGATAGACTATTTTTCACGTTTTTCTAATTTTTCACGTCTAGTGCGCGCTTTGGCTTTCATGTTTAGATTTATACATAACACGAAAAATAGAAATGATAAAATTCAGGAACCAACGATCACGGTCAACGAACTGGAAAAATCTCAACGGTTTATAGTACAGAATTTGCAGAGCCAGCATTTCTCTAAAGAAGCTTCAGAGTTGAAAAATAAACAAATAATTTCAAATAAACAATTAAAACATCTTAAACTGTTTTTGGATTCAAACCAGCTAATCAGAGTGGGAGGTAGATTGGAACATGCAGATATCTCGTTTGATCAAAAACACCCTTATTTATTGCCCTCACATAATGATATATTACAAATCATGTTAAAGTACGAACATTTGAGATTGGGACATGCAGGTTCGCAATCGGTGCTAGCGAATTTCAGGTTACGATTTTGGCCATTAAAGGGGTTGCGAGAAGCAAAAAAAGCAGTAAGGAATTGCACAACGTGCACTCGGTTTAGAGCGCATCCAGCTCAGCAAATTATCGCAGATCTTCCGAAGGATAGAGTTCAACCAGCGCGTGCGTTTCAAAAAGTAGGAATCGATTACGGTGGCGCATTCCTAATAAAATCCTCTCGATTGAGGAAAGCTTCGTTCATCAAGGCGTACATTGCGATATTTGTGTGCATGTCCACAAAAGCAATTCATATTGAACTAGTGACCAGTTTATCTACGGAATCTTTTATAATGACTTTAAAACGATTTATTGCGCGTAGAGGTAACCCGACAGACCCGACAGTGATCTACAGTGACAACGCTACCAATTTTCAGGGAACAAATAATCAGCTGTACGAAGTGTACAAATTTTTCAACAATTCACAAAATTGTACGCCATTTTTGGATTATCTTGCTCAAAGTGAAATTCAGTGGAAATTCATTCCCCCTAGATCTCCTCATTGGGGCGGATTATGGGAAGCGGCAGTAAAGAGCGCGAAACATAATATTTTCAGATTAATGGGCAATTCAAAATTCACGTTCGAGGAATTCTATACGGTGTTAACTCAGATATAAGCGGTTCTAAATTCACGGCCACTATGCCTACTTACTAATGACCCTTCAGATTTTAGCTACTTGACGCCCGGGCATTTTTTAATAGGAGAAAGTTTAACTGCATACCCGGAAAAAGATTTGACGGAGATTCACGATAATAGGTTAAAGTTTTGGCAACAATGCACTAAGATTCAACAAATTTGGCTTAAAGCCACACGAAACATCATTCCGAATGATATAGTGATACTGAGAGAGGATAACGTACCTCCATTGCAATGGCCGCTAGCGCGCGTTCTGGAAGTGTATCCAGGGAAAGACGGGAATGTAAGAGTTATTAAGTTAAAAACTGCAACTAGCGTGTTTACTAGGTCAATAGTTAAAGTGTCCCCTCTATTGTATGACGAGTCAGATGTGACTCTGGAGCGTCATCACGAGTAAATGAGTATTATATTAGTTTAGGGTACAGCACATAGTTGCTTGTCGCCTCAAGTTAGGTTAGTTGTACAGCCGGTGACTAAGTCGAAAAGATTATTAGTGTTTAAATAAGTATTTTTTATTCCAGGTTTCCTGCCTGTTTCGGTTTGGTAGCTTGCCACAAAAGTTACTGGGGTTCTAGACCGATAATCCCTGGGCAACCTAAAAAAGTAAATGATCTTTTGCAAATTTTTGTTTTTTTTGTTGGTCCTTTGCTCTAACCAAGCATCGAAGCGAGAGCGCGCAAACTAACGTTTGGCAATCTCGTTTAACGGTCTATGTGGACACAGGGGTTAGGTTGCATTCATGTGGTGGATGGCAACAGTTCAGGTCACGCCTTGACCAGATTGGTGATTTTCGTTCTTCGACCTTTTCAGCTTAGGGAGCTGAACTGCGTTTTCTCAGCTTAGGGAGCTGATATGTGATTTTATTCTGCTCGCCATTGAGCTATTGTAGGGTGCCTCAACCGAGCGCCAATCTTCGACCTTTTCAGCTTAGGGAGCTGAACTGCGTTTTCTCAGCTTAGGGAGCTGACATGTGATTTTATTCTGCTCGCCAGGGAGCTATTGTAGGGTGCCTCAACCGAGCGTCAATCTTCGACCTTTTCAGCTTAGGGAGCTGAACTGCGTTTTCAGTCTACAGGAAGTTGTAGCTTTGGTGTGTATGGTCAGTTTACACTGATTCTCGTTTTCGACCTTTTCAGCTTGAGGAGCTGAACTGCGTCCTCTCGGCTGAGGGAGCTGTATTATGGTGTGTCTGTTCAATCTATACTGATTGTTACTTGAGTATAAATGGAATTTTCAAGTTACGGGGAAATAAAAATATTGGTTTTAAGGGGAGCTAAACAAGTAATACTTTGTCAACTTTCTAATTTTCTGTTGTTCTTGTCTGTCAGCAACGATGTGACAATGAGCAAACTATGATCAAAAAGTACGGCACTATTCTGCGTCTGTTCAGGAAAACGGCTACATATAAATTTAATCTGATGATCGGGTTACATATGAAAAATTATGCAGTCTGTGCTATGGCATCTGAATATACTGGATGTAAAATGTTAATTTTAAGGTTCGACTGTATTCTATGGTTCAACTAATGTAAAATCTTATGATGTATTAGGCTAGCTAGTGTAGAGTCACGTGGTGAGTGACACCTATTCAGTGCGCGTTGCGTAAAGATCAATTAGTGCGGAGTTGATAACATCGAGTTATCAGAAAGTCATTAATGTGAAACGAAATATCAAATGTCGGGAGATAGTGTAAATTAAGTTAAGTAGGTTAAGAGCTCCAAACTGTGTTTGGACTTAAGGTTTATTGTCGAATAACGGTAGTAATAACTGGATGCATTCGAGTTCAGTAGTTTGTGTAGATAACCATGTGTTCGTATTGATTGTTAAGGTTATAGTTGAAGCACGAGTGCTCCAACGGGGGGGAGAATGTTGAGAACACGCCGAATGTTAAAGCAAAGTACGCCAATGATGGCATTCTTGGAAGTCTAATTGATGTATAACGCTTTTATGTAGCTATCGCACGATGCAATAACAAGCCCTGTGCTGTCTGCGTTTTTATTAGTTCATCTCTTTTCCTCACGTATACGTAAATATCCAAGATTCATCATAAAACCCACATAGTAACAGCGCGGCATTGTTGTCATATGTAATTAGGCGCTTCACCAAAAATAATCACCTACCAAGCTGCGTGAGGAAGGGAGACAGACGCGAGAAGGGATGAGGCAACGCAGCCTCCAGACGGTCGCCAACCAGAGTTTGGCTAAACGCATAAAATATAAGTTTATCAAGGGGACTGTTCCCCGAAAGTTCGGCGGTGCATGTCACACGACTGTTTTAAAAAGTAAAGCACGTCACCGAGTGGAAATTGTCCACATTTCTTGTACTATGTAGTTAAAGTTAACAAAAACAAAGTTCAATAAGTTAATACAATGTGAAAGTATTGATTACTATGGAAACGTACGTGTGAATGCAATTTGAAGTGTAACTATAGTAATTTGATGTAGTGTATTCTCAGATAGTGGGAAGTTATAAAGTGAATATTGTAAATAAAATGTTAGTGCTACCTTACGAATAAAATGCTGTTGGAATTAAATACAGTGTTTTATTAAATCAACAGATCTACACACGAGCCAGCTATTCAGCCTACGGATACACAGTAACACAGTAATAAGTGTAAAGGCTGAACCATAGTTGACTTT
This sequence comes from Polydrusus tereticollis, assembly GCA_963920685.1. Classification (NCBI taxonomy): domain Eukaryota; kingdom Metazoa; phylum Arthropoda; class Insecta; order Coleoptera; family Curculionidae; genus Polydrusus; species Polydrusus tereticollis. The sequence continues at coordinate 31,535,531 of OY987328.1, read as the reverse complement.
ATAACAGTGGTTTTACTTGTCTTTGTTCGTATACGGTGCTTATACCGACCACCTGCAATTGCTGGCTACCCTTGTTTCAGATAGTTAAACAAGCATGGAAAATTCGCTCCTTTGCTTTAATTCCTTGGGGTCAGACGGAACCATTTAGACTAAATCTTTTCGCCACGTGTTGCTTTGCGACAAGGCTAGACGTCACGGGGATCGCCACACGAGGTCTAAATTTGAAAAGGCCTACCGCACAAACGTCTCTTCGGGTGTAATCGAAAGTCTCGTTTTGTCCCATTTCTAAAAATTCCCATTTTTTACGAACGATCACGAATGCGCTCGGAAAGTGGAAAGCAGTGTTGTCAGTATGGTCGCATTGTACCTAAGTAAGTTTCGTGTGGACGGATGATAAAGGAGGGGTTTTCTAATCGGTTATTATTTTTCCAGTATTGAGAAGTATTACGTTTGTGTTTGTGTTTGTGTGCTACTATTATAGTAGAAAATGGCAAGTTTTGCAAATGCGTTTTTTGAGCCAGTCAGAAGGTAGGAATATACATGGTTCTTTTTTAAATAATTCATTTCTTTTTTCACAAAAGTTTTTATAATTTAACCCTTTCAGTCCTGGCGTACACTGTAGTGCACCGAAATTCAACACTATGCAAATGCAAAGTATGATTCCAATTTGGCCATCTAATCCCAGGGTACACTTTCGTGTACCACTAATACAAATCTAACAATAAGGCTTCTGCCATTGAATGTTAAGTTTTCTTTTATGCTGAACAGCATGTTTTTCGGACTTACTGCGTGTAGTCTCTTTGTTTATGTCGTGTTTTTTTGGTAAAAATTTGTTATATTCAATTAAAAAAAAATATTTATGTCATAAATGACATAAATGGAGAAAAGACCTATAGTATTTTTTGTAAAGTTTAATGTTATAAGAGGTTACCGTTTTTAGGTTTTTTGTTACTAAAAATGGATAAAAAGGCCCTTTCATAAAAGTGATTAAAAATTATAACGTAAACATGGGCGGTGTCGATAAATACTTTTTGATAACGCTTTATCGAACGTTCATTTTATTTTCATAAACGGCCTCTTCGGATGTTAACTCATGGCGTAGGCTTTGGTTCCATAAATGCATGGCATGGGAATAAAGAAAAAGCCATAAAACAAATCATCCATTATATAAAATTTCAGTATTTTTTATCAAAAAAATTAATTAGAGGCTGAAAGGGTTAAAATACTTTTGTATTATTATTAGGCATTAATAGTAGTTTGTTTTATAAGGCAAGAGGCAAGAAAGTAAGACAATTACAAGTACTGGAAGTACTGGTAGTAGTGCCAGTACTAGTTTCCAAACAAAGTCAGCAGGGGCGATGGAATGGACTACTTCGCTTCCAGAAGGATTCACAAAAATCGAACGGATTGACAGGACCTGGCGAAACGGTACCTTGTCAGTTACCTTAATAGAATAGGTAGGTATAATATGTACCTGAATATATACGTACCCCATTCCAAGATTATTTCAATGAAAAAAGCTTACTGTGACAAAAATATTCTTGATAGGTAGAATAGGTATTATTAGGTACCCATTATAATTTTATTGAATTGATTTTTGTCTTTATTTTACTCAACTTTATTATTCTATGCTTTTGCTAAATTCCTTCCTCACACATTTTTTTCTTATTTGTTTACAGGTAAGGTACTTTGCTCCCTATGCTCTTTCCCTCCGGCGGCGGCGGCATGCGTTGTGTAAATAGATATATCCGCCTCCGATTATATTTTGCACCCTACCTGCAGCCAAAGAGTAGCATGTATCACTAAATGACGTATACTTAGGTGCTTCTTAATTGCGTTACACGTACAAACTTTGTTTTTTTAAATGGGACTCCCTGTATTTTAGACAAACTCTATATATAGTATATTTTATCTTAAACAGTTTCTGAGATAATTCCAGTAAAAAAATAGAGATAATTGAATTTTGAGGCCCCGCATATCTTGAAGATATTATGACTTTTTGGTATCAAAATGTAGTCAATATATTTTTAATACAAAAGTACATAAGATCTCCTAAATTTTCAACCTTATTCGTGATACGGGGCTTCCAAATTTAATTATCTTGATTTTTAGCTCAACTTATGTAAAAAACTGTTTAAGATAAACATATTACGCAGTAATATTAGTAGTCTTAGAATTTTGTGTAAAATTCAACAAACGAAAAAATACAGGCTGTTTCATTTAAAAAAAAGTTTCTACGTGTCACACATTTATGAATCACCCTGTTTATTTAGAACCTGCCTATAATAGGAAACTTTCTAAATATTCCAGTAGATCCAAAGGTTTTTTAAATGTACTTTTAAAATAAAAAAATGTTTCCTATTATACGCAGGTTCTGAATAAAACGGCTCTCTAATGTAATTTTGCAATAACTTAATGTCCTGTATATTAAGAAGTAATAGAAATAAGTATAATAAACTATATATTTTCATAAAGGTCTTTCATGGGACTATTCAAAACTGTAATAATATACAGGGTGCCCGATGAACACAAATTTCATACCTTAGTATTCCACAAATGTGGGACACCCTGTACACGACTTGGGTATTCCAAAAGATAATAATTATAATGATAAGATAATATCTAAATTAATGTAAATCTTACTTACTACTTATTGTTATTATTTATTAAAATTAGGTTTATAATGTTAAAAGGGGTTGATAATTTGTTAATAACAATCATAAAGAGTAATTATTGTTCCTTTAATAATTTTATTTCACTGAATACATATATGTACTTAATTCTTCACAATGTCTCTAATCTTTTTCCCTTTTTCCTCTGATTGACACATTCTTTTAAATACTTTAATTTAATGGTGTTTACGTAAACATATCCCATATACTAAATAATATCTTATCTTATTACCTTAAAATAACTGTAATGTTTAAAAAAGTATTTCTGAGTTGAAAGATAATTTGTAATTTAAAATAAACTGTAACAATATTATTTTGTGAACAATATAATGATTTTTTGTAATGTTTAAAACATTGTTTCATTTTTGTTTTATAACTAATATTTACCAATTATTTATTTATTTAATATATTATAACTAACGATTTAAAGAACAAATAATATATTTTAAAGGTAAACATGAATCATTGTCGTTATTTGTACTTCACAGTAAAACTGCTTGATTTGGATTCTGAAAACGAAACATTTATTTCTATTAGGAATACGCCGTACAGGCGTACAGGGTGATGATATAAGTTATACAACAGCTATTTTTTTTTATTATTGATCCTACGACAAAGTTGAAATTACAAAAGTTACACACTGTATATACAAACATTTTACATTGTCAGTATACTATAATACAAAGACAGACTTTCGATGAACCTTAACCAGATGTTGACAAGAGGCAGAGACCCTTATTCCAAGTAATAAAGTATAAGGTTTTACAATGCAGGCCAAAATGAACGTGGGATTTATAATATGTCTATTTAGAGATACTATTTTCAAAGTTCTACAAACATTTAAATGCCACCCGACTTTATAGTGATTTTTAAATAGGTAATTGACTTTTACCACACAAAATGATATATTCTTTAAGGGATATTAAAATTATAGTGTTTCAGAATAAGATGCTGATCCTTAACGGTGTGAATCCTTAGGTGATTTTAAGAAGAAAAGTTCAAATTAACATATATCCTTAACCTATCAACTTTCGAACTACAGGGCGTTAAAGTTTTAAGAAAAAAATGGTTTTTCTATCATAACTTTAACAACTTTCTAGCTATTTTTATGAATTTTTCACACATGCCCTCTAAGCATCAATAGCCATTTTTTGGTGTAGAAAAATTTTTAAATTTTTTAACCAGTGGCGTCCTGAAAGGGTTTGGACTAGACATTTTGGAAAAATATTATGTACGCCACTGCTTTTTCTCAAGATAAAAATTATTTTTAAAATACTCATTCATTTTAGGCCAAATTTAATATCTTGCCTTTTTATCGTCCGACAAATAGTTTCCGACAAAAAAAATAAAAAGCATTAAATGCGCATTCGCTATGTCCGCCCTAGGAAGTAGGGCCTGGACCCGTTGAATATGGTACGGATATAACAAATAACTTTGAAGAATTCTCCAGACTAGGACATGAGGAATATTCAAAATATTCCCAATTTTTCTGGTACTTATATTAGGGTTTTGTTCCACTAAATTTAAAACAGCTTCTTCGGTTTCCGGTGTTCGTGTAGTTTGGTGCGCCCCTTTTAAGTAGTTTTTTGTTTCAAAAGATCCCGTCTCACATAACTTTCTGTGAGTTCCTGAAATCGTTCGTGCATGCGGACCTATTCTATTTGGATAACGCTCTTGGTATAATTGTCTGGCTTCGAATGCATTGCCGTCAGCAAGCCCGTACAGGTAATGCATACCCGCAAACTCGACATTTGTAAAATTTACCATGATACTTATACGTTTAAAAAGTATTACGTTTTTAAAATTTAAGTTAAGTGGAAAGCCGTGTACATAAATAAATAGCTGTCAAAACTATTTGGCATTAAATATTTCGTTATTGTCATTGTTTCCTTAACAAAGTTCATAGCTTTCTTGTCAGAAACCATAGGCACATTTAATTAACACACGCATTTAATGCTTTTTATTTTTTTTGTCGGAAACTATTTGTCGGACGATAAAAAGGCAAGATATTAAATTTGGCCTAAAATGAATGAGTATTTTAAAAATAATTTTTATCTTGAGAAAAGCAGTGGCATACATAATATTTTTTCCAAAATGTCTAGTCCAAACCCTTTCAGGACGCCACTGGTTAAAAAATTTTAAAATTTGTCTACACCAAAAAATGGCTATTGATGCTTAGAGGGCATGTGTGAAAAATTCATAAAAATAGCTAGAAAGTTGTTAAAGTTATGATAGAAAAACGATTTTTTTCTTAAAACTTTAACGCCCTGTAGTTCGAAAGTTGATAGGTTAAGGATATATGTTAATTTGAACTTTTCTTCTTAAAATCACCTAAGGATTCACACCGTTAAGGATCAGCATCTTATTCTGAAACACCCTGTATACGGAAATATTCCTAGAATATGCTATCTAGGCATATTTCTATATGCGTATATCGGAACTCGGTCCGATATAGGCGTATAAGCTTGGAATATGCTAGGAATATTAGTCATGGGATATTCTGAGCATATATGCTTAAGTAATGCATATTCTTTATTTGTTATGTGGCCTGTAATTTGCAAACACCTCATTTTTGTCGGATTACCCACCATAAATGAAATTATTGTAATGTGTTTGTGCGTGCATGTAAAAAGTACCTGGATAGCAAATGCTTCTACCCAATTAGGGCAAAAACTACCGACAACGTACTCCCGTCATCCCCGGAAAAACCTTGAGTGTAAATGTTAACACTGTATTTTCATTAATTTACCCACGATGCATGGTGTAAATGCACCCATAAATTAGAAGAATTAACACTAATCAAAAAGTAAAAAAAAAATATTTCAAAGACATTTTCTTTACAAGATAATATACTGATTGGTTAATATACCCTATTGAGTGTGGTACTATAATAATATGTACCACCATTGAGTGTTAAATTAAATTAAAAACCTAGTTTCACGTTTGAAACTGATTGTTAAATTATGATATTTTAATATTATATCAGATTTGTTAACCTTCATTTTTGTTACTGTTTTGACGTATTATTAGGTATTTGTTTTAACAAAGCGTTGTCATGGTTTCAACTATCGACAACAATGACTTTTAATGCCTAGGCATATTTCTAGCTTGTACAGACGTGCATTATAAAATCAATTAAGTAAGTATAAGTGATATTGCAAAATCGTTAGTTCGGTGTGTTATAATATCTATTATTGTACCTAGTTAACATTTAGTTAAAAGTAAGTTTATATTTGATATCCTAAAATATATTTTACGTATTTTCTTCAATTTTTTAATTACCTACTTACCTTACTATACCTACCTACCAACTTCTACTACCTTTTCATTACCTACCTACTACTGACCTTAATAGTAGACATAATATGAATAACAAGGCTATAATATAGCTAGTTTCTGAGATTTTTAATGATTAAATCTTAAATTATCAGGGTATGTCAACCCGGGTTCAACCCCAACCGAAGGGGGATTACAATGCAAAACCAAATAAACCTTTTTTTTTTAAAGGAACACCTTACATTTTATAACAATTTTTAGGACTATAAACCACAAGCTCTTAGGCAATATACGACATTTGTAAATTATACAGGGTAGTTAAAAAGATATAAAGGCTTTTTTCCACCATTTCTGTTTATAACAATATTAAAATACTTAAATTATAAGCAAATATCATAATAAAAAGTTAAATTTAAAAGGCAAACATATTAAAACAAGACGACTAATAATTGTTTATCTAGGTACTTATTTATTTTTTATTTTATATTTAGCTTTTGTCAAATTATAGCAAAGTCTATCTGGTCCCTGGCTATTTAAACAATTTAGAAAACTTTATTTTTTACTTTTTGACGATTCGACCTATAAATGTTAAAATACTACCCTAAATTACGATAAACTATACATTTAGAATATTTTATGTGTAAAATTCATAAATATGCTGTTTCACCAAAGAGTAGCGTTTCACTATATAATGGACATCACATATTTTATCATTTTTAGATTACTTTTATTTTATCCTGAAGACAACCAACTTTAGGTCGACACATCAAAAAATAAAAATAAAGTTTAAATTTTTTAAATAGGTATATAGAAACCATGAGATAGACAAAAGATAAATGGTGGAAAAAAGCCTTTATATCTTTTTAACTACCTTGTATAATGTACAAATGTCGTATATCGCCTAGCTCCTCAAAATTATTATAAAATATATAGGGTGTTCTATTTAAAAAAAAAATAAGTTTTATTTGGTTTCGCATTGTAAGCCACCCTGTATAGAAGAAAGCAAGTGAGTGATTATCATTATGAGAATAAACAGCAAATTATTGCTGCTTTTCTTTGGCGCAGTCAGAATTGTGAACATTTTATTTGCAACCTTTTAACAGTGTTAAACTTGGGCTTATTTTATCACAAATTGGTCCATATCTCCTGAACCACCCTGTATAATATAATAACTAAAAAAATGCCTATAAAACTAATTTTGAATTATGTTACTTATTAATATCTACAACTGTACGTACTTATAAGAAGTTTTTCAGTAACTTTATTAGTTTACCCGTCAAATTACTTTATCGCACTAATGGCCCACCCTGTATATGCCATTTCAAGTTTACTTTTGCCAGAGTAGGCTATGAATTCATTATTGTCAATAATCAAAGTATTGTTACCAATAATGAATCCACAGCCTATACCTACTATGAGAAAAGTAAACTTCGAATAGATATATATACCTACCGCATTTTTTAGATGACATAAAAATATTTACGTTATAATAAAGGGGGACAACTTTTTTCAGATTGATTGAGATGTAGGACATATACATACCCCTAAAATTTTAAGTTTCTACCTAATGAATATCTAAAGAAGTTTATTATTTTCTAAAATAGGTAATACAATTATTTCCAAGTAGCAACATAAAAAGCGGAGAACATTGACATCTTCATACCCCTAAAATTTTAAGATATAGGTACTTTGTCACTAGTTATCGAAGTTTCTTATTTTCTAATATACACAATTATTTCCAATGACAACAAAAGACCGGGGCGCGTTGCTGCTTCGCTCCTCTCCTTGAACGGCTGCCAGCCAGCCATAATATGAAATGAACATGCAACGTTGACAAATCTAACACGTTCTTTTCCTTCCACTTCAATACTCTTCATATAGAATTGAGAATTAGGGATTTCCTATTAATGCAGATGCTACTCGAACCGAGCACGAACGAGAATCGGAGACGTTCGAGAGAATTGGGAAAAATTATAATTGGGAATTTTTAGACCATCTCAAATGGCGCGCACAGCATCATAAAAGCAGAACAAGACTACCATCTGACTTTCTGTCCCTTTTGTTCCTGTTAGTGCGTTTTTTAAAATTTGTTTAAAATTAGTGTGTGGAAAAGTGAAAGTGTTTCAGTTATAATGACAGAACCTGCACCTGGTCCTGTTGGTAAGGTAAATTAAATTTTGTGCTTTTGAAACTGAAAAATGAATAAAATCAAAACCAAACAAAATTTAAATTTAGCGCATTTGACATTCGTTTTTATATAGTTGGTAGTAGTAAAGAGTAAGAAAGAAGGGTGCGGAAGCCGAGGCCGAAGTAACAAGAAAGCACAAAACAGATAGCAATTAATTAATCATTTTCATATGACGTCACATGGTCATGGTGGTTAAGAAAGCATAAGTATCAACCGTATAAAATAAGAAAGGTTTACAACTTCCATCCAAGAGATGAAGAGCGGCGTTTAGAATTTTGTCATTGGTATTTGCAATAGATTAATCGGAATCCCAATTTTTTTCAAAATACAATATGGACTGACGAGACGACTTTTATATCTAGCGAAGGAATTTTTAATCGACATATATCAATCGATATTGGTCAAACATAAATCCTCATCAGACGGTCGCCAGGGTACAAGGACGGTTTGGGTTCCATGTATGGGTGGCGCTATATCAAAACAGGGTCCTTAACTACAGGAATTTTAATGAAAATTTGATTGCTGAAGGATACATCCAAATTTCGGATGAATGTGTTGTAGTAATCGAGTTGGATAACATGCCATTAGCTGCAAGAAATAATGTTTATTTACAACAAGATGGTGTTCCAGCATATAATAGCCATTTGGTAAGGCACTTACTAACTGCCACTTTTGGCGAAAATTGCCTTGGTACATATGGACCAAACAGATGGTCTCCGGATTCCCCCAACCTGACACCACTTGACTTTCATTTTTGGGACTTATCAAAAATGAAATATATAAAACCCGAAGTAATACTATAGAAGAACTTAGAGCAAATTTTATTAATTGAATTGGAGGAGTGCCAAATATTCACATCTATAACGCAACTCATTCAGTTAGTCCAAAAATGCATCGAGCAAAATGAAAGACAATTTTAGCACATTTTGTGATTAAGCACCTATGCTAATTGTTATATTATGTTATATGAAATAATTGTGGAGTTATTATAAATTTTTGTTTGTTTTTTTGTAGTTGTTGTTTTAGTTTATCAATGTTTTAATTGTTAAAACTATGTAAATATGTTTGTTGTAATATTACCTAGGAGCTTCACTATTTTTTATTTGATTCCGTGACAACAGATTTCAAATTGTTGCTATTTTTGTTAATTGATAACTGGACTATTTTGCAATCTTTAGACGTGCGCCATCAAAATGCTTTGAAAATTCATAGTTTTTGAATTGATCTCTTTTGCGTGAGGCTCTGCAATTGATTTCTTATTTAACTCCCCTCTTAAGTGTTATATGTTGTTGCAATCACAAGAAAAAATCAATTTTTTAAGACATCCAGATACAGGGTGTCCCATTTAAGAAAATGCTAGTTTTGGTAATATCTCAAAAATGAACAAATATATTTTTTTTTAAATACGCCACTGGATTCTACGTAAAAGGTTATAAATCCCTCGTATTAAAAGTTTCCTTTTATCTTCATAAATAACCCGGTCATAAGAGATAACAAAAACCGCCAGAATCACCCAGTATCTTCTAAACCAATCTAGTTAGCGTAGACCTGATTGCACCATTAAACTAAACAGTAAAAAAGAGAATAGGACACATCTTAGTTTTTTTGTATCTCCTACAGTTTAGCTTACACCCAGCATACCCTATATCAACGAAAAAAAACACCCTGTACATACTTCCGAGACTTATCATCGAATACTTAAGCGATACACCCGAAGACGGGCTATATTTTTTAATGTTTTTTTTGTCATTTATGCATGGTAAGCTTTCAAGAGATTCGACACAGGTCACAAAATCATTTTCAGATGATTGCAACGCATCTTAACATTAAATAGTTAATTAACAAAGATAATACAAGTAGGATCACTCTTCTATTTCTTGACACCAATGATTGAAGCATGCGCAAGATTTTCGTCAGCGGCTTACCCCTCGCCAATAACCGTCGTCGCGCGTCGGTAGCGAACCAAACTGTACATAAACGTTTACGAAGAACAGTTACTACTTAATAATTGATTTTAAGGTAGTAGGGCTTTTAGTATATATAGAAAATAAATTAAGCGACCCCTGCGCCTAAAAAAAACCTTTTTAGAAGGTAGCACGAAAAATAAAATCGGACGGTGGTAAAGCTTTATTGAATTATTTATCTTAATTACATTGATTTGTCAGAAAACGACAAAATATATAAATTAACATTTCTAAAAATGAATACATTCAGCAAATATGTCCGGTTTTTACAAAAGTGTCTACACACAATTTATTCCTTAAACGTTACATCTTTTACATAAAAAAATTACTTTCACAACTTAAAACGAATGGTTTCCTATTTTAAATATATCGTAAAAAAAAGTAATCTAATATGGTTTAGGACGGCCGCCACCACCATCTCTTCCACCGCGATCACTGAAATAAAAAATATAGCAATTAAACCAAATGTTGGTAACAATGTTTCTTTTTAACTACACAAAAAAAAATGTTTTTTGATTATCTGGTCAAAATAGCTTTTTTATCTTCAGAATTACTCTTTTGAGATTTCCCTACAGGGTTTATAGTATAAGTTAATTATTATTGCATTTACTAATTTTATTGCAGTTTTTTTAGTGTAATGGCACAGAAATTATTGCTACGCAAAGCTATATTTTCTGTGGTAATGGTTAGAATGTTGTGCAATTGTTATTTTATTTTAGACACATTTTATTTTATTTTTTTGTGTCAAAGCAAATATCATGAATTATTGATCAAATTGTGAATGGATAAATAAATAGAAACGGTTAATTCCCTGGTTTGCTTAATAGTTTATAATCGATAAAGGTTCATTTAAGGGGATTAAACTCTACGCCAGCTACGGGAACATAGTAATTTAAAATAAATATCTTCCTCGCAGGATGAACTATCTTGGAGCTATTATATTATTCGTTGGAATAAAAATAATAAATGTATCTCTGAACTGCACAAATTTCAAGCCTGTTTTATGCGTAGCCTTTGAAAACTAAAGACACCTCTTATTGTTTCCATTTCATTTAATTTAATTTAACGAAATAATGGTGTACCATTTGTCATTATCAAACATACAGAGGGGAAAAGCAGTGTTGTCGGCTTATTTGAGACTTAAGTTAACTTTGTTTCAAAGCTAGTTGGTACAAATAATAATAAGAATTATTATTACAAACCAGAATATTTTAAGGTTAACTTAAGATTAAAGATATTTGCAACCAAAAAGAACTTGAAGTTAATTTTGGTGCAAGTGGCTCTGGAATCAACGCAGCGATTGCCTGTATCTGCGAAATGTAAGGAACTTTTAATCAAAGGTTGGCAAATGTTTGAAATATGGCGTCGGCCGCCATTAAAGACGTAGCTGGAGTAGAGTATATCTGCGTGTGCGCAAGCAAATAACAATATCATTCATATTCACCCCAACAAAGAGCGGCTATGTGGTTCACATTCTTAATACATCCGAAACTTTAACAAATAAAACCCTTAGTCTCCACCAAAAGCAGGTCTGCTAATTTTTAATTTTTGTTTATTTGGATTGTCTATTCTCTCTTCATTGAGTACCTAAGGTTTCACTCCTTATTACAAAGATTCCACACACAACATTTTGGTTGTTTTTAATAATTATTGTCATAAGTTTTATTCATTGTTAAATATTACATAGTAGCAATTTACATACTTATATTCCTTGTAGTCAATAGTGAATTTGTATAAAATAAAAATGAATGTTTCTCCAGACAGGATACACACAGAGCCATTTGGGAGGCTAAGGTGGGTTTTGATAGAGAAATTATTTTAATTTTTCCTCTTTATGAATATCAGACAAAAATATTGCTTTATTTTTGCAGAGAGCGAAAAAGGAGAAGAATAGCAGAAATTAATGATTTTTAACACTGGAACAGAGAGATACAATGGTTTTATAATAGGGACCTACTTTATAAGTGTATTTAATTTTATTTACTAGAACATTTGTAATTTTAAAGAATCCATTGTTAAAAACACTGTAATTTCTGCGAATTTCAACATAATTTTTGGCGAAAATATATGTATAGCCTTATTATAAGTTCAGCTCAATAAGAATCGAATGTTTAATAGCTAACCCCCCTATGGAAGACACGCTGATGAAGCAATAATAAAAACAAAAAGAAGAAAGTCATCGACTATACTTAAGAAAACCCTAATGATGAATGAGGCCAATTTAATACATTATGTCTCTTAAAATAAATTTGAGAGCAATCCTCTACTCCTCTCATCTAATGCATTATTAAGGGGCCTACCTGTCTGCTGAAATATCGAATTGGGATCCATGGTAGGCTTTTTTAAACATGGTGAAAAACTTTTTGAAGACAATTTTCTTATTTCTGAAGTGTAAAAAAACTTCTTTAGATGAAACTTGACGGCAAAATAAATACATATCTTTCACCTGATCTAAACTATTCTAAACATAATTTTATTAGTTTTTTCAATATAATTCACAAAGTTGGCGCATCTAAAATTTGATAGTTCCTAAACGTAACAAATTACATTAAAGTAGTTTCGCTATACTATACAAAGCTCAATAAAAAGATATTTGAAGTTGCCATTTTATAGCAGATATAGAATATAAAAAAGATTACGTCAACAACTTAGAACATTTTTCTTATTTGAGGTTAGGGATATTGTAAGAATTATAAGAAAGTCGTCTTACACCTACCGTCCGCGGTCTCCACCTCGCCCTCCAAATCCACCTCCGCGGTCTCCACCTCGCCCTCTACCACCACCGCGGCCTCTTCCTCCGCCAAAACCTCTATCGCCTCCTCTGAAACCTCCGCCACCTCTTCGGCCGCCTCCGTCTCTGTCGCGACCTCCACCACCACCACCTCGTCGGTCATCACCACCTAATCATAAAATTGTATACATTATTAAACATTCGTCGTGTCCTCGTGCATTTAGTTCGTATGCCGCTTGAATAAAAAAAAATTGGACATAGCAACTTTAAACACTAAAAAAAATACGGGTTTGACCGTTTTTGAAGCTTTTAAAACAGTATTGTCCATTTTTAGTTCCAAGTATGTATAAAAAAATTACGGTACTACTTTAGGTATGATGAACCCCAAAAATATTTTAAAAAATACATAATAACAGTGATTTCATTAACAAAATGTTTCTACTTTGCAATTAAGTCAGGTATGGTGATAAACTGCTAATAACTAAAAAGACCACCCAGAACTAAAAACTTCTTGAAGTCCCATGCATAAACGATATAACGAAATTTTTTTGCTAATATAATTTGTTTTAACAATCTAGTAGGTATCATGTTCGAGTATTTCCGTTTTATATAAAAAAAAAAAAAAAAAAACCACGTTTAGTCATAAAAACGCCACCTGGTAACGACTTTCTGTAAGTATAAAAGAGAAAAATAAACTTCATTTTCAAAAATTTGACAAGATTAAAGAAAATCAAGTATGTAATTGCCTATGTAAAAGGGTTTTAAACTTTTTGAAATATAATAGTAGATTATACCACGAGTCAATAATGATAGCTATTATTCCCGAGGAATATTTACGAACCGAGCCGCGTAAGCGGCGAGGGAGTATACAGTCTGAGGTAATAATAGCCATTATTGTGAGTAGTATACTCTACTTTATCTACGACTAATTTATTAATTTGAGATTTTTAATGAACAACTTTATTTGTCAATAACATTATAATTAGTAATAGTACAATTAATAAACTGTATTGGTCGAGAACTATGAATAAGTTTGAAAGAGTTTTCAATACGAATATTTGGAATGTCGGTTGCTGCAAAGGAAGAAGATGCTTCATTACTATTTATTAATTTGTTTGACAGTGACACTTTTGACTTGGTTATTTTGTTTCCATGGTATTATTTGATTTGAGAAATTTTGTGATTGGAGCGGGAATAAGGACTATTAATCCCTTGTCATTATTCCCTAAGGGATTAATAGGTGGCATTATATTGCGAAAACCACAACTATAATACTTACATTATACATTAGTCGTAGATAAAAGAATAATTTTAATATTAATTTTTGTATTTATAAAGTAGACTTCAAATATATTGTGAAACCAGTATTGTAGTAATGAGTTTAATTCTGTATATTCAAAAATAGATAGATACCCTGTACAATACTTATAACATAAACATTTCCTTACTTGAGATTGATTTATTATTCCCTGTGGAATAACAAAAATGTTTCTCTAGACAGGATACACTCATAGCCCTTTATAGAGGCTAAGGTGAGTTTTTAATAGAGATAATAATCTAACCTTCTCTTTAAAATATAAAGACAAAAATATGGCTTTATTGATGCCCAAGAGCGAAAGAGGCTTATCCTTTGATTAGTAAAGCAGAAACTTTTTATTTTAACTACGGATCGGCAAAAAATTACGATAAAAATCGTGTTATATTAAAAATGGTTTGAACGGTACCAATGCGCACAATACCGTTCAATTACGAAAACTACTATCGGTATTAAATTATAAATGACTTAATAACTTAGTTTCATTTTTCTAACTTCTGCTTTGTGAAGTGTACCAACAAATCAATTTTGATTAAAATTTTCCACGATAATAATTAATATACGAGTATAATATCGTTTAAACATACCAAATAATCACAACAAAAAAATAAGACAAAAACCTACCGCCTCCGGCGCCTGCTGGTTTTGCTTCCCCACATCTGTTACATTCATTTCTCCAAGCAAAGTTTGTATTTACGCAATCAGGATTGGAACACTTCCAGTCGCCATCTCGGGATTCACGATCACGACCACCTCCTCCGCCGCCGCCGCCACCTGTAAAATTTTGACTCTGAACAAACTATTCAAAATACTCAAAAAAATCCATTCCCAGGCTCATAGAAAAGGCTTAAACTATTCGTTTTAGTTCGTTAGCTATCTTTGGTCAATTTTTTTTATTTCAAGTCCAGAGCATGTACGTAAAAAGTATCAAAAAAAAAATGGGTTTGTGTAAGTTAACGTTAACCATGACGGATTTATGCCCTAATTTTATATTGCGGCTACGGACAACGCCGCAACTTTCGAGATAAACCCAACATTTTAAGGTGATTTTGATTGTTTGTCTGGAGAATGCAGTCACAAGATTTAACGAGAAATGTTATTTTATTTTAGCCAAATTAGTACTATAGTGATGGTTAGACTAACTCACATTAACACATTTTTTCCTACAGATAGCAAATCTGATCATACGCTCTCAGACTACTTTTAAGGCTAGCACACATTATTCCCGGGAAGAAGCTCATTGCAGTCTAAAATTATCAACATTAATATACCGATACAGGCACCCTATTGATAATATCGCAATTTTCACAAGAAAGTGATTTTCTAATTTTAGGAAATCGACGGTTAAGTGAAAAATACAGATCTGATGACGATCCTAAAGGTATTTTAAAAATAAAAATTCCCATAATAGTAAAATGATTGGGCGCATGTTCATAAATGAAAAGACGTCTACCAAAAGTTTAAAAATATTTAGATTATACGAGAAATACAAATTTTAAAAGTAACGTACGTTAATATTTATTTGTAAAATTTATTTAGAATTTAATTAAGGCTTGACGTACGCTGGAGGCTTTGCCGTACGACCTTCTGGTCGAACGTAGTAGTCGATATAGGTCCGACTAATCCGTCAATATGGAAAGGTATTACCCAGCGTCCATTGCATACAACTTTGATAGTACGATTATGCACTGAATGGACAGCCAACTTAAAGGTAATGTCTGAATAATGCACCCTATACCAGGTGTTGTATCGTCGGGCGTGACACAGTTCCCATGTAAATGTTGAAGTAGTAAAATATTGGCTTTCCTAATTATTTTAGAAAAAAATTATGTCAAGGTTTAATAAAGAGTGCACCCAAATGTCAAACTTAAACCTTTGCGGTCAACCAGTTAGGAATTTGCTATTTACCTGACGAGCGCGGAGTCATCCGCGCTCAACTGCAGTTAACCGAACAACCCGAAGCAGAGTGTGGAAAAGTGCAATTTTCAGGTTAGCGTATGAGTATTACTTTTCGCACGGTCGTAGAAAAACCTTTCTGCAACTTTGTAATTTATTATAAACTCTGTATTAATGCTGGCAATAATAAAAACACCAGTACTTTCAACAATGGCATTTGAAATGAATAATTTCCATGCCACTGTCAATGGAGGAACATTTGAAAATTGATTAAATTTCATCCCTAAGTTTTGTTTTTTACAAATGGCTAATTTTTTGTGTACTTGCGTAATTCACACTAAAATCAAAGCTGCGAAAGCCGACCTTCCTAATAAAAATAATGAATTGTTGTTAACCCCATATTTCTGAACCATAATAAAAACCCTAGTGTGATAGTGACACTGTAAATCATTAATAAT
The DNA here is from genome assembly GCA_963920685.1 of Polydrusus tereticollis. Lineage (NCBI taxonomy): Eukaryota > Metazoa > Arthropoda > Insecta > Coleoptera > Curculionidae > Polydrusus > Polydrusus tereticollis. The sequence goes on along the minus strand of OY987328.1, from coordinate 31,519,031 downwards.
TTTGAAACGGCACCGTTAAACTAATTGTTTTTTTATTGTTGCTCCTACAAATATATGGTTCATAATAATAAAATACAAAGTTGCCAAAAGGTTTAAGTAATTAACTCCTAACCGGTTGTCTGAAAAGGTTCCTGTAGCACATATTGGTTAGTTGGTTTGCTTATATTGATAATATAATATCCTATTAGGGGAGAAAATTAGGCGGACTCGCCCCAACAGTGCCTAAATTTTTGACAGAATGAAAGTTAATTGTCAGAGGGGAGAACAATTTTAAGCAATCCCGACATTTCCGACTCTGGCAAAATGCCAAAACTCCAGCTAATAAGTGAGCAGAAAAAGTAACATGAAAATATAGTAACAGGCAGCAGGGAGCACTATGCGAAAAACGACTTATTTGTATGCAAACAAATATTAGCACTTAATCCCACGCTACATACAAAATATACTTGAATATTCCACTCACGTATAAAAAATCCCATAAGGACAGTGGTATTTTCGAAAACTTACAGCGGATATACAAAATCGAAAACACCAAAACGAAAATACCACTTGTCAGTGTCACTTTGTTGACAAATTTCTATTTATTATTTCAAAGTTGACAAAATTAATGTTTTTGGATTCGTGAAATATTCCTTTAAATACCATGCGTGCTTTAAAAGTAACCGGATAATTTTAAAGCACTTGTGGTATTACACCCGAAAATTTAAACTGAATTTGAAAATTAGATCAAACGATGTATGGGGCTAGCTGTTTCTTTTGGGTGCAGCTTTTAGTGCTCTTTATTAAACCTTAATAGAATTTTTTTCCTTAAATAATTGCAGCAGTCAAATTTGACCAATTCAAAATTTACATGGGAATTGTAAGAGAATGGATCAATAAGAGCAAATTGGTATAAAATATTTCTTACGGCGCGGTGTTTACTTTTGGAAAATTGTTCAATTTTAAATTCCCAAACGCTTTTAAGTTTGTTTAAACCATTCACAAAGAAAATATCCATATTTTTTCTTGGGAACAGTAAGGCTATATTTGAAAATAATTTTTTTGAAGTTTTATTTTCATTTTTTCAACAGAAGGCGATGGCTTAGTATTGCGACACATCAACAAGCCTTTGTAATTAATATATTATAAATATATTGCAAAATGCAGGCAATTTGGCTTGAACATTTTACCTCATATATCCGAATTTTTGGTATAGCTTTTTTGGTTTAAGAACATGCAGCAACTTTGATGAAAAGTAACATTTTTTGAGAATTTAATAATATGGAGTATGACTCAGTCGACACTCTATGTACGACCTTGCTTGTTCATGATAATTAAATTAAGTTTTATTAATAATAATGTAGAGTAGTTGGGAACACCCAAATTTTCCTCATCCCAAAATACTTTTAGCTTGAAAGGAGTCTGTCAAGCAGAAGATATCCCTTATCAGGTAAGATAACTCTTACTAAGATACTCTGGTTAACAAATCTTGCAATGTGCTATAAAGCCCGCCCCGGCAATATCGTGAACAAACCTGTCGAGTTTTACTAGCGAAAAAGAAAAACATTATCTTTGTTATATTTCTGTTATTTGAAAACTTATTGTGTTCTTTCGAACATCTAACCGTTCTTAAGTAAAACTTACCTAAATTTAAACCTTTTCAGTGAAAATGGGTGTATTTCTTTTAACAGGCCTATGTCCAAAACAAAAAAAAATTTTAATTGACTATGGAAAAAAACACATTTTCTTCTAAACAAGACGTATACCACATACGAATCCTGCAGCTGAACTAACCAAAGCAAGATCTGCAATGGTTTTGACTGTTGTGTAAAAAAAATCGATTGTGTTAAAAATCTGTATCTGAACTGTATAAAAACATTTTAGTTAACTTCTATAGAACAAAGCAAATAAAATATTTTTATTACTAAATTTTAATATGTTGTATATTGTATAGCTGTCTTAATTTAAATTTTCTTTGTGTTTAGCATAAGATTTTAAACAATTATTTTATTTTATCTTTATTGTGATTTAAAACATCTGTTGACGTAAGGAATGATTATTCATTGTAATCAATTACTTGTATAAAGGATTTGATTTGAAAATTATCACGGTTAAAATGGACATAGGCAGTTTTTTAAATACTTAATATTAGTTTATTCTAGAACACTATCATAACAATAGAATGATACTATTGAACGCATTTTTTTAAGTGCAACAGGAACAACGGCTTTAAAGTTCTCTTAAGAAATAATAATACGGTTATGTTGACACAACGCACAGGGGGGTATGATTATTTCATTGCTTCCATGAGAAAAACGTCCGATTAAACACAGATCTAATGACCGACTCCAAAAATGTTATGCAAGCGCCATATTTAGTAAAAGAACATTTTTACTGGCACCGGCACCAGTAAATTAACGGTCTTGTTCAGAGTTCTGTATTTTCAGGGTTGCAAGTATAGGAGAGTAACAAATTGAACTCCTAATCTTAAGGTCAGGACACACGTCCGCACCGTGCAACGGCAGTCTCCCGTCAGTGAATTTTACCGTGTATAATATGTGCTATAGTCTTCACATCAACGCGCCGTGTCCTGGCGCGTTGATGTGACACGGCGACCGGGTTTAACACTTAGGTATACCCAACTAAAACAGCAAAACATTAGATATAATTTAATAATAAAAAAAGCCGCAACCTTCTGCGGCACTTAGATAGTGTTTGGCTGCTTTAATTGAGTTTAGTTTAACTATACTAAATTATATTATTTTAAACAAGAGCACACGATACGAGTTCATTGTATCGCCCGAAATAGGATACAGTAAGTACTCCGAACCATGATGTCAAATAGACACTATTCAAAAACAAATTATTGTTAGAACCAAAACCAGGAAATTTATAATAATCTTGGTACAAAGAACTATATTTTTAAGACAGTTAACAGTTTGAGGATTCACCATACTTCAATCGCAATATTTATAATCCTACCGATTACAAATTTAATATGTCTAACATACATCACCCTGTACAAAATTAAACGCTATCCGTTTAACCATTATAAGGGATATCACTCACATATTGGAATAACGGTACTTAACATGGATATTATTGTTTTAATAAAATGTTAACAATAATCTATTAGGGATTTTTCTAATCAAGCTATTTATAAATTTAGTTCCTACACGCATGTTTCTGCAGTTATATAACTAAAACACTGCTGTTTTTACCCCTAAAGCGTTATGATTATAATATATTACTAATACCAACAGGAATATTTTTTGGTTCATTAGGGTCTAGTACCAGTAACCCTGTTATACTCTCAAATTTAGTGACCTTTGCTAAAAATAGTGACGAAAACCTTAAATAATGACCAGCTTGCAACCCTGCATCCTCTTAGGAATGCAATAATAATACGACCATCGTAACAATTCTGTAAATAAAAAAGAAAGGGTACACAATAAAATATATATAAATATAAAAAATTAAAATATCATGAAATATCTCAATATATATACTAAACAATAAGGCATTGTTTTAAAACTGTTAAATCTAGTTAAAAATATTTTGTCAGTATATTCTGAAATATTTCAAGAGAATCACAAATCACAACAGTTTCGTTAATACAACAACCTTAATCTAAATAATAATAATAATAACAGGAAAAAATCCAGTAAAAGTGAATCCAAAAGCTTATTAGAGTGTGAAAATCTCTCATCTGGGATGATAAATGAATTTGCAATAAATTCCATTGTTCTTTTCATAAGATGTTGGATATATTTTTACCTAGTCTACCTTTACCTCTATCTCCCCCACGGCCACCTCCAAAACCTCCACCGCTTCCGCGACCACCTCCAAATCCACCCCCACTGCCTCTATCTCCCCCGCGGCCCCCGCTAACACCACCTCGGGCTGCGGCACCGCTCCAGTTATCTTTTTTAGTGGCTAACTGAACCTAAAAAAAAAACACTATAGATTGTTCCTGGAAAAATACTAAAAAAAAATCAATTAGTGTTTCCCTACAAATCCCCTTATTACAAAATTGTAGAACTAGTAAAGGATTTTAGTTGTTCTGGGCAACTGATTCTTGTTCTCAATCTCAATACGGGCATGTTTTCCCGCCTTTAATCAACCAGCGATTGAGAACGCAATAGTGTGGCGGCGGCTTGATAGATATCGTAATCACGCATGTCTTCAATTATTGAAGCTAAAGGGTGGAGGCGAATGAAAAATAAAGCTGTCAAGTTCTGAAGTTTTTATTTTTAAGAAAATTAAATCTGGTACCTAATCACGGCAGAAGGGTTGATGGCCAGTGGGTTCTTCACATAGTCAAGGATTTCGACCAGTTTCGCCAGTCGTTTAGAGAAACAGGAACACGAGACAGTTTGCACTGCACAAAAGGTAGAAGATTCGGGAAAATTCTTAATGAACAGCCACAAACCCCTATCGGCGTTTAAGCCAGCGAGTAAATGTTATGGCACCTGCAATATAATCCTGAAATGTGACATGCAAATACAATTTTCAGAGTGGTTTATGAGTCCTGAGAATCCACATTTCTTTATAGAGAAGTCTGCATTCTCGTTTCGAAAAGGTTAATTGGATATATTTTTTGAAGGGATTCCCAATTCGGCGCCAGACCATCATGAAATTTTTGTAAACGCATTAGACTTAGAATTCACGTAACTATTGATGGAATAATTTTTCGAAGAACGAATCGTTATTCGTTAGTCGTAATATTATTATTATTATTATTATTAATTGTTTAGTCTAGGCGGCGTAGCCGTTTAAACTTATTTACTGTCACAATTTTTTTCAAAGTTATTGTCACATCTTTTTACTCTTAAAAGAGTCGTAGCGATTTTTGAATTCGTTTGTTAATGTTGCGGAGACGCACTCGTTATTTAGGCTATTCCACTCTCTATTTATTCTGTTGTTCAGGAAATGTTGGCGACAAAGTTTTTTAAAACGCTCTCGCACCAATTTAAAGTTATTTCCCCTGAGGCTTTGGTTCGTGTTTAAGGTGAAAAAGTTGAATTTCACAGAGTAATGGTCATGAATAATCTTAAAAGTTTCTATTGCATCACCACGAATTCTTCTTTGCTGGAGTGTCGTTAGATTTAGTTTTATTAGCCGTTCTTCATATGTCAAGCTTGATATACTGGGGGATAGTTTGGTAATTTTTCTTTGTGTTTGTTCCAGGGCATGTATGTCTTTGACGAAGTAGGGGTTCCAGACTGGTGCTGCATAATCTAAAATAGGCCTGATGTAGAGTTTATATATCTTCTCAAGAAGATCTGGGGTCGGATTTTTGAACGTTCTTTTGACTAAATATGTTACCGAGTTTGCTTTTTTAATTATGTTTCCCACATGTACTGCCCATTTGAGGTCCTTAGTTATAGTTACTCCTAGATCCTTTTGATATTCCACTGATTTCACCTCAGTTCCATTTAGGTTATATGAATAAATTGGGTTGTTGTATCCCATGTGAAGGACGGAACACTTTTCTTCATTAAGCTGTAAGTCCCACTTGTTACACCATTTTTCAATTTTGACAAGGTCTCTTTTAAGTGTGTCGTAATTGGTATGGGGGTTGTTATATATTTTTGTGTCATCGGCAAACATTGATATGGACGATTCCAGATTGTCTGGAAGATCGCAGGTATACAAGTTGAACAGTATTGGAGCCAAAACAGAGCACTGTGGTACCCCCGAGCTGACCTTGAATTTGTATGAAGTTTCACTGTCTATTCTTACGATACTTGTTCTGTTGTTTAGAAAGCATTTTATCCATTTTAGCAGGTTTCCCGTGACACCATATAACTCAAGTTTTTGACCCAATTTATTATGTGGGACTAGGTCAAAAGCGCTTTTGAAATCTAAGTACATTATGTCTATAGGTTGGCTATTGTCTAATGATGATGTCCATGAATTTACACACTGGAGTAGGTTAGAAGTTGTTGAACGACCTGGGAGAAAAAACCATGCTGGCACTGAGGTATAATATCATTTTGAAGAAGGAAGTCTGTAAGATCTTCTGCAATAAGTTTCTCCATAAGTTTACACAAAACCCATGTTAAGCTCACCTGTCGATAGTTTTTGGGGTTAAATTTATCTCCCTTCTTGAAAATTGGGATTATCACAGATTGTTTCCACTCTTCAGGGACCTTCCCTTCTTCCATTGATCTTTTCATTAATATCGTTAGCGGTTTTAGTAAGGCTGGTGTATTTTTTACAAAGATGGGGTGTATGTTATCTAGTCCAGGACTGCTGTCGGGTTTTAGTTCATTTATCGCTTTCTTTAGTCTATTTTCTGTTATTTCAATTGTTGTAAGTGTTCTTTGTGTAATTCGTCTTTGGGTGCTTGGTGTTGTGTTTCCTTTTACGTAAGGTCCTCGATCAAATTCTTTTGCGAATATATCTGCTACTAGCTTGGGGTCGCTTACAAGTTTGTTGTTTTCGTTTTTTATCACAGGAGAGCTAACTCTAGACTTTAGGCAACTTTTTACATATCGGAAGAAGTTTTTGTTACTTTTGCTATTTACAAGGTCACATTCAAATTTCGTTTTCATTTTTTTTAGCTGATCGGTTATTTCATTTGTTGTGGATCTATAGTTAGCATGATCTTGTGGGTTATTTGATCTGCGATACTTATGCCAGAGTTTTCTTTTCCTGTTTATCTTGGTCTTTATTTCCTTCGTTATCCATGGTTTTGACTTGCACTTGTTGACCTTGTAGTCTGGGATATAGAGGCTTACACAATGATTTATTTCCCCAATGATTTTTGTCCATAGTTCAGGTACCGGTCTAGTTCAGGTACCGGTCTGTCAGGCCATACTACATTATAAAGGTATTCGTTTACCGGGACATAATTTGCAGTTCTGAAATTTTTTATTCTTTTGGATTTGACGTTGGTCACATTTAGAAGAAATTGAGATTTTGCTACTATTACTATGTGATCGCTTGCTCCCACTGGGGGGTTTGTACTGGATATTTGAGACAAGGTCTCTGTCTGATGTAAGTAGTAGGTCTAGCAGGGAAGGCCTATTGTTTATCCTGAATCTAGTTGGTTCCTTTATGTGTTGCGTTAGACTAGTATTTAGGAAAATATTCATAAATGCTCCCCCAGTCGTGTTATTCTCTGTAGGTGCAGGATTTATCCAGTCAATTGTAGGGTAGTTAAAGTCTCCAAATAAATAAAGGTTACTTAGGTGTTCGCTGGCTTGGGCTAGTGCTTGAAGAAGAGGGTCGCTGTCGTCCTTTGAGGTATTTGGAGGTCTGTATATACAGGCAAAATTTAAGACAAGCTTGTTTATCTGGAGTTCAATCCAAGTAGATTCAACTGGAGCTGTGTTGTAGTGGTTTACACGTTTCGCAACTGTCGTATAATTTGCAATTTTTTGTTTGACATAAATGCAAGCACCTCCTCCTCTTCCGTTTTGTCGGTCAGTTCGTATGAGATTGTAGTTGGGAATATTTACAAGGTTGTCCGGAATAGAGCTATTCAGCCATGTTTCTGTCAGAAGTACGATGTCTGGCTTGTTTTCAATTATGGCCTCCAGTAGTTCTTGTAATTTTGCCGGTAAGGATGCTATGTTAGTGTATAACATATTGATTTCTATGGCTTCTAGGTTATAATTCTTTTTATCTGATGAGTTATTTGCTGTAGATCTTTCTTGGTTTGGTTTACCTATTATTTTGTGCTTAAAAAATTTTCATCTTTTGTTTCTTCACCACCATAATTTGTGCTCTGTTTATATTTTGTTACTTTTTGAAGAAATGCAGGACAGTTGGGGTCCCTTGCTGAATGTATTCGCTCTTTCAACCTTAGTCGCTCACAATTAATGCAATTTAATGGTGTATCTTCTTTACAATTTTTGGATTCATGTTTTTGCCCACATTTATAACAACGTACTTCTAATTTACAGTGTTTTGCTACATGTCCAAAATAGCAACAGTTGTAGCCCATTGCTATGTTGCAGTATTCCTTCACATAAGCTTTGGTTAGGTCAAAGTTGATTTTTTCTTTCTTCATAAACCAGCGAAATATCTCTGGTCTAGTTTGTAGTATCCAATTTTCTTTCCTGTTGTTAAAACAATCTTTCTTTGTGATAAACCTCAACATAGTTTGATTATCGTTTCCAAATGTTTTTAGCTCCGGGTTTTCTTCTACAATAGTTTGGATAAATTCTTCAGATTCATAACCTTTTTCTATGCCAGTAATGATAATCATCGGATCAATATTCTGCATTTCCTTCAGCTCTATTTCACTATTCTTTTTTAATATTTCTTTTAGCTTTTGTTGTTGGATTTGATCTTCACATTGAATGATAATAGAACCATTTTCTAATTTCTTAATGTTTTTAAAACTACCTGTACTAATTTCACTGTTGTATATATTTTGTTTAATTTCCTTCATTACTTCTTTTGAGTTGTTCTGGTTTTTCATCCTTATCGTAGTTTCGTGTTTTGTTCTCGATGGTGGTGGAGTTGTCCACTTTTTATTTGCTATTTATTTTATGCTAACTAACCCCTTGCGAAATGTTAGAAGACAAATACATTTCAGGAGGTTATCCACTCCCCAAGTAATCACCAACGTTTCCTACTCTGTAAAAAGAGGAACGAGAGGATGTTTGGAAGTAGAAGGTGGATACTCATTTAGTTTAAAAGAGTATAATTTGTAGATTCTTTGTTTTATATATTTTTTTTTTTAATTCTATAATATGCAATAACAAGTACAATAATGCAATTTTCTTAAAAATAAAAACTTCCGAACTTGCCAGTTCGATTTTTCTTTCACCTTTTACCTAGGATACTCTTCAAGACCAATAATTCAGACATCAGTGATTATTTCATTATTTCATTTCACCGCATACTTTGAGGATGTTTATTTTTTATCGAGACTTTTTTATAAATTTCATAGCACATTATCTATAAAATATTTTTCTTCAACAAACGTGTTAAAAATGCAATTTTAACACCCCCAGTAGCCTCAAAAAATATTACTTTAAGATACTACTGTTAAAAGTAAAATATCAAATATTAAAAGTAAACGTCAAGAAACAAAAGGTTTTATTGAAAAATAATGTCAACTTCGGTAATTTAAATAATTTTATATACAATGGTATTTGCTTCCAATTTATTAAACATTCCAAAATTTAATTTGTAACTCTGTTATTGCTTTTACTGCCGTTTGTAGAAATAATATTGTATCGATATTTGTGTTAAAGGTATTTTTATATCATAAATAAATGTTATATGCAGTTATACACTATGTTCCAGGAAGAGGTGATAAGAGGACAAATGGAGCAAAAATTACAGTTTTTGATAAAAACAATTGACCGTGTATTAAAGATCAACTCAAAAATAAAAATGTTAAAAATTGTCAAGGTAAAATAATAGCTAAAATAAATGTTTCAAAATTACAGCAGTTTAAATAATTTTTTTTTAGCTGAATATTCAAAAAACTTAAATTTATTGTTTTGCTAATTTTACCATAATGGAACTTCATACAATTTTCGATCTGGGCTTCTAAGGTCTTTTGAAAGAGCTTTCTTATTTAACATTTATCTCAAAACATGATGAATAAATCAAAGTTTGCATTTTTTACTTTTTACTTTACCCTGTGCGACAATAAATATTTTTCTCACAATGGATATTTTTTTAAGCGAGAAATTTGATGAAGAATTACTTTTTCTTGAAATATAAAGTCTTTGGTCAATTTGTCCTCTTATCAATTCTATACAGGGGCATAATGTATGTATTACAGCAGCGGTTCTCAAACTTTCGTATTTCGCGCCCCCTTTCGCTAAGTCCTTGTCTAAATATTGTTTTGATGATAGTTATACAAACACCAAACTTCTAAAAATCAAGGATTTTCGCTGCTCTTTGTGAATATATGGAAGCTGAGCATATATCGTTGTTTCATTCTTCACCCAGACGGTCGTCACACGGTAAGCTGTGCAAGCGCATCTACGAACTGAGAAATGAAATAGCCATATTCTTGAGCAGGGATGGTCATAAGCATGCTGAAGATTTTAAGCTCTCCTACTGAGTGGGCATATTTGAAAAAATAACTCACTAAATCTTCTAACTTCATGGAAATAATACAAATATATTTGATTTAAGTGAAAGGGTCAACGCTTCTTGTAAGAAAAATACAATTATGGAATAGCAAATTAAAAGAACATCATGTCCTTTAGATGTTTTACACATATGTGAATTTATCCAGTTACCCACCCGAAGACAATCATAAAAAGGTGTTGTCTAAAGACAGTGGAGGGTCATTTAGAAGATGTACCCTACTTTCTGCTTGGGTGTCCTTGTAGATCATGAACTAAAATGGAACATCCACATAGATCAAGTGGCGAAAAGGCTCGGAAGCGGCTTGTTTGCGCTTCGACGCCTGACTGAGCGTGTTTCTGGAACGGTTTTAAGGGCGGCCTATATTACTCTATTTCATTCCACCTTGTCCTATGCTCTGCTGATCTGGGGACATGTGGCTCAGGCTGGTCGTGTTTTTGGATTGCAGCGGAAGGCTGTGCGGGTTGTGGCGGGATTAGGATTTAGGGAGGATTGCAGGTAAACCTTCGTGAGCCTAGCGATTCTGACTCTTCCGTCCCAATACGTCTTGGACAGCCTGATGCACATTAAACAAAATCTTGGGAACTACAGAGTGCACGGTGAAGTCCACAGCCATGAAACTAGGGGAAGTAATAACTTAGTTCCGGCATATTGCCGATCGAAAAGGTGTCAAACTGGCTTTAGGTATTGGGGCATAAAATTTTTTAATTGTTTACCTGGGAACATAAGGGTACTAACCGAAGTTCAATTCAGAAACACAGTTAAAGGAATTTTGTTGCAAAGAGCTTTTTATTCATTTGATGAATTTTTAAATTGTGATTTTGTTAAGTGACAATGTTAAGTCTTTTTTTTATTGTTGAGTGCCATTGTGTAATCTCTTTGTTTGTTATTTTTACAATAATGTTGATTTCCCTTTTTGATGTGTGTAAGTACTGATTAACATTAAACATATATTTTGATTTTGATTTCAGCAAATACTTTTTCGCAGAAGACATTCAATTGGTTGACTGAAATTGGGTAATAAATCCATTTGAAAGTACACCTACCGGCCTATCGCTGTAAGAAGATCCACCGATAGATCTCTCAAGTAGCAAGGAAAAATCAAATTTTGTTACTAAGCCATTTACAAATTCTCATGTTAAGGCAAAAGCGTTTCGGATACTGTTACCTTCGCGAAACTGAGTTTTCCGCTGCAACTGCTTTAAAGTCTAAATATAGAAACATAGTTCAAATAAGAAAAGGAGCTCAGTCTCGAACATCAAACCAAGTCTGGACTGGACAGGTTGTGTACTGTAAAGTAGGTACATATTAGTCATTAGGTCTATGCCTTAGAAATGTTATTTTAATTTAGTTATGACGCTTTCGTTGTGATTGCACCTATATGTTTGCAATAAAAAAGCAAGATGGTATCTTATTCTTTCATTAGACAGCATCGGCGCGCTCTAGTTTTGAGAACCGTTGTAGTAAAGAATTTTTGTCGTTGCGTCGCATGAGAAAATTGAAACCAGACTACCAAAAATAGAGCCGGGTCATTTTTAAAAATTCAGTATTACAGGCCTAGCATAACCTAACCCGATTTTTTCCATGGTTCACACCCTTAATATTTCCCCACTAACCTTAATGGTTGCTCCTCTGAAATCCTTTCCATCAAACCAAGAAATAGCGCTCTGAGCAGCATTGGCGTCATCATATGTTACTGTACATTCTCCTTTTGACAATCCTGTATTTTTATCTTTGTACAGCCAAACCTTCTTCTTTTGTGTTCGCCTGTCCATCTAGTCAGATTTAAAAATACAACATACAAACTAGGTCAGACTGATAACAATTAAAGGTGTTAATGATTTTTTTCTAATCAAATGTCTCAGACGGAATAATTCAGCTACACGTGTAACATTGTAAACTGATGAATAGTATCTGCAATTTATTTAGCGATACATCAAAATTGGACTTGAATATTGATAAAATTCAAGCACAGAGTGCAGTTCGCATACAATTTATTAATCTTAAGCAGGAATAAAAAATTGTAAAATAAATTAATAAAATAATAGTAGTTCCCAGATTTTATATTTCTAAATCAAAGTAGGTTTTACTTGCATTAGTCTAATAAATTTTTAATCTGGTTAAGTTTTCACATGGAAACAGATATATTGCGATAATTCAAAGTACTTTTCTGAGATTTAAAGAATTAGGAAAAAAATGTACATATTTGTGGCGTTCAGTTAAATAACTTACTCAAACCATCCTATGCAAATTTACAGGAGATGCTATTCATGTAGTAATGTTGTAGGATTAAATGTGAAATGTGTTAATAAGGCAGATTTGCAGATATTACCTGGCTTTCTGAATTCAAGTTATTCAAAAATGTGGATCTAAGAGTTTTGTATTGAAAAAAAGATTTTGTGGGACAAACGCAGCTTTAAAAACGTAATAAGTCAACAGTTTACTTTATTGGAACAGCACACGGTATTAGGCGAATTATCTTTTTCAGTCTGATAAATTAGTTCATAATATCAACTTTGGTTTTTATAATTCTTAGCTATATTGTTCAAAAAAAGGCGAAGGGAATAGAATAAACTTCATAATGGACCGTACAAAGCACCATTTGCGTTGAATTTAAACAGTTTGCTACTAATATGTCAGAAAGGAAGTAAAGCGTTTTGAAACACTTAGTCTGTGATTCGTGTTTGTTTTCACCTCAGCTGCAATAATGCTCTTTTATTCCCTCAAGAAGGAAAATGTGATTTTTACTTGAAAAAAACACTCTCCGATAATATAATAACATTGATGCCAGTAATTTAAACTTTATTCCCTATCTCTTATAGTAAAATCTATGTATATTGAAAAATAAGTTGGCTTCGTTTAGAAAATGGTTTTTACCTTAATTATACCAATTGATCCAAAATGATCAGCAATATCATCTTCAGTTAAACTAGGATCCATACCAGATACAAAAACGGTATCGACTTGGACCACAAGATTGCTGTCACCAGCACCTGCAAATTATGGACCGATTAAGATAAATGCATTTGGAAAAAAATATATATCAATATTACATGTGAGCTATACCTCATTAAACCCAAGAAGGCGCACATTAAACAAAAATCATTTGTACATTGTACAACTAAATGATATTTATTCTTAGCGTGCGAAATGTTGAAACTGCGACACTAGCACCGAACAACAACGATACTAGCTCAATGCATGTAATAAAAACAGTGAGCCTCATTCATTTTATCACATGTCGCTCTTATCGTTTATCGCAGCTTCAACATATTTGAATAAAGGCAATCCCATAAAACAGGATACTTTCCTTAACATCAATTACATAATTCTTTTTCATCATTTTAATAATCGTGAGTGGTACTGTTACTGATTTGGCTTATCAGCCTAAAAACCGTTGTATGAAAGAACTGCTTTATTTTAATTTTGTGTGGGAAAAATTTATTGGTACCTAATCGCCTCCCTAAACTACTTTTTTATTTATTTGTATTATTAACACAAATTACAACAATTTTAGAGGAAGTAGAATTTTGTTAACCATATATTATTAAGTACCCAATATTCATGGCGTGGCGATTCATCAAAGCTTTATCTTTATTTAATATAAATTTTTAACTTAGTATATTTTTTATAGTTTTCATCAACTACATAATCTATTGATAAACCAATAAACTAACGAAAAGTTAACATAATATATCGTGTATTCAAATATCTAAAAAGTATCTTTAAGAAAATTAGAAAATATTGATTAATATGCATTAACTCGCAATGGATTGATGAAGGATATTAATTTTAAAATAGGGGAAAAAATTGTACACATGTATAAAAGATAATTAGAACAAAAATATGAACAGGGCTGTATATCTTAGTTCATTAAAACAACCTTAAAAATCCAAATTGCAAAAACAACCTTTTTACCTGATATTGAGTAATTTCAATTCAATATTTAATTTATTTTATTCTTCTAACACCCTTTTCTTGACGGTTTCATAGCTTCAAAATCCTTTTTTCACTGTATCAACTAAGAGGGATCCTGTCCTGATTATTTTTACCGCCAATAATAGCATGTCGTTGCAAATTGGTCATTTGAAAACTTTTATCACTATTTTTAGCTTTAAAATACTTTTATATTGCTGGTCACTATTTTACGCATTTCCTATACCAAACATGTTGTATGCCGCAATAAAAAATTATTTATATACCACCTGATTGGAATCATTTAAGTTAATATCCCAGACAATTTTTTCAGTAGTAGACTGTTTAACTAGACAACTTAACCAGAATTTTAGGGAACAAAACTTAGTTCATACACCAAAGTTCAACATTTCCTTCAGTAATAGCTTGATTAGAGAATCCGTAATAATTACTAAATTATTTAGTATTTAAATAATCACAATACAGTGTGTTCCTGGATTGACGCAAGTCTTAAATTTTTTTATTCTGCGGTTAGTACTGAATAAGATTACAAAATTTCAAAGCACTCTGTATATTTACTAAAATTGTTGTATTTCCATTTTTAAAACGTATTTATAGAACACGTAATAAGAGCGGTTTGATTCCTATTTGGTGTCTTTTAGATAATGCGAGGACTAAATTTTAAGAGGAATCTCCAAACCATTTTTTTGCATTACACATGGTGCTTCGATTCGGGGACACACTGAATCAAAGCAGGCATCAGAACGAATTAAATTTTGTAAACTTATTCATTGTGTGAAGTGAGAAACATCCAAAATTTCCAAGCTGTACTTGTTTTTCTGAAAATTAGATTAGGGCATAATTACTTTCTAACCAAGCAAGGCTGAACCACAGAAGATGAAAAGTCTAACTTTGACTCTTACCTACTGATCCGGGGACACACTAAATAAGCCTTTTTTATATTAATTAAAAATAATTTTATTTTAATAAATTTCAATCGTCTATGTAATCAGTTCGTTGATTATCTTTTTTTTTCTGTTTTTATAAATCAACTGTAGATTTTTTGTGTTAGTCGACCCTTCAAAGGACAGTGCATAAAATGTAGGAAATAGTACTCCTTTTCCATTAAAACTGAATGATTAATCCATCCATATGCCATTAAAAACAAAAGGATACCTATTAACTAAACGTTATTTTCATGTAAACTCGTTCTGACTGTTGTGATTAGAATAGGAAGTTCATTATACGTACGTATGATTACTCTCCTAAACAGGGAATGTTTAATACAGCTATGTACCGCAAAAACTTCTAAATCCAGTTGTACAAAAACATTTAATAAAAAAAGGTAGTGTTCGAATAAATGAGAGGAGAATGGTTATGATTTAATGTGCAAATACAATAAAGGCTTAGTCTGCCCGTCGCGGTCTCATGTATTATATATTAATATTTCTAAAACTATTTGTTTTCTAATTTCATTTAAAAATATTATAAATTTTATATTCTCCTTGCTAATTTTTCTCCTCTAGAAGATGATTTAACTAAAAGTTTATTTTGTGTATTAATTTTGACTTTTTTTTCCCCTTTCCCTATATTTCAACTCCACTTCGAGAATGGACTATTTCTTTAAATTAAAAGTTTATTCATGTTATAGTGTTCTCGCAATCATCATAAGTTTGGTTTTTTGAACTCATTTACTTTCTACTTTTTATTCTAAATCCAACGACATGACTTATTATTTTATCTACCCATAAGGTTCAACATTTTAAGCATTTGAAAATAAATTTGTTGCAATTTCAAATAAAAAAACGTTTTTTAAAGCCAAAAGAGTTTAATGCTATAAATATACAACCAACTAACCAAAAACATTTTAAATTATAAGTATTTACAAAAACATATGATGGTTGCGAAAAAACGAAAGTCAGATTGAAAATTTAATTGAATCATCCTGAAGAGGAGAAAAAGTGGCAACGAATGTAAAATTTATTTTGACCTCGTTAAATATAATCAGAAAACGAAAAGAACAAAATTGCAAAAACTCGGTTTGCTTAAATATCTTCGAAAACATTAGGATTTTTTTTTAAATTTGAAAGCATGACGTTGCAGAATTCAATAATACGCAACTTTTCTAATTTAATCATTCCATAGTTTACAAGATCCTTGTATCCACATTTTAAACCGTCTAATGCTATTAGTATTAAGCATCGCGCGACGATCTACAATCCGGCATATAAAATATATTATAAAAATGAAGAAAATTCTTGCGGAAAAAATCGTCAGAGCAGGTGATGTAAATACATTATAAAATATTTTCAATGGGATAGACCACGTATTTATTATCATTGACGTTACCGCTATTACATTTTTTTGATAATCCAGGGCCTTTTACGCGAGAATTTTCCTACATTCTTATGGAACCGCAGAATTTATGACCAACTCAATAATGGTTTTCATAGCTCAAAATCAGTTTAAGGCGTTTAAACTCAGAAAACCCCAGTTTATTAAGCCACAAAATAAAATAATCAAAGTTAAGTTTTTCTAATAATTTAAAAACAACTTCCTCTAAGCCAGCGAACGACGGCGACGTGTTCAACTCTACAATAATTGTTGCAACCTTTTCTTATACATAAAACCAACATCAGTACAATTAAAATAAGTTTAAAAAAATCAAAATGCTACCAAGCCACAAACAGACTTGGTGCTTTTACCTTTGCCATAACCACCACGGTTGCCGCCACTGAAATAGAAGATAAACTCATCAGTAAATGCTTCGAAAGATGTCACCAAATTAGCCAATCGGGGGCTAGGGAAAACCCAGCAGCCAAAACCCTTTTGGCTAAGCTAAACCTTGATGTGTGCGCAACTTTTGCAATTTATTCACAATTTCTTCTTCTGTTCTGGGGGAAATACCTAGGTTTTAATGTCAAGTCATTGTATGTCTGTCGGTTAAGTAATTTTAGGTCTGCTGTTTACCAACACCGAGAATTAATTATGATTATAAACGAGGGGTTCAAAACAAAAAGTGCGATAAGAACTTAATTTTAGTCAAAAATTATGTTTTCTTACGCAGTAAAATAGTCCTTTTTTTGTAAATTATTTGTTCAATAAGATTAGGCCAACAAAGGGTTCTACTTTTCTTTGCTCTACTCTCGAGCTGGTATTTTAAAAATTTATTAGAAAACAATTAGAAAGAGCATATTATTTTCTTTACACCACTTTAGCCTGAACCCCTCAAATGTTACAAATACCACATTTGGGTAACCAATGTAAGCTGTTACAAAATTGGTTTCTTAAAAAATAATGTAATTTATTCATAACATAGCGCAAAAACCTTGGAAATTTGCAACCAATGAAAAAAAGAAGGAACAATTTTTGAATTGGTTTAAAAAATCTTACTTTGATCAGGGTTTGTACTCATAAGGTATAGATTATATTCTATTTCTAAGAGTATGTAGGTAGTTTTAATATCCTATTGGAAATAAATTAAACGGCTCACCTTAAACACACTAATTCATACCCATTTTTTGTATGTTGAATAACAAAAATTTAACGTGATCCTAATTTTAAATACCTATTTTTGGTATATCTGGTATAAAACCCTTACTGTCTAAAAGGTCTGTACAAAATGCTAGCACAAATTCCTAAGACTAAAATATGACGATCTAGTCCAATTTACCTTAGTACAAGAGTTGATAGCAGTTTCCAGAAAAATAATTTTTTTTTTAACTTTCTTTCAGTACTTTTTATAAAAAATTTTCCAACAAAAAAGTTGCGTCTCTTTGACACACACACATTCCGAAGGATTTTCGTCAATTCATAAAACAAAAATTAGGGAGGTTGAACCGGTTCTAAGCCTGGATAAAATGTGAGGGAAGCCACGACGAGTTTCAGTACTCAATAAGTCATTTAAATTCAATTACCTCAGAAACGGTTGCTCGGAGTGAAACCTACCAGGTATACCTTATACCTTTTTTGAACAAATGATGTATTGGAGTAACAATTTATTAATAGAAAATTAAAACACTGAGGGCACCAAAAAGCTATGAAGGTTTAGATGTATGCAAAGTGCAGCTGATGACGTCCTCTACAATGTACATCAAAATTGTATCAGATCTGGATTTCGAATCTTAAAAAAACCCTTACTGTCAAATTATAAAGATAAATATTTGGAAAACATAATACCTGATGATTTCGGAAACTATCAACTTTTCGACCATAAGGTAAGTCGAGCTCATATTTTAGCCTTAATATCGTTATAAATATCAAATATTTAACGGGCGCTATATAATGAATGAAATAGTAGAACATTTTTTAGAATAATATGAAGACATGGCATTCTTATATTAAATCCGTTTCCTTGTTGGAAGTTGAGCATTAAAGCGCAAACTTGTAAATGCCAACAATTTTTAAAGAAATGGATTATTTTAGAACACTGCATTTTATATTGTTTACCTAGTTACGCAAGTTTTTCAACAGCTTCAATGAGTACAAACCCTGCTAAATCCGTACGGATATTATACCTGAAAGATTTTTTTTGAAATTAAGTACCATACTAAAATTAAAAAACCCGATATAAAAAAAATTTGTGTTCAGTCAAGTCAAAACAGAAATAATATTAAACAATTCTGAAAATTCAACCAAACAAATTATCATTAGTAATAAACACCAGAGGAGGTGCAAACATCAAATTGTGTAAAATAGTTTAGTAGAAAATATAACCGTTACCGAACCAGTAATTTCACTTCTTATAACATTATTGCCAGGACACTAAGCGTTTTTTTACCAACCATAGGCATATTTGTAACTCTTGGCTATAATAAAACCTTTTACACTTTTATTTAACCGTTCAGTACACCAACAAAACATACCCTTGAAAAAATTCGGGAATGAAAAAACTGATTCGCTTAGCGCTATTTTTTGTGTAAATTGAATTCATAAATAATTAACACAAATAATTTCAGGTAAACTTTTACAAGCGGTTAATATATATAAATTTGGAGTGTTGAATGACACGTGTAACAATAAGACAACTAAATCTGTTTTCTCCAAAAATTTACCAGTAAAATAGTGTTAAGCAGGAGCTGCGACTTCCAAATTCCTTTACATTCATTTGCAAAGTACAAATCAAAAAGTCCATACATTTTGAGATATGTAAAAACACTTTTACTTACGGATTAAATCTTGTATCCTAAAATTAAAAATATCTCGAAGGATATAGAAAATGCCTTTCTATAGTATTTGTGTTAATTATTTTAGAATATGAAAACTCCACAGAAAAATTCTACTATTAAATTTTCCATTCATACGAAAATTTAGGTACAGGTTGACAACACTAAGCAATAGAGTTTCAGCATTACATTGCAATTTGCAATATGGCCTCTTTGTAATATTTTGTTAAGAACTGTTAAGAAATATTTTTAATACCTCTGTAGAGCAAATATATTTCTTCATCAAAACCATAACACTCATTAAAATCTGGAAATTGCTTTTTATTAAAACTTTCTTTCGTTGTACCGCTTGACATACAACTACCAAAACCTTTGTAAAAAAAACCTTAATTTTTTTTGTTACTTTCTGTTGGGTGTTTTGTTTTTAAACAAACATACCTTATTTTTTGTAAAAATTATTCCCTAGTATTTAAAAAAAAAAAGCTGTTATCAGCAAGACCTAGATTTCTTATATTTCAACCTCAAAAATTCACTAATCAACCAACCTATGACCAATCAATAAGGTCAATAACTAAAATTAGCATCCATACAAAGAGAAAAGTTTAAAAAAAATCATTTTGAAAAACAAAAACTTACCCATAACCACGGTCCATGCCACCGGAGTTGCCACGGTCTCTACCTCCTCCTCCTAGACAACAAGTTTATATATTACAAAACTACTAAATCATCAGATCATAAAGCAAATTCATTAAAATAATAATTATTTTTAAGTGTATTAAGTAATTTGTGATGTAAATTAAAACTTCCTGCACTCTTTCTTTAAACTTTCTATTTATATATACTTATAAAACAGTCAAATATCAGGAAAAACAATTTCACACGTACTATTCTGACGACCATCTTTTACCGCCTTACTTCCCTTCGTTTATTAGATGGGTCATCCCAAACAGTGTTACCAAAATACCAAAAAGATTTTAGTGTCACAGAATAAAATAAATCTAACACTCCTCCTCACTAAAATCGTTTACATAATACCTAAAAGACATCTAAATCTATTAAACAAATTAACATTTAAACCCTTTGTCAACAAGTCTGCCAATTGATCCTTAGTAGAAATGTACTCTAGTTTTAAAACATTTCTATTTATATGTTCCGAAACAAAATTATATTTTAAGTCAATATGTTTTACTCTACGGTTGTTGGCAGGGTTGTTTAAGATAGCCATACATCCCTGGTTATCTTCATATATATACATTGGTTCACAATAATCTAACTTAAAGTCTTTAACAAGTTTCATCAACCACAAACCTTCTGATACGGCACTACAAAGCGCTACTAGCTCTGCTTCTGTGCTTGATAAAGAGACACACTGCTGTTTTCGTGTTGCCCACATTAGTGTGTTATTAAACAGTCTAAACACAAATCCCGAAACAGATTTACGGTCATGAACATCTCCTGCCCAATCTGCGTCGACAAAACAAGCTAAATTTAAATTTTCATTTTCTCTCTTAAACTCTAAACCTAACTGTTGCGTTCCTTTCAAATATCTAAGAATTACCTTTAAATGATTCCATGCTGTATCAGAGGCTTTGTCCTGATACCTACTAAAATAATTTAATGCATAACAAATGTCGGGTCTGGAGCCTAACATTAGGTACATTAGACAGCCTATCAACTCTCGATACGGTTTTTTTGTTAACTCGTCAGTGTTGTTACAAAAATCAATATTTAATTTCGGTTCAATAGGAATGGCTGAAATTTTACATTCTTCCATTTTAAATCGTTTCAACAAGTTCCTTATATAATTTTCTTGACTTATTCTCAAAATACCCTTATCTCTCTCATAGTTTACCTCTAAACCCAGAAAAATTTTTAATTCACCCTTATCCACCATTTTAAAGTTTGTCATTAATTTTGATTTTATTTTGTTTATTAAAACTTTATCTGGCCCAGAGATTATAATGTCATCCACGTATATTAACAAATAAACCACATCAGTAGATTTGTTCATGTAATACAAACAATAGTCACTATCGGATCTTTCAAAACCTATATCTAATAAATAGGAATTTATTTTATCATTCCAACACTTACTTGATTGTTTTAACCCGTATAATGATTTGTTAAGCTTTAACACTTTATCCTTGTCGCACTTAACACCTTCCGGAGGATATATAAAAATATTTTCACTTATCGTACCATTTAAAAATGCCGTTTTCACATCGAGTTGACAAAAATAAAACTTAAATTGATTTCCTATTACTAGTAAAATCCTAACTGTTGACATTTTAGCCACAGGCGAATAGATGTTTTCATAATCTACATTATCTTCTTGTAAAAAACCCCTAACTACCAATCTGGCCTTATATTTATCATTTTTGTTCTCTTCTAAATTTTTGTAAGAAAAAATCCATCTTGTGTCAATTATATTTTCATTTTTAGGCATTTCTACCGTTTCCCAAGTTTCATTTTCATAAATTGAATTTAGTTCCCTATCTATAGCACTTAACCATAATTTATTGTCCGATCTAGTTTTTATTTCATTAAAAGTTTTAGGAACATCTTCAACAAAAGATGTCGCATCAAACGCCATATAAAGCTCAAAGTCATCATATTTAGCAGGAGTCTTAACGCTGCGTTTGTTTATTTTATGTAGTTCTCTTTCCTTAACTTTATTATTTGAAAATTCGCTCTCAGTCCATTCATCTAGACTGTTCACCTTATCATTGTTATCGCCCTTATTCTTACTTTCTATATTTTCCTTTTCAATTTCTTCTGTTTCCGTTTCATTATTTACCTGAATCAACCCGTTCTTAAACCAAAACCTGCTCTCGTTAAACTCAACATCCCTAGAAATAATAATTTTTTGTTTCTCTATGCTCCATAGCCTATACCCAGTTAGCGCATAACCAACCATTACGCATTTTTCAACTTTAGAATCAAATTTATCGCGAAATTGCTTTTGTACAAGACTATAGGCAATGCAACCAAAAACCTTTAAATTGTTAACATTTGGTTTTAAGTTGTTCCAAATTTCCGCTGGCGTAACATTTAAATTTGACGAAATTGCCCTATTCATAATATAATTCACAGTTCTAATAGCCTCGCCCCAAAATTCTTTAGGCATACCGGCCTCTTCCAAAATTGTTCTACTTCGCTCTACTAAGCTTCTGTTTTTACGTTCCGCCTTTCCGTTCTGTTGTGGCGAGTACGGTACTGTATAATCAATAACTATTCCTTTCTCGCGACATAATCTAGTAATATCTTTTGAAATATACTCTCCGCCATTGTCACATCTTAACTTATGAATTTTACATGTAAATTTAGCCTCTACCATTTGTAAATATTCAACAAATCTTTCATATACCTCAGATTTATTTTTTAAAATAAATACCACGGAAAAATTAGAAAAATCGTCTATAAATGTTAGAAAATATTTACCTCCATCTATAGCTTCAGGAGTAATCGGTCCACATAAATCTGAATGTATAATCTCAAGAATTCTCGTACTTTTAGTCCGTGTGTAAAATGGAATACGTGTCATCTTACCCTTGACGCAAGATTCACAAAAACTTGTGTTATTAATCTTTAAACCCTTATCTATCCCTTCAACCATATCAGACCTAACAATTTCCTTCAAGCCACTTAATCCTATATGTGCAAATCTCCGATGCCACTTTACATATTCATTATCATAATTTTCAACATTTAGGCACTGAGACGAAGAGAGCTTAAATGAAATCTCATACAAATTACCTCTTGTCCCTATTCCCAGAATCTCATCTTTATTATTTATTAATTTAACTTCGCCTTTTTCAAATAAAACTTTGATGTTTGACATTTCCAATTTTTTGACAGAAAGTAGGTTTTTCCTTAAATCCGGTATATACAAAACCTTCTGGATTGTACATTTTATCCTTTCATTATTCACATAACTGTACACTTGGATATTTCCGATCCCCACAGCCAACAAGAAACTTGAATCTTTTGCTATTGCAACTTTTATCGGATCTTCGAGCATAAGTAAATCTGAATAATATTCTTTCTTGTTAACCATGTGATCAGTGCACCCTGAATCAATATAAAATTTTAAATCATTACAATATGTTTGCTTATAAGTTTCTTGAACATTTCTATCACTCATGAAGCACACATTCTTATCACTATTATTGCCATTAGAAACATTTTCACTGTTATTTTGCAAATCCTGATTAGCAGATTGTTCATTTTCTGCATGATTACTGCGATAAAAATTATTAAATCTACCCCTACCTTGGTATCCTCTATTCTGTCCTCTAAAACCTCTGTTACCTCTACAGAAATTCCCTCGGTTACCTCTGTATAATCCACCCGAGTATCCATCCTGGTTACCTCGGAATGATCCTCTGTAAACTCCTTGACCTTGATTTTCAGGGCAGTTTCTTTTATAATGTCCCACTTTACCGCATTTAAAACAACTACGTTGTAACATGAAAGCTGTTGAAGTAGCACCTTCATTGTCTTTCACAGTTTTCAAACTTATTTTTCGTTTTTCATTTTCTGCCAGTAGTTTATCTTTTATGATTTCATATGTCACACCTGGTAAATTCTCAATTACAGTCACAAATGTATCATATGAGGTTGGTAAGCTCAAGAGAAAATTACAAGCTAAATCCTCATCTTTAATCTCTACATTTGCTGATTTTAGTTGCCTTACTGTGTTTTCAAATTCTTCTACAAATTTAACTGGACAATCATTCTCTTTAAGTTTCATACTTAACAATTTCCTCTTTAAAAACAGTTGTCCTGGCAATCCTTTCTTTTCATATTTATTTTTTAGCACTGTCCACATTTTGTAAGCAGTTTTACACTCTCTTAAGCTTTCTATCTCTGAATCTTCTATGCACTGTACTAAAAGAGATTTTGCCTTGTTGTCCTTTTTCTTCTTAGCTGCATCATCTTCCAATGCTACCTCGCTTCGTACATAAGTTAATACGTCGTGTTCTGCCAGTATTAATTCTATTCTGAATTGCCATGTATGGTAATTTTTTCCATTTAGTGGTTCTATGCTTAATTTCTTCTCCATTTTACTTTTTGTTTGTACCAAAACTGAACGCCTTCGTTTTTTACCTTTACCGGCAAATATTCTTAACCACACACAAAAATGGACTCTTCCACTCTTCCGCACAAACTGTATTGAACTTTTTACTTTTGACTTTATTTATGCTTTACCGCATTCCCCATAGCCTGGAACCGACCTGGGCCCATAACCTGATGTAAATTAAAACTTCCTGCACTCTTTCTTTAAACTTTCTATTTATATATACTTATAAAACAGTCAAATATCAGGAAAAACAATTTCACACGTACTATTCTGACGACCATCTTTTACCGCCTTACTTCCCTTCGTTTATTAGATGGGTCATCCCAAACAGTGTTACCAAAATACCAAAAAGATTTTAGTGTCACAGAATAAAATAAATCTAACAATTTGGACATACCTCCGTAACCCCCACCGCCGCCGCCATATCCGCCCCCACCTCCATAACCACCTTGAGACCCATAGCCGCCTCCACCACCACCTTGGTAGCCGCCACCTGAAAAAAAAAATGTTTAACTCTAATTATTTTAAATCTAATCTGAATATTTGTTTAAATTAATTATCGTTTTTTTTCGTCAAAATAAATATGTACAGAAATACAATAAAAAAAAACGTTACAAGACCTTTACGGCAACACAAAAGTTAAGAAATAATTTTACCAGTGTTTGGAACATGAGAGGCGGGGGAAATCAATATTATAATGCAGGATGCGGTGTCGCCAACGACTTAACACGGATGGACGTCATTTACATTTGCCACGAAGCCAACAACACCTCAGTCATATTATGTTTTATGTAATAATTATTCTTTAAAATACTTTTATTTTGTTAATAAACAACACGTTGTTGATTATTAAGGTGTGTACTCACTTGAGCACGAACGCGTTTTTAGGACATTTTGAATAGGAGACAATTAATTATTATTGGTTTTATCATTCTTCACAAAATGGAATAGACTCGAGAATAACTCACTCTTTGGATAATCTATACCTTTTTGTGACATCACAGTGGAATACTAGCTTCTATCAGAAATTTTAAGCTCAAGGAAGTAAATATGATAGACATGTTTATGAATGAATGGCAGTGTCCATGCGTGTCACCTACTGTTATATGAAAGAGGCAGCAATATTGTACCCAGCCTTAAATCAATTCAGTGAACAGATTGAATGAGAACACACTGATGCTCTTAAAAAATTAAACATGGCAAGAAGTCAGTCTCATAGGGATAGGGCAACTATGAAAGCACATCTTTTACAGAAGACAAAATAAATGTGATAAACATACAGTGGCAGTGCAAGATTTGCAATAACTGTCCTATAGATTTTCTACCCTTGCCGTTATTGTCTAACAACAAGGACTATCATTCTTAGTTTTTGTGTTTGACATAGAAGGTGGAACAATAAGCTATTTAAAAAACTTATTTCCATGCCTATGTCAAATATTTGATATGTAAAATACAAAAGTGAAGTTTCTCTTAAGTCGAAGTCAAAATATGTTTTATTATCAGACATAATTCTAGTAATTCCAATTATAAAGGGTGTAATGTACTGTTATTTACTTATTTTAATGGGCGATTCCTACATTCCTAGACCAACTTTGAGTGGAAAATTACATAATATTCTAAAATGCTTGGCTTTCGCTATATAAGGTGTATAATTTTAATTTATTTCACTGTTATAGTATGGAATTTTGATTGTAACATTTTGCTTACCTAATAGTATGTAAATCTACTAAATGTATATTTGCTATTGCCAAATAAATAAATAAATATACTATTACCTACGTTACTGAACACGGGTTAAACATTTTTTCTAGTTCAAAATATATATTATTTTTTAAATTCAAAATGGATAAATTTTGCGTAGGTGATATTCGAAAAGTTTTGCTTCTAACAGGTTTTGTAATTAGACGATTATCACAAATTATTAAGTTGAGACCATTTGGTAAAAAGCAAAATTTAGGAAAATATACCAGGCGGCCCGTGGTTAATTTTATAGGGTGGACAAAATAGTGCCGCAGAGAATTTTCAGAGTGAAGTATTTCCTTTTACGGATGAAACGAGATTCTCCAGAAACCAGGGTTGATAAAAATCATTTTTTGATTTTTTAAAAAAATTTACCACCCTTTACAAATATTATAATTTTAAGATATTTCTAACTGCTTATATTTTGTTTCGTTAAGTAAACAAATATTTTTAGGCAGGAATAGTACAGATACGAAGCAAAACTGGAGAAGTTTTAACATGCAAATTTCGTTCGCGTAGTTTTTGCAAGTTTGCGCCTTTGTCGAAACTTGTAATAACTGGCAGAAAACGCCCGGCTATATAAACGATACGCAATTATTTTAGTTATCAGTAATATTTTTGCTTTAGGGGTTAATCTATCAAAACATTTGAACTCATGACAAGCCGAGGCAAAGGAATTTAGTGTTTGGCAGCATTTTATAAAAAATAAAGTGGTTGGCAAACTAGGTTGTAGAGCAGTATGTAAAAAGTGTGGTAAAGAATTGCAAGGTCTTGCAAGGTCTAGTGTGGACAGACTAAAATCATTGGGAAACCTGCAAAAGTGAAACTAGTAATATCAGCAGTTGAAACTCTGCATGGTGATTGTCAGTCACAGCCTGGAACTAGCCAGAGTGAAATTATCCAGTTGGCAAAGAACAGAAAAGCGATAACTGTGAAAAGAGAAGTGTAGGTGGACGTGAAAATAGTGGAAGTAGCGGTCGTGTAGGTGGACGTGAAAATAGTGGAAGTAGCGGTCATTTGGATTCTTTTATTGTGCGAACTGATGAACTGGACAAGAAAAAAGAATTGGACAGACAAATAGCCAAAGCCGTTTACGCAACAAATTGCAGTTTTAGAGCTATAGAAAATAAAGAGGTTCGAAAGGCCATAGAAATGCTAAGACCTGGTTACCTTCCACCATCTAGATTTCAGTTATTATCAACTCTCTTGAATGGAATATTTGAAGAAGAAAAATCTAATTGTTTTAGCAAGTTATCTGGACAATCTGTTTGCATGTCCTTAAATGGATGGTCCAATATACATAATGAGCCGATAATCTGTGTCGTTTTGACTGCAGAGGATGGAAACAGTGTTCTTTTAGAAAGCATAGATACATCTGGTCATCCCCATACAGCTGACTATCTTGCCGAATTGGCTATTAACTCAATAAATAAGTGCAAAAATGAATATAACTGTAAAGTTACCAGTATTGTTACAGATAATGCAAGCAACATGGCCAGTATGAAGAAAAAATTACCGAGTCGTCCAATTACCCTATAATTACATGTTGTTCGGCACACTTACTTAGTTTGCTCTCCAAAGATTTAGAAGCATCGCAGATAAAAGAACATGTAGTACATATTGTGAAATACTTCAGAAATACCCATTTGCCAAATGCTTGGTATAAAGAAAAAGGGGGCAAGAAATTGGTCTTACCTCAGGATGTTTGATGGAATACACTTTCAGATTGTCTTGAGATCTATGTAAATGAGTGGCCAAAATTGTTATTAATATGTGAAGAGCATAAAGATCAAATTGATCCGGTGATTTTTAAAAAAGTTTCAGATATTTGTAATAAAAGGATAGCTGAAGATTTTCTACAGTTGCTAAAACCAATTTCTATAGCACTGGATGCAATGCAACAAAAAGGTGCATTTTTATCTCAAGCAGTTTACATATGGAAAAAGTTACTGGCTATTTTTGGCAGTTTTGAATTTGAAGAAAGAAGCTTGCGTCAATATCAATTATTTAAGAACAGATATGTTCAAGCTCTAACCCGCTTTCACTTTTTGGCGTATATTTTGGATCCCACAATAAACAAAGAAGAATATCCATTACTAGCTGAAGAAAAGAGAGATGCTCTACACATTGTTTCCAAATATTTTCCAGACACAGGATTATTACCATTACTAATTAAGTTGAAAGCTAAGTCGGACCCTTTTCACAAAACTCTGTTTTCAGAGGAAATAATCAAAAATGTAACAGCAGTACAGTGGTGGATATCTCAAGAAGATGTTTCAGAAATTATTAAGCAAGTGCTCCTATAGTAATTTCTTTTTTGTGTGCCTGTGCATCGTCTGCTGATATCGAAAGGATGTTTTCTACTTATGGATTCGTACATTCAGATATAAGAAACAGACTTGGCAGTGACAAAGCAGCTAAACTAGTATTTCTATTTAAGCATTATAACACTTAGGTTTTATTATATTTTTTTTTTTGTTTAAATTAAGTATTTTTTTGCATTAAAAGGGTTTTTTTAGTTTTAATTTTCTTATTTTTTTTTTGAAGTTTTATTTTTGTAATAACCAGCTGTTCTCTTCGATTATTATAATAAATAACACCACATAAAAATGCGTCTGGGTTTTATTTTTTGTATGAACAAATACATTTTAAGTGTTAATCATGATTTTTTTTTTTTAAATCATACTGATTAAAATCATGATTTTAATCAATAATTGATTTTAATCATCTCAACCCTGTAACTAATTCATTCTTCATTAGGTTCTCTTTTATTCCCATTAAGTGGCTGATTGTAGAAACCGTTTGCCAATGCAGTATATCAACGATATAATATCGTGCAAACCTAAAAAAACCAGGTACCTAATTTATTTTCAAAGTCTAAATATACCATGAAGTACACCCTGAATAGTTAAAACTCTGTAATAGCCTTTTTTAAACCGGCCAGAAAGTAGCACATTCCAGCAATTTTTAGGCCAGCATAACACATTTTAGACCTTGGCAGAAACTAAAAACAGACCACTTCTCTATAAAAGGCCAATTAATATCCAACCACGTGTTACTAATTTAATAAAAATTAAAAAGGGTATTTTAAAGAATAATTATTGCCATTCACTATTATATTTTGCATTGAACATAATGACTATTAGTGTTATCAGTTTACCTGCCCCAAGATCGCTGGAAATAAAATGGGCCGACGTCATAGATTGGAAAGCAAACTGAACATGCAGTTAAATCACAGTCCTAATTTGTTTCCTAACGTCAACGTATCTGTCAGTTTTTCAAAATTTTTGGCGCTTTTAATCAGGAATCAGAAGTTAGCTCTTGCATGGAGAGCATTAATGGTGAAATATACAATCAATCAATCAACATGAATTAAACAGTGAAATAATAATAAAACAGATACTAACAATCAGTAATACTGAACCTGTGAGAGTTGAAAACAATATTTTATGCAAAGTGTTAAGAAAACATAAATAAATTTAAAAAAATATATTTTTATTTGGTGTAACACAATGTATTTCATTGATAAATAAATAAATACAATTTTGGGGTTGGTGGCTCTGGAAAAACTTAAAACTATTACTTCATGGCCAGCACAATCAGAAGACAGTGCCTCCACTCATTGTTAATTCGAAGGCAGATATTTATTAAACAAATAGAAAAACAGAAAAACACAACTCCAACTCAAATAACACACGTACTTTCCAGAAAAAGTAAGGTCGCCATTGCGCAACCGCTAAACCGCTGCTCCCGCAATTTTTTGAGATCAACTGAGAACACTCGCTAATCATTCCAGGCGAGATTAATTCGTAAATGAACACGTAAAACTCCCGGCTGGATCTCTCAAGTTTGGTAAGTGAGTGCAGGGCTTTTTGAGAGCGATCTCAGATTGCCCGAAAGCAGATAACTGAAAACGCTATATGAGCTGTTGGTCATTCGCCAAATGTAAAATCAGTGTTAGGTTGCATTTATAGAAATCACAAAAAATCCGTAAAATCGAGTAAAAATTGCAGTAAGGCTGAAGCGGTGTCTTTGCGTCGTATGGTACTTCAAAAAAAATTTTTGAAATGGAGATGAAGGTAATTGTCAGGAGAATTCATCCAAGAAGAACTAAAGAACCAACCTTTGTGGTTCAACTGCAGACCAATTAAATTTATTTTCTCTTACCTTGAGGGGCACCTCCATAGCCACCTCTACCGCCGCCACCTCCCTGTTGTTGACCCCAACCCCCAGCTGAAGGATCTGACTGGCCATATCCACCTTGTTGTGCCCCATAAGCAGGGTAAGCCGTTGTTGGTGGTGGTTGTGAGTAATCATACCCACCTGCACCCCCGTAAGCTATGAAATCAAAAAAGTAGATAAAACAAAGTACATATGAGCTGGACAAGCTACTGAAAGAACAGCTATGTAGTTACAAGATACCTAAAAATGCAAGTAAACTAGTAACCCTGGAAGCTAATAAAAGTAACCAGAGTTATGCAACGCTGCTTTTTTGATATCTTCTAAAATAGCTTTAAGAATAAACCAAAACAGGTACTACACAGAAGTTTAAATGTTTCATGATCAAATTATAAAAACCACAAAATGTGAAAGAAGTGTGGTATGCAATTCCTCAGCAAAGGTGTTGAATGTTTAGTCACCTCTATGCCCCACCCTTGCAAGACAATTATAAAAAAAATTGAGAATCTAGCATTGCCTGAACTAATAATGAATAGTGAGATGAACTTATTTTTTTTTTACTTTTTGGAATTTAATATTGTTAGTTTGTAAATTCTCTTATTATGTACTATAATATACTCATAATATTATATTACTTTAATTAGTTATATTTGGTTATATTTAAAAGCATTGAAGAGTTACTTAATTAAAACCGAATCACTTAATGATCACTTAATGTACTGCCGTATTAAAAGCGCAAAATCACAACTAGGAAAAAATTGAAAATAAACTTAAATGCTGTAATGGACTTAGAAGGATCCATGTTAGCAAATTACATAGAAAAAATACCATATAAGGCAATCCGCCTTCGACTGGTTTGCAACCAGTTTCAAACTGGTTCCACAATAGTCAGTACACAAGCGTGTGCAATCAGAATGAAACATCTGTCCGTACAAAAGCGCAACTGATTATGGATCAGTCGGTATTCTCTTTCCATAATTTGTAGTCACAAAGCTAGTCTTGGCAATGTCATGTAGTAGGTAGTTCATTTCGACAAAATGCACAATTGCGTCAAAACTGTGCAACTCAACAGTTTCGCAATCGACAAAATCGATCGCCCACGACCAATTGGATACCGATTTAAAATCTTTCTCGTTTCGGTCGGCCCCTGTGTGGATCTTTACTTTACTTCACACGGGCAATCTCACCAAACAGTTGCGTGTTCAACCGGTTTGAAACTTGGGTTGCAAACTAGTCAATCCATGTGCAAATGGCCCAATTTGAAAAACACCGCTTCTTGCCAAATACGCCTGTCACGACCTGCAGATGCACGAGTTTTGTAAAGGAATGTGCAATGCAAGTTTTTGTTTTAGGAAAGTGGCGTTGTTCGTAGTTTATTAAATCCTCGCTACTGGAGCAACTAAGTAAATTGTCTGTTTTTGTTATTATTAAGTGGTTGTAGTCAGCCAGTCATCAACAAAATATTTGTTAGTAGACAAAATAGTGCAAACAGTTTTTGCAATGTGCTTATTTTTATAAGCTAGCAAAACAGTGCAATTTACTGTGTCAAATATAAAAAAAAAGAGAGAAAAAAATACCATGCCAGTTGTGATTACCTATATTGATTTCAGATTTTTATAAATATTTGTATACTGATTTTTTCATTTATCCCTTTAACACAAATTTATACAAAAGAAATATTCTATAGAAATTTTGATCTCTGATCATTTAGTAAACAGCAAATAAACATCTGCTCTTGCTATTTATTCCTAAGCAAAAATTAAGCAAAATTATTGGGAATAATTTTATTTTTTACAATAAGCAAGTTTTTAAACAATATATAGTAAGTATAATCGCACTTGCGGTATTTTTGCTTAGGACGGCAGTATTATTTTGACCACACCTGTACATGTACATTCGATAATTTCATTACGGTATCAAAGCGTTACTTTACTTGAGCTTCTGCAATAACTACTTAATTATTTCTTAAAATCGCGATTAAAAGGAGAATTGCACATCTCAAGAGATGATCTATTACAGTTATATTCTAAAATTTGAAAAATATATAGTTTTGGAAAACCGGCAATCGGCGAATATCAAACTACCGAAAATGGCGCCGACCCGGCCGCCCGGAATCAAATCGGATGAATCGAATTACAGAAAAAAATACACAAAAAAAAAGGTCGGTTACATCAAGCAAAACTTGAACAAAATGGACAATAACACCAGTAGTAGTACTAATTTCTAAACAATACAAAGTTTATAATAGCTATGCAAACGAAGTCAAAAATATATTCGCAACAAATTCCAATGTCTCATTTCTCAACGAGATTGAGAAAATAATAAAAAACATTGAATTGCCGCAATAATACAAGTCTAAATATGTGCGGATGGTTAGTATCAATAGAGATAAAATAGGAATATTTATTCACATACCGTCGCCCATTTTCAAATAGGTTCTAGTTCTAAAAAACAGAAATGAAACCAGAACACTTGCAGACAACCTTCACCGATGGTAAAATGACGACTAAAATGGCCGAGGATTCAACTTCCGTTATCGGTTGTAAGCTCTCGTAGACTCGTAGTAAAAGCGTTTTCGATTGGTTAGTTGCCCCGTACTACGAACCGGAAGTGACGTAGACTCGTAGCATTGCGTGTATATGCAACCAGGGATTTCGTATCAAGAAATGTGTTGCATATTATGACTATGCATTATGCAGGACCATGGAGGATTTTGCAGGACCTAGGGCCAAATGGCCATATACAATAAAAATGTAGTTAGTAGGGTACGCTTGTCCTTATGCATACTATGTTTGGTGTAATACCAGTACCCGTATTGCTATGTTAAAGGTTATTGGAGAAATCCGTAAGCCGTACCGACAAAACAATAAAGAAACTACCATCAAAGAGTATACCGTAGTACTGTAGACTATTTGGTACCATGGGTACCATCTTGAGTGCTTCAACCAAAGAGGGGATTACAATGTCATGCGTTTTTGTCAGGGGAAATACACATGTGAATAGGCTCGTTTAAATCTGATAGAATAAATTTCCCAAAAAATAAGAGGTTTAAGGTTAAAGTTCCGCTTATTTTCGATAGATGTCTCAACATGTCTTGTATAATAATTTATTTTGACATTCAAGGAAATTCTAACCTAAAATTGAAAAATTCCAAAATTGATCACTAATGTTGATTAAATTTGTTCATTGTGCAATATGGTAGCAGGTATTTTTACTTTAACACTATTGTTAATTTAATAAGTCACTATTTTAATTTGTAGCTGGTATTTCAACTGAAAACATGGGGGAAACCTCAAATTTTTTTAAAGATTTTCATGGACTACAACTTGTAACAGAAACAGAAGTAAAGCAGTTCTCAGCTGCTGAGTAAGTTATTTTATTAATATCATTTTTAATCAATACCTGGTCCATTCAGATGTGTTTACTTATAAGGTAGGTATTTATTATAACAGATATTTGTCTGTAAAAGATTATAATATCTATCACCGCTGTTTTGGAGTACTACTCTCGTGTCAGGTAATCGCATCATTGTCACCGCGAGTAGACTCAACAGCAGGAATGGGCACAAATTTTAAATATTTATCACGCATCTCTCTTGTCTATGTTTATCACCCTTCACCTTAAGGATTTCACCTATCAGACTTCCAAGTTCTTGCTTTCTTCGAAGCTCGATCTCGAATGAAACAATCTGTAAATTTCGCGCGCTTTTATAGTCGTCGATAACTAAGTGAGTTGTTTGTTATATGAAGGGATCAAAAATATGAATCTGTCAATAATGACTTCACGTCAAATAAAAGGTTACAATAATAAATACGAGGGAAATAAGATTCTAAACAATGATAACTTAATGAAACAAATTATAAACTACCGTTACAGTATGTATACTGTATAAGCAAACAAACCCTTGGTCATATTAACAAAATAAATTTTTAATTTAAGTGAGCTTTAGGTACAGGGTCTTCCAACGAGGACTGAACAGGGGCTCATTTTTGAGCTTCCTTGTATTTAAAGAAAAATCCAAAATAGCCAATCGATGTACTTTTTCCTGCAGAATTCAAAAATGAAACCAAAAATTTATTTGAACCAGAAACAAAAGAGTTACGCTATGGATAAGGTGTTTTTTAAATGGAACATAGCTTTTTTTATACGATTTTTGGAACGAGTGATTTTTTTTGTCCGTTCTGATTAAAATATTTAATATTGTGACAGCTATTTTTATTAAATTTTAATGTTTTATCCAATATAATTTAACTTTAACCTGTTTGAAACATACACTAGGTAAAATACAAAAATACAAAATACAAAATACAAAATAGTTTATTGGTGTTATCATACAAAAAGTATTTCCACAGGTCAGTATAATGATAAAGTTAAAAAAGTATCAGATGTCACTTAATAAGATAAAATAAAATTATAGTATTAGTAGTTGTGCCTAATCATGTAGTAAAAAGAAATACATATAAAGACAAAGTTAAGAAGATTAACTACAATTAACATTGATTAGATAATACAGTTCGAAACTTAGTTGTATCAGAAAATTAAAAAAATGTATAAGACAAGATTGAGGTAACTAAACAACGTTTAACAATTTAACTTACTATATATAATAAAATAAATTAAAACTCATGAGTGAGGGATTCCTCGTAGCTATAGAAAGCCTGACTGATCAGAAAACTCTCTATTTTATTATTACACTCGTTGATAGTAGATAATAATAATAATAATAATTTATTGATGTCAGTATAACAAAGTGTTTACACAAGTCAATACGAGTAGTAAAAAAAAAAAGTCAAAGTTAATAGAATTAAAATAATTGACAAAACACAAACAGGTTAAAATGTAAAATTTAAAATGTAGAGTTCAAAAAATCTTCCACATTATAGAAGGCGTTAGAGATGAGCAGCGATTTGACCGTATTTTTAAAGGGGAGAAATGGTAATTGTTTTATAATAGTAGGCAATTTATTAAAGATTTTGATTGCAATAAAATCCGGTCGACTCTGACACTTCCCCAGTCTGCAGTATGTTGGAACCAGAGCATCTCTGCCCCTTGTTCCATACTCATGTACGTCTCTATGTGTGGTAAGAGATTTTTCATTTTTTTTGACATGCAACAGGCATTCAAATATATACTGAGATGGAAAAGTCAGAATTTTTAGCTGTATAAATGCCTGTTTACAGTCATCTCTCCAGCCAAGTCCTGCAATCATCCGTACTGCCCTTCTCTGCAGACCAAAAACACGCCCCGCCTGGCTAGCACGTCCCCATGTTAGGACAGCATATGTCATCACCGAATGAAAGATGGCAAAGTATACCATCCTCATTGTGGCTTCCGACACACACCCATATAGACTCCTCAGGACAAATACGCTCCCACGAAGCCTGCCAACCACATTTTCTATATGCAGGTCCCATTTCAGTCTGCAGTCTAGTTGCGCACCCAGGAAGCGAACCCCTTTTAAATTGTCTTCGGTATTACTACCTTCACGAAGTGCAAATATCATTTTACTCGTTTTGTCCTGGTTGAGTAGAAGTCCACTCGCATTAAACCAGTCAGATGCTCTCGCTTGCGCCTCTCTTAGTCTGTGTTCCACCTCAACGATCTCCCTCCCCGACACGGAGATAGTCGTGTCGTCAGCGAAGAGAGTGAAATGGACATTGGGTACTGCTGATGGTAAATCATTTATAAATATAAGGAAAATTTTCAGCAGCAGGGTGCAGGAGGTCATCATTACTAGTAAATAGCGCTACCATAGTATATCAAAATGTTAGAGGCCTCAGGACTAAACTTAAAGACTTTCTGTGTTCAGCACTCACTGAACAATATTCTATCATCGCTGTTACAGAAACCTGGCTTGACCCCGCTATAAATGATGCTGAAATTCTTGATTCCAGCTATGCAATTTACAGAACTGACCGCAATAGCAGTAACAGTACAAAAAGTCGTGGCGGTGGTGTACTGATTGCTGTCAATAATAATTATAGATCTCACCGCCTCAACATTAATAACCCATCAGTTGAAGAGATATGGATTTCTGTAAAGATCGGCGAGGATACCTTTTGCATTGGTTGTGTTTACATTCCCCCTGCAATGGACATAGATGTCTACGAGTCTCATATGTTATCTGTGACAAATGCTTGTGACTTATCGGAAAATATTTTAGTTATGGGTGACTATAATCTGTCCAACATCGCATGGTCAACGGGTGTTGATCAACCAGGACTTTTACCAAACAATGCTATTTCTTCTAGAGAATCTCTAGTTTGTGACACTTTTACGTTTTTAGGACTGTCTCAATTCAACGGAGTGTTCAATGATCACAATTCAATCCTTGACCTCTGTTTTGCCAACTTTGACCTTACTTCAACTACAAAGTGTAATGGATTGGTTAATTGTGATCCCTATCACCCGGCACTTGAGCTGTCAATTAACTATGATAGAAAATTATACTTAAACTCGGCAGATTATTTTTACTATGATTTCAAAAACGCTGACTTTGTCGCAATAAACAACTACTTTCTATTATACAATTGGCACTCAATGTTGGATAATGATCTTGATGTTACTGTTGATAATTTTTATGATATTGTATTTAACTGTATAGATATGTTTGTACCAAAAAAAAGATCAAGTTCGAACCACAGATTTCCCGCCTGGTTCTCACCTACACTTAAACAACTTATAACACGTAAAAAATTGGCTCATAAGAAGTATAAACAGTCGAAAACTGATGCTGACTATAATAAATTTGTTCTGTTGAGAAATGAATGTAAATCTCTAACTCGGGTATGCTATAATACTTATATTACCAACTCAGAAGATGCTATAACTAACAATCCTCAATTCTTTTGGAAATATATCCGTTCACAATCTAATCATGGTGCTATTCCAAAACAGATGTTTCTCGAGGAAGACAGTGCTGACAACGGCCACGATATTGCAAATCTCTTTGCTCGTTATTTTTCCTCGGTATACGACCCCATTGATGAGAATATTGATGGTGTGGATTCTCCCGAGGGGTCTATATCGATTTCTAACGTCATCGTCAAGCCTACGGAAGTAGAAACAGCTCTGACTAACCTTGATGTTAATAAGGGTGCAGGCCCAGACAATATACCTAATAGTTTATTAAAATTCTGTTCCCATTCTCTTTATCTGCCACTTTACTACATCTTTTCTAATTCTTTAGGCTCTGGAATCTTCCCCAGCAGGTGGAAATTGTCACACGTTTGTCCTGTCTTTAAGTCAGGTAATAAAAATGAAATTAACAACTATAGACCAATCTGCATCCTCTCAGCTATTCCCAAGCTCTTCGAACACTGTGTAGAGAGAGTCCTTAAGGCTGTTTTTGAGCCAATCATTGTCGATCAGCAGCATGGTTTTATTTCAGGCCGGTCTGTGGAAACTAATCTATTTCTTTTTTCAAACTACCTTCATAACTCATTCAGCAACAGCCTTGAATGTCACGCAATTTACACAGATTTCAGCAAGGCTTTCGACAAAGTCAACCATGCCATTCTAACTTCCAAACTCTCCAGACTTGGGTTGTCTGGTCAACTGCTCGCATGGATTGTGTCTTACCTGAATGACAGGACGCAGCAGGT
This sequence comes from Polydrusus tereticollis, assembly GCA_963920685.1. NCBI lineage: Eukaryota > Metazoa > Arthropoda > Insecta > Coleoptera > Curculionidae > Polydrusus > Polydrusus tereticollis. Next base: position 31,481,295 of record OY987328.1, on the reverse strand, counting down.
CATAGTAGAGGGCTTCCATTCTGAACCGTTTAATGCAACATCGGGAGTTCCCCAAGGCTCCCACCTGGGCCCCCTACTATTTAATCTGTTTATTAATGATCTTGCCCCCCGACTGTCTTCCAACTGCCTGCTGTTTGCGGATGACTTAAAACTCTTTAAACAGATTTCATCTGCACCCGACATAACAACTCTCCAAAGTGATATTGACATAATATTTTCTTGGTGTGAAAGTAACAGAATGTCATTGAATGCTAGCAAATGTCAGTTTATGAGATTCAGTAGGTTGATGAGTTATGCCCCCGTTCATTACTCTGTCAATGGTGTTCCACTTGTTGAGGTATCTGTGATCAAGGATCTTGGAGTCCTTTTAGATAGCAAACTATCATTCTCACATCACTTTGAGAGCATCATTGGCAGGGCTAATAGAATGCTGGGATTTATAAAGAGATCGTGTAGGGACTTTACAAATATTAATGTGTTAAAATTGTTATACGTTTCTCTTGTTAGATCAATTTTAGAATTTTCAAACATAGTTTGGTCACCATATTTCCATATTCACATTAATAGACTTGAAAACGTTCAACATAAATTCATTAAATTCTCCAAATATCATTTGTTTCGCTCTGGTATCAACTTAAATGATAACCAGACTATGGCCTACCTGAATGTAAGTTCGCTTGCTTGTAGGAGGGAGTATTACGACGTTTGCTTTTTTTTCAAAGTATTAAATAATATCATTGAAAGTCCAGATTGTCTCAGTCTATTTTCATTTCATGTGCCTGCATACCAAACTCGTGCTCACTCCCTCCTGCATGTCCCTCATTGCCGTACATGGTATTTGTTATACAGCCCTATAAATAGAGTCTCAACCACCGTCAATAAGTATTGTGATAGTCTTGACCTCGTTGGTGCCTCCCTAAGCACCTTTAAATCCTCTGCTAGAAGGGTCATTTTAAGTTAAGCGTCTAAATATGTACTGTTAATTAAGATTAAACTTGTAAATGTTGATAACGTTAATAAATAAATAAATAAATAAATAAATAATAGAGGACCCAATACTGAGCCTTGTGGCACACCAATATCCACAACTCTCTCCACCGAGGACACACCACCAACCCTAACAGTTTGCGTGCGATCGGTGAGATAGGATTCCAAAAGTTGTCTAGCATTATTACTAAATTTATAATGTGATAGTTTTTTCAATAGGAGATCATGAGAGACACAATCGAAAGCCTTACTTAAGTCACAAAATAGGACAGCATTATATTCTAGGTTCTCAAATGAATTCATTACACCAGTTAGAAGGTCAAGTATCCCCATAACCGTGTTTTTACCTTCCCTAAAGCCAAATTGACAACAAGAAAGTAATTTATTTTCCTCTAGAAATGCAATTATTTGCATTGCAATACATTTTTCAAAGATTTTTGACAGGATAGGTAGTAGGGCTATTGGACGATAATTAATAATAATAAAGGTATAATCACCTTTGAATCCTTCAAAGTCAAAAAATTTGACAAATTTACTATAATATTGCCGAAATAAAATATTTATTAGATGATAGATTGCAGATTGTTATCTTGTTCTACAAATGCCAAGAAAATGCAAGAGAAGCAAGGAGAAGATTTATTGCAAATTTTCACAGAAATATATCCGTCAATACTATTCTAAGGATAAAGAACCTATTTGAGGAAAATAAAACATTACATGACAGAAAAAGAAATCCAGAAAGGAATAGAAATCGAGACCGTGCCATTGTGAATTATTTTCGACTGAATCCAACCAAATCAATTTCGGACGCAGTTCGGGACGTTCAATACGGCGGCGGTGTAAGACGCAGAAGAGTTACCCAAGGAACTGTTCACAGGACTTTAAGAAATCATAAATTTAAGTCTTATCATATCCTTCCACTTCAACATCTAACACCGGCACAAAAAGAACTTCGCTTCCAATTTGTTTCCCAAATTGTGATTCGGAAAGAAAACGAAGACCCTAATTTATTCAGAAATATCTTATGGACTGACGAAGCCACATTCACAACATCGGGGGTTTTCAATAGACATAATAATCATCACTGGGCCGTTGGAAATCCAAGAAAATTTCAGACAATTAAATTTCAAGGAAGGACTTCAATCCATGTTTGGTGTGGCATAACGCCTTAACCAGGAAAATCACAGTATAACAGCATGTTTGGAAAGGCTACCAAGAGGTTATCGCACATGTTTCGAGAACAACGGAGGTCACATTGAACAATTAAATTATTAATGTTTTTTTTTTTTAAATTAGTATAGAGTTGGATTTCTTTTTCTGTCATGTAATGTTTTATTTTCCTCAAATAGGTTCTTTATCCTTAGAATAGTATTGACCGATATATTTCTTTGAAAATTTGCAATAAATCTTCTCCTTGCTTCTCTTGCATTTTCTAGGCATTTGTAGAATAAGATAACAATCTGCAATCTCTCATCTAATGAATATTTCATTTCGGCAATATTATAGTAAATTTGTCAAATTTTTTGACTTTGAAGGATTCAAAGGTGATTAGATTATACCTTTATTACCTAGTGTATGTTTCAAACAGGTTAAAGTTAAATTATACTGGATAAAACATGAAAATTTAATAAAAATAGCTGTCACAATATTAAATATTTTAATCAGAACGAACAAAAAAAAAAATCACTCCTTCCAAAAATCGTATAAAAAAAGCTATGTTCCATTTAAAAAACACCTTATCCATAGCGTAACTCTTTTGTTTCTGGTTCAAATAAATTTTTGGTTTCATTTTTGAATTCTGCAGGAAAAAGTACACCGATTGGCTATTTTGGATTTTTCTTTAAATACAAGGAAGCTCAAAAATGAGCCCCTGTTCAGTCCTCATTGGAAGACCCTGTACACTGTACACTAATATATTATCCAAAGTTAGTTAAAAGTAAAACACATAATAAAATATATTATGCTTTGGCCTACAGCCGCTTAAGCTTTACTGGTGACAAACAACGAAACTTCAAAGATTATTAAATTTATTCTACAAAAAATAGTTATTTATAAAATCTACTCCTTAACTCCACTTAGTCATGCAAAGAAACCTTTTGACAGCATAAGTTCTCACACTTTTTGGTATTCTGATTCTTAGTGCACTGATGTTTCTTAAAAAACACTCGTAGAAGTTTCAATATACTTTTAATAGACATGACCCTAACACTAGAAACTAAAAGGAAATCTATACTTATTTCAGGCTACAAAACATCATTATATCGGAAAAACCCTTTCTGCTTTTGAGGCAGATTATATAATGCACTACCAGAAGCCCTTAGAGAAATTTCTCAAGTAAAAAAGTTTAAAAAAAAAGTTAAGTGTTGTCTTCTTGAAAAAATTTTTATATGTGAATACCAGCGATGGGAGTCGGTCATGTGACTCCGTCATGACGGTCACGTTACATTCAAAATGACGGTGACTAATTATTTAAAATCACTTTTTAATTAGTTTAAACCTAATAAAAATATATTTTGCTGTTTTGCTTTAAGATTACTTTGGATAATCCATATCTCTAGCACTATTTATATTATTTATCAGTTATCACCATTATCTATCTACCTACTTAGGTTTGTTCCTACGCGACCAAAAACCGTACCAAGTACCGTTCCCAAACGATCATTTAGAGCTTGTCAATTAGAATAGAATATAATAGAAAAATAGTTTATTATGTATAAAATACAAATTGTACACAATATGTAGTACAGCTATACATAATAGGTAGCATTCGCAGAGCGTTCTTCCATGCCACCTTAACAAAAATGCAAATTTAATTACTATTACCAAAGAAACTTATAAGAGGGATAGAAAGTAGTTTTTTTTTTGTTTGTATTAAGTATACAGGGTCGTTGGTATGTTTGTAAACGGTCGATTATTTCTTAAAGTAAAACAGCTAACAAAAAATTATCAAGACAAAAGTTGTATGGTTTTGTAAAGTCTATTAGAATTAAAAAAGGATGATTATACAGGATGAGTCAGAAAGCCGTAGAGAAATAAAATTACTTATTTTTTAATGGAACACCCTATATTTTAGAATATTTTTGGGTTTTACATAAAATTACAATTATTTTTTATTAAGTGCATTATAGATCTAAACCTAATAGTTTCTGAGATATCGACTTTTGAAAAATGACATTTTTAAATTTTGACAGCTTCTAGCGTTCTAACGGTACGTCTTGGAGTAAAGCGGCTTACATGTCCCTATCTTAGTTTTTAACTATCTTTCTAAAAGTGTACCGGAAGTACTATATTTCCGGAATTTAAGCTACATCCGGTTTAACCGAAAGTTAACACTTTTAATAAGATAGTTAAAAACTAAGATAGGGACATGTAAGCCGTTTTACTCTAAGACGTACCGTTAGAAAGCTAGAAGCTGTCAAAGTTTAAAAATGTAATTTTTCAAAAGTCGATATCTCGGAAATTATTAGGTTTAGACTTATAATGCACTTAATAAAAAATAATTATAATTTTATACAAAATCCAAAAATGTTCTAAGATACAGGGTGTTCCATTAAAAAAAAAGTAACTTTATTCCTGTACGGCTTTCTGACTCATCCTGTATACTTAATTTTTTAAAATTCTAATAGGCTGTAAAATACCCTAAAACTTTTATCTCGAATATTTTTTGGTAGCTGTTGTGCTTTAAGAAATAATCGACCGTTTCCATACATACCAACGACCCTGTATACTTAATTATACAGAGTGTCTCACGGTCGATGGTAGGTTAGACGTTTACGGAAAACGGGACATAGAAAGTTACTGAAAATTTGGCAACTTGGGTAATTGGCTTTGCTCTATCGATCTAAAATATTTTCAACAACGCAGCGTTGCCGCTTATACAAAAAAGTAGCAACATATTTGATATTTTAAATGGAACACCCTGTATATAATTGCATTTTCCGCTTCATTATTGATTTCTAATTATTTTTGTATAATACGTTCCTATACCTATCTTCAGCGGTTTTCGAGAAATTAATTAATTTCCATATTTTTGGTTCAAAACATAGCTCTAATTAAATGTTTATTACTGCGGTATTTGGATTCGTAGACAGCTGAAATTTTGGATGTAGTTTACCTTGTCCTGTGTATTAGTTATGCATAAAGAAATTTTTTCTGTGTTATACAGGGTCGTTCAAAATTCGTCATTTTACCGCTTGATACAAAAATGGTGAAAAGTGCATTTTTTTAAATAGAACACCGTGTATAATAATAATAATAATAATAATAACTCTCTTTATTTCAAAATTGTTAATGACATGTAACAAAGCGAAATAACGTCACAAAAAAACAGAAAAATCTTAAACATAAACGTAATTGCTACTATGGATTTACATGTTCAGATAATCTTCCAGTTTATAGGGTTCCAGTTCAATTAACATTTTTTTGATTTCTCGCTTAAACAGACGTTGCTCTTTCATTCTTTTGAGTCGTGCTGGCAATGCGTTAAATAGTTTTACACACATATACTGTGGTTGTTTTTCAGTTATTTGAAGACGGTGTAACGGGTAGTTTAAATTGTTTGTTCTGGTAGTGTAATTATGATTGATTTGCAAATCAAAAAAATGTTCATTACTAAACAGGAACATAAGACATTCATATATGTACAATGCATGAACTGTCATTATGCCCAATTCTTTAAAAACTGATCTGCAAGATTCATTGTAACTCATTTTCTTGATAACGCGTATTACTCTTTTTTGTGCAACAAACGTACTTTGAAGCAACCCATCTCGACCCCAGAAAATAATCCCATACCTTAGGATAGATTCGAAATTAGCAAAATACATGATTTTTATTGTCTTTTCATTCATGTATTGTCCAGTTATTCGAATCCCATAACATACTGAGTTTAGTTTTTTTACCAACGCAATAATATGATCAGACCAATCGAGAAACTCATTTATGTATATACCCAAAAATTTTGAGGTGTCAGTCACCATCACCCGGCCTTGGTCAATGGTATCTAAATACCCGAGAGTCTCTGATCTAGACTGCTTTGTTCTAAACATTACGATGTTTGTTTTTTCCGCATTTAAAATTAGTTTATTTCTGATAAACCAGTCAGTCACTTGATGAAGAAGATCTTTACTTTCTAACTGTAGCTGACCAATTGATTTGCTTCCAATTATTAGGTTGGTGTCATCGGCAAAACTAACTATTCTTTGGTTGGGATTATTTACTGTTGAGTACAAGTCATTTGTAAATATAATAAATAATATTGGGCCTAGTATGCTACCTTGTGCAATTCCCGTAGAATTTAAAAGTAAATTGGATTGATGTATTTGACTGTTCTTTTTTACACTTACTAACTGTAAACGATTATCTAGATAAGAAGATAGTAATTTTAATGCATTACCTCTTACACCATACATATCCAATTTCTTTAGCAGTATTTCCCTGTTTAGACAGTCGTAAGCCTTTGATAAGTCTATAAAAATGCCAAATGCTATACTTCCATCCTCAAAGAATTTTAAGATTGATTCAATAAATTGAAAAATTGCTGTTTGTGTTGATCTGCCTTTTAGATAGCCGTGTTGATTTTCGTTGAACAACTTACACATATTCATAAAACTTATTATTCTACTACATATTGCCAGTTCAATCAGTTTCGAAAATGCAGGCAATAAACTTATAGGCCTATAACTGTCTAACAGTTCAGGGCTGCCTTTTTTATACAAGGGTTTTATTATTGCTATTTTCAAGTTATTGGGATAGATGCCAAATTTAAAACAATTATTTATGAGATAGCACAATATGTTTTGAAGTTCATTGACAGCAGTTTTCATTATACTTGTAGGGATTTCGTCTATGCCACTACTATGTTTATTTTTAATATTAGTTGCTATTTCACATAATTCTTTTGGTGTTATCGGTTTTACAAACATTGATTTATCGTTTTTTATTATGTTACACTCATGGGAAAGCTTATTTACAGATTTGAATAACTTTGGCGCCACGTTTATAAAAAAATCATTGAGTTTATTAGCAGTATCGTCTCCATTTCCCTCTATCTGAATTTCATCTTTTTGTTTTGTTTGCCCAGTTATTTCTCTGCAAATTGTCCACATACATTTCATTTTATTATCAGATTTATTTACCCTATTTTCATAATTTGTAATGCGAGATTTTTTAAGAATATTGTCGTATTCTTTTTTTGTTTCTGTGTAAATGTTTTTATAGTTATTGTTGCTTTTATACAGAGTCAACAAAATATCCAATCTTTGTTTACAATTTGTGAGTTCTGGACTATTTTTGTATTTAAAATTTTTGGAAAAGGTAGAAACTTTTTTTAGAGGGAAATGGTGATTGAACTTGTTCTTAAATATAGATATAAAATATTCCTATTGCTTATGTATGTTATGTTTCTCTATTTCATAAACTTTAGCCCATCTTTCACTTTTTAAGCTACACAAAAAGTTGTTTTTGTTTAATTCTGTAAAGCAGCGTGTATATTCATCTAACTTTTGGTTATTTGTTACTTCAAAAACAATTTTCTGAGCTGTATGGTCTGACACAAAATTCTCAAAGGTAAATGCTCTAACAAAAGGTGAATTTGTGAAAATATTATCTATGCAGCTAGCGGAAGTAGGTGTTATCCGCGTGTTCTCCATTATGGTAGGCACTAGGTTAAACGAGTTCATAAGTGAAAATAGTTCAGTTTTGGTTTTATTGTCTTTCAACATTTCAATATTGAAGTCACCTGTTAAAAAGATTACTCTATTCTCTTTAAAGATAAGACTTAAAACTAATTCTAATCTATTTAGAAACATTTTTGTGTCCGCATATTATTAAATATCCTGCAAGAAAATTAATGTCTCTTCCAAATGATATATTATTATCATGTTCCTATATCTAAATAAATAAAATGTCGAAATAAAAGCAAGTTTTTGTAAAAATCGGACTATTTTGGCATATTTGTCTTAGATAGCCATGAAATCCCAAGATGGAACATATCTTTATGAAAATTTGACAGTTAGTGCATCAATAATAAAAAAATTTGCTAGTTTTTAACTTTTAGTAAAGAAAGCGACCTAAAAAGAATTAAAATGGAGGGAAATAACTATTCAAATGAAGTTTTGATAAAATTGTTTATTCTTCATGGACAATGTAACCAAATTATAGCAAGAACATGCAGAAGGTTCAACGAAATGTTTCCCGATCAACAACTAATCAACGAGAGAAAGTTTGTACGATTACAAAATAATTTTGTTAATTATGGGTCAAAACTGAAATCGGAAAGACATTTACCGAAGCCTGTAACTTCTGATGAAGACAACATCATAAATGTTTTAGCCTATTTTCACGCTTTTCCTCAAGCTTTCACTAGAAGTGCAGAAGAAGATTTAGGCATAAGTCGTGCCTCTGTTCAAAGGACCATTGTATTACATGACATGCACTCATAGAAGTTCACAAAAGTTCAAGCCTTGAAACTGGAAGATTACCAACGTAGAGTACAATTTTGTGAAGCAATGCTGATCCGCATCCAAGAAGATTCTAACTTTCTAAAGAAAATAATTTGGACGGATGAAGCTAAATTCTCCAGGGAGGGCATTTTCAATAGAAGGACCAAAATCCACATGTTGTTAAGGAAATAGGATTTCAGGAAAGGTTCAGTTTTAACGTTTTTTGCCTCCTAAAAGATGACAAAATAGAGTATCACATTTACGAAGAATCTCTAAATTCCGAAAGATACCTTCAAATTCTAAAATCACTTGTGAACGAGTTTCTGGACAATCTATCATTAGAAGAATATCGTACCTGTTGGTTTCAACTGGACGGGGCACCAGCCCATTGCACTGGGACATGGGACAGTAACAAGAGAGTTGTTTCAAATTTTCAACGATCGTTGGCTAAGACATTTAGGACCGTGGGATTGCCCTGCTAGATCGCCCGATCTCACGCCACTTGATTTCTACTTGTGGGGTGATTTGAAAAGAAAAGTATACAGGACACCAGTACAGATCAAACAAGACCTTCGCCAACGAGTGATCACTTACATTGAACAGCTTGATGCCAGTGAAATAAGGAAGGCCACAACTGAATCTCCGAGTATACGGATTGAAAAATGTTTGGAAGTCAACGGTCGTCATTTTGCACATTTATTAAAAAAAATCTTGAACCTTTTTATGATATGCTTTTGTCATGTATTGTTATTTGCTATTTCACTGTATTGATGTTATTTGTCCCTACTGAAATTAGTTTTGTTTTCATTACACGCCTTAGCAATTTGAATTATACAAGTTTCGTATATCTTTTTAGAAACGGATCCCTTCAATAGTATGTATTTTATAATGTCGCTTAAGCTAGGAAATGTCTAAAATAGTGTTTTATAGCCAACCTAACAAATATTAATTTTTCGTTTAGGTTAGTTCAGTTTATGTAAACTCGCCCATAAAAAATATTGATTTAAAAATTTATCCACATAATAAAAAAAAGATTTTAATTTTTCATGTTTCTACAGTCTAATTACAAATTGTTTAGTGTCTCAATTGTTAGGGGAAAGTGGGGGAATATCGACCACTTAATTATTTTATTTGTACTGATGTCTGTTGTATTCGGATAGGGGCAAATGTTGTAAACAAACATTTGTATCCTTGTCGGCATTTCGGTTTTAGTTTAAACCATCCTCAGCGCTCAGCAATGGAGAAAGGCTCAGAATGAATAATTGAGTACAGTTAATATAATTTCAGGTTTGCAAGAATACGTAACAAAATAAAAATATATAAATTGAAGAGGAAAGAAAAATTCAAAATTCTTCGCAAATATTTAATATTTTGCTCTACGCGTTTCGGTTTCTTAAGCCATTTTCAAGAGCTGTCTAAAAGGTCTGAATTTTTTTAGAAAATATAGAAATAGCCAAATTAGAGATTAATAATCAGATTGAGTGTTTGAACGATCCTGTCAACGCCCACTACAGAGAAGCAGCGAATATTGCGAATGAGTTTAAGTAGTGAATGTTTGTTTACATAATCGTACTTTTTTTGTGCAACCTAGATGCCGCTCTGGTTCTTTTGTTTTATTTTTTTAAATGTTGGGTTCATCCCGTTGATCAATTTTATATAGTTAGTTAACCTGTGTTCGCCATGGTGAACTTGTTTGTGTCCTTATGTAAAGTTTGTTATTATATTATGACCATAATTAACAAAATTATTTTGTAATCGTACAAACTTTCTCTCGTTGATTAGTTGTTGATCGGGAAATATTTCGTTGAACCTTTTGCATGTTCTTACTATAATTTGGTTACATTGTCCATGAAGAATAAACAATTTCATCAAAATTTCATTTGAATAGTTATTTCCCTCCATTTTAATTCTTTTTAGGTCGCTTTCTTTACTAAAAGTTAGAAACTAGCAAATTTTTTATTATTGATGCACTAACTGTCAAATTTTCATAAAGATATGTTCCATCTTGGGATTGCATGGCTATCTAAGACAAATATGCCAAAATAATCCGATTTTTACAAAAACTTACTTTTATTTCGACATCTTAACTGTTTAGGTATAGGGACATGATATATCATTTGGAAGAGACATTAATTTTCTTGCAGGATATTTAATTATATACAGGGTGTTCTATTTGAAAAAATGCACTTTTCACCATTTTTGTATCAAGCGGTAAAATGACGAATTTTGAACGATCCTGTAACACAGAACAAATTTCTTTATGCATAACTAATACACAGGACAAGGTAAACTACATCCAAAATTTCAGCTGTCTACGAATCCAAATACCGCAGTAATTAACATTTAATTAGAGCTATGTATTGAACAAAAAATATGCAAATTAATTAATTTCTCGAAAACCGCTAAAGATAGGTATAGGAACATATTATACAAAAATAATGAGAAGTCAATAATGAAGCGGAAAATGCAATTATATACAGGGTGTTCCATTTAAAATATCAAATATGTTGCTACTTTTTTGTATAAGCGGCAACGCTGCGTTGTTGAAAATATTTTAGATCGATAGAGCAAAGCCAATTACCCAAGTTGCCAAATTTTCAGTAACTTTCTATGTCCCGTTTTCCGTAAACATCTAACCTACCATCGACCGTGAGACACCCTGTAGATTATACACTTAATACAAACAAAAAAAAAAAAAAAACGACTTTCCTTCCCTCTTATTTTAAAAAAGTGTACACAGCCCTACCTGATCAAAGAAACTTATAGGTACGCAATAGAAAACCGACGTAAGGTTAATAGTTCAATCTCTCGATAGATCCCGGTTTTCAAAACGGGGATCCTTCTTCGTTAAGCGGTCGGGCTTTACCGAATGCACGTTCAGAGTTGTCGTTTTTCCGGGTGCGATATAATATTATGTAATATAGTCTTTAGGATTATTAATTGAATTTTGTAGACTGGTTATTGAGATTACTAAACCCAATAAAACAATACAGCGCGGCCGGCGTGAACCAATGTTTTCATTTTCGGGTTTACCAAAGATCTGAGGTTATTATAAAAATGATTAAATCTAGGAGTTTATTGTAATCTTTAATTTTACTACTTCAATCGATTTTTTTTGTACAAAGTGTTCATGAAATATATTCCTTTAAAGTTTAAAGTTTAAACTTATACGAAATCTTTTGGCATACTCTCTTGACGAATTCTAGCATTTTTTAAATATGTACTACTGATACTTATAAAACTGACTAGTTAATAATTTAGTCCAGTGACGGAAAAACAAAATAAAAAATCTTGAAAAACTGTATTAACAACATAAAAAGGGATATAAATGTACATTTATCTGCATATAAGGTGGTTCAAAAAATATCCGTTTTTAAATCTAACAATCTTTACACTTTTTTTTGTATCTGCCGAAATTATTTTATTTTACGGCACCAAGACGTACGTAATAAACGTTTTTGGTCATAGGTCTAAAACGACCAGAACAAAAAAATTGAAATCTTCCTTGTTGCCACAAAATGACCTAACATTGAAATAATTTGTTTTAATTAGAGTCGTATTTAGTTTCGACAGGAAAGTATGAATAACTAAACCTTTTTGGTCATAGGTCCTAAACAACAAGGGAAAAAAGGTAAAACGTTTCGTCCTTTTTAATTAACCTGATATTTATTATTGGTAGATAAGTAAAAAAAACTTTCTGATAAAAAATTTAAAATACTGTTTTTTACAATTAGGTACAGGGTGATTCACCATAATGTCACCCCTTCTTAACTTTTTTTATTTTTTATGCTAGGTAAAAATTTTTAGCGTGTAGGGTATTTGAAATAATTTTTGCGGGGGTGTCCACAACTGCCCTTAGTCGCTTCATACATAGGATATAGCATAAAGTTATATTTTCCTAAATATATTATCCAATTTATGAATTCTACCTAAAATTGTAATAGTATTTCATATAACATGCGTTACACCTTAACCGAAGGATTTTCGATATATTTATAATAATATATTTTTAATTAATATAATATTAACATTTACCTTAACAAACGGTTTTTCGTTTGGTTAGGGTATAACGTGTGTTACATGAAATACGTTTAGAATTTTATGTAGAATACAAAGTTCAAATAATAAGCGATAAGTATAACCAAATTAAAATGGGATACAAAAAAAATGTTATATATAAGAGTTGTTGGTTTTACCAAAAGGCGTGTCAAACGTAAAAATATAGTATACAGCATAGGTACTGAATGGCCTAAAAAAATATTAAATAAGAATATGTGTTTTTTAATGAAGCGCCCTGTATATTATTTACTTATTTGAATAGGTAAGGTAAAGAAATTTCTTTATATTCGTCTTTTGATTTTTAAATTCGCTTGTGACGTTGCCAAGTGTGTTTTCCTGATATTTAAGAAATGTTCAGCGACTCGTTCAAAAAATCAGTTTTTCGAGAACGTTATGGTTAGTGAGCTTCATCACTAAACATAACATTTTAGAGAAATGGATCTGTTAATAAGCATAACTTTCATCATCATTATACTAGTAACCCTTTTTCAAGGTAGATGTTAACTATCAACACAGGGCCGCTTAATGTATGGGCCGGCATAATAGGAAATCATAATACTGGGCCACATTTTTTAATAGAAATTCGACTGGTGAGGCTTATCTTCATTTCTTACAGCTCATTACAGTCAAGCAGTAAGACATCAGCAATACCAACGTTTTAACGCAGTTTAATGAAATATTACTTTAGTTTTAATGATCATTGTAAAGGCAGCAAGATCTTCCGACTTTATTAAGCTACATTTTTTTGTGGGATATGTGATAGAAATAGTGTACAAAGCGGCTCCTACTACAAGAGATAATTTTTTAATTAATTTCTTTTAGTTCTTTTCAATAAAATAATAACATTACGCATTTTGCGGAGCATAGGATTAATTATTTCAAAAACTATAAGATTTAGATAGTGACATGTTTCATAAAGATTAAGGTATTTAAAAGATAAACCCATCCAGTTAATTAAATGCAGGGTGTTCCATTTGAAAAAATCGAAATAACACATAATATTTCAATTACCGAATTTGTCAAGTCGCCATGTACAGGGTGGTCCATGTAAGATGACCCACTACCACTTCTCGGAAACTGTAATAGTTATAAAAAATGATTCAATAAAAAAGTTAATTGATTGTACAAACATTTTCATTTTATTAAATTTTTATGTATACAGGGTAAGTCGTTTGCACCTATATTTTACAATACTTTTGATTCTATACATAAAATAACAATTATTTTTTAATAAGTGCACTATAAGTCTAAACTTAATAGTTTCCGAGATATCGACTGATATTTTTGAACTTTGACAGCTTCTATATCTTTCTAACGGTACATCTTAAGTGAAAACGGCTTACATATCCCTATCTTACTTTTTATTATCTTTCCAAAAGTGTAAACTTCCGGTTAAACCGGATGTAACTCGAAATCCGAAAATATAGTACTTCCGGCTTAACCTGAAATTAATATTTTTAGGAAGATAATAAAAAAGTAAAAAGGGACATGTAGGCCGGTTTGGTCTAAGATGTACCGTTAGAGAGCTAGAAACTGTCAAAGTTCAAAAATGTCATTTTTTAAAAGTCGATATCTCGAAGATTATAAGGTTTAGACTTATGGTGCAATTATTAAAAAATTATTAATATTTTATGTAAAATCCAAAAGTATTGTAAGATATAGGGTTTTCTATTAAAAGATCGAAAGTTGATATCAACTCCAGAAAAGCGACTTACCCTGTATACACAAAAATATAATATTAAAAATTTCTTTACAATGAATTAATTTTCCTATTAACTTTTTTTTATAACCCTTACGGTTTCCGAGAAAAGGTAGTGCGTCGTCTTACGTGGACCAACCTGTACACCCTATATCATAAACCTCAAAAACAGTATTATGGGTATGTACCGCGTATCTTAAGGTACTAATGGTAAAAATTTTGTTTAACTAAGCTGAATGCCCTATGTTATGATTTTTTTATTGAGTCACTGAAAACTCCCGAAGCAAAAATAATTAAAATATATAAACGAATAAATAAAATTTAAAAACGAAAAGACGGATATAAAGGTCTTTCTTTACTGAATCAAACAACTAAATAATATACAGGGTGTTTCCTTAAGAAACATATATGTTTAAGTATGTAATTTATTTTTTGGTCGCTCAGTATGCTGTTAAATATTTTTGCGTTATGCCTTTTGGTAAACCCAACAGCTCTCATATAAAACTTTTTTTTGTATCCCTTGTAGTTTGGGTGCTATCAAAGACGAACACCCTATTAACATACTCTGTTATAGGTGACCTTAAAAAAAGTGCATAGTACCACACGATAGAGGATATCAAAAGAATGTAAAAAAGGTCCTAAACACTTATGTACAAATTTCTTTTAATTCCTAGATAGGTACAGGATATAGAGCTCAGTAAACATTATTTTTTAACATGATTTTTATAAACATTATCATTGTACATATTTATACAAAAGCTTTCATATCTTTAAAATGTTTAATATTGTGTAATGGATAGAAAATATGGGCACCATATGCATCTGTTCAAATCTTATAGATTGACTCCTAGATTTCAAATACACTTTTCAACACGCGTGTGTTATAAGGCATTTTCTTGCCAAGTTAACTGGACTGTTTTGCTCACTCACACAAGTAGGTACAGTTTTTTTGTGATCAATATATTCTTAAAAATGAGTTAATGATCGTAGAAAAACTACAGCATTTCACTCGCAAGTAATAAAGCTATGGTACGCTAGTTAAATAATATACTATTAATCTATAAATCCACCAATATTATAGTAGGAAAAAAGTTACAAAATATTTAAAGCAACAAAAAATAATTAAAAAAAAAAACACTTGGAAGTAGAATCAAACTCGCGACTGGCAAAACGATGACTATATATCTTAAAGACGCCACCCTAACCATTGCGCCACAACAGGTTTTATGTCCTGAAATAGATTAGTGATCCTTCTCGCCTCCAGATCCGATGAGAAAATTTAAAACGTAGTTTCGCGTGGTTGTTTTAAGTGTCTTGTTTCACTGACTGTAGCCAATTTTAGCTCTTATAAATTAATTATAATGAAAAACCTGGAACAACGTTTTCAAGGCATGCTAACCAAACAACATTTGACCATGGCTACATTCCTCGACCCCCGCTTTAAAAGAAAATTTTATGATAATGAGTTGGGAGATCGCGTATTATGTGAAATTCGGCAACTAATCCTTGGTATAGAACATAACTTAAGTAAGCAGCCACTTACCTATATTACTGAGATAGAACATCAGATATCCAGTAGCAGTGATGAGAATTTACCTTTAGCAGCAACAGTGGTAACAAAAAAAGAGGGATGCACATTATTCGTTTTGGGAGTCTTACGAAAATATTGTGGGTGAAGCTTCAAAAAAAAGTAAAACTATAGAACCTAAGGAACAAAAACTAGAAAAAGAAATTAGTCTGTACCTTACAACCTTTTTTATCTGCTCGAGCTGCAAGTGTTTTTAGCGAGCAAATTTTTTCTGATGCAGGAAATATTTATTGTAACAAAAGAAATAAATTGATACCTGAGCGTGGCGAAAGTTTGATATTTTTGCACCGCAATTTAAAGAAATTAAACTTTGATTATTGAAGAAATTACACTTTGATTATTAGTGTCCATTCCTTACAACTTTTATTTAAACAAACATTTATTTATATTTATTTTTTTCCGAAAGTAGTTTGAATACTATGTTACTATGAATTTAATACCTTGTTCTTTTTTGTTGTTTTTTTACGTCAGAAGTACTTTTATTTTTTTTTAATGTTAATGCTTGGTTACTTGTGTTTTCCATCCTGTAGTTATTTTATTTTTAAATCTTACTTTAAATAATGATTTTAATGTTATTTTAAGTTAACTACAACTTGAACTTGTTGTTTGGTTTGGTTAAAAAAGTGTTGTTTTCATATTTCAACATATGCCTTATCAAATTTTGTCATATGCCTAATATTATGTAAATAATCTAAAATTAATAAGATTAATGTTAGAAATAATTTAGTTGTTTTATTAAAAAAAATGTTAAAAATGGGTTTTTACTTACAATTAACAAAATAGTTAATCTTAAATATGCCGATATTTATCGGCATAATATTACCGATACCGATTATCGGCAAAATTTGCCGATATGCAGATACGATACCGATACACCGATATTTATATCGGTATCGACCGATCACTAATTTCAAGTAACTCAGCTAGTTGAGAGACAATATTTTTACGAATTCCGACTATATACAAGCGGTCGTGTTTGAAAACTTTATTTCGGATCACACGGCACAAGAGGTGACTTTTAAAATAAAGCATACAAGAGAAAATCATTTAAGCCACAAACGCATATTCTCGGACGGTAATAAAATCGATTTTTTGTGTAGCTTGCGGGATCAAGATTGGTTAGAGGTAGGTATACGATATTGAGAAAAGTAATGTAAATGGGCAATGGAATCCATTTATGAATGTTTTTAAGAATATTTTTAATCAACATTTTCCCCAAAAATTAGTTGGTAAGAAACAAAAACCTGTAATGCATAAGCATGCAAATATCGTAGAGTGTAAACATAGATTGGATATTTTATTAACTCTATCGAGACGTGACCACGCGTATAAAGAAAGTTATAACAGGGAAAAAAAGACGTATGATTGTTTGCTAATTAATGCACGCTCAGCCAAGTATGAAAATAGGATTAAGGGGTCGGACAATAAATCAAAATGCATGCGGGCTATCTGCAAAGAAATAAATGGTCAAGTTGTAGGTTCCGAAATTAGTGTAGAGGGAGAGCCTGAGCACATTGCTAACAAGTACAATAACTTTTTTCTTTCAATAGTAGCTGATTTATTGAGTAAGTTAATTCAAATTCCCTTTACTTGTAGAATTCGTGAAATTATAAGGTCTATGTTTCTTAAACCTGTCATACCGGAAGAAATTTGTTAAATAGCATGGAAATTAAAAAACAAAAACAGTAGCGGCATTGATGAAATTCCGAAAAGCATCGTAAAAATAGCAGCTAGTGAATTGCAAAACATTCTGAGTGTTCAAAATTCAATTTCTCTCATTATTTTTTCTCACGCTAGTTTTAGGACATTGTAAAACGTCCCTATTGTAAAACCTAATATTATAACATTTTACTTGAACTATAATAAAAGGAAATCCCAGTGATAAATAATTTTATAACTTTTAATAATTTTTAAAACTTAATAGGCTTTGGCAGGGGATATTTATTTTTATGATAGGTTGGTACCTATTATGACCAGATAATCAAACTTTCAAAAGAGTTACAATACAGACATTCACCGGGACAGTCGGGAAATAAAGTTTAACTCGAAAATTCGCCAACTACGGCATAGTTTTCAACAGTTTTTTTTTTTATTTTACTTTTTCGCCCTGTACTGCGGTATACAGATACTTACCAGTTTTACGTGGTACTCACTGTACAATTTACACCACAATTTATAGTGCTTCCTTTTGCTTTTTACAGCTACAACTTAATATTTCAAAAAGAACTAGATTTGTTAAAACAGTTACTAGGATAGCGACCGAAGTAACCTTTCGGCGGGTACTCTGTGACAAAATGGTTAAGCTTCTTTATTGTTTTTTAACATTAACCCTTGTACCATCGTGGGCGGTGAAGATGTTATAAATAAATAATTTATTTACTGTTACGAAAAAAAAGTGTTTTCACTAATATTCCAAACGCCACCCAAAACCTATGGAGATACAATTTGCAACTAATTAAAAAGTTGCTGGTCCTTCGAAATTGAAGATTGCTGCTGGGCATTCCCCATCACTGGGCTATATAATAAATAATTCTTTTGTCTTTGGAGTG
Source organism: Polydrusus tereticollis (assembly GCA_963920685.1). Taxonomy (NCBI): domain Eukaryota; kingdom Metazoa; phylum Arthropoda; class Insecta; order Coleoptera; family Curculionidae; genus Polydrusus; species Polydrusus tereticollis. The sequence continues at coordinate 31,462,971 of OY987328.1, read as the reverse complement.
TTCCCTGAAAGTTTAAAGATTGCGCTCGTCAAACCTTTATATAAAAAAGGTGACCCCGAAATACTAGACAATTATAGGCCCATAAGTTTGTTACCAGGTTTTTCAAAAATATCAGCAATTAGCTCGAGACTAATAACATTCCTAAAGAACTATAATTTATTTAGTACGTGTCGACACGAATTTCTAAAAGGAAAATCCACTCAAACGGCCATATTTGACTTTATTCAAAAAATCCTACAACATCTGGAGAACGGCGAATTAGCCCTTGGGATGCTTCTAGACTTGTCTAAAGCCTATGATTGTCTATATAGAGAACTGCTTGTGCATAAGTTGGAAAGTATGGCATAAGAGGAAATGTAAAACTATGGCTAATATCATATCTAAACAACAGAAAACAAATCGTAACCGTAACAAAAGAAGGCCAAAATGGTAGATCAAAAATGTTAGCAAATAATAAGGGAATAGCATAAGGCAGTATATTGGGTCCGACTCTTTTCATATTGTTTGTTAATGACTTATATCTGTTACTGAATTTATCTCGCGAACATATTGTAAAGTATGCGGACGATACAAATTTAATTATTGGAAGTAAACATTTGCAAGATTTGGTCACAGAGGCTGGGAGATTTTTTAATTTAGTTACAAACTGGTTTATGGAAAATAAACTCATTTTAAATGAAGATAAAACAAATGTACTATTATTTAGGACAAAACAATAAAAAATTGTGAGGCCCTTGTCCTTAGTAAATAATGCAAAATTTTTGGGTATTCAGGTGGAAGAACACCTTGATTGGTCATGTCACATTAATAAATTAATGAAAAAGCTAAACTCAATTTATTACGGCATCAGAGTCGTTAGCAAATATATGAATGAAAACTCGCTAAAAATTTTGTATTACGCAAATTTTGAATCAGTCCTTAGATATGGGATCATATTCTGGGGAAGGGACAGTATGATCCAGCGTGTTTATGTGGATCAAAAAAGGTTAATTCGGATCATTAAATTAATGACATATTTGCAAAGTTGTAGATTTGTGTTTAAGGGTTTCGTTATAATGACTGTACATGCTGCTTACATATATGAATGTTTAATGTTTTTCTTTAGAAATAACAACTTTTTTGACGTAACACCAAAACATGAGTATCACACTAGAACTTTGGATGTTGACTATGTAACGCATCGACTTTCACTGACTGAAAAATCTCCCAGCTACATGTGTATGAAATTATTTAACACGCTCCCAGATAGCTTAAAATGTATTAATTCGGAAAAAACATTTAAAAGTTAAATTAGAAAGTTGCTAATAGATTTAGAATCGTATAGCTTAGGAAACTTCTGTCCAGATTTGTAAATTTGTTTTTTTTATGACGTCATTTCATTTTGTGTTTAACATGATTAGAAATAAAGAAGATTATTATTACTATTATTATTATTATAAAAAATATTAATAAAAATATGGTTTGTTATCTCTTTCTCCTACTTAGGTAGTTTTTTTTTTTATTCTTTCTAGATGTGAGTATGACAGAATAGAAAATATATTTAAATATAGCCAAGATTTTGAAACTGCCAAAGGATTGCTCTATCTAAAATATTTTCGAGATGCAGTCCAAAAGCAAGTTGATTCAAGAGTTACGGATGAAGTTCCATTGGATGAAGTGGTCTGTGAACATGCAGTCAAAATTATCAAGGAATATAAACAGCGCAGACATTTTAACAAGCAGTTTTTTACGAAATTACCTGTCAGTACTTTGGAAAAAATTAATGAGGTAAGCAAGCCAAAGCTACTCCAGAGGAAGACATCAATTTTTGAAATATTAGTTTTCAAAAACGTCACAAATAATTTATTATTTAAATCACATTAATATAAAAAGTCACTAGTGGATTATTTTTAACCCCCAGGATTAAAAATAATTGTGCACTGGGCTACATCTACACAATTCTGTAAAGTTTAAAAAAATAAAAATAAAGACGGACAAGTTCAAGTAGAACTCACACCCTTAGGGTTCCCTACCGTTATATCATGTTTGTCACGTAATAATTGCACCTAGAATTTGATATTAATGCTTCTTTGGTTTACTTGTGCGATGAGACCTTCCTTCGTACCAAATTTTAAGATTCTAGGTTGACGGAAATTACGCTATAAGTTTTGATGACTGAATGAGTATTGATATATGTAATTTTGGAAAAGACGTAACTTTTTATTGCATTGAGTTAGAAACTTGAATTTTGTACAGAAGTATGGAATTGTAGCCTTAAGTATTCGATATTCCATTTGAGACCACTAGCCGTTTCTGAGAAAAGGTTGATGTACAGACATACGGGCAACAACGTTATCCTGTAAGGATTCTGTTTTTGCCAAGCTTTGTGCCTTTTGAGGTACCGAACCCTAAAAATAAATCAATTTTTTGGTTTAATCCATACTTTTGCTTCAAATATGTATTTAGGTATACCCCTATATTTATCCCTTCAATATTAGGAATTTTATATTTAAATAGCATTCATTTTTTTCCATAAGAATTTATTGTAATTTACATCAAGTTATTTACAAATGTACTGTTTTTGTAGGAGCCATTTTAATTAAAATTCTAATTTTATAAGGATATATAGTTTTCCAAGGAGAATCTAAATAAATTCTTTGACAAAAGCAATGCAAACATTTGCCATAATATGCTTATAATGCAAACACTTCCTTATCCAAATTGTAGTAACTCCCCTGTAAACTACACTGTTAAGAAAAGATAAGGCTGCAGCTAATAGAACCTCCCATCCGAGTAAGGTGTTTATAATTTAAATAAAAACAATGCAGTCTTCCTCCACAGTTATATGTCAATCATTAAACTGTGGAGGAAGACTGCATTGTTTTGTTTACATTACATTGACTCCACTGAAAGTATGAACTATTTTTTCAGCTGTTTATAAAAGTTGATAACACAAAATCAGAACAATTTTTTGTATCCCCTGAAGATAAGTACTTAAGTGCTCGAAACGTGTCGGGAACTTAGAATTTTATGTCAATCAATAAACTGTGGAGGAAGACTGCATTGTTTTATTTACATTACATTGAGTCTACTGAAAGTATGAACTATTTTTTTTACAAAATCACAAATTGTTTGGCGTTTACCTTAAATTGATTTTTAACTATAGTTGATTAACATTTCTAAAAAGTTGTTAGGAATGCTAGAGGGCCTAACAAAAAAGATGAATGTAACGCTTAATACTGAATATCTAAAAAAAAATTGCCATGGAAATCAAAAACACTCTATGAAGAAAATTAGCTGCTGCAAGCATTTGAAGCTTACCCAAAACTTAAGACTCATCTTTTCTTTACAGTTAAGGTCTTAATTAACATTTTATATCCATTTTCAGGGGAGATACTCCAATTTGGAATCTACATAAAGCAGTAACCGACGCGGTATTTTTTAGAACTAAACAAGGCAAAACTACTAAACCAGATCTGTCTGTATTGACAGCACTGAGTTCAAACTTCAAAACAATACTAAGTTCTTAGCTTATAAGCTATAGCTTATAGCTATATTAATGAATTTTTTGGTTGATCCTGACATGTTTAGCACTTTAGCGAAAGGCTGAATAAGATTTGTTACTGTATTCGTGCTGTTGGTAAATATTTAAAAGAAGAATGCTCTAATTTTCAAATTTTGAAGGCACTGCACGATATGGAATCATTTTCTGGGCTGCAAGCATTAGTGTTCTGAATATATTTATTGTTCAAAATCGGTTATTGAGAATTATTTACAAGATGTCTCCAATGCAGTCTTGTCTTGAATCTTTAAATGTACGGCCGAAATGACAAAATATGGTTTATATATTTATTAAACACTTTTATTTTTAGTTAAGGGCAAGGATATATTTCATCATCTTTTTCATAGTAATTACACAACTTGAACAAGCAATTTAATCTGTGCCAGATAAACTAACCTTATATGAAATAGTCCTTATTGCATTGCTCTTTAGCAGGGTATATCGGGTATTTCGAAGTGCAGACCCCCTATATCAAAATTTTTTTTTTCCCAATCGACTAAGTGAGGTCCCAGCTTGATTTCCCCACTCACGTTCAACCGACCCGAGGGGGGGGGGGGGGGGGTAGGGGCCATTGAAAAGTACGGGATATCGGTTTTTCGTGGATTGCTCCGTCAGTTTTGATCCTACCGAAAAATTCTTCTTTCCAAAAAGCAAGAGCTTGGCAGAACACGTAAGCTCGTGCAAATCCGAAGTCGATTGGGCAACTTGTTCGCGAAATATAGCGAATTTTCGGTGCGAGAAAAAAATATTTCAATTAGTTTGTTCTTGGCCGGTCGTGCATGTAGGGGGTTCAGTTAAGGTTTTTTAGAAGGGTGTTTTCATGTTTTTTAAGGGCCCGTTGGGGAGGGATGGTGGAACAATTAGGAGGGGAGGGAGAGCGAAAGTTCAAAATTTCTTAAAACCCCGATAACTCGACTCCGAAGAGGCGTAGCGCAAAAAATCAAACTGCGTTTTTTTCGTCCTTTTGCCCGGAATACAATGAACCCTTTCCGTAGCAACGTTCGCGAAAAATCCGCCGCTGGCACGCGAAACAAAAATCTGCATTTTTTCAAAATGTTTTATTGGCATGAAGGGAAGGGGTGGGGGAAACAAATTTTATTTGAAAAGATGCCCCTATTTTTCAGCTTTAATTCTCGCCCTTCAAAATCCCGCTGCGATAATTTTCAAGGGAGATATGGGTATTCTAGCTTTCGACTCTGTAACGGGGAAACGGAGAAGAGTGGGGGGTTCTTGAGGGGCTAAAAATGAAGCTGAAACATTTGGCTATTTATTTAAAAAAGAAATTTATTCCATTCGGTCCATATTTCGCCCGTCCGCGCGAGTTAAAAGCATGAAAACGAGCCCAAGCGGGCGCGGGAGTCAGCCGAGGCGGCGGCGAGCGGGAAGGGGCGGAGCTTACTCTCCCTACGCCTCTCTCTCTTCTCTGACTCACACACGCGTTCACAGCCTGTGTATGTGCCGCGCGCTCGGAAATATTTTTTGAATGCTCGCTTCCTCGTATCTCGGTCAATTGTTAACCGATATGGAAAATTCTTTCTTCCTGTTAACCGTTGAACTTTGAGGAAGGAGGAAAATGACGAGATGCTTCCACTTTCGTTCAAGTCGTCGAATCTCGCTGGATCATTGTCACCGTTATTTCCAACACGGTGGGCTCGGTACGTAGCTCCCTTTCATTTTGGATTTATATAGAGGACGATGGTCTTTCGAACAATCCGGAGAGTTTTTTGAAAAAGGATTTAAAAATATTTTTATTTTTACACTTTTAGGTCGAAAAAATGCACTCGCGCGGGTAAGTTCGGAGGCTAATAGATCGAATTACGTCAATCTGATCGAAATGGGGTTTGAAGATTTGGATTGACCAACTTAAATATTTTAATCTATCTAACCTCTCATTTTGTCTTAAAATCACTAAAAATGGGAGAATTTTAGAAAAATCGAAAATGGTTGTTTTTGACCCTATTTTTACGCAATTATTAATCGCTTTTGGGGTGAAAATTTGAAATTTTATCTCATGTCCCAAAAGAGCTCGTGAAATTACATAAATTGGCTATTTGCAAATTTTTTCAATATCTATACAGAGTGAGCTACAGGAGTTTGAATTATTTTTTTCTTCGATGTTTTGTTTAAACATCAATCAACATATAAGTTTGTACAAAATTCAGTTTCTAACTTTTCAAAACTCTTTAGGTCATATATGATGAAGGGATAATAGAGCTTGAAAAAAACGCTAAATGGTGCTTCCCAACCGATATTTAAGTATTTAAAATAATCTATTTACGATTTTTTTTTTCAAAAATTTTATTCAACAGGTTTTAAAAAATATCAAAATAAAATTTAGGGGTAGTTTTATGGCTTATTTTCTTGCCCCATGTTTTCCCTACACTAATAAACCCAACAATAAAGTTGGCAGTTTTATCATTCAAGTTGGAGATAAATGGTAATTTATGTCGGAAAACATGCCAAAAATTTAACCGAAAAACACCAGCAAATGTTGAATAGACGGCTTTGAAATTGAACCAGAATTTTTTATATTTTCGATTTGTCAAAATGTCCCATTTTCACTACTTTTTGTAACGAGATTATGAAGTGAATTTAGCGATTTAAGATTTGAAATTGGGTGAAATAGGTTGTGTGACCCTTCTAGATTATATTCAGATACAGAGTGTTTGGAAATTCGGTCGATTTTTGTAATTTTTTTGGAATTTCGAAAGACGTGTTTTTACATAATAGCATGGCATTTTATCATGGTGAAGATAGGGATTTCAAATAAAATTTATTTTTTCTACTAGCGTGCGGAAAAACGCATTTTCCGCACATGTTTTAGTGCGGAAAATCCACTTTTCCGCACCGTGCGGCAAAGATTTTTCCGCACTGTTATATTTTGAAATTAAATTTAATTAAATTAAATGCTGTACGATTTGAAGTCACTGTTCATCATATTACCTTTGAAATATCTTAGTTGCTATGGTGTATATAACCAGTTGTTGATTTGTATGTCACTGTCAACAGAATATTATAAATTTAAACTAGTTTATCAGTTTTTCTACTGGAGTTTTGCTGAATTCTTCGGCACGCAAAATGATTTCCGATGAAGAGATGAACGAATTAATATTGTAAAATTTTGTTCATTGTAATAAAAATTTAAAAAAAAACTCCGTTTTTTAAATTATTTTCAATTTGTTTCCTCACGCTAGTAGAAAAACTATTGTTCCTAACACGTGCAGAAACCTATTTTTCCGCACTTAAATGCTTGACACCACTCCGCTACGCGTCGTGCTGTCAACGGCATTTGCGTGCGGAAAAATCGATTTTCTGCACTTGTTAGGAAAATAGCTATTGAAAACGATATTGTGAGACTAATAGATCGAATTTTTTCTTAAAGTTGGCCGAAGAAGATAGCTTGAAATATATATAAGAGATAGCCACTTGGAGTATAGAGTAAATAGATAGTTTCTTAGGTGTATTTTTCTTAGCCCTTTCAGCGTATACGCCAATAAATTTGTACGGTATTTCGTACGGTGCTTTTATACCCATTAGTGATGACACACTCACGCGCCGCTTGAGCTCGTTTTCATGCTTTCAACTCTCGCGGACGGGTGAAATATGAACCGAATGGAATAAATTTCTTTTTTAAGTAAATAGCCAAATGTTTCAGCTTCATTTTTAGCCCCTCAGGAACCCCCACTCCTCTCCGTTTCCCCGTTACAGAGTCGAAAGCTAGAACACCCATATATCCCTTGAAAATTATCGCAGCGGGATTTTGAAGGGCGAAAATTAAAGCTGAAAGATAGGGGCATCTTTTCGAATAAAAATTGTTCCCCACACCCCTTCCCTTCATGCCAATAAAACATTTTGAAAAAAATGCAGATTTTTGTTTCGCGTGCCAGCGGCGGATTTTTCGCGAACGTTGCTACGGAAAGGGTTCATTATATTCCGGGCAAAAAGACGAAAAAAACGCGGTTTCATTTTTTGCGCTACGTCTCTTCGCAGTCGAGTTATCGGGGTTTTAAGAATTTTTGAACTTTCGCTCTCCCTCCCCTCCTAATTGTCCCACCATGCCTCTCCAACGGGCCCTTAAAAAACATGAAAACACCCTTTTAAAAAACCTTAACTGAACCCCCTACATGCACGACCGGCCAAGAACAAACTAATTGAAATATTTTTTTTCCGCACCGAAAATTCGCTATATTTCGCGAACAAGTTGCCCAATCGACTTTGGATTTGCACGAGCTTACGTGTTCTGCCAAGCTCTTGCTTTTTGGAAAGAACAATTTTTTCGGTAGGATCAAAACTGACGGAGCAATCCACGAAAAACCGATATCCCGTACTTTTCAATGGCCCCTACCCCCCTCCCCCCCCCCTCGGATCGGTTGAACGTGAGTGGGGAAATTAAGCTGGGACCTCACTTAGTCGATTGGGGAAAAAAAAATTTGATATAGGAGGTCTGCACTTCAGGCTCTTTTCTTTGCCGGTTATACCCTACTACTTAAATTCTACAATAAATTACATAATAGTTTAGAAAGTATATCAGTGTTAAAAATATTTAATTGAAAGAGGTGGGCGCCTTCTGTCGAGAAATAAAGGCTACCTCTTACCCGCAGATATTAGGAACGTGAAGGAAATTGAGAGGTTCTGAAAGTCAGTCCTGCGTTTTTGCATTCAACTTTTGAATTTCTAATCAGTCATCTGTCAGTTTGAACTGTTCATGTTTCTATCTGTTCTAGTTAGAACAGTTTGTTTTCTTCTTTTTTTTTTGTTTTACATATGCTTTTAATTGATAGCTCTAATCGTAGTGATTACTGTATCTGTATGTTATTTATATCTATATTGACTAGTGTGAATTTGACTTTGTAAGTTTTGTAAATCTTTAAATTGAAACGTTGTTATTGATTGTGTTGGCAAGAATAAACTAAATAAATATATATATTAATAGAATATGATAGATTTGGAGTCCTACAGTGTTAGTTATTATTAATAACACAACCCCCAAGGAATTCACTTCATTAGGGTTAAGTACACGGTACACCCAGCTCGCGCATTGTGAATACAACCCGATTAGTTTTTTCCAGATTCAGCAATAGAGCAGAATCAGCCTTCGGCTCTCCCCCGCGCCACCATGTCACCCCACTACGATTCGTCCAAGGAACCAGCAGAGAAGGTCACTGTTGTGTCATCAGCAAAGAGCGTATATTTTTTATTATTATCATCAGTCGGCAAGTCATTTATATAAATTAAGGAGAATAGGGTCACAAAGTTGAACTTTGGGGTACCCCAATATCAGTTCTGCTATTTGCTGATGTCATCCCGGCTACCCTCGCCATCTGATATCTCGATTCCAGATATGATTTAATAAGCTAGATGCTATTAGTTGAGATATTATAGTGTTGAAGTTTAAGCAGGATCGCAAGATCGACACAGTCGAAAGCCTTGCTTAGGTGCAGAATTAAATCGAGTCATACTGTTTCTTGTTAAATATTTCCATCACACCAGAAATAAGATCTAGGATACCCTGGATCGTGTTTATGTCCTTCCTAAACCCTTCTGGTGTTCCATAAATAGATCATTTGTCTCAAAATATTCGACTATCTGTATAGCAATACACTTCTCTAGAACCTTTGAAATGATATAAAGAAGCGATGATCTGTAGTTATTAAGTGTTGATGAGTCACCGTTTTAAAAAATTGGTTTGACTATTTGCTTAAAAACACCCCTAAAAGGGTGTTTTTTGGCTATTTCGGAGTGAACTCCCACTCGGATCGCACCGGGACTCCGCACATCATGTTCTGCGGGAAAAACTACCCTTAAATATGACCATATTATAGTGGGCCTGTATCAAATTTGGCCACCGACCTGCAGTGGCGTGCAGTGCCATTTAAAATAGGGTAGGCAACAGAATCGAAAATGTCAAAGAAGGAGAAAGCCCCAAATTTTTATTCAGGTGACACGCCCAAAACGTTCTTTTTAAGCCTCCAAAAAATATAGGCTTTAGGCAAAAAATAAAACTAATAGCACTTGCCAATATGGTAGGTACTTTCACAAATGTCTTACGGAAACGTAAACTAGGGCATAAATAGCTGCAAACAACTGCTCTGTTTGGCGTTACTGTCATACTTGTAAAGGGATTACTGTTAATAAGTTTCACCAGACAGTTTACACTGTCATCGGGCATTGGCACTCCATAATAAGAAACACTAAAACTATTCAAAAAATCTTTCTAACCAACAAAACTAACTCACAAACAAAACAACAATCCCTCTTATATAGGTAAATTACTAAAAAAAGTTACTTATAAGCTTTCAAAACAATTATTAAAAGTGCGATCTCACACAAGAAGAGGGCACAGAAATTTATAGGAAAACTGAAATTATTGGTAATTAATAACGGGCCGGTGCCCGGTGCCGGTATTGTCTTATCGGGTTTCAGTTTCTTACAAAATTGCATCGCATTATTAAATTATTAATGCCCAAATATTAATAAATTTAGGGATGCCCGATGTACTGTAACTTAATTTAGAGATAAACGCTTTCTAACCAATTACTAAAGGGTAAAAACGATGTCTATCAGAATATTAATTAATGAAAGCACATTTTGGCAACGGTGAATCCAGTAAAATTCACTCATCGTTCCTTCGGCGTCGGTGGGAGTCGTAAGACGTCGCAGGGCTTCTGACTCGTCTGTTTTCTTTTTATGTATCGTTTCATTTAGCTGTCTTTTTTTAAGCAGTGCTTTTCGCTTGCATGCAAATTCTGTATGGACGGTCTAAATCAGTCTAAATAATGCCTTTGATTTGTTATGGGATGCTTTTTAATGTAAGCGGATTGCGGTCGCAGGAGACCAGAGGGCGGTGAATATTATTCCGTTTAATATACGTAGCGTTATATGAGTGTTAAAACTGTGATGTTTTTCTATGATAATTAATATTTTAATTAGCGCTTAATACAAACTTTTTAAATTTTCATTATGCTTTAATTAAAATTAAATGGGAAAATAAAAAAAATATCAAAACGTTAGGGTAGGCAACGCATTTATGCTTTTATTGTATGCACCCCACTGCCGACCTGCATAATTTGAGTGAAAGTGGTAAAAATATACATTACGATATTCATCATCGTACTAAAATATCTGCCTACCAGTACCAGCAGTGGCGGCTTTAGGGGGGGGGGGCGCGGGGGGCGCGCCCCCCCCCCCAAGGGCTCTTCTTCTCCAGTCTCGCAGCAGAAACCCGAACCACGGGCCTTACTACTAAACATATTTAACATAATACATTGGGTATTAATTATACTTGTTGTTGTTTTTTAGTTCTCTAAGTTTGGAAGAAAAATTAGAATTAGGTATTTTACCCAAAAAAAGGGCGTGGCACCCAAAAAATTTCCGCCTTCGGCGCGACAAACCATTTTTGCGCTCCCCCCAAGACCAAATTCTAAAGCCGCCACTGAGTACCAGCCTACTAGTTGGGAATCGAAATATGTCATAATTTTTGGGACACTCGGTAGAATATTCAACGATATCTTTAAGTACAAACGGGCTATTATTAGTGACAATGACGATAGATATGAACTTATTTTTATCGGTTTAATTAAAAATCAGCTGTTTTATAAAATGTACATAATTTTTGTCATATAGAAAATAAACCAGAAACTGGAAGATAATAATATATCAGGCACTAAAACCCTATGATTCCGGAAACATAATTCAAATTATTGTTTTAGGTTTCTGTCGATTTGTTGAGCCATTGGAGCCTTTAAAAAGAATCTATATACCCAAATAAGTTAGAAAATAATTATTATTAAATCCAAAATAGTCAAACTCGGGATTTGAGGGCGTATATAGGTTTAAATGAATTCTGTGACATACTAATGCTCTTTAAAAAAATTTTATTTGCCGAAATAACTTAGAAAATATTTTTTTTTTCCATCTTAAGGGGGACTAAACCAAGCCAATATGTCGCAAATGGCCGCAAATAGCGTAAATCGACGTATTAGACTGTAAATAGGTTTCTGTCGATTTGTTGAGCCATTGGAACCTTTAAAACAAAATCTATGTACCCAAATAAGTTGGAAAATAATTAATATTAAATTTAAAATAGGTTTTCAAGCTATGTTGAAATGACTAACGACGAAAAATTACATTGAACTGTCGGCACAAAATAATTAATAAACGCTCCGAAATCCCTGATCTGCCTTCCAGGCAGCGTGAAACGTGCGAGTGTTGTAAGTTTCGCCTCGAAATCGACAAGAGGCCGGTAGCCGACGGTCGTATTTTAAAAACGGACGGAAAATGAATTAGACACTTAAAAATTTTTTTTTTACAAATTTGTTTAGTTTGGTTGTAAAGAAAACAGTAAATGCTACGCGGGCACGGAGCATTTTTTAAATTTTTATAATAATTTTTAATAATTAAAAAAATGTGACAACGTGTTAACGTACATTTATATCTATAATATAAATAAACCATTGCAAATTTTATATCGGACTATAATTAGAGTTACAGTTAATTTTCTGCTGTTTACCGTCCACAATCGTAGCCCTTAAGATCCCGCTCAAATATAGCAGTAGCCATAGACTTAGTAACTAAATTTGGATAAAATATTTTTTAACCTAACGCTAAGGTGCTCTGTACAATGATTTCGTTCACACCCGGCTTGGTGAAGGAAAAGTAAGAACCACCAACCTGACAAAAGCGACCCTGCAATTTAGGGTAACAGGGGCAAAGATAGATAGATCTTAATGCAATTATTTATAGACATTTTTAGTTTTTACCACCGTATATTTTGGCTAGTTCAGGATAGTTTGTTGTTTTATGATGCCATTGTTGTATTTTTAATAAGCAGAGCTTTTTATAAAATGTACATTTTTTCCATAAACTGAAAAAAATTAATTTCTCATAATATATAAAGATCGTTTCTGGACACACTGTATTTGTATAATGAGAGACAAATTTTCAAAATATCTGACAAAGCTATACCGTAGCGAAACGCGTTATGTAGTTTTTTATTGTTATTGTAATATAGTGGAAGTTAGACAGAACATTTGTCTTTTATTACGTGTATAATGGATTTCCATCCAGTAAAGTGCTCAACCATTCAGAGTTCACTATATTTATTGCTTGGCAGAATAACAGCGGTCTCTACTTACAATGTTGACATTTTACACGATTAATTTCAGTTGATTGAAAATATTTCTGATCGTCTTTCAAATGACCACTTTGACAAGCATCAAAAAGTGTCACCAAAAAGCAGCAATATAGATCCTAAGCTGGGCTTAAAACTGCTAAATCCCATATTTTATATTCCTCTGCGAGAAAACTTACCGGAAATTGAAAAGAAGATTCAAAATAACGAAAAAAATGGTTTTTCATTACTTTATGTTGATCAACCAAAGGACAACACATTGAAAGAAAATGACCGATATTCATTGTTTACAATGTTCGAAATTTACCAAGATTCCATACCAAATTACAGTTATAATGACTTTAAGAATATTGTGGAAGAACAGTTGACGTCTGGGAGAAATGATGATGAAGTAGTGGCATATTTACTAGATACCTTTGGATGTGTCCTTTTTGATTTTATTAGCGAAATTGTCAGGAATAGGCATAAAAGGATTGATTATGGGATTCCACAAGGTAATACAAATTATATATAGTTTCTTTATTATTATTCTCGCCATCTCTCCATCTCTTCGAAATTATAATTTATTTTATAAGTTAAATGTCGCAAGCTCTCGCAAATATAATATTTTCATTTTTTTTAACGCGACTATAAAAATAGTAATAAAAGTAATAACAATATTTACCATGCTATATGGTGTTTTTTGAATCACGTTGATATTCTCACACTAGATTTAGAAAATGTGGAATAAAAATGAATTATGACAAAAATCATTGTGGGCTTTTCTAAATCAGTCTTCTATTTTTTACGCTCTTGACAATAAATAATATTCTACTTTCCTTGTTTACTTAGCTAGTAAGCTACTAGTCCTGTACATCAAACAGGGTGATTTTGTTTTTCATGCTGGGTAAAAATAAAAAATATTAGCATGTTGTATTTAAAATACTTTTTGCAAGGGTATCCACAAATTCCCTTAGTCACTTCATATACAGAATATCGCATAAAGTTATATTTTTTTAAATGCGATACCCTCTATTATGTGAAAAAAAAGTATGTACTACCCTTAATATTTACGTTATTTTTAGTTTTTATGAGAAATACAAAATACGCCAATTTAGTTTTTTATTTACCTACTTTTTGACTTGATTAATTTGTTTTTTTTATTGGCAGTTGCCAAAGATGAGCCGTTATCGACATTTTTTTTTAAGGGTAACATACAACTTGTGATACTTCATTTGAAAGCTCTTATTTCACACAGGATGCTCCTAAATTTTGGCGCGATTCTGTCAAGATATTTAAAAATAGCGACCGATCAATAGTAAAAAAATATCTTTATTTAACTAAGAGTAAATGACCAACTTACTATTCTCTTTTTTTTTATTTAACATGGTTTTAATTATTACCAATTACACTAAAAAGCTAGCAATAAATAAAACATAACAGGAACACAATAAAGAAAAACAAGCAAACTCTTCTTGCCCACTTCATCAGTTCATCAATATTTCTTGGACGATTTAATTCGATATCTCAATGTTGTTGGCTTAGTGTTGGTCATAGTAAGCTTGGAAAACCAAACAAACCAACAAAAATAAAATGTCAGAATTGACACAGACAATAGTGCTTAGATTAAACTAAGTTTTTATCAATAAATGTCGCTCAGTAAAAAAGAAATTATAATTACGGAGATCGTCGCAGATCAACTAACGCGGTACGGGAACTCTGCAATCAAGTTCATCCATCGAACGCCGATTTGGTAGTCCACGGTTTGCAAGATTTTAAAAAAATATGAAGAACATGACATAAACATGTTAAAAGTTTGCCTAAAAGTGGAAGACCTAAGATTGATGAAAATATTCAGCTTGATGTCCTACTGTCTGTCAAATCAGCATAAGTCGCCAAATAGTACTTGATATGGGAATAAGTGTCACAATTAAGTCTGCTCAAACAATTTGGCACAAAGAAATATACCACCCTTGTAAAGTCTGCCTGGTACACGAATTAAATGAAGACGACTTCGACCGAATTTTGTGAAATGATGCAACCAATTTGTCATCAAGATCAAAATTTTGCAGCAAATTTTTTATTCTCAGATGAAGCCATTTTTTATCTTAACGGTACGGTGAATAAGCAAAATGGTCGATATTGGTCCAAAGAAAATCCACGATGGATTCAAGAAGCTCATAGCCAATCACCCGAGAAATATAATGTATGGGCCGGCATAGTAAAAGATAAAGTGGTAGGATCATTTTTCTTTGAAGGGAACCTTACAGATGAAGCGTGCTGGGTGTCCAGTTTTCGATGGTTTTACTGGGCACATCCGTTATTAATAAAGATAGAAGGATACGGTTTTCGCAGCACTGTGCTACTTTTTTGTGAAACAAAAGATGCCGCAATCAGAATGTCCTCTTTTTTTTTCTCCTTGTTTTTGATATACGGGATGTTTTTGAAAATTTTACATTTTGGGACACCCCAACATTTAGTTACCCTGTAGCTTATCAAAGAGAAAACAAATGTTCTTTTTGTAGTTTTTTACGCAGAATCCAGTGACGTACTCAGATTTTTTCTACGTTCAATAGTTTCCGAGAAAAGAAAACAAAATTGCTTTTTTTAAATGATTCACCCTATATATTTTTTAATAATATAATTTAGTTTATAACAAGCTTCGGATGATGCATGCATCATTCAGACGAAGCATTAGAAGTATATTTCAATAGGTAAATATATGCCTTTTTGTAGTATCTCTATGAAGATTTATTAAATTTCCTAAATTACTTGTAGATATCCCCTTAAGACGACAACCGGATACAGAATTTTTCTAAGGATGAAATCAAATTTAATTAAACACGGTTCATTTTTAAACCTCAGCCTAAAATCTACAGCACGGAAAACCGCGAGACTGATGAAATAAATGTTTTAGCTTCAATTGAAACAAATTCAACTAGTTCTTGCAGAACGGTTGAAGCTTCGGTCGGAGTAGTTAAATCAAGAGTTCAAACAATTCTAAAAAAACACAAATTTTATGCCGTATAAATTCCACCTAGTACAAAACTTACATACTGGTGATGCACAGCGCCGTATAGAGTTCTGTAATTGGTATTTACAAGATATCAACAGGGAAAATAATTTTGAAAGAACCGTTATATAGTCCGATGAGGCTCATTTTACTAGTGCCGGTAAATTTAATCGGCATAATACGAGGTTTTGGTCTCAGGAAAATCAGCATGTAATATTTCCACTCAAACGGCAAGGCAGGTTTGGCTTTAACGTTTCATGTTTTATGCTAGGAAGCAAAATAATTTATAATATATTTGAAAATATATATATAAAATATTTAAAAATTCTGAAAAACATTGTGCCGGAAATAATAGAAGACGTGCCCTTAGCGGGTCTCAATAACTTGCATCTGCAACAAGATGGAGCACCCGCTCACAATACCCTAATTATCAGGACCTACTTAAACAATAATTTTCCAGGCCACTAGATTGGAACTAATGGTCCTGTAAGATGGCCACCAAGGTCACCCGACTTGTCGGTTTCGGATTTCTTCTTATGGGGATACCTTGAAAATAAAATTTATTCTATTCAATACCAAACAATTGCAGATTTAAGAAATGCCACTGAAAGAGCGTTTTATAAGAACTATGTGTGAAACATATCTAAGGCATAATGGAGAACAATTTGAGCAATATTTATAAGAAAATTCTATAAATTTTCAGCTTTTGTTTCTAATGTTTTACGTAGTAAAACACAACTCGATTTATGCATTGTTATTATTTTTACTGAAATATAGCTTGGTGTACTGCTGACTACATTTTACTCCTTAGTGTTTTTACCTTTCACTATTATAAAATTATACATTAGTTGGTTTAAGTGAATTGTATTGTTGACGTGTGTAACACATTGTATTGTGACTTGACATGAATAAAGTATTGAGTATTGAGTATTGAGTATAAACTAAATTATGTTTTTAAAAAATATATAGGGTGACCCATTTAAAATAAAGCAAGCTTGTTTGAAACTATTGAACGTAGAAAAAAATCTGAGTACGTCACTAGATTCTACGTAAAAAACTACAAAAAGAACATTTGTTTTTTCTTTGATAAGCTACAGAGGGTAACCTAAATATGGAGGGTGTCCCAAAATGTAAAATTTTCAAAAACATTCCGTATATCAAAAACAAGGAGGACTAGAAAAATTCTGATTGCATCTTTTGTTTCACCAAAAAGTAGCACAATGCTGCGAGAACCGTATCCTTCTATCTTTACTAATAACGGAAAACCATCGAAAACTGGACGCCCTGTACATTAGTGTACATGGAGTTTTTGCAGTTGCACTTTTTACCATCTTCAGTTACTATCTATCCTGACCCTCAATCCCGATTTGCCCAGTCCAGAAATACAACAGGATGGGGCTCCACCCCACTATGCAAGACAAGTTCAGGAATATCTCAATTTGACGTTTTCTAGAAAATGGATTAGTCACCTGATTTTTTTTTTGTGAAGTTACTTAAAATCAAAAGTATTTTAAATCGTCCAAGAAATATTGATGAACTGAAGTGCCGCATAAGAATGGAAGTAGGAAAAATTTTAACAGAAATAATACACAATGTACAAGAAAAGTTTGTTTCAAGACTTGGACATTGTCAAGTAGTCAACGGACATCACTTTCAGCACTTACTGAAGTTAAGTTATAATAAGGTCGTCCTTATTTTATTGTTATTTGTAGATATTTATTTGGTTAATTCTATTTTTATTTTCGTTATTGTATTTCTGTTGTTTTATTTAATACTAGTGTTTTACTGCAATTGGTATTAAAACCATGTCCAATTAAAAAGAAAAAGAATAGTTGGTCATAAAAACTTACTCTTAGTTAAATAAATATATTTTTTTACTATTGATCGATTTTGAAATAGTTTGGCAGAATCGTGCCAAAATTTAGGAGCATACCGTATGAAAAAGAGCTTTCAAATGATGTATCACAAGACGTGTGTTGCCATTAAAAGTAATGTCGATGACGTCACATCTTTGACAACTATAACCGAATAAAAAACTAAATTGACGCGTTCAAGCGTTTTTCATAGAAACTAAAGATAAGGTAGTCCATATTTTTCTTCTACATTATACAGGGTGTTAATTAAGTACGTAAACAAACTTTAAGGGATAATTCCTTGTATAATTTTAAGATAAAAAGTTCATATAAACGTATATCCTAAAATGTTTGGTTTTCAATATACAGGGTGCTAAAGTTTTAATTTTTTTTTGGTTTTCTTAATATTCCTTTGGAATTTTTAGGAATAATTAATTCAAATTTTGCACAAATAATAGATTTACCAGTATCTACGAACTAACATTATTAATATTTAAATTAATCTACAGGGTCCTCGTTTTTTTGTGGTCATGACCCCTTTACGCCCGTCTAATTTACTTAATACGACGTCACTGACTAATTTTAAGAACAAAATCTAATTTGTCATTTTATTCTCTAACATTTACCTATCTTGAAGTTTTTTTACTATCTCATACGGCTTAGAAGATGTTTTGAGAGAAATAAAATAATGCATTGGTAATATTGGATTATTTAATAAGTATTGTTTCGTCCATGAGACAACGTTATTTGATACATTTTAAAACCAAAATTATGGTAAACTAAATTAAAACTTAAGCTAAGAAATAAACTTAACCTAAAGCAACTGCTGGAAATGGCCCCCTCCGACTTCAAACACATGCATTGGTGCGCCTCACCATCGACTGGCTGACCCTCTCGAAAATACCAGGAGAGTTCCGTATAATTTCGCACGACTGATGTATCCTGTTTCTTAGATCCCCTTCGTTCAGAACTGGAGTTGTGTATACTAGCGATTTTAGGTGCCCCCAAAGAAAGAAATCTATTGGATTTAGATCGGGCGACCTGGGAGGCCAAGGTTGAGGTCCTGTACGCCCGATCCATCGATCGGCATAATTTTCATCTAAATACTGTCGTGCAGCTAAACTAAAGTGTGGAGGAGCACCATCATGCATAAGCCAAATTCGAGCTATTTCTCCTATTGGGACATCTTCTAATAGTTCGGGTAAAACATACTCCAGAAATTGCCGATAATTGTCGCCATTAAGTCTGGGAGGCAGAAAATATGGCCCAATAAGGAAATTGCCAACAATTCCAACCCAAACATATAGTGAAAATTGTTCTTGAAAATTATTTTCGTGTGGGTTATCTTCTGCCCAAATGTGATTATTGTGAAAATTTATTATGGCGTTTCGGGAAAAACATGCCTCATCCGTAAACAATACCTTCGATAAAAACCTCACATTTCTCACTAGCTTATTTTGTATCCAAGTACAAACGGCTACTCTCTGGGGAAAATCTCGCGGTAAAAGGGCTTGCACACGCTGTATGTGATATGGATAAAGTTGCTGTTCTTGTAAAATTTGCCATACCAAAACATGTGTAATATTTAACTCAGCGACAATTTTTCATGTACTTGTTGCAGGATTTTCTCCTATAATATTAAGAACAGCTTCCTCTATTTGAACTGTCCTTACTGTTCTGGGTCTTCCTACAAGGGCATTTGATCTTCTAAAACTACCTGTCTCACTAAGTCTGGAGTGAATGTTAGTAAAAGTTTGTTTGTTAGGCACACGACGTTCAGGAAATCTTTCTTGATACATTAGTCTTGCTGCACGAGCGCTACCATTAGCCATTCCGTACACAAAATGCATATCTGCCATTTTAGCGTTTGTAAATTCAACCATTTTAACAAAAACAAAACTAAAAAATCTCTTACTTAAGTTGACAAAGTGCAAAAATAAAAATGTGTAGCAAGTTTTGATAACTAAACTGTCATAATTGTTGATTTTATTATTTTTATTGTTTGTCAAAGCCGACTTTGTTATTTTTGGCTTAAGGACGCTGCCAACTTACCATTTGCAAATTATCCAATATTACCAATGCATTATTTTATTTTTCTCAAAATATCTTCTAAGCCGTAAGAGATAGTAAAAAACTTCAAGATAAGTGTTAGAGAATAAAATGACAAATTAGATTTTGTTCTTAAAATTAGTCAGTGACGTCGTATTAAGTAAATTGGACGGGCGTAAAGGGGTCATGACCACAAAAAAACGAGGGCCCTGTAGATTAATTTAAATATTAATAATGTTAGTTCGTAGATACTGGTAAATCTATTATTTGTGCAAAATTTGAATTAATTATTCCTAAAAATTCCAAAGGAATATTAAGAAAGCCAAAAAAAAAATAAAACTTTAGCACCCTGTATATCGAAAACCAAACATTTTAGGATATACGTTTATATGAACTTTTTATCTTAAAATTATACAAGGAATTATCCCTTAAAGTTTGTCTACGTACTTAATTAACACCCTGTATATTATCCAATTTTTGGATTCTACCTAACCTGAACTAACCTAAACATATTTCATGTAACATACCTACGTTATACCTGAACCCAGCGGTTTTCAAAATATTCAAATTTAAATGGAACATATTTCTATAAATTTGATATTATGCACGTGTTAAAATTTATCAGCGCTTTACCGGCTTTAATTGTAGCGTTTTAAGTTAAATGACAACAATTCACTCCGTTTAGTTAAAATGCCATATTCGGAAAGAGAAACAGATTATTTTAATTTAATACACTAAGAATAAATCCGATTCAAGAAGAATACGCTTCCTTGTAGGAAAACCCTCAGAAGAGTATTCGCTTTCCAGTTTCCAGAGACGTCAAATTTACATCGAAATAAAATACAAGTAAATAAAGACGAAGACAGTGAGTTATACATTCTTCTTTCTTTTGAATAAACCCCAAACATATTCGAAAATCCAGAGAACCGAAGGGGGGGTTATTGTAAATTTCATATTACCGAAACTAAAGGAAGGGAAATGTTGTCAAGGGAGATGCGCTTATGGTTGTCATTTCATATTAAACGTCACAATTAATCCGGTTAATCGCAGGTAAATTTTACCAGGTGTATATCAAATGAATGGAAATATTTTCTCTTTTAAATGTGAATATTTTGCAAACTGTTGAGTTAAGGTATAACCTATGGTTTCATATACCATACGTTTGGAATTTTAGATAGAATCCATAAATTGGATAATATATACGGTGTTCCATTTATGAAAATAAATGTGAATCCTGTATATGAAATGACTAATGGCATCCCTGCAAAAAGTACTTGAAATACCCTACATACTAATTTATTTTTTATTTTTACCTTTTAGCATGAAAAATATAAAATTTAAGGGGGCGGGCGACATGAAATTTCTAAAATAGCGATAGTATTGTTTAAACATCACCAAATCCATTCAAAATGGATAATGTATATTTGGAAGGTGCCAAACGCCAAATAAAAAAAGGGTTTACAAGACTGTTTTTTTACCTACATATCCAAAAGCCAAAAAGTATTGCTAGTGAAGCGTGATGTACTTACAAGTAGCCGATTTTTTTTATATACTGTGAACCTTACTACAATGATGAATCTAACTGATGTGACAATTTTTTACATTCCTTTCATAGTATTTTGTTTATTATAATAAAATTAAACGAGTGACATTGAAAAAAATTACAGATATGTATATGTTTATTGTGAATGAACAAAAAGCAATTTTTAGAAAACTGTTAGTGCAGATTGAATCCCTGAAATTGTGTGAAGCTAACGTAGGTTGTAAAGTTGTTACACATTTTTTTTTAGCATCCGAAAGTAGAAGTAGTGTAAAAATACTTAGTAAAAATACCACGAATGCTGTTATCGCTGGTACAGTAACAGTTCAGTCTGAAAAAGAAAGTAATTTATTAAAGAAGTTACGAAAAATTGAGAAGAAGGAAAAGAGTAAGATGACTCCTGAAGAAATTGAACAGTACGTATAAATTAGAGATATACACATTATTATTATTATTTTGTTTGTGAAACCACGTACAGTTTTGTGCTTGAGGATAGTCATGAGCTTCTTTTGGACAAAATTCCTTAATGCTATACTTTTTAAATGCTTTCCCGTCGTTTCGGTGCAACCTGTACCGAAATATTCCTACAATATTCTTTTATATGTATTATTATTATAAATAATAAAATGATATAAACGAATTTACAATACACGTATCACATGTTAATTAAAGTGAAACTAGGAGAATAAAAAATTAAACTAGGTGAATAAAACCAACCAAAAAGTTCATGTTGTTAATGGTACATACCTCAATTTTTGCTCAGCATAGTCAACATTTCTAATGTTATATTTAAATAATTTAAAAACCGTTAAAAGCCTTAACACACAATGCACACATCACATAAACTTAAATTGCAACGTAACGTCGGCAAGAATTTAAAAAGTTTAACAATAAAGAATTTTGTCCAAAAAAGCTCGTGACTTTCTGTCTTAAAACATTATTGCTATTATTAATTTGTTATACATCCGAATTGTCTATTTGCCTGATAATATAACTATATTGGGATAATTAATTTTTTCCACTACCAATTATTGACCGTTTATTAGTCTAAGAAATTGTTTTTCATTACCTCTTGCCAGAAGCCTCTAAAAATAAATCCATTATTGCGATAGGTCTATAATTAAAACAGTTAAACAAATTATTACGCCTGTGAAAGACAAAGCATACTGTTCTTTTGTGTATACAGTTGCCTACTCTGATAAATTACCCGTCAGTTTGCCAATGTTAGTTTCAAAGCACATAGCACATGATTGATAGGATAATGACATGAAAATATTTAAAAATAAATTTACACAATAATGCATCAAAAATCACAAATAATAGTATATTAAAACGTTAGTAGTGGAAAATATGTTATATTTACACCACGGTTTAGACACCCATTATGGCACTTCGCGCCTCTTGATTTAAAATTGACGCTTGGACCATAATCAAGTCTGTCTAAATCTTGGTTAATAACATAATATTTTTAGAGCCGAGGCAGAATACGAAGTGGCAAAAAATACGCCACTGTTTACGAGACAAGCAGTCACCAGGTTGGATCCTAACGAATATCCCCATATTCACGATCAAATGAGAAATCACATGATAACCAGTAAGCTTCGTAGTGTATTTCTTGTTAAACAAAAACTTTTAAATTATCGTTATTTTTTAGCGAAATACGATGGTGTTTCAATAATGCAACCAGAAAATGCCATTAAACGCGTTTCCAATGGTTACGCGGAATTTACGATACCAGGAGGTAAAAAAGGCGACGTAAAAGATATGAAGTTGGTACAAATTAGCTCTTTAGATACAGTTGGTCAGTTGGTTTTTAAGGATATTAAAGAGTTAAACAGGTAAGGAAGTAGGCCCAAAACATACAGCTGCTATAATATATCGATTTTGTCTTATTTTTTTGTTTATGTATTATGTTATCAAATTATTCCATGACTCATGACTGTTTAAAAGTTGAAGCAGCACAAACAGACAGATTCCACTCGGGCAACATACTGTAAAGGTTAGTCATTTCCTTTCGGTACATCCATTCTCAGAAGCGTTTCGTCGAATCGTCGCACAATGTAGAGGTAGAAGAGTACAGGTGAGATGTAACGTAAAGTGACATCTCGTGGCTTTCGGTTCCGAAACACCTGCAAAGATCAGACTGGTCCTTTTTGACTTATGAACGTATATAAGTTACGGTTGGATTGAGCCACGAGATGTCGTTTCACGTTGCATCTCACCCAGTGGCGAATCGAAAGAGTGGGGGTCCTTGGGTCCGGACCATCCCCTTGGGTATATTACAATCCGAAATCCTTGTATTAGTTTGGTGGCAATTATTTACACATTATATTTTGCAATTTAAAAATCCGAAAAAAATTGATAAAAACGAAATTTGGGCGTGGTCTCCAAAAAACTTTGCCTGCGGCGTTATTTTTACACCTTTACCACTACTTAACCCCCCCCCCCCCCCCAAATTATTTCTGGATCCGCGCCTGATCTCGCGCTTAGACACCTATTTAATAATTAAAATATTTATATTATATTCTTATTTATAAATACAGTAGATGGGTGCTCCCGTTATCATTTATATTAGATTAACGCACTTCGGTCGGGGTAGCTGGGTACCTATTCGAAAAAATTCGAACTTTTGTATGTTCTTTATTGATATGTTTTTAAAATATATTAAGAATCTAATAATATATTTCGATTATCGTTAAAGTCTTAAAGGCTATTATACTCTTTATATAATTCATTCAACATAACAATTATTTAATAGAGTTGTACATTTTATTTTCTATTTTTTGCATTTTCTCTTGAGTATTCTACATTTTCTACTTCGTTACCCAACTATGTTTCTAGAATAAATCCATACTTTGCTAACATTACTTTAAAGAGCATTCCCAGTCGAGTATTGTTATAAAATTTTTAAAACATTTTAAATTTGACCACGCTTTACCTTATAGGAGAGCATCAATATCCTCTCGGAGGAAATGCCATTTAAGTAATTAATTATTATAATTGATTATTTCGTCACCAAATTTTAATTGCCAATTTATTTTCTTATAGGATTCAGTCTGAAGTATTTCCGGTTGCATATAACAGCAATGAAAATATGTTAGTTTGTGCTCCCACTGGCGCAGGAAAAACAAACATTGCCTTGCTAAGTATTGTCCATCAGATTAGATGTCATACCGAGGGCAGTTTAATTAAGAAAAATGATTTTAAGGTAATTTTAGTTAATTTACACCGTTATTAGTGTTTTTTCTTTCTTCCGCATTTTTCAACTAAAAAATTATAATTCCTTTTAACTCCTGGATATTACATCTATATGTTATGTTTATAAATAAATTGTCGATTGAAAGTTATCAATTGCCAACAGGAGTGCCCATTATTTGTTTTAACTTCGTGTTAAGTCCCGTTTCAGATAAGGCGTAAGAAATGCCCTACGCTTAAAACTCTCGGTCGGCATGGCATTAAATCGACCTATCAGATTTTAAAAGCGCATATATGCGCGCTTACAATTTAGTGCCGCTTCAAATGAGGCGTACGACGCGCCCTAAAATAAAGTTATGTCAAAAATTAAGTGTTTTATTCTTTGGAGTATTTGGAATAACTTTGCTTTCATACATTTTGCTCCAACTCGCAAAATAGACTAAGGGGAGGACGGGGAATCTCTTTTAACTGAAATACCCATAACTCCGGTGTGCTCTAACCAAATTTAACAAACTTTGTATCCTTATCCTATAGTACATTACTATTTTCTGTTATGTCAGTCGCAACTAAAGGACGCTATTTGCACAATCGACACGTTTATCCAGTTTTTTTGAAAAATTTTAAATGTAACCTTATATAAATAATAATATTTATAAAAAATAGACTAAAAACTTATAAATTTGGTAAAAACCGCATGTCAATACCTTAGTTTAAACCAGAGATACAAGATAAAGTATTGTGATATCGGCCGCAGGTAACTGATACTTTACAAAATACGTATCGTAGACGTTAGAAACACAAACATATGATTTAAAACGATTATTATAATTATTATCCATCACAAAATTTACAGCTAGGAAGAATTTTGCCACAAAATAATAAATTAAAAAAGTAAACATCCGGATACTTCCTCGTTTAGCTCCTGATCAAGTATTAATTTTGGAGATGTAAACTAGTTATTCAACAATTAGATTTAATTAATATATATGCCAAACTAAAGTTAACATAATGTTAAAATATTATCCGATAATTACTATTTAAGAGACACAGATGAAAAAAAAACAATTAAAATTTTTAAAGAAGGCAATAAGTTTCATAAAGTATATAAACTAATTTCAGAAAATAATATCCGCCTACTAGTTAATGTCTACCTAAATGGCACTAAATGCTCTAATTGCTTTCCGTCATTTTCTATACAGCTTGTTAATTTTCCCACGTTGCAAACAAGGCAGACTCGATTTCAGCTCGAGGAATGCTGTTTATGGCATTTCTAATTATATTTATCATATCTTCCCTGGTGGTAGGTTGTTTGAAAAACTAAATCTTTTAATCTTCCCCACAAATAAAAATCCAAGCAAGTTAGGTCTGGTGACAGTGGCGGACTAAGGGGCTTTAAGCCCCGGGCGTTGGAACTAGAGGGGCGACGCGGCGGGCTGAACGATTACCCATATCCTTTCATAGACCGAATTTTCGTATTAATAAAATAACACTAATATGCGCGTAAAACTAAAAAAGATCCGGGTAGGGGCGGCAAAAATTGTTAGCCCCGGGCGGCATCTACGGTTAATCCGCCACTGTCTGGTGACATAGCTAACCATGGGAATAGGCTTCCCCTACCGATCCACCTGTTTGAACTGCCGATCCAAAAACCTCCGCACATTTACAGCATAATGCGCTGGGCAGCCATCATGCTGAAAATACATTATTTGCCTTGTTCGTAATATAACATCTTTAAGCAAACCAGGTAATACATTCATTAAAAAATTTAAATATACTCCACCATTTAATGTGCTCTCAAAAATATGTGGGGCCAATTATTTTGCCTTCTACTACCCCACATCAGACATTTACACTCCAGTGGCCTTGGTATTGTCCCGTCTGCATCCAATGTGGATTAGTAGGTGACCAATAGGGCATATTGTGGCGGTTAGCCCCACCCGCACTACTAAATGTTGCTTCGTCTGTAAAAAGAATTTTATTTAAAAGGTCTGCGTCATCTTCAATCATATTTAACATCCAGTAACAAAAATTCAGCCTTCTGTCGAAATCTTCATTATTTACTTCTTGATTTTAGGGATGTATCCTATCATAAAATACAAAAATAAAAGTAATGTTACCGCAAATATGGGACACGAATGAATTATAAAATTAGTACTCACCTGAAATCTCTTATAATATGTTGAACTGTGGTTCTTCTAACCCCCAAGTCCAATGAAGTTTGGCGTGCTCCTATATGGGGATTGATACCAATATATGCTAACACATTAATAACATTTTCTTCTGTTTGACCTCGGCTAAGCCTTCTATATACAGAGCATTGGATACTTCCTATTTCTCGCAATCTGGTGGCCAGTCTAACGAAAGCATATTTACTAAAATGTCTTTTTTCAGGATACTTTATTCTATAGACTCTGACAGCAATTATTGCATTTTGGAAGCATTCAAAATATACTGCTAGCATATCAAATGCTTCAGCATTTGGAATTAACATTTTTGGGCACAAAAAAGCTTAAAAACTCGATGAATGTGTCAAATGGGTATAAACTTTTTACACAACTAATTTGATTAGCAAATGGTTTCAAGTGTTTTTCTCAGTGACAACTTTTGATGTTTTTATTTCAAAGCCTACTTTGTAAAATGTAAGATCTTGTTTAATTTTATTACTAAGCTGCATCCCTATCATTTTAGTGCTGATCGGGATTACATGGGTAATATGTTGCCTGATGTAAGTAATTTTTGTGGCAAAATTCTTCCTAGCTGTAAATTTTGTTATGGATAATAATTATAATAATCGTTTTAAATCATATTTTTGTGTTTTTAAAGTCTAACGATACGTATTCTGTAAAGTATTAGTTACCTGCGGCCGATTTCACAATACTTTATCTTGTTTTCTCAGTTTTTAATCTATTTTTTATATAAATTATCATTTATATAAGGTTACATTTAAAATTTTTGAAACAGCAAGTGAGCGTAACGCTCTAAATAATTATGTTCATCAGACGCGACCACTTAAACAGAATAGTTTTCCAACTGCCTCTCGTTAAGCGAAAGTACCTAGATAAGTGCTCGCACTAGCCACTATCCAGTTAGAACTGGTGGTGAACGAGCGGTGCCGGCGAAATTGAAAATATGAGAGTAGTGGATCTACCGTTTATTTATTCTACCGTGCTTTAACTGAGTGGCGCAGTGTCGTATATCAATATTATTTATTTAAATATATTAAATATTTGTAAATAAAACAGTCAAGTCTTCCTCCACAAATTTAATTGTAAAAAGGATTGTTATGTTCCCCGGAGCTATAGTAGTTAATAAAATAACTTATTGATTGAAAAGTGGGGCTATGTCCCATGGTAATAAATAGCTCCACATTTTAATTTAACTTCTGTCTTTATATGTGTTAAAAAAAAGTCTTTAAAATTTTAAACAATACCTAATAAAATTTAATATATCTTAATTTCAATAATTTCCTCTCACTGGAATTAAAATGTTTTTTCATTATTCATAATATAAAATCTTCATACCATCAACACGATGACATGCCACCACTTACAATTTAACTTGCAAGTTTACTCCGTTTTCAATTTTGAAATTCCTACTCTATTTAGTTGTACTCATTAATTTGAGGTAACTCCAAATAATTTTATTCAACTCGATGTTGATAAGTCATAATTTGTTTAATTTGAACTATTCGTTTTACCAATATGTAATCCCTTCCTGTATCCCCTGAAGATGGCCGTCTAGACGCCCGAAACGTGTTTGGAACATAACAACCCCCTTTTTATAATTGAATTTATGGAGGAATACTTGATTGTTTTATTTACATTACACCAACCCCACTGCAAGTATGGACTACTTTTTCAATTTCAAATAAAAATAAAATAATTTGAATAAACTCTAAACATCACACAAACATCTCTCAACTGTCGAGCGGTTATAGATAACTATAAAGTAAGACAGAAAAAAAAAGAATCTGTAATAAATATACGGCAATTAAATTAAAACCCTACTACTGGTACACTGACATACTACACAAAAATGAATTTATTTTATTTTACTTGTTTTGCCGATATACCGGCACGATACCGTTAATCGGCAACAACTGCCATATGTCGACATAACTATATCAATATCGGTATCGTGCAATATCTACTAGTACAGAGTGTCTTTGTTTTGATGTTAAGTTATACAATACTAAATATTAAGTATAAGTATTAAATTAAACCTTTAAAAAATATTAATTTGATTTTTTTATATTACAACATATTTATTATTATTATTCTAAGTGCGGTTTTATAAAGGTAACTGAAATATTACTATTTCTAAATTAAACTAAGAAAACAGCGAAAACTCAGTCAAGGAGAAACATACAGCAGACACAGTTAAAAATATTAACGCTATAACAAGTATTATACAGCAAAATGTGCAGTCCCTTGGAAACGCAATAAATGAAATCGAAGATATGCTACTGGATCATATAGACTGTAAAATTCTTTGTATATCATAACATTGAAAATCAGAAAGCTAACTGACACAATTGGGGATTAAAAACTTTAGGTCAATATCAATCTTCTGTCGCGAGGAAGGACAATGTGGAAGCTCCGCGATATTTGTGAGAAAGAAGTGACAGCCACAGCTAGACCAAAGCTAAGTAAACTAGCAAAGATCGGGTATTTAAATGCTCAGTGATAGAATGTGATCTTGGTGAAACTAAGGTGATAGTTTTCTCAGTGTATGAGCCGCCATATGTCAACATTAATATCTTCTTTGACAAGCTAGAACAACTAATGTCAAAAATAATTTAAAAGAATAAGTCCATTTTTCTAGTAGGTGACTTTAACATAGAAATGATTAAGGAAAACAAAACGGGGACCGAGTTTGTAACAATAATGGAGTCTTTTAATCTAACTCACGCTATAAACGAAAATACCAGAATAACATTAACTTGTGCTAGTTGCATAGATAATATCTTTACACACTCGGATTTTGTTGATATCGTGATATTTAAGAACTTTAATTCGGATCACACAGCGCAAAAAATTAGTTTTGAAACACAAGTAAGTAAAGTACGGGATACGAATCAGTGGCGGCTCGTGGGTGTTTAAGGGGGTGAGGCTACAAAATAGCGCCGCAGACGAAAATTTTTCGCGATTTCAAGGTCATTGGCTTAAAATGAATAGTTAGGAATTCAACCAGCAACATAATTATTTTGAAATACTAGGTTTCACGAGAAAAATATTCAATTTGCAAGGTCAGGGTCAATTTCTCTCAGTGCATCCGCCATTGTGTCTCTATTTTGCTCTTGTAAGAACTACTACAGAAAAAACTAAATATATCAGTGATATAGTTTAATAATCAACTTATTTATGTACGAATAGGCTCAAACATCGACAAATACAAATCTTAAGGCGTACCCGACGAATGTCTAACAAAAACTGCCGTTTCTAACGGTACCCTTCAAAATATCTAAAACGATGCCCTATTTAAATTCTAAGCATATATATGTTTATATTAACACCATAAAAACTAATGGCCTTATGCCAGTCAGTACTTTAACCCGCAGACCCGCCTCGAAAATCCATAATCACGATAGGTTAACAATCACAAACGAATGGCACGCGTCGTAACTCGTAACCTAACGGCAAAGGGCTTTTCCAACGATCTAATTAAACCTAATAAGCCGACACCTGATCCTACGAGAAGAAAAGATAGATGAGCCTGTTAACAATAAAACATTGCCAAGTTTCAACTAGGCACTAGGCACCCACCTGTAATCTTTAATTTTTATATGTTTGTTACTTTTTTGTTATTGGGATTTAATTGCATATTTATTAATAATATCTTATAGAACAATGAAAACATTTATCAATCATTTCTAACTTATTTTTTTATGTTTTTAAAAATAAAACATTTAAATAATAAGTAAATAAGTCAATAAGTGTCCTTGTTCAATCAACATTTGGCAACATGCAAGCCATTGCAAGCTACTGTAAAAATAATACGATATAGGCCCAAATAAGTGGGCCTCACTCGCCTGCAAAATTTGGCTATTTTTCTTGTTGTGCGCGATTAAAGCGGTGGAGGTGCCGGGTTGGAGAGCATAGCGTTTTATAAGCGATATGTGACGTAAAGGAAGCTCAAGTTTTTGGGATAACAATTTTCTTCTTATGCGGTCGGGCAACGATTTCAGTTTTTAAAATTAATGTTGGATGGAGTGCGCGCTAAATTTAAAAGATATTGTTTGTTGTTCTATTGTTTTGATACTTTTAATGATTGGAAATTAGTTAAATAACGTTTCATATTTAAATAAATAATTTATTAATTTTACATGTGAGGCCCGGCCTCAGTTGCTTTATACGACGAGCCGCCACTGATACGAATATAAAAGTTCTCAGAAGAAAACATAAATAATTTTTTGGGCTGTTTAACAAATGAAGATTGGTACAATGTGTATGACTCGATTAACAATGATGTAAATATTCAATGGACTAACTTTATAAATACATTCACCCGCCTTTTCAATCAGAATTTCTCTCTAAAAATAGTTGACAATAACTGTAAAAACAAAAGTAATAAAACTAATACTCCAGAACTAGCCGACTCTAAACATAGGCTAAATATTTTACTAACATTAAATAATCATGATATTAGGTACAAGGATGCTTATAAAAAAACAAAAAAAAAAATACGATGACTTATTAAAAAACTCTCGGATACTTATGAAAAAGGGTCACACGGACTGACAACAAAATGAAATGTATGTGGA
This sequence comes from Polydrusus tereticollis, assembly GCA_963920685.1. NCBI lineage: Eukaryota > Metazoa > Arthropoda > Insecta > Coleoptera > Curculionidae > Polydrusus > Polydrusus tereticollis. Next base: position 31,431,908 of record OY987328.1, on the reverse strand, counting down.
TCATTAGTAAAGAAATAACTGGAAAAATAATATAAAGAGGAAATGGAAATTGGACTGTGGCCAACAATTTTAACCAATATTTTACATCTATTATACCAAATCTACTAGGAAATATTAATATATCACCTCACACATTATGTAATATCCATATTAGGAAGGCTTGAGCAGCTAGAACGCCAAGTTAGGAAAAATAACATTGTACTCTTTGGACTTCAAAGACCTGAAGAGCGTAATCCCACCAGTCTAGCCAAGTGGGTTATCTCACAACTTCAGAACCTTTTACAAGTTGAGCTGTCATTAAGCGATATTAATAACGTATACTATCTTGGTCAAGGTCAAAAGAGTCCATTGGTTTTGGAGTTCACATCGTACTTGGCGAAAGTTGCCATATTCAAGAACGTCTATAGGTTGAAGGGTAAAAAAATTTATATCACAAATGATCTAACTAAAAAAGATCGTGAAATAAACAAGGTTCTGGTTTCTAATCTTAAGGAAGCTAAGCAAAAAAAACTGGTTGCCCGGATTCGAAACAATAAACTGTATATAGGTGATGAAGTGTATACATACCAACAGCTCGTTAATCAGCATCTCCAAGAGTCGGACGAGGATGAGGTTTTTGTTTTACCGTCTAGGTTATCCTTAAGTGCGCCGGCTACCCCGATAAACCAACTCAACGATATCGTTTCCGAATCACCGCCGATCACTGACGAGGGGTTTAGTGGTTCGACATCGGTAGTGCCCACGGCTCCTGCGGCGGCGGCCCCGTCCTTGTCGACGGCGCAGCCTTCTGGGTCGACAACAATTACAAAACCTGCATGTTCAGCCCGACCTGCGGTCAATTGTGGCAGAACTGGACGATTGGGTAGTACTAGCGCGTCTGGTACACCGCCGATTACCAAAACTGAAAGACCAACAACGCGACTTCAATCAAAAAAGTAATCTTTCTTAGAATATAAAAGTGTAAAGACTCAAAATGAGATGATTGAATGTTGGTTGAGCTCGCGTTAAAAGTAATTCACTGCGGAGTATTTTGTTGCATTGTTGTATGGTTTCCTATTGTTTCCTTTTTAGATATACATAATTGTTTTCTTTTTATATAGAAGTACCACTTATTATTTAAATCAGTAATAATAATTTTATCCTTTATTTTATATGTTTGTCTTCATTGCTAATGAGGAATAACTTGAGAGTAGGTCATTTAAATGTAAGGTCGCTTTATACCGGGTTTAATGAGTTGGTTAATCTCATAAATCAACAAAAATTTGATATTCTGGCTATCTCTGAAACTTGGCTGTCGCGTGCTACGGGTGATGATGCTTTTTTTATTAATGGATATAAACTTTATCGTAAGGATCGTCAGTCTAGAGGGGGGGGTGTGGCTGTTTATGTGGCTACGAGCATACGGGCTTGCGTTGTTGAGGCGGACTGTGAGCAGGGGGACATTGAACAATTGTGGGTTAAATTTAAAATTAACGGTAAAAATTATGCTCTTTCTGTGTTTTACAGGCCGCCTGCTAGTAATGTTGGGTCTGGCTTGGACCAATTGGATAATGTCTTGTCCCTTGTAATGCCATCCGTAGATTGTGTTCTATGTTTGGGTGATATTAATATTAATTTATTGAACCTTGATAACCCAGCTGCTCGTTGCTTCGACGCTTATGGGTTTTCTCAGATAGTTAATGAGCCGACTAGGGTGTCTGGTAGTGCTGCGACACTGCTAGATCCTATCTTTATTTCTAATCGAGAGTTAGTAAGAACATCAAAGGTTGTGGATGCTTTGGGCATATCTGACCACAAGATGGTCCTCTGTGAACTCAATGTTAAGATAGTTAAATTTGAACCTAAAATTGTCACCTATAGAAATTTTAAGCGCTTTAACTTTACCCTATTTCATAATGATTTAACTTTACTACCTCTCGATGATATTTTTTACATCTATGACGTTGAGCACAAAATTCAGCATTTTAATGAACTAATTTTAGATATCTTTGATCGGCATGCTCCACTTAAAACGGCTCGTGTTACTAAACCTCGGGCTCCTTGGCTTTCTGAGGATCTCAAAATATTGATGAGAAGTCGAGATAATGCGTTGGCAACCTATAAAACCTCAAAATCTGATGAGAATTGGAACCAATATAAGGCACTGAGAAACTTGACTTTGAGTATGGTTCGCAGGTGCAAGAAGGCATTCATTGGCGGTGTAGTGAGTGAGGGTGATTCAAGGAAGACGTGGAGGATGCTAGCGGATCTAAATGTAAGAAATTCAAGTAAGAAAGACATTCCTCGCCATCTGCTTGACATGAATGCTATTAATGAATATTTTGCATCAGTATATAAAAGGGGCAGTTGCGAGGAGATGATTAGTAAATACGACAGCTTGGATCCGTTGGTTGCTGATGGCTTTTCATTTGTCCCTGCTACGGTCGAAGAAATCACTCGGGCATTGCGTGATATCAGGTCGGATGCGTTTGGGTCTGATGGTATCACCCGTACAATGATTCAGTATTGCTCACCATTTATATATCCCTTTATCACTCACATCGTCAATGTCTGTTTGGAGCGCAGCTATTTCCCAAGCGCATGGAAGACATCAATTATCAAGCCCATTCCGAAAGTAACTAATCCTGAGTCTTATTCAGATCTCCGACCTATAAGTCTACTCCCTGTTTTGTCCAAGGTTCTAGAAAAGATAGTATATTCCCAGATCAATAAGTACGTGAATGATAATAAGTTAATCCCAGAGGCTCAGTCTGGTTTTCGAAAGAACTACAGTACATCTACTGCGCTCTCTGGAGTTTTGGATTCGATTGTTAGGGACCTGGATGCTGGGAGGATGTCTGCGTTGGTACTCCTGGATTTCTCTAAGGCCTTTGATACCATTAGTCACGATTTGTTGTGTTCAAAACTTGGATACTACGGTTTTCAGCGGTCAGCTGTAGGGTTAATCTCCGCGTATTTAAGTAACCGAAGTCAGCGGGTTGTTTTGAACGGAGAAACCTCGTTGGCGAAGCCAGTTACATCGGGGGTGCCTCAGGGTTCGATTCTCGGACCACTATTATTTATTTTATATACGGCGGATATACTTAAGTGTATCGAATGCTGTAGCTACCAGGCTTACGCCGATGATACACAACTAAGTTATAGTTTTTTTCCAGCAGAACACCATATCGGTGAATTTGTGATCAATCGAGAGCTTCATAATATATCTGAGAGTTCAAAGAAGCACAATTTAATTTTAAACCCCGACAAGTCTGTGGTGGTTGTTCTTGGAGGGCGTAGAGTGCAAAACGTTGACAGGGCTCTGCAGCTGCATATTGAGGGTATACCTTTACCTGTAAGAAACGTCGCAAAGTCTTTGGGAGTTTGGATTGACTCCAATTTAAGGTTTATGGACCAGGTTAACAAAACAACTCAAAAAGCTTTTCACAGTCTCAAGATGTTGTATGCTAATAGACACATCTTATCAAAGCGAATTAGAAAGATGTTAACTGAGTCATTGGTTCTGTCCCACTTTAATTATTGTTCCTTTGTTTATGGTCCCTTTCTCAATCTCCTCGAAAAGAAAAAGATCCAGAGAGTGCAGAATTCTTGTTGTCGTTTTGTTTGCTCGCTGCGAAAGTATGACCATATAACGGATTCACTTCGTCAGCTCAAGTGGATCAATATGAGTGGCCGAAGAGATCTCCATTTTGCAGGGTTTGTCCACAAAATAATGCTTTCTGGTACTCCTTCCTTCCTCTATAATTTGTTGACTCCGAGAAGCTCAACTCATCACAGGGACACCCGTAATAAGGGTCTCTTTACCATCCCTAAACACTCGACAGCTTTGTTTAGAAAATGCTTCAGCTATCAAGCTACTCATATTTACAATAAACTCAGCAATGAACTTAAGTCACTTGCGCCGCAAGTATTCAAAACCCGGTATAGGCGTCTTTTATTAGAATCACAGTAGATATTTGTGTTTATATACTTATAGTTTGAAATAGTTTAAGTTAATATCATTATTATTGTTCTGTTATTGTGTGCATTTGTATTTGGATTAGTGAATTAATTTTAATCAACTCACAGCTACCTAAGGTTAGATGTAAGAATAGCTATTACAGCTAAATCTCGCCTTGGGTTCATTGTGTTTTTATAGCTCTTTTTATCGTAATTGTAATTTTTGTAACATTCTTTAAATAAAAGTCGATTTATTATTATTATTATTATTATTATATTAACAATCAGTCAATGTATTTAAAACCTATTAAGCATATTAAAAATATACACAGCAGCGGAGTAGATGAAATACCCACAAGTGTTATAAAACGCTCTATCTGTGAGTTAAGGAAAGTACTGTGTTTTTTGATTAATAGTTCATTTAGACATGATATCTTTCCAACTAATCTTAGCATTAATTAAGCCCTTATATAAGAAAGGAGGCACTCTTAAGATGGACAGTTATAGGTCCATCAGCCTTTTGCCTGAGTTTTTCAAAGTACTACACAATTAAAACTCTTTCTAACTAGATTAAGTTTGATCCATTTCGTTTACCTCAACCGGAGTTATTTCATTTTTTACAAATAATGGTTGTTCTTCCCCCACTGACAGTTTGTCATGCCGGTTCAAATCATATTAGATGAACTAATAGTTTTAAAAACGTGTATGCCAAGCTTTACAGCGTCATTTTAAATATTTTTAGATTACATTAGCATTTTTTTCCCTTTTTTAGATCGTTTACGTGTGTCCAATGAAAGCTTTAGCTACCGAAATGGTAGCTAATTTTAGCAAAAAGCTTGCTCCAATTGGTATATCCGTAAGGGAATGTACGGGAGATATGCAACTAACTAAAAAAGAAATTGCAGAAACCCAAATGTTGGTTACTACTCCTGAAAAATGGGATGTTATTACTAGAAAAGGAGCAGGTAAGATATTTTTTTATTACTTTCAGGTGTTTTTTTTATTCATTCAAAATTTAGGAATTTATTTTTTGGGGAAACCCATAAATTATTTATTTTATTGACGCATTTTTTAGACAAACTTCATGTATGGGACTCAAAAAAGAGATAGTAATGTCGAATTTAGTCGATTTGCCTTTCGAGCCAACTACAATTTTTTTCGGAAATATCGATATTATCTTCGAGCACATAGTCTATATGTGCTCGAAGGATATTATCGACCGTTTATGCAGCTAAGCTCCTAAAATGTCATTTATCAAATGTCGATATTTTAAAAATTGTTGGCACTGATAGCGCGTCTAATATATTAAGTTCTCTTAATGTAAACTAATTTTAGTTGACACAGAAGTGGTGGGCCTTGTAAAGCTTCTGATAATAGATGAGGTGCATCTTTTAAACGGATCTCGAGGTCCTGTAATTGAAGCTTTAGTCGCCAGAACTTTAAGACAGGTTGTAAGTAGTCAAAGTATGATAAGAATCGTTGCACTTTCTGCGACATTGCCTGGATATTTAGATGTGGCTCAGTTCTTGAAAGTTAACCCCAAAACTGGATTATTCTTCTTTGATAACAGGTAAGCTAAAAGTTTTACGGAATTAAATACTTAACATCACATCCTGGTTTCGGGCGAACTATACCGGAACATCATGGTCAATAAACCTATCAAAATTAATCAAACATCTACAACATAATATAAACTCGCAAAATGGTCGTTTTACTTGCAATTCACTCAAGATATTTCTTCAAGTTAGCTTAGCTCAGACAAGTGGCCATATAAAAAGCGACTAGTGTTATGTATCTTAATAGTTGACCTATTATTATTTTCTCGGAGATATAAGCACTTATATTATGACTGGTTGTATGCTGTCAATGCCTAAATTATGTCTCGAGGTTTTTACATTATACTGACTAAAAATTCAATACTTTTATAGTATATGTTGTTTGCTATAATAGCAATATCTGCGCTGTGTAGATGGACATTATGTATAGTTTATTACGAAATAATTAATAATAATAACTTTTTAGAACGTAATTAACAAAATGAAACTTAATATCGAGTGGAACCACCATTACCACGCTGCACTTCCACCACTCTTCTTGAAATACAGCTTACCAAGTTCGCAATGAAATCCTGGGATAGCTTCCCACTCTGCCCGAACTGCATTCGTAAAGTCATCCAAATTATTAAATTCATGCTCTCCCTCATTCAATCTTCTCTTCATCATCTCCACGAATGCTCAATAGCGTTCATATCTGGTGATTTTGCAGGTCAATTTATTCGTTCAATATTATTATCTCTCAAAACGTCTTGATTCTAGCTCTGTGTGGACGGGTATTATCGTCTTCGAAGTTTTGAGCAACGGGAATAATAATTTATATATAATAACACCTGCCGCGGTACCTGTCAGCATTTATCGTTTCTCCTACTAGAATAACTATACTAACTATAATAACTAAGAATAACTAGTAGTAGTAGTAGTAGCCACACGGACCTGACAAGTAGACCAAAGGCGATCCTTTTTACCTACCCCTGGGTCTTCCCCCATCCACTCAACCACCCAGGCCCTCGCCAAATCTGCTGTTATTCTGAGCAAGGGTCCTGACTTCCTCCTGTTGGATCACCACTGTCCCAAAGAACAAGGAATTTAAACTTACATTAATTCCTGAACATGCACCTACTCCAATCTGCTATTCCCCAGTTGGCATGGACTTGGGCCCACCTTCTCCTTGCAGCTTGGTGAGCAACATTTAAAAGAGGGCAAGCAGCGCGTTTGCGAGCATTAGGTCCACGCTCGTGCAGTCTTCTTCGAATTGTCTGTGGCGAAATGCTTATTCATGTTCCTCGAAAACTGATGTTAATCTTTCTAGCATTAATGGTTAGGCGACGATAGACTGTTTGAAGAATAGAACGATTTTGCCTATTGATGATTTTCCTGACACGACCGGAGCGGACCCGACATCTGTATTGGGGATCCCCACAATCTCTCTATTTCTTTCCAATACTCTTTTTATTATTGATCCTATTATATAGTCAATATTTTCTAAAGTTCGGCCTTGTTGAAGCCTACTTTTGAAATTGTGTTGCATTATTATTTTAAATGAATTTTATCAATGTTCAAACTTACCTTACTACGTTTCTCAATTCGTTTTCACTTAATATGTCCATTTTAATTTTTAAAAAGCAGTTGTCATGTTAACATCATACTTGAATAATTCCATTTTTTAATTGGCTCGCAGCAAGAGTTCCCGCACACAGAATAAAATTGTCTCTTGAGAAATTGTTTATTTCAAGGTACCATTTCATATCCAACATTATCATTACAGAAATATTTGGTGTTTATTCGTTAACTTTGGACTCAAGTATGTATTTTTTCCATTTTAGATTTCGATCCGTTCCCTTAACAACCAGCTTTATAGGCTGTAAGAAGAAAAATGAAACAGATATTATGGACATGGTTTGTTACGAGAAAGTCGTCGACTTTGTCAGAGATGGGCATCAGGTGAGTGAAGAGAAATATACTGGCTACACTAGCATGTTAATTATCTTTTTAATAATTTTTAATGGGCTTTTAATGGTATGATTAGCTAAAATAAAATTTGATAAAAGAATATCAAATCATTAGGATATTGTACTCGATAAAACAAAGAATTTCTTAAAGTGTGTCGTTGAATCAATCACGCGTGTCTTGAATTATTACTCTTGAAAGGTAACCTAGATAAAAAGAAAGCGGAATGAAAAATAAAACTTTGTCATTGTCATTGCATAATACAGAATTTTAAAAAAAATCATATAAAACGAAAATTATAAATTTAAACTAAATGAGAGGTGTCCACCTTCTACTTCCAAACATGTTCTCATGCTTCTTTTAACAGAATCGAAAACATTGGAGCGCACTTGGGGGGAGTTTATGTTAACTTTTAGGTTTCATAAATATTTACCATACAATGAAAAATGTAAATAGAACAATCAAGTCTTCCTCCACAAATTTAATTATAATTGTTATGTTCCCTACATGTTTCGGGCGTCTAGACGTCCTTCAGGGGATACCAAAATCGAGTTGAATAAAAATTTAGGAGTTGCCTCAAATTAATGAATTCAACTAAACAAGAGTAGGAATTTCAAAATTGAAAACAAAGTAAACTTGCAAGTTATATTGTGAATGGTGTTATTTTGAGGGTAGCAAGATTTTATATTATATAGTTTGTAAGAACATTTTAGTTTAAGTAAGAAAAGGTAATATGAAATTTGTTGAAATTAAGACATTTTAAGAAGTTTGGTATAGATTATATTATTGTCTTAAAATTATGTAGAGCAAGGAAATTGATCCATAGGAACATACCAACCTTCTTTATAATTAAATTTGTGGAGGAAGACTTGATTATTTTATTTGCATTACATCAACTCCACTGCACGTATGAACTACTTTTTCGAATACAAAAATAATATATCAGTGGAAAATATACATAGGTACAACAAAATAAAGCTCAGCTTGATGACTAAAACTTCAGAATTTGGCAGTTCTATGTTTCATTCGCCTTTTACCTAGGTTACCTTTCAAGAGTAATCATTCAAGACACGCGTGATTGATTTACACGGCATACTTTCAAGAGGTTTTTATTTGATGCTACGATCTCCAATCTTTATTACATTTTTTCTAACATTACATAAGCATGAAGTAATAATAATAATAATAAACTTTATTCAATTATACATCGAAAAGGCAAGAGTGCTGTTAGCTGATTTATACTCTTATCCTTACCTTACCCTTTTGAAAAATTATTTTTTTTTCATGCCTCTTTTTTATAAGTATAAGCTGCTAAATACCCATTTTATATTGCCAAATCTTGGATAAAAATAAAAAGTGTTGCTTCTGACTCTATACCAAAATTAATTTTAATTATTAAAAAATAGGCAATGGTGTTTGTGACTTCACGAAATGCGACAGCATCGGTGGCGAAAAGACTCATAGAAATAGCTCAAGAGAAAGGAACACTGAAACTTTTCGAACCTGAAAAGGGTGTGAAAATAAACAGATCGGGATATAAAAATAGCGATTTGGGGTATTTGGTGCCGCAAGGATTTGGAATACATCATGCAGGTAATTTGAGTTAAATCGAAACTAACGTATAATGTAGAACCCCCCGCTTGTCTATTTACTAAGATATATTAAAAAGAAATCTATAACGTATTCAGTATAATCTGTCAAAAGCAGCTATTGTTCAATATCATAATTTATTTTTAATGTTACAAATTTTATTTTGACGTTCAGTTTAGCTATATTCTCGGTAGAATCTATCTAAAAGCGATTCAGAAACTATAAGATAAAATATTTAGCTAGGTATTTTTAAAACTACTGAAAAAACAGTAAGAACGTAAAGGTTGGAAAAAAATAATATCAAATTCAAGAGTTTCTTTCCCCAAAACGCTCGGACTATGGTTTCTTTTGTTACACTTACTGGGATCTTTGCCCATAGATACCAGCCCCCACGCCCTCTTCGGTCTTTGAACCGTCTGCATACCAGACTAATTCCACCCTTAATGGCGGGCGGTTCTCGCAGGCTTCCCTGTCTAGTATCATTACGTTATAACTCTTATCAAAGTTGTATTTTGTGGTCATGCCATCGCTTGGCATACCCGTTATTGGGTTCTCCTATCCAACCTTTGGTATTCCGCTTCATGTGATCGGGTTATGGGCGGCTGTCCTTGCATTAGTCTGTATAAAACGAACCTTGCTTCTCCATGGACACTCCCTGATGACTATTGCTGAATCGTTGGCGTGTACTAGACAAGTAAAGCCTTCTCCAATAAGTCGTCTACTAAAGTTGCTCACAAAAGTGATAACAGAATGCCGCTTTGTTGACACCCTCCGCCTGCTATAGCTTCAATTGAAGTCCTACCTACAGAGGACGTAATTCTCTAAGCTGGCTTTTATCCAGTGGCATAGGATTGGCGGAACTCCACGTCTCCTTTGTGCATCCACAAGTGAGTAAGTAAAGGCTCCTTCGATGTCTATGAAGGTAACCATGCCCTCTAATGACTTTGAGATTAGCCTATTTAGGTCATCTAACAATGCTAATTTTTCAGGTTGATATGAATACTGATTTTTATTAAGTGAAATGAGGTTTTCGTCTCTTATAATTATGTTCTCTCCAATGTTTTTAAGACAAACGATGTCCATATGACTTTGGTGTTAGGTCCATTACTCTGTCTACCTTAGACAGGAATATGACTCACCTTTTGCCAAGACGTAGGTACGTATTTCCATGCCAGACAAGCATTGAAGATTTTACATAGATGTGGTAGCAGTTCCTTCAATCCTATCTGTAGCAAAAAGGAATATATTTCGTCAAGGGGATTTGAAAGGCTGAAACCTTATTATGGCCCATCTGACTTTACTTGGTCTGGTAATTTCCGTGGCCAGTTTCCATTCATCTGCGTTTGACCTTTTATAGCCTTCGCTTGAAATCTTCGATTCTCTTACGATTGAAGATGCCAGAAAGTGGGTATTTAGTAATTCCCTGGTGCCTTCTTTAGCGTATGTGTGAATCGTTTTTTTACCTCTTTTGCAGTACCTCCGTCCTTTACCAGAACTTTATGGATCCTTGAGCATGGCGGAGTGTCGTTGATCGTCTCGCAGAACTTTCTCCGGGAGGTTCTTTTAGATCCCATTCTTGGTTTTCAAATTTCATTGCAAATTTATTTCAAAAATTGAACGAAAACTAAGAAATGACTAAAGCAAAATTCCACACCTGGTAGTAAACATTTGCAGCCTATTTATCGCCTCGTCGTCCAAAGGCCGCCCTTTTAGTCTGTGTCTACCAAACCTATTTAAAGATTGTATAAACAACTCTCATGGATTGTCCCAGTTAAAGGTGCTTAACCTATAGCTTCGCTTCCCCCTTACGGATAAAACATAGCTACAGACTGAAACGACGTACTAATACTTTTTCAGGCTGGGCGCTTCAAAGTCGACGCGAAAAGAACTTTAAATCTCTGTGTTTAAAAAAAAAAACCTTAAGCAAACCACCAAGTGTGCTATATTTTTGGAATGGTAATTTAAAGCTCTATTAAAATATGCAAAAATATACAGGGCGTCCCATTTAAAAAAAATGTTTTTTTCTATTGTTTTTACGTAAAAACGGTGATAGATATCGAATGGGGTTTTCACCATTAAGTTTGTCATTAAAATTAAGCCTCAGACACCGGCATCAGTTTTCATCTATCTCTAGAAATAGGAGTTTCTCTTTAAAAGTGTTCAATTTGGCCCACCCTGTACATAACGTCAGGGGCTTAAACACTAAAGTTGAAGAATTGTATCAATCCGTTTCTTTCTAATAGTGAGTATGACATAGTGTGCCTGAGTGAGACATGGCTTTCATGCAAGGTCAGAGATTCTGAACTTTTTCCTGATGAATATGTAGTAATACGGAATGATAGACAGGAACACAGAGGTGGTGGAGTAGCAGTTGCCATTCGAAAAGAAATGAGAGTAGCTACATTGGACTTAAGTAGCCTATTGCAAACTGTACATACTATTAACTGTGTCGGATGTAGGATTGTTCTTGATTCTGTTTCTGTTATTTTACTCTTATTCTATATTCCGCCTACTTGTACCTTGGACGACTATCTTGGTGTGTTTGAATTTATTGAGTCATGGGAGCTCGTCTATGGTAAAAACTTGGTAGTGGTTGGTGACTTCAATATCCCAAATTTTCATATGATACAACATATCAGTGACCCAAAATGTGGCTTAGCAAGTAACTTGATGGATTTGTTTTCGTTTAGGCAGTACAATGATATTCCTAATGTTAACGGACTGTACTTAGATTTAGTATTTTCAAACTTTAACTGCATAGTAAGTAGGGATGATTGTCCTATGGTGAATGAGGATGCCCATCATCCGGCATTATCAATAGATCTTTAGCTCGAGGCAGATCGATCCAGTGACTTTACCATAAATATGCAAGACCAGTTTAGATGCTACAATTTCAAAAAGGCGAATTTTAATGCTCTTTATGGTGAACTGCTTGATGTCGACTGGCGAGAGCTGGATCAGTATATGGACACAGACATGTGCTGTGAAAGGTTTTATGAGATATTATATAATATATTTGATTGGTCAGTGCCACTGTTTAAAAACAACGGTCGATCTTTTCCGGTCTGGTACAATGGTGATATTATAGCCAACTTAAAGTATAACATCTTTAAAAAATTTGAGAAAACTAATCCGTTGTACTACAACAAAGAAATAAGGGCAAGGACCAATCAAATGATCAAAGATTCTTATCGCTTGTATATTCTAAACACCGAAAGAAATATTAGGGATAATCCCAGGAATTTCGGAAGGTTCATTCAGCAAAAAAAGAACACTTGTGCTATCCCTGGGGAAATGTCATACAACGGGGTACAGTTTAATAACCCGAAGGATATTGTTTCTGCTTTTGCAAACTACTTCGAGAGTGTTTATAGTCCAATTAGTAATCCCCATAACCCTTCAACTCTGAATCTAAACAACATGGAAATATCCTCACCCACTGTTACTGAAGCCGATATCATTGAGGTAACGAAAGGCCTTAAGCCAAAAATGTCAAGTGGTCCTGACTCTGTTCCAAGTTTTTTCATTAAGGATACTATAAATGTCTTGGCAGCGCCATTATGCAAAGTATTTAACCTTTCATTAAGTCAGCAACGATATCCCAAACGATGGAAAGTATCTAAGATATGTCCAGTAAGACCAGACAAGTCGAAAGCTATAGACCCGTTTCTCTTATTTGTGGGTTTTCAAAGATTTATGAAATGACTTTATACCGACACTAATGCATAAGATTGAACCGCTATTCAGACCTATGATCAAACTCACAAGTTAACGCGAGCCGTTAATTTCAAAATTAAAGTGAGTGGGTTAAAATCCAATGCTATTTTCCATTTTGGTATGATGCAACTACAGTTAACGGTCGTGTTAATTCTCGATCTCGTCATCCTAAACAGGAGTGACGCAATCCTTAAAGTGAGTACTTTAGCATATTTGAGCCAATCAGGGACGAGTTCGGTTATCAATCGCGGAAATTTTGAAGATTGTTTGGAAATGTCAAGTTGTCAAGCGGTCAATGAACTTTTGCGAGCGGGTGACGGCCACAGGGGTTTTATTCACATATTTGTTGATTTTGGGCGATTTTTGCTTCAAAAATTAGTAATCGAATAGTTTTTGGTGAAAAATGCAACGTTTGTTAGATGTATTAGCTCGTTTTTTATAAAGAAATGGAAATATATTAATAACGGTAAGTTAAAAACACAATTGTAAGTACATTGTTGGTATAGATTTTTACAAAGGATTTTACTTTCAGATTATTTTACTTTAAAAATCTTGAAATTACTGAACTAAGTTGATTTACAACACCCTTATAGTGACTTTTATACCTTTTAGATCATAACAAAACATGAGAGGAGAGAATTTCGAGGAGATTTCCTTCTATTTACCTAAATCCGTACCAGCTACTGAATTACACGTAGAAGTGAATAAAATATAAGAATTATACCATTTTTTAATATTTATTGAAGCCTTCAAATAGTTTCCTATAATTTACAAGCTGAAAAATACATGATGTTAAAGTTAAATTCAGCTTTGACAACAATTTATACCTAATAGAGGTACGTTTTTAAACTAGGTAGCTAGATACTAGATAATTATTAAAACCTGGATCAACCAAGTATTGTTTCGTACAAATTACACAACTTGTGTTGTATTTATAGATCTTTTAGTAGGTACCTAATGTTTATAAAAAATTGAACCACTAGGGTCACAATTCAAAAGCCCAGGTAGGAATACAAAAGTGAGAGTAAGGGCTTTGTCCCTTGGTATTCGTTGGGCTTTGATCCATTTTTCTAAAATATTTACAACAGTTTTAAAGTTAGAAATAGAATAGAGAGTAGATATTTTTGTTGTTTACTTACCTAAGTGCTTGTAAAAATATCTCATAAGGTAAGGATTCAGGTTAGTTATCCTATCTATCCTATGCAGAGCATTCCTTTGTTTATTTTTAATAAAAATATCAACATTCTATCTTATTAAACCTTTTTTTTACCATTTTATTAATAATTTGATTAGAATGAGATGATGTCTACTAGTATTAAAAAAACATTCAGTCCTATTTTTATACCTACCAGTATCCTAACAAAGAACATATGCACCTGTAAAATTCAGAAACTAAAATATTACTATCGAGGAATGGTAGCCTGGAGCAAAGTTAATACTAGAAATATTTAAATAAGTTCGAATGTTATTTTACTATTTTTTGTTTGTAGGCAAATGAGGCAGAAGCAGCTGGATGCAATACGAAGAACTAGTATAGAATGGGCAGGATTAGAAATTGAGATGTAGAAGAAAAGAATGCCAATAAAGTTGAATTTAAAAATACCTGAAATGTTCTGTCAGAAACATGGACAATGGATAAACTTTAGACTGCAGTAAAGTCGCGACAGGAACAGGGTACAGCCCCATATTTATAATAAAAATATTAAAGTATAGAAATTACTTTTAGATAACTTTAGGTATACTAAAATTCTAAAAGAATCGCTTAACATAACAGCATTGTTTAAAAACATGACTCTTCATATTTCCTGTATGAAGGTATCTCTGAGACTTCCTTAAAATTTTATCGCAAAAACAGTAGGTATAGTATCTGTAAAGAACTGCTTCTTATTTCGTAATCAAACACACTTTTCAATATATTTATTTCCAATGTTTTTTGACGTAAATCACACAAAATACTGACATGACGACAACCTCACCTTTCTTACCAGTCGCTAATAAAGACTGGTAAAAAAAGGTGTAACTAAACCTTTATGTATAACAAAATAAATAATCTAAACATTTCTTCCATCTCCCGGAGAGTTAACATCTAATTTACAAATTTTATTGACTGGTCTTCGGTATACCGCTCCGTTTCTAGTCTTTATGTCGACGACCCTAACTTTGCCATCTTTCCCTGGAAAAGTGGCAACGACTTTGCCCATCGGCCAGTTGTTTTGTGGGAGATTTCCATCAGCAATTATAACGATGTCACCAATGTCTGCATTTTTGACAGATTCGAACCATTTTGTCCTTTTATTTAATTGCGGTAGGTATTCTTTAACCCATCTTTTCCAAAATTGGCTAGTCAATAATTGAACCTGCCGCCACTGTTTCCTAAGGTCTACATTAGTTGATTGCAGGTTGCTTCCTGGTATTGACCCACCTGAGGATCCCAGTAGAAAGTGATTTGGTGTTAAACATTCTGGAGCTTCTGGATCTACGGAAACATAAGTTAATGGTCTGGAGTTAATCAAAAATTCAATTTCTACTAGGGCAGTAGACAAAACTTCTTCTCTAGGACATTTCTCTTTAAGCATGACCTTTAAAGACGTTTTAATCGATCTGATTAATCTTTCCCAACTGCCTCCCATGTGTGAGGCCGTTGGAGGGTTGAAGTGCCACTTTATTCTTTGTGCTGATGTGTCGTTAGTAATTTTGGATTGATCTAAGTTCTCAACTCGTTCTATAAGTTCTCTATTGGTACCGTGAAAATTTGTTCCATTATCTGAATACAAGTCTGAAACAGAACCTCGTCTTCCAATGAATCTCTTCAGGGCAAGAATAAATGAATCTGTACTCAAAGATGAAGCTATTTCAATATGTATCGCTCGTGTTGTTAGACACGTAAAAATAGCACCGTATCTTTTTTCTTTTCTCCGTCCAATAGCTACATCATACGGTCCAAAATAATCCACACCAGTTCTTGTAAAAGGTTTCGAAAATACGTCATATCTGGCTTTTGGCAGGGGACCCATTTCTGGAGGTATTGGTCGAGCTCTCTTATTTTTACAATATTGACATGCTCTTGATATTTTTTTTACTTCATTTCTCCAACTGGGGATCCAAAATATCTGTCTCATTTCATTGATAACGAATTCGTGTCCTTGATGTTGTGCTTTCTCATGGTACTTTATTATTAGTAATTTAGTGAAACTGTGTTTTACTGCCAAAATTAAAGGAGAATTTATTAATGAATAATCCATTATTCTGCCTTTCATGCGTAGTAACCCTTCTTCATCTAGGTATGGAGCCAACTTATAGATGCTACTACATTTTTCAACTTTTCCATGTTTTTTTAAGTGGTCTATTTCTGTGCTGTAACATTCTCTTTGTACTTCTTTGTACCATTCCTTTTCCGCATCTTGCAGTTCTTCTACTTGTAAGGGGCATTTTACTTTATCTTTAGTTCTCAGATTTTTTAGCCATCTTAACACCCATGCTGATGTACGAATCAGTTTTTCATATTTCGAAAATCGTATTATATCTGGTAGAAAAACATTCTTTTCTTTTTCTACAACAAGTAAAACTGTATGTTTAATTTCTAAATCTTTTTCATTTACGCTATCGAACTGGAAATCACTAATATAGTCTGAAATGTCGATATTATTTAGAAAATCTGGGCCATTAAGCCATCTGTTCATAGAAAGTTCGTTGTGTTTTAATATTCTCGTACCTTCGTCCGCGACATTTTCTTTCGTATTTATCCAGTGCCATTCTCTTCTTTTAGACAAATCTAGAATCTCCCCAATTCGATTCGATACAAAACTTTTATATTGAGTCTTGTCTGATTTTATCCACCATAGAACTGTTCTTGAATCTGACCAGTAAAAACTTTCTTGAATAGAAATTTCTAATTCTGCTAATGTATTATCCATGAGACGACTTAACATAAGTGCTGCTTGTAGTTCTAATCTTGGGATGCTTGTCGGTTTTAATGGGCTAACTTTTGTTTTTGCAACGAGAAAGGATACTCCACAACTTTTTTCTTTAAAATATCTAATATATATTACTGCACAACATGCTTTCTCACTAGCATCACAAAATCCATGAGCTTCAATTTTTGAAGAATTTGCTAATTCGATACCATAACATCTAGGAATTTTTATATCTGGTATGAGTTTAAGAGAATTTTGAATCCAGGTCGACCAACATTCATTAATTTCATGAGTTACTTCGTCATTCCAATCAATTTTTAATCTCCAAATTTCTTGTAAAATGATTTTTCCAGTGACAACCATTTTAGCTAGGAAGCCGAGGGGGTCAAATATAGACATAACGACTTTTAGAACATCTCTTTTGGTTGGCCTTTTGTTTTTGTTTAAAATGTTCTCGTAGATTTTTTTGAGGTCGAGAGAAAACGTAAATATGTCTTGTATAGAATTCCATTGGATGCCAAGAACTTTCTCTGTCGGGTTTATTTTGTATTCTTCGAAGTTTTTAATTTTTTGCATTTTTAAGTTTTCGGGAATATGGTGTAAGATACGTTTAGAATTAGAAATAAAATTACAAATTTCAAACCCTCCGTTTTTATGTATTTGGACAACTTCTTCTATTATCTTTATAGCTTCTTCTTCACTTCTTCTGCTATCAAGGTAATCATCCACATAATGTTTGGTTAGGATCGCATTACAGGCGTCTTCTGATTGATTTTTGTGTTGTTCAGCGTTCTTATTTTTTACATATTGTGCCAGACTAGGTGAACATGTAGCCCCAAATATCATTGCTCGCATTTCATAGACATCAGGCTCTCCAGATCTCCTCATACCCCTCCAAAGAAACTTTTGAGCTTGTCGGTCTTCTTCTCTTATTATTACTTGGTGGAACATTTCTTTGATATCACCAGTAAAAGCAAATTGATATTGCCTGAATCGTAACAAAACACCCACTAGAGATGTCAGAAGATCTGGACCTGGTAAAAGCTCTGTATTTAGACTGACTCCATTCACTTTTGAAGCTGCGTCGAAAACTAAACGAAGTTTTCTTTTCTTTGAATTAAATACTGCAAAATGAGGTAGGAACCATTCGTTCTCCGTCCTATATAACTTTTCTTCTTCATTAAGTTTTCTGGCATACTGTTTCTTTGTATATTCTTCAATTTTAGAACAATATTGTTTAGCAAATTCTGGATCTTTGTCCATTTTCCTTTCCATGCAGTACAATCTGGACAAGGCATTATTTTTACTTTCAGGAAATCTAGTGAAGTCACTCTTCCAAAGTAAACCAATCTCGTATCGACCTTCTATTTTTCTGCATGTGTTTCTCATTATTTCTTCAGATCGAATCATATCTCTCGTACTTTCAGATTTTTCCTTTAAACATACGCCAAAACTATCAATTTTAAAAGAATTTTTAACTAGTTGATGTAAATTTTCATCATTATTTTCTGCATCACAGATGTGATATAAGAAATTTGATTCATTTCTTCCTATTTCAGATATTTTTCCATGTAGTACCCATCCTAAAGCTGTTTTGGTCATAAACGGGCCATTATTGGAAAATTCAATTACCTTTTTGGGAGCTACCAGGTGGTAATTATCTTGTCCGATGAGGATAACAGGTCGTTTATTAAAGTAGGGTGTTAATAATTCTATTTGACCAATATTGGAATACTTCTGCTTGATAACTTCGATATCTAAACTTTGAAGAGGCAGTAACATATTTTTCACTGATCTTACGTTCACAAGTTTATTAGTTTTTGCATTTTCGTACAACCCAGAAATGTTAATATTCATTTTTTGTGATTCCTTGTCTTCGTGGATTATTCCATTCGTCCACTGATAACACAGAGGTTGATTCTTACCAGATAAACCCATCGTCTTGGCTATTTCTTCATCAATTAAGGATACTGTGGAACCTTCATCTATAAATGCCAAAACAATTAGGTTCTCGGTTTCACCTCTAATTTCAACAGGCAGCATTTTCAGAAGAACAGTGGTGTTTACATTTTTAATAAAGTTTACTTTTCCGTTTTCAGATGAACATTGAGAGGCTACCAAATCTTCGCTGAGTCTTCTGGGATGATGCAAAAGTTTATGGTGGAAAAACTTACATTGCTCAGTTCCACATATCTTCTTGGAACGACATACTTGCTTTGAATGATTGCTTTTTAGACAGCAAAAACATAATTTATTTTCTTTTACTATATTCCAACGAGTATCTATATTCTTTCTTTTAAAATCTTCACATTCATCTAGTTTGTGGTTTTCGTTTTTACAAAATACACATTTTTTGAGTGTTCTCCTTTCATTGATGGAAAAAATAGTTTCTTTCTTTCTTTCTGTATAATTATTATGACTTTCAAAACGTTTACTAGTTTGGAAGTCAATAGTACAAGAAATTCTTGCTTTTTCTCGAAGCCATTCACAGAAATCTTTTAAATTAATATTGTTTTTCTTTTTTAATACATATGCGCCCCATTCCATTCTTAAGGAATATGGTAATTTACGTAGTAGTTCCTCTAAGAGTTGTGGGTTATACATATGTCCTGTATTCTGTAAAGATTCCATGGTTGCTGTAAGATTAAACACGGTATTGGAGAAAGTGAGCATTGCATCAGGCTTTCCGCTTTTCGGAGGTGGAGCTTTTCTGGCCTTTTCTACTAGCGTAGCTATAATTACTTCTGGCCTTCCAAAAGTTATTTCTAAGGTTTCAATTATTGTCGCCAGATTAACAGGAGATAATAATAGGGGCCTAATCGTTTCAAGTGCTCTGCCTCTTAAACACTTTTGAACCCTAAAAATATTTTCTTCATCAGAGAACTGACATATTTCAGAAGAACGTTTTAATTGCATATAAAAAATTGGCCACTCTTCAGGATCTCCAGAAAATATAGGAAGTTCTTTTACAAAGGTTTGCTTCAACAATAGATTATTTAAATCGGAATTAGGACGACTAGTTTCTGGTATTGGATTATTTACTGTATTGTAGTCTACACGCTTTGGCATCCTAAACACTACATTTTCATCATTCATATGTTTGGATTCATCTTTATGACATTCAGGGTTACATGTAAAATCGTTTTTATCTAAAAATCGATTTATCTTGCTGGTACAACTTTCCTCTTCAAAAGGTGATTTACTGCGTGAGTCACTAATGTCACTAATTGATGCGTTTTCTATCTCTTCTATTTGATATTTTAGTTCTAGTTCCATTAACTTCTTTTGTCTAGCCATTTTTCTCTCTTCTCTCTGGCGTTCTCTTTCTTCTCTCTGGCGTTCTCTTTCTTCTCTCTGGCGTTCTCTTTCTTCTCTCTGGCGTTCTCTTTCTTCTTGTTCTTCTTCTAGAGCCGCCAATTTTTTTTCACTTACTAGTTCTAATTGCTTCAATTTTTGCTGTCTTATAGACGAACTCGTGTCTTTTGTGTTTTTAGAAATTTGTGATTTACTGTTTTCAGTCGTTTCGTTAACGGTTACCTCGACTTTAGAGGGAGTCTCCTTTTCCTTATCCTCTTTTTGAATCAAAGGCTTTTGGCTTTCTTAATTCTTCTCTGAAACAAAAAGGCACCGTATTTTCTCGTTCGGGAAATCCTCTAAAATCGGACAGGCTGCTACTTCTTCTGTTCATATTTTGACTGTATTCCAACGTGCTGTTCTTATTGATGAAGGACCATGTAAAGAATTGCTTCTTATTTCGTAATCAAACACACTTTTCAATATATTTATTTCCAATGTTTTTTGACGTAAATCACACAAAATACTGACATGACGACAACCTCACCTTTCTTACCAGTCGCTAATAAAGACTGGTAAAAAAAGGTGTAACTAAACCTTTATGTATAACAAAATAAATAATCTAAACAGTATCTTTCGGTTTAGAAAGAAGTTAGTTGTGGTTACATTTTTATGGCATGTATCACATTCTAGTTACTTTTATTTTAGGTGGAGATAGATACATGTTGATTTAGGACCGGATTTAATATATTTTTTTTTTATATTAATTAAAATGCGACGAGGTCAGTAACGAACAAGGTCAACTCTAAATTATTAAAGACATGTTAAGGGGTTTTAAAATATTAATTGGTTAAATTACCACGTTTTTCCGGAGGTACAGGGAACAGTATACTTATGATTTCCTGATCGAAAATTTTCTAGTTTTCACACTAATTTTAATATTACATAAAGAAGCTGTCTCAAAACATCACCAAAAGGATTAAACAATCAAGGTTACAGTTTTATAATAATTATCAAATAATAAAAATACTCCCGAACACGATTTTGTTTTGAACAAGTTTCTTTTGAGTTTTGGGTTACTTTTTTTAGTAAGCAGAAAGTGACACATATAAAATTCTAACGTTAACTAACTTCTTTTTAAACAGAAAAATATTATAGCTTTGTCGTGAAACCAAAATACAAAAAAAATTTAGCAAGTTCTTGATACGATATTATTTTAGTCTTGACAATCGTGTTGAATATTATTAGCAGTACCTACCTACCAGATTTTGTAAAAATTGTAAATGTGATTTTGCTCGCTAATAAATAAATAAGTAACAACGAAAATAGTTTATATAATGGTTTTACTAAATTAATATCTAAAATTACAGGAGTAACTTAATTGTTAAACCAAATTTACATTTTATAACGTAAAATTACAACTGGAAGCAGCAAACTAGTGTCATGTCTCATGGCTTTGTGTTTCATGTGGTGGGGTTTTCTCTATCTACTGCAACTAGATATTCCAAAAACCTAAAATTGTTAACAGCTTTTTACAAATTAATTTTTTACCTAGCTACAGGGCATCCTGGAATGTCACTCCTGAAGTTTCCCATTTGACAAACCTACTTTTATGATTGCTCAAAAAAGGTTTGTTGAATGAGAATTTTGGAATGAAATTCAAAAATAAATCAAGTTTATTTTAACATTTTTTTAAATTGTATAGTAATTATCCCCATGGCAGAAAGCAAAAACTAAAATGTCTACACATTACTAACGTCGAATAATATACTATGTAGTTTATAGTAGATGAAAGCGAGACCTTTTATGTAGGGTTGACTACAGCCAATTATTAATGATAAGCCTTAGCACTTTTTTTTTATCAATTTTAAGTTTACACTTGCAAACGATTAGGTCAGGTTAGTCAACCGAAACATTGTGTTCAAATCAAAATAAAACGAATAAGGATTAGACAAATTTCGACCTTTGTCATTTCATCTTTAAAATAATCTTCAAGATTTTACCTATTTCTAAATGACTGCAAAATAATATTGTCAAATGCTGCCTGCTAAAGGACACAAATAGACATCCAAATACGAACAGTTTAAAACGTAGTGTTCAAAAATTCGACAAACAGTTTAAAATGTAAAGTTAAAAACTCTTTCACACTATTATACAGCGTTATAGATGAGCAGCGAGGTAACACTATTTTTAAACCCATAAAGTGGTAGTTGTTTTATATTATTAGGCAACTTGTTAAAAATTTGGATGACAGTAGAATCTGGTCTGTAAGATATTGTTCATTCTTTTTGACATGTAACAGGCACTTTAATATGTACTGAGATAGAAAAGTGGGAATTTTTAGCTGTATAAATGCCTATCTGCAGTTTTTTCTCCAGCCTAGTCCTAGAGTTATTCAAACTACTATCCTCTGCAGACCAAAAACTTGCCCTGACTGGCTTGCACAGCCTCATGTCAGGACTGCATAGGACATCACTGAGTGGAAGATGGCAAATATATACCATCCTCATTGTAACCTCTGACACACAATTTTTGGCCATGGCTTTTATATATAAGTTATTAAATGGTCTTCTCCCATCTTACCTTGGTGGATTTATTGCCCATAACAGTGATGTACATAATTACCCTACTCGAAATAGAAATGATTTTTATATCAAGAGGACTAATTCCAGGAGAGCTATGAATTCTTTATTTTTCAAAGGTCTTAAAGAGTACAATGATCTACCGAGATATGTCAAGGAGTGTTCATCGATTAATAGTTTTAAAAGAGAGCTTAGGACATTTTTTAGAAGTTAAGATAGGCTTTTCCGATATGATGATGTTTTGTAGCCTGAAATATAGATTTTATTTGAGTTTCTAGTGTTATATCTGAAGTATATTAAAACTTGTAGGAGTGTTTTTTAACAAACATCAGTGCACTAAGAATCAGAATACCTGGAAGTGTGAGAATCTAATGCTGCCGAAAGGTTTCTTTGCATGACTCAAGTGGGCTTAAGGAGTAGATTTTACGAATAATTTTTTTTTGAAGAATAAAAAATAATCTTTGAAGTTCTGAGTAGTTTGTCCTCAGTAAAGCACAAAAAGAGTTAAGTGGCTGTGGGCCAAAAATTAATATATATTTAACAATTGCTTGGGGTTCATAAAGGTTTTTAAGTTGACAAAGGCATAATAAGCAGTTTAGTTTTGCAGCAACATTGTCTACATGGGCTGTTTACTTTAATTGTGAGTCTAGGTGAAGACCCAGAAACTTGCATTGTTCTACTCTTGTAATAAAATTATTATTCAATTTTAAGTATAAATCAGGAACCTGCTGCTTTTTATAGAATGCCATGTAATGGGTTTTATTTGTGTTAACAACTAGATGATTTGTTTGGCACCAAACAGAAAATCTAAGCAGAATTGTATAAGTTATTTCAAGTAGTTGATTAAGTGTAGAAGCAGGTATGACTACTGTTGCATCATTTTTTCAAATCGTTTATAAATAATGCAAAAAGCAAGGGAGAGATTACGCCTCTTTAGGGAACGCCCTATCTGATATTTAGTTTCTCCGAATAGGAGCCCTAAAGTTTTACTCTTATTTGGCGATTAGAGAAAAATTATTCCAGCCAGTCAGAAATATTACCACGTATTCCCATAGCATGCAACTTTCTGAGCAAGATGGCAGTGTCGACGCAGTCAAACGCTGGGCTAAGATATGGAGTGATATTTTGGGGTAGTTCAACGGAAATACACAGAATTATAGTCATGCAAAAAAGGTGCATCCGAAATATTTTTAGGATGAAACAGCAGGAAAGTTGTAGGTCTGTCTTTGTAGAAAAAAATATTCTGACGGTAATAGGAATGTACATTTTGGACTCTGTAATATTTGTATGTGATAATAGGGATCTTTTCCTCGATTTTAATGTGAAACATGATTATGACACTCGCCATAAAAGTAATTTAGTACCAGAAAATTATAACTATACTTACATACCTCCAAAAAAATGTAAAATACTGCATCATAAAAATTTTTAATTGTTTCTCAGACGAAATTAGAAACCTGCCAAAGAATAAACTAAAATATACCTTAACAAAATATCTAGTCAGTAAGGCCTTTTACAACCTTAATGAATTCTTTGATGATCCTGATAAAGGAATAATTCAGTGTTAAATTTTAAATGTTTGTTACAATTTTAAGCATGTGTAATTTTATCAAAATTGTCATTGTCTAAATGTAATGTAATTACAAATTTAAAATGGTTATTTACAAAAATCTCTCCAGACATTGTTCAACAGCCCCTATTGGTTTTTTTTTTATTATGTTTATAGTAAATGTAAGCATCTTATTATTGACCAAATAAATACTATTGTATTGTATTGTATTAAATCCAAAAATAGAGCTATAGTATAGTAATTAGAATCTATTGTTTTATAAATATATTCCAAGAGATCGTAAGCAGCTGCGCTAGTAGAGAAGTTTGAGCAATACTAATAAAAAATCAGTTAGGTACTATATTTTAAGACGGGACCTACCTTCACATTATTAGATAATGATCCTTTTATTAGTGAATAAAATTGAATCGAGTTTAATCACATTGGAATCTTCGTGAGTCCTGATATGTGCTGGTAATTTTAGGTTTGTCATATCCTATAACATCACATTATATCACTGAGAAAAAGGCTAAAATAAAAAAAAACTAAAATTATACAATACATACTTTGCTTTCACTGCGAATAATCTCTTGAGTTATCTGTCTAGTTGAAAAGCATCTCATACCATAATCTCTTTTTTTCTAAGTGAGTTTTCTGACACAAGTTGTTCTCAATTTCTGTTAAGCAGATAAATTATTGAGTACCTACTTTAATTTTCATGCAGCAACCACATTCTACTGATGTTAATACATAAGTGTAAGCCGGACTACAAATACAAATACTAATAATCTTTATTCCCACTAGGAGCCCTAAAGTAATTAAAAGTATATTTAATATGAAGTACCTAGTAGGTAAATACAAATAATTGTTTAGTAACTAACCTCTTTACGTATCAAATATTTTCTTTTACCATTTTCTTGGTGAAAACTTGTCACAGTTACCAATTGAAATAAACTTTGTCTTGTGTCTGTGTTCTTTACTGGTTAATACTTTGATTCCAATCCATATTCTAAAAAAAACAGCTGTAATAATGTAAATATGTAAACAAGCATTCAATTGAAATATATAAATAGGTACTTACGACATAAAATAATGTATCTCGAACGCACACTATAAAACTTTCTCTCTAAAATCTAAAATCTATACTATTTTTAGGTTAAGAATTCTGACACTTAAATCTGACAATCACATCCGATAACTTTAACGGCTCAGCTGTTTCTCCACCACAGTGGAAAATCAACAAGTAGACTGTTTTCGGTTGTTGTCATGGAAACACTCACGTTAAAAGTTAAAGTGAGCATTTGATCATAGGGCTGATTATCAGTTCATCAACACGGCTTCTTGGCGGGTCGGTCAACGACCACCAACCTGGCCAGTGGCGGCTCGTGAGTTTGGAGCCAAGGGGGGCGCAGGGGCAAAAAAAAAAGCGCCGCAGGCGAAAATTTTTGCACATTTCAAGGTCAAACGCCCGAGATGAAAATTAGTAAATTAGCTAGGTAAAAAAAACTCGTCAAGAGAAAATTTGTCGATTTGTTGTAAAATAAAAAAATTTCCATGTTTTGTCAATAAAACTAAAAGTAAAATTGCCAGAAAAATCTCCGTATCTTTGCCTTATTTTTACATTGTAATTGCACTTGTACAATGTTTAACATTGGTACTGGCCGCCCTGTATTTTTTAAATTAAGTTTTTCACTTAAGCTCAGAGAGCTAAACACAAGCTGCTGCAACTCACTGACTTTCATTTTAAAATTTTAATTTCTTAAACGACAAACGACAACATAAATAATCAAGTCAAAACAAATCGACAGATCGCCTCGAAACAAAACGCGAATGACGGAATGCCGAATGAACAGCTGTCGGGCGGAAATTTGGGAGTCCATCCGAGCCACTCGAACTGCGATATGTAGGTGACGTCACGCCTCCGTAGTCATGGCAACCGACTTAGTATTCGCGTTGGATAGTCGGGCGAATAATCGGCCGTCCGGCTGAATAGATAAGTCTAGATATCTTGCCCAGGCAAATAGAAAATGCTAATTCGTTATAATTTGCTCGTTGGAATATCGCTACATTTGGTTTAAATTATTTTAATTGGTTGCTTACATTGCGTTATGGGTTTTTTAAGTAAAGTATTTTTGGAATTCCGTTTGAAGCAGGGAGGGCGGCGCCCCAGAGCCCTTCATGTACGAGCCGCCACTGACCTGGCTTGCTTTTCCAATTTTGCATCTAAAGTAGTTGATTCTAGAGGCCAGGTTGATGTGGTCTTTACCGACTTTAAAAGGGCCTTTGACAGGATATGCCACAAAAGACTATTACTTAAATTACAAGAGTTTGGCCTGACAAAAAATTTTATAAATTTTTAGAAAACAGAATGCAGTATGTTCAGTACAATGGGTTCAGATCGCAGCTGTTTGGAGCAACTTCAGGGGTTTCTCAGGGATCAAGCCTGGGGCCACTCTTATTTCTTATATTCATAAACGATATTCAAAATGTAATTGATGTGGAGTACCAAATATTTGCTGATGATCTGAAATTGTATGTTTCGGTTAGGTCTTACACTGACTGCGAAAAATTGTAGAATAATGTTAATGCAATTAATAACTGGTGTGTTGGTAATGGGCTCTTACTCAATGCTAAAAAATGCGCCATATTGACGATTAGTCCGAGAACATCACCACAGCTTATAAACTATTTATAAGTTTATAAGCTGTGACATCACCACTGAATTTTGACTACGTCATTGATGGGGAGAGATTGAAAAGAGTGGAGAATGTCAAAGACTTGGGCGTCATTGTGGATTTAAAACTGAATTTTAATGATCACATCACTAAGGCAGTTTCAGAAGCTATGCAAATGCTTGTTTTTATCATTCGAAAATGTAACTGTTTTAGAGATATAGAAACACTTAAGGTTTTATATCTAACGTTGGTAAGAAGCAGGCTTGAGTATGGGTCACTTATATGGGCACCTGTTTACTATAAATTTGTGATAGCTGTTGAACAGGTTCAGAGAAAGTTCATGAAATATTTGACCTTAAAAACGGATGGGGTATACCTACAAATCGGTATAGATAATAATGTCCTTTTGGCTAGGTTTAGTTTGGAAAGTTTGGAAAAGCCTAGAGATATTCAAAAGGTATTGTTCTTGCATAAACTTGTTAATGGTAAAGTCTTCTGTCCTTACTTGTTGGGTAGATTAAACTTTAATGTACCTAGAGTTGCTAATAGGCATAGCAATTATTTCTACTTATCAGCAGCAAACAGTGATGTGATGGATGTATCACCCGTGCATAAGATGTGTTCGACCTATAATAAAATATCGCACACATGCGACTTGAGCATGAATTACAACCAGTTCCTTTGCTTGTTTTCAAATTCTCTGTGATAACTAGTGTATTTAAAAACTGTGATAGTCATGTAATGATAATACCTATTCTAAAAGTATATGTGTAAAATGTATGCTATATTGTAAACTATCGGTCTTGTAAATTACATTGTTGGGCTTTGTTGAAATAAATTAATAAATAAATAACATTACATTATATGAAATGAGTTTTTAATTTATGAGTTAGATATACATACTAACCCAAACGTTGTGTTATTTAAACAAATATAGAGACAATGGTAGTCCCACAAGATCAGCCTTTTCATGAAAGTGTTTAATAAAATCATACCAAAGTCGACCATAGTAACGGCTGACTGGTTTTGTTTTTATAATTCTTATTACAGAAATGACGTTACTCATCTTGGACTTGTTAACGGCCGACATATAAGTTTAGTTTAAACTTAAAGTTTAGTCAAACTGCGTTACTTCTAGTTTTGTGCCTTTGTCTTAACTAACGCAGTTTGACTAAACTTTAATTACCAACAACAAACCTATAATACCGGCCGTTAGTATTATTTTTCAACGGTTTTCTAATTATTATACATATTGTTTGTAGGCATGGTTCGAAGTGATAGATTAGAAGTTGAACATCTATTTCGAAATGGCGAACTAAAAGTGATAGTATGCACAACCACTTTAGCTTGGGGCGTCAATTTACCAGCACATGCTGTTATTATTAGGGTAGGTGAACCTATTTATCTTTTAACTTTTAATACTAAGAGTTGTTTTGAATATTAATAAAATAATATTCCAACAGCAAATAAAATAAATTAAAATTTTTTATTAATTTAAGTTCTAAATTTATTGCAAATTTTCCACGACTATTTATCAATTACCTACAGTGTCTTCGCGTACGCAATTATAAACATGAAGTATTACCACTGGCCTACTAATGGGACTAATGGATGGACCCATTATTTTACGGGTTTGTGGCCAATCAAAACACAGAATTTCATTTACAAACCTATATAATATATATATATCTATAATAATTAAATGTACGGATATCGTGAGATAAAAGAAAATGTCACAGTAAGCTTTAACGTTTTTCCGGGTGTCTGATTAATTTATTTTATATGTCAAATCGCTCTTCTCAAGAATATTACTATAAAATGAATTAATGTTAATATGTTAAATACCTACGTTAGCGGTCATTGCAAATTTTTAAATCCAAAAATAATAAAATAGTTGTTTAAAATATATAGTGTTAATCTCGCTTGTAATGGCTATTACTTGCTCGTCCAATATTAAAGGGTGTGAGAAGTTTGACTACAAATATTTGAACACGTGAATATAAGCACCAATTTGAATATAAAGTTTTATACAGGCTGTCCGGTTATTAATGTTGCACAGCAAAACCACAGATTCCTTATGTGAAATGTTAGTACATATTTCACTAACTGTTTAAATTGCCCAAAAATTCAAAATAACTGAGATACACAGTGTTAAAGTTTAAAGTTCTTTTTCGATTTTTTTAAGTAACTTTGGAAAAACCAATCGCGTTTTTGCACAACAGGATGAAAAATTTAAAAGTTTGATTTTTAGATTATTGAGGTCGCTATCTGCGTCTCTCTGCTTACTTTTAATAGGTCAGTACTTTTTTTGTGCCTTAGTGTATTCACGTCTCTAATGAGAGTATTTATTTTTTTTTAATCTCTTTACATAACTAATCTGAACTAATAACCACATTTTAAAAATTATATCTTATTTAGTGATGAAGCTTCCTTTTATTTAAACGATTTGATAAACCGGCAAAATTACAGATATTGGTCTGACAATAATCCTTGTTGGCCTAAAGATAGGCGGAGACAGACCAATTCTAAAGTTAATGTTTGGTGTGGCATATTTAACAACAGAGTGATAGGCCCTGGTTTCATAGAAGGAAATTTACCAGGTGCAAGGTACTTGACATTGTTACGAAATCAGTTAGAAAACTTTGTTGATGAGTTTTCTCTACACGACAGAAGAATAATGTATTTTTAGCAAGTTAATGCACCACCCTATTTTAGTTTACAAGTTAGAGCCTATCTTGATGAGCTGCTACCTGATCGTTGGATTGGAAGAAGAGGACCAGTATAGTAGCCTCCCAGATCTCCCGATCTCACTCCTTTAGACTTTTTTTCTGTGGACATCTGAAAAATAAAGTTTATGTTAACGCTCCTGCATCAATTGATGAATTAAAACTAGCCATACAGCGGGAAATTCAAAACCCCTCAAATGTTACATAATGTTAAAAGAAATTTTGTTGAACGTATTTGTTGCTGCCAGAACCCAACAAGAAAATCAATTTGAACATTAAATGAAAAAATGAATGTTAGGCAATTATTTAGAGAAATTTAATTTTTTTTACTATTGCTATTCTGTTAATGAAAATAAATTTGTTTTTTTTTTAAATAGCGCCCAATCTGGCAACAACTCGTTTATTTTTTCCACATATTTTTCATAGTTGAACTAATTCCTAAAACTTTCGGAACTATAGGTCTATCTTTTCAAATAAAAAAGTTAGCCTATGTCAAGTTTTAAAGAAATAACCCTGTATATACTTTTTTTAGGGTACACTTCACTATGACGCTACGAAATCTTCATTTGTCGACATGGACATGCTCGATGTTCAGCAAATTTTTGGTAGAGCTGGAAGGCCTCAGTATGACACTTCCGGTCATGGTATCATCATCACCAGTATGGTTAATATGTCAAAATACATGGGACTTATGTTGTCTCAAGTGCCGATTGAAAGTCAGTTTTTGAATTGTATGCCTGACAACTTAAATGCGGAGGTAATTTCTATTTTTTATGAAAGGATAAGGTTTTATAAAAGCAGTGGATTTTGGTAGACGTGGGAAACTTAAAGAATTTAATACAAAATTGGTAATTGCGACGGTGCCAAGTTTTTAGTTTTTTTTTGAACAAAGATTTGTTTTTCAAACGTAACACTACTCTTATTTTTTTTTTAATTCGATTCCTCTCATCAACTTTACTTTTTCCTGGCAATATCAAATTTCTATCTCAAATTGTTATCTCGGAAAAAAATTCAAAATTGGTTATTTGACTCTAAAATAATCTCATTTCAAAATTGTTTTAAATGTGTAAAAGTGAATAATGTTGATAGAAATATTGAAATTAACAATAAGGATAACCAATAACAACTAACATTTGATAAGTAAATTATTGTTATATGTCATCGATATTAATTGCCTGATAAGTATATTAATGATATTGTTACATGTTTTTTTATACCACTTTTGGTTATTATTATTGTTATAATCAATCAATTTGATAGTTGGGTCAGAACAAAAATGAGAAAAACTAAAACAATTTCTGTATTCACCAATGTTTCGACACCCAGGTGGGGTCTTCTTAAATTATTTTATGTACTCAGAACTTCAAACAAATTAAGGCATATTTAAAGAACCAGATTAAAGAAAAATCAATGTAAGCGTATTCTCAGTTTGTTTTTTGTTTGATCATAATACATTTTATTACATGAAACACATGGAAATAAATAAATTACATTCGATCTTTCAAGCATTGACGTTTTCTGTTTCACTCTGGTATATAATGAACCTATGGTTTTTATGGGGTAGGTGCAGATGTTGTATTCATTAGTTTTCAGGACTTTAATTAGTTTGTGACTTAAGCCTGACCGGTGAGATATTTAAGTATCTTTTGTAAGCTTCTTTTATTCTGTCATTACTATGGATATTGTTAGGGCTCTTGTTCAAGACGCTATTGACCATTATTATTAACGGTATTTTATTATTGTTTTCATATTCTATAGTAAATTGAATATGTTTATTATTCATTAACGCGATGCAGCATTTTTTAAGGGTGCTTAATAAAAGATTTATTATCACGAAAAGGTATATTGCCCCACCGCGACTGCTTGTTAAAGGACCCAAAATATCAGAGGAAACGATGTCGTCTTTACCGGAATTTCACATAATTTCATATTATGCTTCTTATCATCCGGGTATTATAAACCCCGAAGTGTCCAAAAACTGAATCAATAAATTTAATATGCCGTTAAGTAGTTTATACAACGTCAAAATATCACTCTGGACTCTTCTACCACGCGAGCTGCTCAAGTGCTGACTGACAATTTCGTATTCGATATGATAATTATAAATATTTATATTCGATTTGGCAGCTAAAGTTCTAAGAAATTAATTTTGAACTGCCTCAATGCTGTCAATGTGGCAGGCGTAGTAGGGAGACCATATAACCACAACCGAAGCGTACTGAAGTATGGATCGCACAAGCGAACCCAAACAGTAAAGAAGTTTAAGCAGTACGGCGAGGAGGTAGGTGTTTACTGCTCCGGGAGACAAAACGGAGGTCTTGCATTCCATTGTTAATAAAATGTAATGCAAAAGTCATTTTACAGTCAAATACGACCCTAAATCTCACATATGTGACAAATTCAAGCACAGTGCCATTTAGAACATATCTATTTTGAACCAAGTTTAGCGATCGATCAACGAACTCGGTACGCTCTGATAGATAACTGTGGCCATTTCATTACGATCGCATCCAAATCCATCCCTTCAAACTTTCTGACAAAGTTTGTGTGGCTGACTCTGTCGAATGCCTTCAAAAAGTCCGTGTAAACACTGTCCACCTGTTGGAACTCTTCGAAGGCACCCATCAAATCTTGTCGAGGGTCTACTCTGAGAATCTCGTAAAAGTAGTTCTAATTATTATTAATAATAATAATAATAAATAAGTTTATTATAACAGTAAAAAGAAAATGGTTACAAATGGCTAAGTTGAAACATAAGCTGCCTCGCTTAACCCAGAAAAGAAATCAAAAATAAATTAACAAGTGAAAGCAACAGAAAAGATGGAAGTATACTAATAATTTGTCATCCATGTGACATCCAAAATACATGATAATTCAGTACGAGAAAGAAAGAGAGAAAAAAAAATATGTAAAAACAAACAGTAGATTATGCAGTAGTCCCAGACTGTATATAAAAAAGAATAAGAAAGAATCTGTATGTAATAAAAGACAGGAAAAAAATCTTTGTTTACTACACTTAGACATGGTCAGCCTGCCATAAGCATATCCTCACACCTAACCATCAAGTTCAAATGTAATTTAAAACTTTTAGGCACCTTATAATTTCGCTTTATTACAGCTAAAAGATGTCTGAAAGTCAGCCGTAAAGTGTACTAGTGTTGTAATTGTAAATTTTTTGACGTATATCCAAATTGTGTATGTATATCGTTGCGGAATTTAACCTTTTGGTATAAATACTGAGGGCGCTGCTTGAGTAAAGAGAACGAGGGGGTACAGCGGTCTCCTCTCGTCCATTCTTAGCCATTTGATATCTCTGAGCTTAGTAGATACCCCTTGCTCTCTACCCCTTATACCCCCTACCAGACGAACCCAGCAATTTTGAATAAGCTGGATTCGATATACATCTGCAACCAGCAGACAAGATCTATAAACTGCTTCCGCAAAATTAAAATGTGACAAATACAATAATTGAGTCACAACATTTTTTGTAGGTTTTCGTTTAGTATATTTTTTTGACTGTAGATCAATTTAAGGTTGGTAAAATGCCCTTTCGTAAATCTTAGGTCTGTATCCAACGCAAGTCCCAGGTTATTTGCACATTTAGCTGGATTTAAATATACATCATTTATCCTCACGGAAACACTGTGAGATTATAAATTTTTCACCTGTGGTCTACCAAAGACAAGAACCTGTAACTCGTCGGGATTTATACTTAGGCAGTGCGACTGATTATTTTAGAGTCCAATGATCAATTTTTTAAAAATTTTTGAAGATACTAATGAATTCCGCAAAGGGGAGACTACGGCCAAAAATAAGACGAGAATCACTTATACAAATATTTCGAAAAGTTCCTCCTTAAGAAATTACGACCATCTTAAATGTTGAAATCAAGACGTTTTTCAAAGATCCAAGTAAAGAAGTTATTTAGTAATTTAAGTCAAGTCATCTTTAATGAAGACATTTATGGAGATTTAACACAAATTACAAATCGAACAATAAGCCGTGTAGAAAACAACTGAGGAGCATTTGCCTGTGTGAATTTAAATATTATTAATTTTATTATGTGTAGGTGTGACTTTATTGAAATTAATAAACAATTTTTTTAGTTCAATATTTGAAAACTTGACTTGCGAAAATGCCTTGATTACAATGTTTAAAATTGCTTCGTAATTTCTTCTGTTTGAAATTTTTGTATAAGTGATTTATCTCTTATTTTTAGTTTTCTACGAATTTTTTTTATAATCAATCTAATTTTATTTTCAAATAGGCATGCCTAATACCAATAAATCTAAGACGTTTAAAATACATTTTCATGCAAGAGGAAAAAGAGATATCACAACCTAATAAGAGTCGGAGCAAATCCAGATTTAAAACCTCTAAGAGTGTAACTTTCTTTATACAAAGTTTAATTTTTTAGCAGATTTTTAGAGAAAAAAAAACATGATTTTTAGTAGTCTAGTTAGCTTTTTGCGATTTTCATTTAAAGAAAAGATATCCAGATTGTACTAAAAATTATAATCATACACCTAAAATACAACTATTAATTTTTGATACAACCTGTCACAAATTTAACATGTTTTATTTTTAGATTGTACTTGGAACGGTGTCGAACTTACGAGAAGCGATGGAATGGTTGGTCAACACGTTTTTGTACTGTAGAATCAGAAAAAATCCCTTAGTTTACGGTCTGACATTTAAAGAAGTTTTCGACACTTTCCAATTTAATCAATTCCTACAAATGCAATTGGATGGTGCTGGGAAAACATTGGAAAAATCACAGATGATTCGTTTCGATCCTACGTTAGGCGAATTAAGACCAACAAGTTTTGGTAGAATAGCGAGTTTTTACTACATTTCTCACAAGACCATGGAATTGTTTTATGAAAAATTTGACAGATATATTTCAGACGCCAATCTATTAAAGTTGTTAAGCGAGGCCTATGAATTTCAACAAATACAGGTGAGCTGTTAGTTAGTTTTTGTTAAATATGCGCTCATCGATTTTTCATTTATTTTTAACTGGAATTGAAGTTTTTTCCAATAAATGAAAAATGAGGGTCAAGTGGGGGGGGGGGATATAAAAGAGGAATTTGCTAATATCAAGATATAAATACCAAAGACACTCCAATTTTTTTTTTTTTTTTTTTTAATAATAATTTATTATTGACCTCAAAACAGTTTACAATAAAACTGGCACCGAGGCCTACAAATTGTATGGTATAATTATTAACATTCAAATAAAGATTGTGCACGTATAACAAGTATAACAGTGGTCCGAGAACAGATCCCTGTGGGACACCTGTATTTAGTATCTGTTCTTCGCTATGTTCACCATTTATTGCAGTGTAGTGTTTTCTACCGCTTGAGTATGTTTTCAGTAGTCTATGGCATGTACCTCGAAAGCCCATTTTGTATAGCTTGTTCATCAAAAGTTCAATATTCACTGTGTCAAATGCCTTCTGTAGATCAACAAATACTGCTAGTACATATTTGTTTTTGTCCATTTCACTCGTTATATGTTCTAGTAGGTCCACTGTTGCCCCTTGGGTACTACTTTTTTTTTGAAATCCATATTGTTGATGATCAAACTTAAATGTTGCTTCTATGAATGTTACTAGTCTTTCCTTGATAATTTTTTCTATAACTTTTGAGAAGGTGCTTATTAGTGAAATTGGCCTGTAGTTGTTCATGTCTTCATGTGTTCCTTTTTTGTAGATTGGTATGATTTTAGCTGTTTTTAGTTCTGTGGGATAGTTTCCGGTTTGCAGTATGTTATTTGTCAGCTTGACAAAAGTGGGTCCGATGATATTGATCAGTATTAGTAAGACTTTTTTTGTAATTTTGTCTGTGCCTGGGGCGCAGTTATTTTTCAGTTCATTTATTTTGGCTGTTATCTCCTTTATGTTTGTTGGCTCTAGGTTTATGCTTTGTGCATTTTCTTCCTCAATAACCTGTGTTTGTTGATTATGTTTTATTTTTTTTGCCAGTGCTTCCCCTACTTTTGCAAAATGTCTGTTAAACTCTGTTGCTATATCTTTACTTTTTTCTATTGATTTTCCTTTTTCGTTTTTTATTTTGTTTATATTTTTTTGTTTGCTTCTGTTGTTACGGTTGCATATTTCGTCTATTACTGCCCAGGTTTTCTTAGAGTCTCTCTTGACATGCTCAAATTTCATTTCTGCGTATGTTTTAGAATTTTAAAAGAAAACTTATATCATGTATATTTTATAAGTAATAATAACTTTTTATTTATTACGCCTAGTTATAGTATACACGAAGTCAATTGAAATAACTAACTCGGCTTATAGGCGGCATCTCCTTTATAAAACATGGACGACACTTCCAAGAGCAACAACAACAAGAAGGGTAAATAATAAAAACAAAGATACACGCAACAACAACTAAAGTAAAACTTGTTAATCAAGCAAAGTCTGAATTATACACTCCGCAAACTTGCCATGAACGATAGTTTAAGACTAATTATTTTTAATATTTGAATTAAGAAGAAGAAGAAAACACACAGTAGTGCATGGTCAGTCGTGTAAAAATCATACGACTTCAATTCTCCTATGTGGTATACAACCCTTTTTACACATTAAGTTTTGGCAGTGACCAATCAAATGCACTAGACTTCTAATCCCGTCCGACCATTTCGGGACAAACTCGTCCAGTCCATGTTGGCTCTCTTACGAGAAGCTGTCAATGAGATTTCTGCTTCTTATTTCAATGCAAGGTGCTAGTAAATTGTTCATACTCCAATTTGCCTGCCCTTTCAATAAACCTGCTATAAGTTATTCTTGGATGACTAATGCACTTTAAAAGAGAGGTAAGGTAAGTGTACTAGTGAGGGATAGGTCAAGCTCTAGTTGCACTTCAGTTTGGTGGTATTAAAAAAAAATTGTAATATTTTCATTTTATTTGTTCTGATCGTATTAAAGATTATCTTTACTTATAATTAATTAAAAAGTAGCAACCTCCAAATGTATCAGTGAATGATAGGCTATTTTATTAATTGTACGAGTAGGTAATAGTGTCATGTTCCATTGTATTAAATAAGATAAGGTAAAGCAACAAGTAAAAATATCATTATTTTATTTAACAAAGGGTCATTTCACATCAAACCAACCAAAATAAAAGAAGGTTTGGCAGATCACCTCACCGATTTTGATAATTTTTGGTACAGGTATTCTACCCATCTATTAGATGAAAAATCCAAAATTTCAAATTTTTCTGATAAGTAGTTTTTTTTAAATTTATTTTTAAAAATCAGAAAAAGTGACCATTTTCCCTAAACATATATTAAAAGAAATCAAGATATCTTAAGAACTACTTACACTAGAGTAGTGAGTTATATCTTATTTAAAATGTATTAAAAACACCTTTCAAATGAGGTACCACTCAATGTAGGTGTTTAGAAAAAAATATTGAAAATTTTGAAAAAAAATAATAAAAATATGAAATTTTTCAAAAAGTATTTTTTTATTTTTTTCAAAAAGATATATTATTTTTGTCAATATTTAAGCAAGATATTCACAAAATTTTGGGATGGAGAAATGATGGGTTCACAAGGAAAAAAATATTAACAATTTGAAAACATAGCAAAAATGACCAAAAAGTGTTCCTTTTTTAATTTTAAACTTCATTTTTTAGATTTTAGCGAGATTTTACTTGCTTTTGTGTTTTTAAAGTAAAGCCTAAACAAAAACCTAACCATCCTACCACCCATCCTCCTGTTAGCTATTTTTTCAAGCAGAATCTTGTTAAAATTACTACTTAACAGGCGCGCCTTAACTATCCCTCCCCTTCCTAGAAAAAAAATTAACAAGACCATTAGTTTCAATATTTGACATTTTTTTCAAGCATTATTAAAGAATTCTGCATCGCCTGAAGCGGGGTAAGTAAAAAGAGATTTTTCTATTTTCTTAAAAATACCCCCCACCCCCACCTTTTAGGTATTTTCATTTTTGTAAAGAAATTTACTTAAAAATATCCGGTAGATAATTTATTAGTCCGCCATACCCACCTATTGACTATAAAATCATGAAAATTTGACTTAATTTAAACAAAACTTTGTTATTTAGGCCCCCTGATCAAAATCAAAGATTATAACGAGAATCTTTTCATTTAACTAGCGTGGAACAAAAAACCCAGGAACTTGTGAGGTGTTCTGAAATTGCAAATAATGAATTAATGTTTCTTCAATCTGGTTTTGTGACTGCTCAGTATGATAACTTGTGGTGGTTAGCTTGTATTATTGGAAAAAATGACGAATCTGATGAGCTTAAAATCAGTTTTTTGCATCCAAATGGACCATCTAGTTCATTTTAATATCATACGCCCAAAGCCGATATTTTATTAATTAAAAGAGATTCAATGATAAAGAAGGTTCAGCCGGTTACTGCTACAGGTCGAACTTACATACTTACTAAAGAAGAAATGGTAAATTCTTCAAAAATTTTAGAAAAAAAAATAAAAGCTAAAATCTAGTTTTAATAAGAAGTATATTGTGGATTTTGGACTTTTTGTAAAATTTCGTTTCTTTTAAAAGTAATAGGCGTTGTTTGTGTTACATTGTTATTAAAATAAATACCATTTTTTGCTTGTATTGTTAGTGTTATTATTTTTTTTTCACCTTGTTCCCATTATTTCTCCATCCTGAAATTTGGCCAATATGTTGCTAAAATATTGACAAAAAAAATATATTTTTTCGACAAAAATTAAAAAATACTTTTTTTTTAATTTGAGAAAAAAAACTTTTTTTTTTATTTTTTTTTAAGCAACTATATCTAGTGGTACCTCAGTCGAAAGGTATTATCAAGACCTTTCAAATGAGATATAACTCACTGCTCTAGTGTAAGTAGTTCTTAAGATATCTCGATTTCTCTTGGTATATGTTTAGGGCAAATGGTAATTTTTTTGATTTTCAAAATTCAATTAAAAAAAAACTACTTGTCAGAAAAATTTGAAATTTTGGATTTTTCACCTACTAGATGGGTAGAATGACTGTACCAAAAACTATTAAAATCGGAGAGGTGACCTGCCAAACCTCTGGTTGATTTGATATGAAATGACCCCAAACAGGCAAATGTCTTACAATAGCCTCCTTTCATAATAAACAACAAGAATAATAATTATAAAAACCCAGAAAACTTTCGCATCCTGGAATTTTAAAGTTTTCCTTATGTCAAAAAATATATAGGTTCACAAATTTGACAGATACGACGCCATTTTGGATTTTTTTAAATGGCAACCCTCATAAATAACCACACGAGTAAATTGCACTTG
This sequence comes from Polydrusus tereticollis, assembly GCA_963920685.1. Lineage (NCBI taxonomy): Eukaryota > Metazoa > Arthropoda > Insecta > Coleoptera > Curculionidae > Polydrusus > Polydrusus tereticollis. The sequence continues at coordinate 31,393,134 of OY987328.1, read as the reverse complement.
ACGATCCAATTTCAAAAACCTATAGTTGTTGATATTTATTTTCAGCCGTTTCGGAAATACGGGGGTTCCCAATTTGCCTTCATCGATTTTGTCTTTTAAGTGTCTCACCCCTTTAATAAATAGACCTTCTAAGCTGAGCACCTTAATTTTTTTCACAATTACATAATTTCCCGTCACCTACGTTATAATCAAATCCGACAGATGTCAAAAAGTGACAGATACGACGCCATTTTGAATATTTTTAAATGGCAACCCTCGTAGATAGACAGACAAGTGAACTGCATTTGGCGATCCGATTTCAAAAACCTATTGTTGATATTTATTTTCAACCGTTTCGGAAATACGAGGGTTTCTAATTTGCCTTCATCGATTTTGTCTTTTAAGTATCTCACCCCTTTAATAAATAGACCTTCTAAGCTGAGCACCTTAATTTTTTTCACAGTTACATAATTTCCCGTGACCAAGCTATCTACGCTATAATTAAATCCGACAGATGTCAAAAAGTGACAGGTACGACGCCTTTTTAAATTTTTTTAGATGTCAACCTTTGTAAATAACCACACGAGTGAATTGCATTTTGCGATCCTATTATTAAATTTCTTATTCCCTTAATCCTGGATCCTTTTTTTTGTAACAACCTGTATGTTTCAAGATGGATTCAAATTGTGCTCATAAGTTGTCTGCATTTACGTCAATATTTTTCATGTTTTCCATAAAGACCGCATCGTATATAAGGGTGGGTCACCCTATATTAATGGAAATTTTACGTCAAGAAATATTTATTTTTATTTACTATTTTTTTTACGGTCGTCGGCGTATCAGAGGCCATCTTGAACCGGTCATCGACCGTACGGTTTTTAATCGTGCGGTCTACCGACTGGGGAGTGTGAAACGGCACCTTCATCCTACGAGATATCCGATCTCATCCGGCCTGTCCGGCGTGAATAGGATGGTTTTGATGTCGATTCATTTTACACTCTTCCCTAAGACAAGAGCACGCGGTGTTTCCCAAGCGGTCACCCATCCAAGTACTAACCGCGCTCGACACTGCTTAACTTCGGTGATCTGACGGGAACCGGTGCTTCAAGTGTCGCTAGGCCCTTGCCTAAGAAATATTTAAATGGCGCTTTCTCTCACAATATTCACCTATGAAACCAAAGAATAATGTCAACTTATGAGAAAAAATTAAAAAAATTATATTGTTCCAGCTTTTTCCTGAAACTTAGTTATTTGGAAGATGTAGCAAAATTGGTTCCATTTTTTTAAAGGTGGCTGTGACCATCTCTTACAAATAGATAAATGCATTTGTTTGGTTGCTAGGCATTATTCCTTACGATATTATTCCTTCCTTAAGGTGTTCAGCTTAGAAGGACTATTTATTAAAGGGGTAAGACACTTAAAAGACAAAATCAATGATGGCAAATTAGGAACCCCTGTATTTCCGAAATGGCTGAAAATAAATATTAACAACTATAGGTTTTTGAAATCGGATCGCCAAGTGCAATTTACTCGGGTAGTTATTTATAAGGGTTGCCATTTAAAAAAAATTCAAAATGGCGTGTCTGTCAAATTAGTAAACCTATATATTTTGTTTACATTAAATTCGGCTTCCTTGTCGAAAATCATTGGGAAATGTGTGGTTTGTTTTTTATTATAGTCAACAGGATAATCGCCAATCGGGTGAGACACTTAAAAAAATGTCCCTGTACCTCTACAGCTTCATTAGATTTGTCCTTTCAACTTTAACATTACCAATAAAATAATCCGCGACAACAAGGATCCTTTAGTTTGCCAAATCGAATTTGCTTACATTTAAACATACATATTAAGATGCAATCTCAAAACGGTTTGGATCCCGCTGCAATAAGTCTGAGTCACTACAGCTTCATATTCTTAAAAAAAATATTTATATCATCAGCATAATATAATAGAACCTAGAGCCAATAAAACAAATAGTGATATCATTATTAAAAATGTTGAACGGTAGTGGAGCAAGATGTGCACCCCGCGGTACTCCTGATGTAACCTCAAATACATAACAAGATTTCACCGTTAATTTTAACCGTTGTTTCCTGTCCCTCAGGTAAAAGTAAATCTAGTCATGAAGACAGTTTATGCAATAACAAGACATGCTCAACCTTGTCGAATGCGACCTTAAAACTTACGCAGTGCCAATTACAATTACTTTTACTATAATAAATGTACAAATCTTACCAACATTATTTGTATTTCACATACAATATAAAGAAATTTACATTTTCCTCCACAGCTACCGGTTAATAATTTGCATTATTATAGTACTTAAGAAGAATACAAAAAATGAAATTTACAATTATATTTATATTTTTTAGGTTAGGATGGAAGAAGTTCCCGAATTAGATCGACTTAGAGAGTGCAACGAGTACGACATCAACTTAGACTTTGCAAATGTTACTTCAAAAGTGATTTGCTTAATCCAGGCCAATATTAGCAGGACTCAAATCAGAGTATCTTCGCTCTCTTCCGATTGTCAGTACATCATGCAGGTAGGGTAAGCAATTAGTGCCACATAGATCCACTGATATATACAATATTTCTAATATGTTAATAAATATAACCTACTAATCTGCATTACACTCGAATTCATCACTTTTAATGATTGCCATAATCAAACCGTCATAACTTTGAAATGTCGTAATGTAATTTTTATTATATTATGAAAAAAACATGATGCGTCAGTAAGGTGTTCGTCTTCGATAGCACCCAAATTACAAGGGATACAAAAAAAAGTTTTATATAAAAGTTGTCAGGTTTACCAAAATCATAACGTAAAAATATTTTACAGCATACTGAGTGGCGAAAATGATTCATAATTTCATGGCAATTCCAAAATAAAATTTGGGTATAACTTCAAGAAACATTGCAGCAACCTTTTTCTTTTAATATGTTTTTTTTTTTTTAATTTAGTAATGATTTTTTATTTTGAAGAAAATGATGTGTAAATTAGGCGAAGAATATTTGTACGAACAAGGAAAAAATTGGCAAAACCGACAAGGGATAAATACGCAAGACCGGATTAAACTGTTCTCGATAAGAACGTAGATATTTTAATGGTGGGTAATTTTAATTTACCATCATTTGATTTGGATGACTGTGATAAATGTATGCTTGTTAAAAATTTTATGACCATAAATGATCTCAAGCAGTGTAATACTATTACTAATCATATGAAGAGAAGGCTGGATTTAATTCTCACTAACATGACCATTTCTAATTTGGAGAGGTGTAATGATCCGCTAGTGCAGGAAGATCCTTACCATCCATCACTAATTTTTAATGTTTCTATATCAAATGATTCTTTTATACCTCAAAATATCAAACCATCATATACTTATGACTATTCAAAAGGAGACTTCTACCTTTTGTATCAGCTCTTAAATGATACTGATCGGGTAAATCTAGAATTATGTAATGATGTGCATAGTTGCGTAGAAATATTCTACAATAAAGTATTTGCTTGTATTGACCAAGCGATACCGAAAAAAAGAGTATGTGAAGTCCCTAAGGCAAGGATATATCCACTTTTCTTTTTATTGGATTTGGTTAAGAAAATAAAGCAAAAGAATCGGTTACATAGACAGGTTAGAAAAGGTAAGGCTAGCCACTTTACAATTACTGCTTATAAGAGTTTGAGGTGTATTGTAAAAGCGCAATTCAAGGAAGAATTTAAATTGTATAATGAAAATATAGTAAACAATACTCAATATCTCATTGATCAATAAGATTGCTTTTAATGTTCCTAAGATTATGCTTAGGCTTATACAACCTAAACTGTTCTATATTAATCCTCTGCTTTGTTCACCTTTGAATCAGATGCTGTGTGAATGCAACAAATTCATCCACAAATACAATATAGATATATTTAATACCTCGCCCAAGGCCATAAAAAATTGTTTTAAATCACTTGTAATGTCATTTTAAGAGTTTTAAATGTTACTGTTTTTGTTTCGCTTTTTTAGGTGTATTTAGTTTTAGTTTTAGTATGTACCTGAACTTATCAGTAGGCACTCTTACATTGTATTTACCTTTTGGTGTTATGTTTGAGGATAAAATAAATATATTATCAAATATATTATAAACTACTTATTTTAAACAATTACGCGTATGAGAAAAGTTATTTTGACTGGTTTTAATATTTTTCCGTTCTGTTAATTAAGAAGCCTTTTTTTCTTAATTAATGTGTGGTATTGAGCTAATTTCTTTTAGTTTTGTTTATGGCATTTTTAATATAAAATAATAAGATTTCCTATTTTGCGTATCTTAGGATAGATTTTAAATTATTTTAAATACTCTAAGATTGACTTGGATGACTTGTTCCATAACAAATGAAGATAGTTAAAAGATAAACCCCTTTTAGTTAAAAATAAATTTAAAAACATTGAAATAATACATATTAATCTAAAAAATAGTAGCATGGCTGTGTACCGCGTATCTTAAGGTACTTATGGTATAAATGTCGTTAACCTGAGTTGAATGCATAGATAACTATGATTTTTTTAACGAGTCGCTGAAAGTTTCTTAAATATAAGAAAAAAAATAATTATTTGGCAACGCCGCGAGCAAATGAAAAAAACAAAAATTGGATAAAAAGGTACTTTTTTACTGAATCAAATAACTAAAAATATATACAATGTGTTTCATTTAAGAAAACATATTTTTATGTAATTACTTTTTTTGGGCGACTCAGTATGCTGTAAAATATTTTTACGTTATACCTCTTGGTAAGCCCAACAACTTTTATATCAAACTTTCTTTGTATCCCTGGCAATTTGGATGCTATCGAACACCTTACTGGACGCATCCTAACAACCTAACCTGTCCAATCTAATAGAAACTTCATTAGTTTAGAAGTCAAAAAGGAAGCGCCTGCAAAGACCATTGTGTCGGTCACAATTACAAGAGTCGCCGTCAGGTAGTATCGAACGCCTATTATCGATTTGGAATAGAAAACCAATAATCAGTGAATTAGAAATGTAAAGGTTCGTCTTTACTCTGTTACTAGATTGAACCCGGGCGCGTTTCGCCGTATCAGGGCTTGTCAGTGAGGCAAGGATCTGACGAAAGGGAAAATAACATGAACTGCACTTGTCTGCAGAGTCTGCACAAATGTCGACGACCAACGGTGATACCGCGAAACGCGTCTGGGGACGAATTTGTCATAAAGGAAAAGACGAACCTTTACTAGAAATTTAATACCTTTACATTTCTGAATCACATTATTATGTGTTCGTGTTTTCTTCTCATTGTAGTCCGCCCAATTTTTTTGTTTGGCTCGCCTGCATCGTCTCACATGCACAATTGCGGGTGTCCTTGCTAGGCAGCAGACTACTCTGCTTTTTCCTTTTGTCCAACCCTAACCCCACTGTCGACTGTCGAGGCGTGATACGGCGAAATGCGTCTAGGTTGGGTCTGACAGGAGGAAGAAACAATCCTTGTACCTTGTACTTGTTTTCGGTTGTTGAACCAATGCTTGGATAGCGCCTCCTACTGAAGACTCCGGCAATTGTGACGATTGTCTTTGCAGGTGATTTCCTCTGATATTTGTGACTTTAATAAGAGTGTCAAAGAGCGCAGGTATGCTAAAGAAAAGATGTTTCCTACAAGCATCACGAGATGGAGCTATCTGGTTTTATTCTCCGTTGATTGTCGTTTTTCTCGACCCCTCGGCATTTTTCTTGTGTCAAACCCGAGCCGTGATACGGTGAAACGCCTCTGGGTCAGGGGCTGACGTGAGGAGAAAGCAATCTTTGTACTTTGAAGAAATACAAGTTTTAATATTATTATTATTATTCTTATAAATATACACAATAGAGGTAGACACAAATTATGGGTAAAAAATATAGGGTGTCCCTTTTAAAAATATTTAAATTTTAAAAGAAAACAAGGTCTGTCTATACCACCAGAATATTGGGTATATTTTGGTGGTATAGACAGACCTTGTTTTCTTTCATAATCTCGCCACAGAAAATGGACTACTTCTTGGATATTTAAATTTTAGTTGTCCTGCTTTTGTGAAACACCCTGTTATGCGAACATAATTTCAAAAGTTAGTCCACTATCATAGAAACACCCTGTTATTCGAACATAATTTCAAAAGTTAGTCCACTATCATAGGTCTGACCCTGTAGCAGATCGAAATCTGTAGGCAGGGATGGCAATCTTTAAAAATACATCGATGTAACGACATCGTTAGATCGGTAGAGGTGACACCGATGGGTTCGATATATCGAAGGAAAAACAACGATGTTTCGATGTGTTTGGGAAAATATCGAACACCCGTACCGTTTATAAAAATTACGAAATACGAATGAATATACCTACTTGGTGTGCAAAATTAAGATGCGACGCTGTCAAGCTTCCGCTCATTGAAAACTAATCGGCTGTTTGTGCCTAAAAATGCATTCCTATTGACTTTCTACTGCGCCGCGATCGTAAAATATTATGGCAACTAGCAACACAGCGTTGCCGTTAACATCCTTTTGGGTCATTCGGTTAAATCGTCTAGAATCGTTAGGTGCTCGTGCTCGTGTCGAATGAGGTTCGATGTGGTATACTATTCGATGTTCCAGTTGTTACATCGATGCATGGATGGGAAAATATTGAATTTTAAGTCGAACATATCGATATTTTAAACTCATCGCTATATCGTTGCCATCCCTAGCTGCATGACCCTGTATATACCCGCCTCTCAAATCAATAATAACGCATACTTATTTTGAAAGTTAAAATAAAAAAATAATTGATTAGTAAAGGAAAGATAAAAGTAGATTATAACCACGTATATATAACCAATATATTGCTAATACCGTGTTACAGAAATGTCCCCAGCATGCGGCGTTTTCCGGAACTGTTGGGCATGCGCAGTTCGCGTGTACGTCAGGTCCGATTTTAAAATTATTTAGCTTATGTGTTGGAATAGGTATTGATTTATAAAAAAAAGCAACTGTAGTAAATCTTGGTATAATAGGAAATATAAGAAGATGTAAGCATCAATTTTCTCGAAGAAGCAGTACACTGCAAAAAATTATGAAAATTTCAGGACTTGCGTATTTTGGGGTGAATACAGAAATTGAAATTTCGAAGTACAATTTAGTTTCTGGCATAGTTCCGTAAGTAATATTGGTTGCTCTTAACACCATAACAGGTGCCCTTTGTCACCTGGTCTCCTTCTATCATTTTCTATACAACATACGACGAAAGTTGCAAGAAAATTACTTTTTTTTTAGATTAAAAGTAAGTCAGAACAGAGGTTTTAAATGTTTATAGTAGACTTGATAAACATATGCATTTGTCTTGCCTTGGCACTTTGTAGGAGAAAAAATAAATAATTATGTTATATCTCACGCGAGACTTTAGATCTTTTGATTCTCTGAGTAAATCAAATCTCTTACAGCATAATCTGAACTGTTAGTCCAGGTTCTTTTCTGTACTGTTGGCTTCTTAAGTTAGCCTTTCTTGGCTTTTACTTCTATTTGCTGCAGACTTTTCTTTTCGAATACTTTTTTGAAGCTTTTTTGTTGGTTCTTTTTTCATTGCTGTTTTCTTTTTTCATTCTTTCTTCTCTTGAGAGTCGTTGTTCTTTCCAGTTTTTTTTTTTTTTTTTTTATGTTAGTTTTTTGATATTTTTCTTCATGATAATTTAGCATTCAGGGTGGGAGCCAGTCTTTCGGCATTTTGTATGTGTGCTGTGGCTGTGATCTTATGTGTGAATTTGTTATTAGATTATTTGTTGATACGTCTGTCCGTCTGTGGTAGTTCGTAATTGTCTTTGTTATGTATTGTTCAATCATTTCAATTTTCATTTCGTCATGTAGTATTCTAACTGGTACGTGTCTTTGTACGTTTAGTGCGATTCTAATTGTCCTGTTTTGTAAGATTTGTAGTTTTTTCAGTCTTGTCTTGTTTGCTGTACACCATGATGGTATTCCGTATGTCAGTACTGGTCTGATAATTGTCCTGTATATTGACATTTTCGTCTTGTTTGTGATATTGCTGTTTTTACAAATTAACGGGTACACTGCACTCAATTGTCTCTGAGCCTTTGCGACTCTTTCGTCAACGTTTTCGTTCCAGGTAAGTTTCTTATCGAAGACAAGACCAAGATACTTTACTTTGTTTGACCATATAATTGGTTTATTATTAACTTTAACGGTTGTTTCAGGTAGTCTTAGCCTTGCCTTCGAGAAGAATATTGCCTGCGTTTTCTCCTCATTGAGCCTTAATCTCCAGGCTTCAAGCCATTTATGCAGCACATGTACATGCTGTTGCAAACTTTCGACCACTCTCCAGGGCACTCCTGAGGTAGCAGTTATTGCAGTATCGTCCGCAAACAAATATAGTTCTGTCTGATTGCTGTGCGGAATGTCTGCTGTGTAAATATTATAAAGAATCGCCGCTAGGGGTGACCCTTGTGGGACCCCTGCTTTGATTTTTCTAATCGTTGAAATTGTATTTTCAGACGATACTGCAAAGGTCCTGTCCTCAAGGTATGATATAATTAGCCTGATAAGGTAATCAGGCATGCCTGCCCTTATTAATTTTAGTACTAGTCCGTCGTGCCAGACTTTGTCAAAAGCTTTAGCAACGTCAAAAAAGACTGCTCCTGTTGACATGAGACGATTAAATCCTCTTAGGATGTTGGAGGCCAGTCGTGTTGTCTGGCGCACCGTGCAATGAGCAGCTCGAAAACCGAACTGCTCTGGTGGTAATAGTTAGTCCAGGTTAGTTTACCACTAAAAGCAATGTAACAGATTTGTTTCTTTTAATTTGCCAAAAATCAGTAAACAAGTTGGACAGAAATAACATATTATTATCCCTAGTTTAAACTGTGTCCAGTTTTAAATTGGATATATTTTTGTAAAGTACTTTAACGTCATGGTAGGTATACTTACGAACAACTTAAATATTCCAAAAGAAAAAACACTTACCTAAATAAATACATGATTGTGTTAAAAGCAGGGTACTGCACTATATTCTAAATAAACCTAGACTATTTATGAAAGTCTAATATAGTAATAAGTTTTTAACGAAAGCTCCACAAGTACAATAGAAGAACTAAAAATCACTCAAAATAACGTTAAGAAATCTCACAATAAACACGCCAAATACTGTGTAAATAAAGAATTAAGTGACAACCGGCTCTGGACAATATAAACATTAAATATCAAAAAAATCGTAGAAATCCGACGTACTGCGCATGAGCCACAGTTCCGAAAAAGCACGCATTCCGGGGACATTTTTAGATCGGTAGGCAATTAGCTTTGTTTTTCTACTGGTGGGAGTTCAGTGATTATAACAGATAAAGTATGTAAAGTCAATGCAGGAAAAAGAAAGTAACGAAAAATTAGTTAAGCGAAGAAGGAAATAACGTTACAAGAAAAATTGCAGCTCGTGAGGTATTAAACTGAACGTTCAATTATAATTCTTTGAGACTTTAGAGAGAGTTTGTATTGCCTTTTTAGTCTTATAATAGCTGTTTATAAAAAAAAAAATACGATTAGAAATATAACAACAAATTACATACATTTAAACTTTTTAGCTATCATTGTACGCTAAACTACCTAAATGTATATCTGGCCGAGGTGGCCCGTATTTCTTAACTAGTACGCGTTGGTCATTTCATTTTTATTTTAAAATATCTTTATTGTTCCTATTGTGGTATCTACAGTGTCAACTTAACTGCCCTTATCCTACCTTCGTCTAACTTACATCTTAATCCTAAGCCTAAACCTAGAATACGCCAACAGTGGCTAGAGGGTACCGGGGCCGTTAATGTGGCCCTATTGGTTAAGCCGCGCACTTTATAATTTTTACTCTCACCGGCAGGACCTTATAGCAAGTTACAAGTGAACTTTACCCCGAAGGGTTTAAACACAGTTGACAAGGCTGTTGTTAGTCATAATCTGGAATACGGCTGGCATTTGGGGAGCACGCGCTGATGCTGTATTTAGAAAAGCAATATTTTTACAAATACTTGCACAATTGGACCTATACAGGAACCGCCACTACCCCTGATCCTAAAAAGATTTATATGATCCACCTGTATTTCCTAGGTTCTTAATCGTATTTATTTCCTTAATAATTAATATATCTAATTCTAAATATATTTCTAATTATGCATTTTCACCATAATATTCTTACAAACATGGTGCATGCCTTTTTAAATTAGTTTTTTTTTTTTAATTTTAGACGGTAGTGAGATTGGCCAGAGCCCTGTTTGAAATTGCTAAAGATAGAAACTATGCTCTCCAAGTGACAAGAACATTAATGTTAGCTCAAATGCTAGAGCAGCAGATGTGGGACCATATACATCCTTTGATGCAGTTTAAAGAGCTTGTACCTCACCTAAACTCCCATAGGTATTTAAGAAGATATGAAACTAATTTTCATCGGTTCCAACCCAAAGGTTGTTTGCCAATTGTATTGATTTGGTCTTTTTTCAGGGCTATGGAAATTTTAAACTTAAGCATTGATGAGCTAAAAGAGATGTCGGAAAGAGAATTGGAAAATTTGTTTAGAGCTAGACACGTTGCCAACAGGGTCAGGCACTACTGTCACATATATCCTATGGTTGAGGTTGAAACTATTGTCAAACCAATTACAGATGGTGTAATACGGTAAGTCACTGTGATCTATCATCGGCGTAACACTAATGCTTAAAATAGATGTACCAAAGGATTTGATCCAAAAAATGTTTTGTTAATATTGAAAATGTATTAGACATATTTTTTTCAAAAATTGGTTTCTCGCGATCTATTTAATGGATTTTAATGATTTGCACACATATTTGTCATGAAATGTTTCGATTAATAAACTACAAATGTTGCATTTTTAAATGTTTTATAATGTTTATTTAAAAGTCTTATAGTTTCGACCGTTACTTGATGAAAATCCATATTTAACATATGAAAGAAAACACTAATTGTTTTTTGATTTTCACTTTAATATGTCAACATGACACGTGTTTCACCGTCACAGCGGCTTCTTCAGATGTGAAGAAGCCGCTGTGACGGTGAAACACGTGTCATGTTGACATATTAAAGTGAAAATCAAAAAACAATTAGTGTTTTCTTTCATATGTTTATTTAAGAATAGTTAATAGCAAATCGTGTTCTTCATCGATTTAAAAATGAAAAGGAAGCTGTATATTTATAAACTATAAACGAACAGCATTGCGTTTAAGAAACAAATAGATCGCACAAAAACAAAAAATAATGGAAATTTTTCTTGTGGTGTTTCAGAGATCTGTATTGTTTCTTTGTGCATCGTATATCGGAGTATGCAACCCCTGTGTGGTCTCCACCATAGGAGTTGGAATTTAAAATGGGTTTTAAGAACTTAATCTGCATAATGCGAATTCCCGTTTTTTTTTGTGGCTATTCAACGTCTCTTAAAGGCTGCTTGATACTCGATCAGCGACAGTGAATAGTATTAAACCCCTCACTAGAAGCTTGCAAACACTACATGATACTTTTAAAGCTCAATACCCAGTTTCCAAGTGCTTGCAAATATTCGTCAGTAAAAAAGAATTTTTTAAAGACATTTTCATTATAATATAAATTGCAAATGACCAAAAATTGCATTCGCGCGGATTACCGCTTGGTAACAATTCTTGTGCTATATGCAGTTCTCAAGATTGTATTGCAGGTTCAGATTAGTTCTGGTTAAACGCCGAATTGTGGGTGTTCATTAACAATTTGCCTCAATTATTCTCTTTTTTGTAAAAATCACAAATATGACAAGAAAACATGTCACAATTGTGTGTAAGAGTATACGTCAGAAGGGCGTAGGTGTGCTTAGGAAAAGAAGTTTCTTACCAACACCACGATATGGAGCCATCTGGCAGTGGCGGCTCGTGGATTTGAAAAGTACAGGGGCACACGGTGGAAGCTCGCCGCCGGAGGCACCGCCGGAGGCGAAAAATTTTTCGGGGGCCGCGCCCAAATATGGCTATTTTGAGGACCCAAAAAATAAAATTCGCCTCTTGAGCCTTAAAAAAAAAATAAAAAAAAAATACTTTGTCCGGTGCACGGGTGTACCTAATACCGTGAAAAAATTGTGCGAATAATTTAAAGAATATAGACTCACCTAAATTTACTATTTGAACTGCAACTCTATTCTTCTCGATTTTTGACAAGCAAACTTGTCTATCACTTTTTCGTTAAAGTTTGGAATGTTGTTAATCAACTGTTTTTCTATGGACAACATAGCCAACGCGGAAAGTCTTTCTTGGGACATAGTATTTCTTAAAAAAGTTTTTATTCTCTTTAAGGTCGAGAAACACCTTTCACTTTCCACAGTTGTTACGGGAATCGTACACAAAATATTCAGTAACTTAATGGATTCAGAAAATGTTTCAGACAAATTATTTTTAATAAAAGTCTGTAATAGAGCAAGTACACCACTATGTTCCTTGAAATCTTCACGAGAGTAAATAACGGCTAGCTCATTTTTTAATTTAGAAAAATTTATATCAGGAAACACTTCAGAAAGTTTTTTTACATTTTCATGGGGAAAATTTAAACGATATCCTTGAAATTTTTCAAATTCAAATAAATTTGCTATAATTAAATGAGTGGTAAATTTAAACCTTTCAGATATTTGCATTAAAATGATATCGCAAACTTCTTTCGAAATTCTTATGTTATCACCATAGTCAATCTTTCTTCTTTTAGAACATATCTCTGGATTTTCCAAGGGATTTTTACTATGAAATTCTTGAGTTATGTATACATCAATGTTATTTCTAACCTGCTGAATTGCAGTAGTAAAATTATTTAAATTCTCCTTCGCTACAGAAGCAGTTAGGCCTCTACGCTGTAGTTGTTGAAACAAAATGTCAACGTGGGGCATTATTTTATTAAAGAAAAATAACCAAAAGTTAAAATTATTATTTGTCAAAGTATTAATGAGGCCTTGAGTTTGATTAATTGAATTTTGATCAGTTTCAGAATCAAGAATTTCTTTAAATAGATGGTAAAATAAAAAATATAATTTTACACTTTCCACAGATTTTTATTTTGACTCGACATATGTTTCGCAACACAGTTGCTTCTTCAAAAGAGTACTATTAAAGTACTATTAATAGTACTCTTTTGAAGAAGCAACTGTGTTGCGAAACATATGTCGAGTCAAAATAAAAATCTGTGGAAAGTGTAAAATTATATTTTTTATTTACCATCTATTTAAATTAACAATGGATTTCCACCAAGTAAAAGCCGAATCAATTCAAGAATTTCTTCCAAACATGTCAATAAATCATTTTTGTTCGTGTAAACTGTTGTTACTGACCTTGAAGTAAAATTCCAGCGCGTTGGGGCAGACCGTGGTAGTCGTTTTTGGACAACTCTGTCTTAAATCGCAGTTCTTTTGGCAGATCGCGAAAAGTAGGTCGAAAAGCCAGATAAATTTGCAAAAAATATTCTAAGCATTTTATCTTTAGATGTGCAGTTCTGTATTATTAGATTTAATTGATGTGCGTAGCAGTGAATAAATTTTGCATTTTTATAAATCTCATTAATTTTTGCTTGAACTCCTCCTATAGAACCGCTCATGACAGAAGCGCCATCGTAACTTTGCGCTATTAGTTTTTCAGGTTGTTTTGAAACTTCTATATCATTTAATACACTAAAAATTTCTTTAGAAATACCGTCAGCAGTATGGTTGGCAGGATTTGAAAACCCCCAAAATGTTTCAAAAATATTACCGTTTAATGTGTAACGAAATACTAGAACCATTTGCATTTTATTGGAGGTATCAGTGGTTTCATCTGCCTGAATTGCTAGGTAGTTAGCGCTATTAATTTGTTTTTTTATTTCTTCTCGACATACATTTAGCATACATTCCAAAATTTCATTTTGAATAGTTTTTGATGTGCCTTGAAAAACTGTTTTCTCTTCCAAATGCTGCTTTAAAATGACATCGATTTCGGCGACAAAATTAACAAGTCCTTTAAAAATTCCTGGGTTTTCGGATTGTGAGGTTTCATCATGGCCGCGTAACGCAAGCTCGAATGCCCCACAAAATTTTATACAGTCAATTAATTTCGATAATACGTGTAACGATTTTTTTTTACTTCTTCATTATGTTTTTTAATTGAATCGCGATAAACACTACTTAACTGACTACCTATATCTACCCTTCCTAACATATTTATTTCAAAATCATTCGCTAAATGTCTTTCAGAAATATTGTGCAATTTAATTTTATTGTCTAAATGCTTAAGATCGCACATACCTTCTTTTGTCCACCCCGTATCACTCTCTTTTTTAGTTAAAATGCATGGAAAACAAAATAATTTGTTAGTTATTTCACAGCCACAAATCCACTTGCACTTCGCGTAAATATTTCTATTAAAGTTTCTTTTAAATGTACGATTTTTGGTAACGTTAGTTTGTGTAATAGTTAAATCTGGCAATGGCCGTCCTAGGTTTTTTATCCGTACGCGGTCTTCAAACGATAAATTATTATTTATTATATAGTTCACAGAATTCATAGTGATTATGTATAATATTTAAATTCGAAACTCGATAACCAAACTACTAAAAAATCAAGAAATAAATCGATTTTTATATTTTTAGACACCTGTTTCTGTTTACAAACACTCAAATACGATATACGCCGGTCACGCCACGCGGGTTAAATCAGTTAAACTGAACTGTGAACTCTGATCTAAGAAACGAAATGCGGGATGACACGTGACGAATTATACGTCATAGAGAGAGGGCTGTGCCCAGACTTGCCGTATAATGCTGAACGAATAGCCACAGGCCACAGTAATTTACTATTATCCAGTACTCTGTCCTTATTTCGCATACGATTTAAAACAAAGAAGCATGCAGGGGCTCACAATAGTGTGCCAGGTGCCTATGTTCGTTCGTTGTACGTTGCCCGGTTGCCGTTCGTTCATAGTATGTTGCCCGTTCAACAAATAATGTAGTGCGAAATATCAAGAGTTTACTTAATAATAGTTATACCTTTATACCTCGGGAATTTTCTAGGTGATTTTTCTAGATGGGGCACGTGCCCCAGTGCCCTAATGGATGAGCCGCCACTGCCATCTGGTTTCATTCTCTATCGATTATCCTTTTTTCTATTTGTAAACTTTGACTTTGACTTTGTAAGAGTCAATGTCAGAGGGCGCAGGTAGCAGGTATGCTTAAGAAAAGTGTTTCTTACCAACACCACGAAATGGAGCCATAGGGTTTCATTCGTTGTTGACTCCCTAAAATAACCTTCCATAATAAAAGTTTCTTGTTCTGTGTGATTACCATACTTAATTTTCTTAAAAATAGATCTTGACAGTTCTATTTTTTCTTCACCTTTACCTTCTTCTTTTGGGATTTGGGTCACCGTATCTGGATCAGTACAAAGATCTGACTCACTAGCTTTATATCGTATTTGTTTTAGTTTTATTATAAAGAATCTCACAATTAATTAAATTTAATACAATTAAGATTATTTTACCCACAAAAAATATATAATATATAATATAATAGACAAACGCAACCCACAATACGGCACGAGTATACTAATAAAAACAAACGATACCCCGCCGGATCAACAAATCTTTTCCAATTTTTATTTTACTCTTACTAACCTGAATAGAGATTCAAGAGCCGCAATCCGCCAGAAAGTCTAGTCTCGAATTAGGGGAATGATCATATCAAGAGAAGTGATCTGTCTTCTGTCAACTCTTTCTCTTAAAGATATTAAAAGCGTATTCTTGAAAGTGAAAATGATTATTAACATCCATTAAGAGTTAGCAGAACGCGTTCTCTCGGAATTTTCTAAGAGAACGGGATCATATCGTGAGAAGTGCGTTGACAAGCATCCCTATTTAGTTAACAAAAACATATGATTTGAATAGGCACTTCTCTCTCCCGAGAGAGCATTTGCTTCTCTTAAGTTGGAGAATAGACGTCCAGACATTGCCGCGCTTATCACCGTATGCGACGCTGAACCGTCGGTCAACACCGACAGTCAACTCAATCCGATCCGATTCTATTTCAGATCCGGGAACCGTCTGTTTTATTTTAGGAGTCGGATCAGTCCTAATATTTCTTAAGATCTGGCTCATTGAACCGACTCAGATCCGATCCGCCCATTCCTATTCAATAGTAATAATCCAAGAAGAATATGCGTGATTGATTGCAGGACGTACTACAAAGGCGTTAAAAGAAGCAAATTTCTTCGAGGTTTGTGTTGGTCAAAGAAGTGTTAATAATAACAGGACCGTAAAGATACTATGCCGAGAATAACATCTGTCGGTTATATATTGTGATGCGGAACCTATAGGTCCCGTCTGACTGGCATTATCCATACATTAAACGGACTTGGCAAGAAGAGTCCATGTAAACCTACTTGCCTGGCTTCAGAGCCTCACCGTCTCTGCTACTACTCATACTACTATTCATTGGCATAGACAAGTGTAATATATCACAGTTGATATTAGAGCGCCTTTGAATCCCGGAAACCCATTGTTACAGTGAAAGTTTGTGGGCTCTTAAAAAATATTGGTGTCTTTTGCGGTAAGCATGGCAAAGTGCATTAAAGTTTAGAGGCTGAAGTAAATTCGATGCATTTGTTAACTAGTTTATAAAGGATCATAATTTCTTAACACTGCCTTCAAACATCCATTTTTAAAAAATTAGGCAACCTACACTCTAGTTGCTACTCATCTAAATCTGATCAAATAATCATCGATCCATACTCCCAACAAGATCATACATATGTAAAATACACTAATTTAAAATGCAGGTAGAAAATACTTTACTATTGACTATATATTATTCAGATGAGTTCTTAAGTTAAGTTCGCTGTCAGACGTCTTTTATTTGAGAGGATCGAGACACCCATTCAACGTTTGCAAACCGTTAAAAAAAGATTCTTTAGAGAAAAGCTAATAATAGAGCTAGTAAAAGCATTCAAATGAAGTTCCGGTTATTGGGGCAAATTCTACAGGGAGGGCTATAGATTCCAGATTACTTCTTATAACTCATTACATTTTTTGCTATCAGTAAATGAGAGGAATTAAGACTTGCTGATATGATGTAAGCAACAGAAAGAGTAAAGGATCAAAGTCCTGCGGTACCCCCTTTGTTACTTTGAATTGATTTGATAAGTAGCTATTTATCTTGACACACTGATATCTACTTGACTGCTACTATTACTTTTAAACATAGTCTAAAAACAAAATTAAATATTGCGTCAATTTAAAAACACGAAATTTCTAGATAAAAACGAACTCCTTTAGGTTACTTTTTGAACTTATAATCGTATATAAGGTATGAACTTATCATGTATGGAAATTGCAGAGACATAGGAAAGGTTTTTATTTGTCAGAAACAAGCCCTTCGAATTTTAATGAATCTAAATTATCAAGTCATGTAGAGGAGAATTTAAGGAGTATAGAGTCTTGACTGTGTCTGCAATTTTCATTCAGGAATGCACACTCTTAGGTCGTTTTTTGTAAATATTGAAACACAACAAATATAGCCGACCAGAAGTCTAGAATATACATACTCCAGGCTACTATCAATGCATAAAACTTTATAATCATCTACCGAAGGACATAAAACTAATAGATAACTTGAAAGAACGAAAGAATACAAGTGTTTAAAACATTTTTTTTTCTTTATGTCTGACACTATATAGTTGTTTTTACTCTTAAATAAAGATAATTTATTATTATTATTATTATTATTATTATTAGGTTATTATTTTAACACTTGGTTCTTTGTTTTATTACAGAATTGATCAAACATACCAGTTATGCGTTAAAATTAAGGATACAAATTTATATATAACAAGTTTATAGACTAAAAATAAATGAAACACCTCACTGCCCTTGTGATAATCAATCTATCGACGATATAAACCACAAGATTTTTAACTGCAGCCTTAACAGCGACAGAGTTCCTCTGTGCAGAACTCGCCAAGCGTAATTTATTGCCCCTCAATTTTATCTCTCTAATGTCGATGGCTAATGTAAATACAGATATAGAAAGTATATTTATAATTACATTAAACTATCCAGATTTAAAGTGTAAACTATTTAACCTAAAAAATTCCCTACACAGTCCTTGCTTATCCTTATATGTTTTTTTTTCCTTTTGAAGTGGTCTTTACTGTCCCGTGTAAACCAAAAGGCACCCTGATAGGCCCCAGTGGCGTGAAGCGAGTGTCCCCGTGCATATTCCTATGTCATGTACCCTACCTACCTTATTTCAATATAAGCTTTTGAGTAATCATATTGTAACTTTTATATAATAACAATAATATATTCTGCTGTGGCTAAATGAGCAATGCTCAAGGCCAAAAAAAGAAGAAAAAAAAAATAAAATAAAATAAACTTACTTAAATAATTTGCAATGACTTCCAAGAACTGTGAAATTTTTATTTTTAATGTAATTGAAATTTCATAATTTGGCA
Organism: Polydrusus tereticollis; assembly: GCA_963920685.1. Classification (NCBI taxonomy): domain Eukaryota; kingdom Metazoa; phylum Arthropoda; class Insecta; order Coleoptera; family Curculionidae; genus Polydrusus; species Polydrusus tereticollis. The sequence goes on along the minus strand of OY987328.1, from coordinate 31,374,663 downwards.
TTACTTATCTTTAATTCTAAACCATTTTTACTTTTTAAGGAAAAAAATATGGAATCATTGTGAATTCCAACATAATCATGAAATTGTCAATGTAACACTCATGTTTTGTTTATTTTATTACCAGGGTAAAATTATTAGTCACGCCTACCTTCAAATGGGATAACCAGATTCACGGGACAGTTCAGCATTACTACGCATGGGTAGAAGACCCATCTCACGACGCCATATATCACATAGAATCGTTTGTGATAACTAAAAGAATGTGCCAACCGGGAGCTGACCCCATAGAATTGGTATTTACAGTACCCTTGACCAAGCCACTGTCTTTGGAATATTTTGTTAAGGTTGTAAACAGTCAATTTTTGCGTAAGTACTTTTATTAACAATTAAATCTAAGAAAAGTTTTGGTATATATCATATTTTTATCATCGTATCATCATATACAATTTTTAGATCATAAATATTTACAGTTCTGAAATGTTAAGACGGTGTGGATTTTTTAGCTTGGGTTATGCTATGCGTATTTCGTGCTAAATTTTCAACCCCATGTTGGGATCACTTTACTGTAAACAAGATAAAGTTAAGGCTTCTTAAATTAGGTCAGCTTAATAATACCTATCCTAAAATATCTACCAAGCTAACTGAGAAATGCGTTTCACAAGAAGTATCTTTCAATGGATCCCATAACGAGTAGACGAGATACACCGCGTATAAAATCATTAGGTATCACACAAATATTATGCACAAAAGTAAATATAAATAAAGGTAATTATTCGGAACACCGGAAGCAGCGACTTTTTTGCTAATTTTTTGCGTACATCCTAGTTTGAGGTCGCTGATCACGAACCCGAAGTTTTTTTTCTCCATAATCTACTAGTTTTTGAGAAAAAAAATATTAACCTTTTTGTCATTCGCATAGGTTATACTACAAGTCTAAAATTTCTGTAAGTGACTCATTACCAGCATATAGAAAGCTCCGGGTTGTGCGACGTCAGTGGAGTGAGTTCCAGTGGCGTGTGCATTTCAAAGAATAATAAATGATGAATTTTCGTCGTAACGTCATTAAATTTTTTATACATTAAATTTATTTCATCTTTTCCACTAGGATTTCTTAGTTCTTGCGAATCCGATAATCCATCCATAAATGCTTGCCTTGAAATTTTAATATTCAGATCTTGCCCTACCTTCTCAACTGTGCAGTTGCAAGCGCAAGCCTGTGGAATTATTTGGTAGTTTCAGTGCCACTAACCTGAAAAAATGTGAGTATTTTTGGCTCTGCATTTCTAACCTAGATTTCCATCATTTTTACGTTGTGGTTTGTTTTTGTTGGTATTCTTACCATTTACATGAGATTTATCCATTTTAATTCCTATTAATAACAAACTGTGCATACTCAAAACAACGCGAGAAAGTTAGGTTATATGCCATTTTATTTTATTTAGTTGGCAGCGTGTACAAAATTAAAAAGAAAAATGGTCAATGTCTGCACGCTGTAAATCGATTAGCAGTTTTCATTATGTAATAAAAAATGTCTTCAGAGAGAAAAATTTGCCAACTGGTATGCCACCTTTAGGAAAAAAAAATCCATGGATTTTGCGACGAATGACGTATTTTTTGTCATCATCCAGGAAAATTTATTTTCGTCCTCTTGTCTGTGCTCCTCGACTATATTCTTTTTCGTCATTTTCTTGATGAAGGCCTTTTTAAAGCGCAACATATTTCTGCAGCATCCAATGTTTTTCTTTGCGAAAAAAAAAATTCGAATTCGTGATCAGCGACCTCAAATTAGCCTATTAAAAAAATTAACGAAAAATTCGCTGTATGCTCTAATCCGAATAATTACCGTATTTTATTAGTGATGATTTGGTCGTTGCTAATTTATTCCATCCACTGTCCACAAAACATCCAAGGAAATAATCATTAGGCAAAAGTTCCCAATGATTCCTGGCTTTAAAATAATTGTATTTTTCTTTTTTTAATTGCGTTGTAGCAACTACTCCTGGATTTTTTAGAAACATCAGATAGCTGAGTAAGATTAAGTATTGAATGTGGATGGATATACTCAAGTCATACCTCCATTTTAAATTATTGTTTTCAGCTATATTACTTCAGTGGAATGAGCTCTAACATAGAGTTGAAAGTTTAACGTTTACTTGTAATCTTAAGACCCGTGTTAAAAAGACACTGTAAATATAAAATAAGAATGCTTGTATATTATACTTAAAAGGTATTTTAAAATAAATTCTAGATTCTGAGCGAATCGAAGTCATCAACCTAGACGACCTGAAACTATTCACGTCGGAATCGTTTCAAACGAATATTTTGGATTTACAACCGCTTCCGAAACAAGTCCTGCGAAACAAATCTTTCGAAGATCTTTATCCGTTTACCCATTTCAATGCGGTTCAAAGCCAAGTATTTCACTCTTGCTACTACACTGATACTCCTGTTATATTGGGAGCGCCTACAGGATCAGGAAAGACAATTGTGGCCGAATTGTGTATTTTGAGGCTGTTTACACATAATCCCGAACAGAAGGTTAGTATTTAAGACACTTGACATTGGACATTTAAAGCTAAAACATTAAAAAAGCTGTTTAATTTTGTAGCAAAACAAAGTTTGAAACTTTAGCTTTTAACAAAAAATGAATCTTTGTACAGGGTTATTTTTTATATTTGCGCACCCACCTACAAGGGTTAATATAAGGGATAGAGAAAACTTTAAAAGTTGCATAATTTTTCCGTTGTTATCTTTTAGGCTTGTAAAAAAAAACATAGGCGCATGGCAAAGTTGCAAAACAATTGCAAGTTTTCTTTTTTCAAATGAAACTAACCTGAACTAACTTTATCTATTTTCCATCAGGAGGAAAGATCTCTTTTCTCTGATTTCAAAAATATATAACATGTCAACATTTAGTTTAGCCGTTTTTAAAATATTTGAGTTTACAATTTCGATAAATTGAATTAATGATAATCAAGTTGTTGAGGCGTTCCGGATACTTCAACGTGACATATTTGTCGCTTTACTTTAAATTGACACATTCAGTAAGGTCGCGGACTTAGGTCCGTCAGATATTTTTCTGTGGGGATTTCTAAAAAACTGAATTCATTATGACAGACCTCAAAATATACAACTGTTGAGACAAGGGATTGAACAAGAAATATTCATGCTCAATACATATCACCCAGATTTGTTTGGAACGCGATCCATTAGAAAATGAGAGAAATTATTAGAAAATGTGTGAGAAGTCATGGCGGTATAGTACTAAAACTAATTAACCAAATATTAAAAACAAAGTTAATCTAAAATAAAATATTAATAAATGGAAATTTATTTTATATCATAAAGTATAAATTTTAATTTGAATTTAAGCGACAACTATGTCGTATTAGTATGCGGAACGCCTCGACAACTCGATTATCATCAATTCAATTTATCAAAATTGTAAACTCAAATGTTTCAAGAACGACTAAACTAAATGTTGACATGTTTTATATTTTTGAAATCAGGAGAAAGAGGACTTTCGTACTGGTGGAAAATATATAAGATGTTCTATCTAAAAAAGAACACTGCCGATTGTTTTTCAAGTTTGCGATACGCGTATGCTTTTTTTGATAAGCATAAAAGATAACACGGGAAAAATTATGCAACTCTCGTATTAAAAGTTTTTTTCTGTAAACAAGGGGCTATGTTTCATCCGTTAAGACATCATCAGATCTAACCAAGGAGGGAATGCTCAGACAACGATTGTTGGCTACAACTAGACGGTGCTTATGCTCACTTTCAATTCAACGTGCGAAATGAATTTAATAGGTAGATAGGACGAGGAAGTCCACAGAACTGGTTGGCAAAGTCTCCGGACTTTACAAGCCCTGTTTTTTTGTTATTTCAAATTCGGTAATTTTAAAAGAGTTAGTTTATGTATCGAAAATTGTGGGCATCATTTTGACAATTTGTACGTTGCTTAAAAAAAGGTAAATCGAATGGGTAGCAACCCTGCCATTGCCAACTAAATTTAAAGAGTTATTTAGTTAAAACTAAACAAATCAAACGTAAAATGGAAATTTTCTAAAAAACTATAGGTAACCATAATAAAGTTAAAAAAAGTAATTAAAAATGGAATCAAATAAGGATATTAAATACAGCGTGTTCCATTTAAAATAAGAAAATTATTTGGTTTAATGATAGTAGTAGTAGTAACAAGATTTATTTTAGCAATACTGCTACAATATTATAAATTCCAGTTTTTTTAACAATAATTAAAATATTCAAAATTACAATTTTATGCACCAAAAATATTTTTAAATAAACTTTATCAGATATTTTGTTTTTTAAGTAATGATATTTTTAAGGATTTTTTAAATTTACTTAAGGAATTTTGTTTCTTAATTAAAGGATCTAAATTATTATACTCGTGAAGTCCTTTAAAAAAGATTGATTTATATGTCAAATTTTTTGTCACTTTCCCTAAACAACAATTTTGATTGTTTCTGGTTTTATAGTTATGATTTTCAAAGTTTTGCGTTATAAAGTCTTTTAAATGAGATGGTAATAAATTATTTTGAATTTTATAAATAAAAATACAAACTGGGAAAAATATTAAATTTCTTATATTCAACCATTTAAGTTTATTTAACATATAATTTATCTTTGTGTATTTATCAACATTTAATATTATTCTCATCGCCTTATTTTGTAAAATTTGAAGTCTACTAAAAATTTCTTCATTTGCAGTATATAAAATTGTAGAGCAATACAAATAATGAGGTAAAATTATTGTGTTATATATTGTTTTTTTTTTTAAATAAACTTAAATTTTTACTTACTCTTTTGAAATATTTAATTTTTTTTCCAATTTTAGATATAGTGTTTTCAAAATGAGCATCAAATTTTAATTTAGAATCCATTATTATCCCTAAATATTTAAAAGACTGAACTATTTCTAATTTTTGGTCATCTATAAAAATATTTATATTTTCATAATTTATATTATTTCCTATTGCCATAAATTTCATTTTAGAAATATTTAATTTTAATTTATTTACTTTTAGCCAGTTTGATACCAATTTTAATTCAGAATTTAGACTATCTATGCAACTTAAAATATTTTTACCTTTTACGTATATTAAAGTATCATCAGCAAACATTTGAATATTAGTATTTGACAAAATATTTGGCATATCATTTATATATAAAATAAATAATAAAGGACCTAAAATACTTCCTTGTGGTACACCGATATTATTAATTTCCTTTTTTGAAAATGTTTCATTTATTTTAGTTATTTGTTGTCGAAAATTTAAATAATTTTTAAACCGTTTATACAGGGTGTCTCACGGTCGATGGTAGGTTAGACGTTTACGGAAAACGGGACATAGAAAATTACTGAAAATCTGGCAACATGGGTAATTAGCTTTGCTCTATCGATCTAAAACATTTTCAACAACACAGCGTTGCCGCTTATACAAAAAAGTAGCAACAAATTTAATATTTTAAATGGAACACCCCGTATATAATTGCATTTTCCGCTTCATTATTGATTTCTAATTATTTTTGTATAATACGTTCCCATACCTATCTTTAGCGGTTTTCGAGAAATTAATTAATTTCCATATTTTTTGTTCAAATCATAGCTCTAATTAAATGTTTATTACTGCGGTATTTGGATTCGTAGACAGCTGAAATTTTGGATGTAGTTTACCTTGTCCTGTGTATTAGTTATGCATAGAGAAATTTGTTCTGTGTTATACAGGGTCGTTCAAAGTTCGTCATTTTACCGCTTGATACAAAAATGGTGAAAAGTGCATTTTTTCAAATAGAACACCCTGTATATTATTAAATATGATGCAAGAAAGTTAATGTCCCTTCCAAATGATATATCATGTTCCTATACCTAAATAGTTAAGATGTCGAAATAAAAGCAAGTTTTTGTAAAAATCGGATTATTTTAGCATATTTGTCTTAGATAGCCATGAAATCCCAAGATGGAACATATCTTTATGAAAATTTGACAGATAATAATCAAGTCAATAATAAAAAAATTGCTAGCTTGTAACTTTTAGTAAAGGAAGTGACCTAAAAAGAATTAAAATGGAAGGAAATAACTATTCAAATGAAATTTTGATGAAATTGTTTATTCTTCATGGACAATGTAACCAAATTATAGCAAGAACATGCAGAAGGTTCAACGAAATGTTTCCCGATCAACAACTAATCAACAAGAGAAAGTTTGTACGATTACAATATAATTTTGTTAATTATGGGTCAAAACTGAAATCGGAAAGACATTTACCGAAGCCTGTAACTTCTGATGAAGACAACATCATAAATGTTTTAGCCTATTTTCACGCTTTTTCTCAAGCTATCACTAGAAGTGCAGAATAAAATTTAGGCATAACTCGTGCCTCTGTTCAAAGGATCCTTGATAATCATGACATGCACCCATACAAGTTCACAAAAGTTCAAGCCCTGAAACTGGAAGATTACCAACGTAGAGTACAATTTTGTGAACCAATGCTAATCCGCATCCCAGAAGATCCTAACTTTGTAAAGAAAATAATTTGGACGGATGAAGCTTAATTCTCCAGGGAGGGCATTTTCAATAGAAGGAATGAGCATTTCTGGGCTGACCAAAATCCACATGTTGTTAAGGAAATGGGATTTCAGGACATGTTCAGTTTTAACGTTTTTTGCCTCCTAAAAGATGACAAAATAGAGTATCACATTTACGAGGAATCTCTAAATTCCGAAAGATACCTTTAAATTCTAAAATCAGGTGTGAACGAGTTTCTGGACAATCTATCATTAGAAGAGTGTCGTACCTGTTGGTTTTAATTGGACGGGGCACCAGCCCATTGCACTGGGACAGTAACAAGAGAGTTGTTTCAAATTTTCGACGATCGTTGGCTAAGACATTTGGGACCGTGAGATTGGCCTGCTAGATCGCCCGATCTCACACCACTTGATTTCTACTTGTAGGGTGATTTGAAAAGAAAAGTATACAGGACACCAGTACAGGGCAAACAAGACCTTCGCCAACGAGTGATCACTTACATTGAACAGCTTGATGCCAGTGAAATAAGAAAGGCCACAACTGAATCTCTGAGTATACGGATTTAAAAATGTTTGGAAGTCAACGGTCGTCATTTTGAACATTTATTAAAAAAATCTTGAACCTTTTTATGATATGCTTTTGTCTTGTATTGTTATTTGCAATTTCACTGTATTCATGTTATTTGTCCCTACTGAGATTAGTTTTGTTTTCAGTTTTGACCCATAATTAACAAATTTATTTTGTAATCGTACAAACTTTCTCTCGTTGATTAGTTGTTGATCGGGAAACATTTCGTTGAACCTTCTGCATGTTCTTGCTATAATTTGGTTACATTGTCCATGAAGAATAAACAATTTCATCAAAATTTCATTTGAATAGTTATTTCCTACCATTTTAATTCTTTTTAGGTCGGTTCCTTTACTAAAAGTTACAAGCTAGCAAATTTTTTATTATTGACTTGATTATTAACTGTCAAATTTTCATAAAGATATGTTCCATCTTGGGATTTCATGGCTATCTAAGACAAATATGCCAAAATAATCCGATTTTTACAAAAACTTATAATAAATAATATACAGGGTGTTCTATTTAAAAAAATGCACGTTTCACCATTTTTGTATCAAGCGGTAAAATGACGAATTTTGAACGACCCTGTATAACACAGAACAAATTTCTTTACGCATAACTAATGTCCTGTTTTCCGTAAACGTCTAACCTACCATCGACCGTGAGACACCCTGTCTGTATACAGTACCCCTTAAACCATACCGATATAATTTATTTAATAATTTATTTCTATCAATAGTCTCAAAAGCACGTTTAAAATCCAAAAATACTGCCAGAATGATTTCATTTTTGTCAACACTTCTCTTCCAATTTTCAATAACATATTGTGCTGCTGTTTCTGTTGAATACATTTTTCTAAAACCTGCTTGAATATTTACTAAAATGTTGTTTTCTTCAATAAAATTTAATATTTGTTCATAAACTGTCTTCTCTAAAAGTTTTTCATTATCCCATAATAAATTCATCGGCCTCATTTCAGTATATTTTTTTGTATTTTTTTACTTTTGGTACTGGTGTTATACATGACCATTTTAAATCATCAGGTATTTCTCCATATTTCAAACTTGTATTAATTAATTTAAGTAATATATTTCCAATGCTGCCAAATGTCTCTTTCATTATTTTTTTTGTTAAGATTTCACCATAATTATTATTTGATTTTATATTCCAAATTTTTATTTTTAATTCTTTTCATTTTCATGAAAATGTTCTATTACATTATTTGATTTACTGATTTTTTTACAAATATTTTCATTTCCATTTTCTATTTCTGCAACTATTTTTTTAATACTATTTATGTAATACATATTCATTTTTTCTGCGATTTTTAACTGATTCGTTTCTTTTCGATCTTCAAATATAATTTCTCTAATTTCACTTTTTGCTTTTGGTTTAACAAATTTTTTTAAAGTTTTCCACATTTATATCTATTTATATATTACCCAAATCCAGAGGAAGTTTTTACTTAAGTACCCTGTATAATTTTAGGAGAATGTTCTAGCAGTAGGCCTAATACTTTTACTAATTTATTAATACAATTGTAAACTTTACTTTAAATGCGTAAAGCAAATAAGTCCTTTAAATGTTGGTCGACATTTTTAATGTTATTCATAAGCAGATATAATTTTAAAAACATTAGTCTCTCGTCAGACCAACGGCGGTATGGTAGTCGCGGTCAATGGTCTGACATTTTTACATGCTATTATGTTATTGGTAGCTCATCGTTTATGTAGCGGGGATGGTATACTGCCATGTAATACAACAGCAAACTGCTTACCGCGATAAGCAGACCGTATTATGTCTAACAGCGGCTGACCGCTCACTATGATGTTTATTCGCGCGATAATTTTGTCGCAGAAATGGCATACATTTTACGTATTGCACTGCACTCACATAAGACATACGGAAAAAATATCATGAGTAACAACACTGGTTACCGCGATTTTAAAGTCGTGCTGTAAAAAATCGTAGTGTACGCTCAGCCTTAAATTCCATTTATTGAGAAAAACTGTTAATTGTTTAAAATAACAGTCACCGGTCTACCTGGATTTCAAACTAAGCCCAACTCTACTTCCTTCTAATTACGGACATCAGGGAGCGAATAATGGCGCTTATATAATTCCGTAAGCGTTTATTATCAGAAAACTATTTAACCATGACTTTTCACGTTCAAATTTCATTTTTCCCCATCACTTTTCATGGGATTCAAAAAATTATAATTCTGGATTTAGTAATAACTCCGCCCTCTAGCACATAGTCTATTGCCTATTTGGTATACAAACAGGGTTTAGCGTCTGCGTCTAAAAGTTTGTGACAATTTGGCATTTTCGTATCACAAATAAAAAATGTTTCCACTTGAATCCAGTATTCATAAATATATTATAGATCAATCATTTTATATGTAGGTCGTTTACATAGCTCCCATGAAAGCTCTAGTACGGGAGAGAGTACTAGATTGGACTGCAAAATTCACAAAGATCAACAAAAAAGTAGTTGAGGTTACTGGTGATATAACTCCTCGTTCAGATTTCATTAGATCGTCGCATATTATCATCACAACACCAGAAAAATGGGACGCAATGAGTCGAAATTGGACTGAAAAAGATTTTGTCAAGCAAGTTGGATTGATGGTTATTGATGAAATACATCTCTTAGGTAAGTAAGGGTTGAGTTAAGTGCATATTTAGTGGTTTTAAGATCTGCATGACTCTCATCTACCTATATGTATATTTGGTTGGAGTGCTAACCCCACATCACTGAGACTTCTGGCTTATGGTGTCCCCTATTCCAACAAGCGAGTGTCGCTGACGGGGACGTTAGCTATTTCTTCGGGTTCTAGGTAGGCTTCCTCGAAGTTCATGTCGAGGGTTATCTTCCTCCTCTCTACCTGTCCTACAAGAAAGGTTTTTTCTCCAAAGCAAGAATACATCTGTATTGTGACGTTAACTTCATATATCAAATTATTTTAGGCGAGGATCGAGGACCTGTACTCGAAGTTATCGTATCGAGAATGAACTGTATAAATAACAAGAAAAATACCAATGTCCGCATTATTGGTCTTTCAACCGCCATGGCCAATCCCGGGGATCTTGCTTACTGGTTAAATTGTGATAAGGTAAGCGTTACAAATAATAAATTATTTAAAGTTTTTTTCCTTATTAATTTTGGCGAAACCATAGTAAATACAAGAAATCTGACCACGGACTGTTGAGCTTGACTTTAATTACAATATCAATAGCGCAAATAAATCCCTCATGAATTAATTTTGAGTCACACTGCTTGTTGCTTTACGCTTTTACTCCCTTTAATTTTTTTATAGAATTTGTGTACCTTTAAAGTACTTAGTTATTTTCGTTTGTTGGTTAAATGGTTTATTGGCATTTAAATTGTCAAATTCGTCACGACGCCGACGGTCATGACCAGTGTAAAGCAAACACAAACTCATGAAGAACATCGCGAAGAGGTTCCCAGTGCAATACCGGCATAACCTAACCTAAAGGCCTGTATCCAATTATTGCATAATATGCACGTATAGTATCAACGTATCGTTTCATTTTGGTAAAATACGTCGCAACGTAGGTAGTATAAATTTTCTCGTCGCGCAATTTACTAGGTATCCGTATCAATTGCGAAAACAAAAGCAAATCGAACCGGCATAGCTAGTAGCTAGTTTGGTATCTTTCCGGCGAAAGCAGTAGTCGCGTACCTACATTTTTATTAAATACTCTCTGTTGAAAGAGAAAAAGAAATTATTTTATTAATAAGAGCTTTATAAGTATAAACTTAATAGTTTCCGAGATATCGACTTTTGAAAAATGACATTGTTGAAACTTGACAGCGTCTAACTTTTTAACGGTACGCCATAGGGCAAAACGGCTTACATGTCCCTACCTTACTTTTTTATCATCTTTCCAAAAATGTCAACTTCCGGTTAAACCGGAAGTGCTACATTTCCGGCGTTTGAGTTACATCCGGTTTAACCGGAAGTTGACAATTTTAGAAAGATAATTAAAAACTAAGATAGGGACACGTAAGCCGTTTTACTCTAAGACGTACCGTTAGAAAGCTAGAAGCTGTCAAAATTTAAAAATGTCATTTTTCAAAAGCCGATATCTCGGAAATTATTAGGTTTAGGCTTATAATGCACTTATTATAAAGTAATTGTAATTTTATGTAAAATCCAAAAATATTCTAGGATATAGGGTGTTCTATTTAAAAAAAGTAACTTTACTTCTCTACGACTTTCTGACTCGTCCTGTATACTTAATTTTTTAAAATTCTAATAGACTATAAAAAACCCTGCAACTTTTGTCTTGAATATTTTTTGCTAGCTGTTGTACTTTAAGAAATAATCGACCGTTTCCATACATACCAACGACCCTGTATAAAGTTTTTTCATAAAAATACTTGAGGAATAGCTACTTGAAATATTTTAAATGGTTTAGGAAACACCCCTGTATTTTAAAGGCAATTCGCTTATAAGCTTATGAATGCCACAAACCAATAATAATTAATAAACTATACCCATCAATAAATGACACTTTGACATGTTAACGCAACTTTCTACTAAAAAACTTACATTAAAAGGGAGTACATAAAACTTTATAATTGAGGTATTATCAAAAAATATAATGTACATATTATATGTTTTAGAGAGGCTTATTCAACTTCAGCTCAGCCGTTAGACCCGTACCTTTAGAAATCCATCTTCAAGGTTTTGAAGTAAAACATTACTGTCCCAGGATGGCCGCTATGAACAAATCTGTATACCAAGCTGTCTGTCAATATGCTCCTCATAGTTCAGCACTGATTTTTGTTTCGTCGCGTAAACAAACTAGAATTACTGGTAAGTTTTTTTTTTTAAATGATAATTTTTTTTTGTTTCATTCAGTATGATAAAATATATTCTTTAATAGAGAACATGTGGTTAACTATCACTGTCATGATGATGCATTAAATTATTTTTAATATACAGGGTGCTTCAGAAGTACGGTACGTAACTTAAGAGGCTGATTCCTTATGTTATTGATATACAGGGTGCTAAAGTTTTTTTTTTTTTAATTATTTGCAATCGTGCGTTTTATCAGAATGTGGCCATTTTCAACATTTGGTTTGATTAACTGTTGCATTTTTTTAGTATCATTATTCAAAAAAAATAATTTTATTTTTAATTAAAATGTTTTAATTAACTTTGAAATACATAGGGTTTTTTTTGTACATGCAATAAAATGGTTTTTATTTTTTTTCTGGAAAACGAAGCAAGATACGAAAACAATTCAGAAAACAAAAAGTTGTATTATTAGTTGGTTAATCCGATAAAAAATATCAAAATTAGAAAAAGTCAGTGGCCTACATTTTTTTGTCAATAATATTCGTTAAGGTGTTCACCGGGACGCCATTGGATTTAATAAATTTAATCTAGTTAGGGCTAATTAAGCCCCTTGTCGTTATGAACGACGCGCGACGGTACCAAAATTTAATAAAATCGGGAAAAGGATATTTAAAAAAATTATAAAAAAAACAATTTTTTTTAACTTTAACTTGTATATCAAAAACGGTTCAACTCCGGACACATGTTCATATGAACTTTTTCTCTTAGAATATCACCCCCTTAAGTTACGTATCGTACTTCTGAAACACCCTGTATATTTATTTTAGACTAGAGTTTCAAGTTTTTATAGACCTATGGCATATTTTTGAAACGATTCGTGCAAGCCAACTCTGTATTTAGAAATGTCTATTAAAAACAGGAACATGTATATGTTACGGGCAGTATTGTAACTTGGGTTTTGACGACATTGGCAGGATTTTAACGTCAGTACTCATATTTTCTGGTCAATATCTTCATTTCTCGGCTAGTAACGAAAATGCAGTCGTGGACAATGTTGAAAATAATTGTATTTGGTTTCGATTTTTCCATCTTTGTCCTGACGTTGATTATAAGTGATATAATGTTGATATTAAAAATTAAAGTACTTAACATAAACTTAAACTAAAGAAAAGATTAATATAAAAATTGCAGCGGGAAGCCAGAAAAGCAAAAGGCGGTGGCAGAAGTAAAAAAAGGGTAACTTATGGTGTTTGTTTAATGGAACACCGTATACAGGGTGATTCACGACGAGCTTTCATTAGAGCTTCCCTTGGACTAAAACATTGACATGTTTCTGTCACTTCCGGTCATACCGGAAGTAGCTCTCAACATTAGTTTTTCTAAATACAACATGGTATTTTAAGTTATTTTTTTTGGATTTACCATTATTGACAGAAACATTTCAATATTTTAGTTGAGCATATTGTTGAGAAACTTAAACCTACAAAGTTTCAAAAAGATATTTGCAGTATTTTTCCAAAAGTTCAATTGTAAGGTCGTCGTCTATCACCCTGTATATTGTCACATTTTTAATTCAAAAATTTTCAGGAAAATTTCTACAACTTAAGTATTAGTTTTTTCTGTCTGAAGCTCGGTCTTCGGAAATGAACTTTTTAAAGTATTTTTATCATAATATCGACATGGTATAAAAAATAATTATTTTGAACTTCGAATGAAAAAAACACCTTGTTGCTACATACTGGCAACATGCTTTAAATATATTATTTTGAAACCTCACAAATTTTCTTGAAACAGAAGCTATCGGTGAAAAGTTTCAATCCGTTTCGAGATAAAGTTTACTTCCTAATCCCTCGACAGAAATGAAAGACTTTCCACCTCTGTTTGTAATATACTATTATTTATCCTATTTGGGTATCTAGTGTAAATTCTTGTAAAGTGAGCCGTAGTCGTTTGTTTGTAAATTGGGAAAAAAAACGAATTATTGGAAACAAAAAGTTATAAAATGGAAAATACGCCAAAACATAACCTGCTTTTTGACTTTATCATGATGGCCCGCTCTTTAGTAGGCAATAGCGATAACGGCCGGCAAATTCATAAAAATGTATTTTATTTGCAGTTTATCAATACTGCCAATTTACTTGGATGTATACATTATTGGCCGGTGATTTTCGATAGTATTCGACTTAAGAGGACATATTTGATAATTTTTTTTTGGCCCTAATATAACCATTATTTAAATACTAGTTTTAGAGAAATTAGTTTTTACTTATAGAAAAAGATAGCATATCAGAATTGCAAGGACAGTTTGATAGTTAAAACGGATAAATCTATTTTTACAACACAAAATTTCAATATGAAATGAACGTGAATTTTGTATGCAACGGGCAAAATAAACGTTTTAATATAATTTGCAGTTAAAGTCTATAATGTTTGTTCGATGCGTAAAGCACACAAAAATAATATGGCTCTGTGGACTTCAACTTTTATTAATAATATGAACGTTTTTTTTTTTAGGTTATGAACTTATGAAGTATCTGCTTTCCGAAACTAATCCTCAAAAATGGATGCATTTTGAGCCATATGAACTAGAAGATGCCAAGGCAAGAGTTATAGATCAAGATTTATCACAGTTGCTGTCATACGGCATAGGAATGCATCACGCAGGTTCGTCTAGAAACAAATCCTTAGTCATGTAATGCTGGTTTTATACTGAGAACTCCCTTGTGAAATAATCAATGAATTTCTTCGCGATTTTTTTTTTATGAATCTGTGTTAGCTTTACACTGCTCATGGATTTACGAGTCCAAAATTGTATACTTACTTTAAACCACTTTAAACAATTCTAATGAATTTTGAGTAAGTACTGAAGTTTCATAATGTGGCATCGATTCTTAGCATTGAGAAATCGTTGTAAGAAACTCTAGATACGTTCAATTCCTTGAAACTCGTTTATGTTCATTGTTAGCACATACATTTCGGATACAATATTCGTATTTACCTCTATTAAATAGTTGTTGTAAAATTGCCACAAGATCAATTTTCAGGTTAATCTCAACTCTCACAAGCTCATAATATATTTTAGGTCTTTGTGAAGCTGATAGAAATTTAGTTGAACAACTTTATGCCAATCAGAAAATTCAGCTTCTCATTGCAACTTCTACCTTGGCTTGGGGTGTCAACTTTCCAGCTCGACTAGTTATCGTAAAAGGTAAGAACTTAGTTACACATTTTTGAAGATTGGAGTTTTAAATTAATAAAAAAACAATAAGTACTTCATCATATTATTATTTTAGTACATTTTGTCCAATGTATTTAATTTGGCGCTCATAATCTATATGATGAGCCAAATAATTTGTGTAAACGGTATCAGTGTGCAGAGCACCATTGCGTTAAAAGATATTTTATTCAAATTTTGGGTTACTGCTATGTTTGAGCATCATCCTAATTTATACCTAAAACCCAAATGAACGTCACTCCGGTTTCTCCGGAAGTTACGCCAAGTTTTAATTTTTAAATGACAACCTGAATTTTTCTTACACATTCGAATTCTTCGCAAAATTACCTTTCAAGGATATACAACAATTTAACATTTACTTTTTAAAGTTTATGTTGTTCAAAATTGAATAATTACAGTCCATTATATCAATAAAAGTAATAAATATGATCCTATATATTCAACCAATTCATGGCAATTTTACAAAAAACAAAGTAGCGTCTATAAATCAACCACGTGACATTGGAAAAGTACTGATCAAATCTGTTAACATGACATTTAAATTTTTTCTTCGGTTTTTGATGAAATCAATTTTTTTATTTAAAAAACTTTTGCTTGAATTTTAAATATGTTTTATTATAAATTTATTTTTTAAATAACTAAGAATTGATTCCCTTTTCTTGTTTAAAAATGAAGGAAAACGCACTATGATTTCCAAAACGCTTTTATATGCTTAAGGATACCTTTAATTTTGATATTAAATTTAAAAAATATCATACCATTAATAAAAAGTCTGTAATTTAAGGTTACGATTTTTTTTTTAATAAATAGGTAGATTTATTCAAATCCTAAAGAAAGAAAAAATAAATGTCAATGCGTACTTATTGAATATTTCTACAATGGCTTAATTTAACAGATTTTATCACCACTTTTCCTTTGTCACTTGCATACATTGTTTTATAAACGCCTTTTTGTTTTTTTGAAAATGGTTCTACCGGGTTTTTAACTATTTTTTGTAAACATGCCGTTCGAATAACCCCGAAGAGTGAATTAAACCTGACTTTGACACACATCAAAGCAAGCCCAAAATATCCTTGGGGCCTAGTGCGTCCCAGTTACCGCGTGATTGATTGACCACTGCTTCATGGGCAGTCATCGACCAGGTGTTTTTGTCTATCTTAGTCGTCAGACTATTATTTGGTTTTAGTATAGTTACTATTTCAAGCGTATTATATCTTGTGGAAATGACTATACAGGGTGAGCCGGGAGGAATGGGCCTAACTCTAAGGGTGTAATATATGCATCAAATTAATAAGAAAAAACTGAAATATTGTTATCCAATATTCATTTGTTTTCAAGTTACAGCGTTAAATAAAATAATAATATTGTTAAACCAAAATATCCAACATTAACATTGTTTTAAATAAATCATTGGTTTAGTAAATTTTCAAAAATACCGCCATTGACTTCCAAACATTTCCTGCTTCGTTTATGAAGGGCGCGCGTGGATCTTCTAATTGATTCGTGCCTTTCTTTAATATTGAGTACAGCATTTCTAATGCGTCTAATTAATGCATTCCTAGTATCTACTTTTACTTTGTAACAGTTTTTAACCAACCCCATAAATTGTAGTCCAACGGCGTGAGGTCTGGCGATCTAGGAGGCCAACTAATAGGACCACCGTGACCAGTCCAAACCCCTGGAATCCTTTGGTCTAAATATTGCTTGACCCGACGATCGAAAAGGGCAGGCGCTCCGTTGTGTTGATAATACATTTCAATTCTGATGTTTAAAGGAATCTCCTCAAGTAGTCCTTGCAATTCATTTTGTAAGAAACTTAAGTAGTGATCCTCTGTAAGGCCATTTTCCAAAAGAAAAGGGCCAATTAAATTATTATCGATCATGCCGCACCACACGTTTATTGAAAATCTGTGTTGAAAATTACTCTCGACTATTGCGTGAGGATTTTCGTCCGACCATACATGGAAGTTTCGATTATTATTGATGCCGTCACGGGTGAATGTAGCTTCGTCAGTAAAGAGTATGTGCGGTAAAAGATGACGATTATTAATTATCCACTCACAAAATTGTATACGCTTGGCGTAGTCTCGAGGTTGAAGATTCTGTACACGCTGTACATGGTACGGGTATAAGCCTTGCTCGTGAAGCGTATTGATCACTCTTTTTTGGGGAATCCCCAACTGAAATTCTTGGTGAGCTCGTCGCATCTTTTTCTACTAAAGCTAGAACATTTTCTATTTCTTCTAAATCCTGTTGAATGGCTCGTTCGGATGTTACATTAGCACTTGGAAGTCTTCCGGTCTCGCAGAGTTTGTTGAAAACTCTGATAAAGGCCTTTCTGTTCGGTGTTCTTTCATGTGGAAATCGTTCACGATATTCTTCAGCAGCCGCTGTAGCATTCCCATTACACAAACCATAAATATAAACCATATTCGCATTTGAGATGTGAATAAATGTGTGGCATTTTATAAAATTAAAATAATACAAATCCGAAAGTTAACGGTGAATCAACGTAACATTTTATACTGACACTAATAGGATACTGACAGCGCAACAATTAAAAGCAAACAATAATAACATTTATTACAGGAAAGCTAAATTATTGCAATATTTTGTTTTTGCCTTATAACTTGAAAACAAATGAATATTGGATAACAAGATTTAAGTTTTTTCTTATTATTTTGATGCATAGATTACACCCTTAGAGTTAGGCCCATTCCTCCCGACTCACCCTGTATATTAAAATTAGCATGCAATTTTAGGTACTGAATATTTTGATGCGGCGACGAAACGCTACGTTGACATGCCTATCACTGATGTTATACAGATGTGTGGTAGAGCCGGTCGACCTCAATTTGACAATACCGGTGTTGCCTGTGTTATGGTTCAAGAGAGCAAGAAAAATTTCTATAGGTATAGTAGACATTTTCCTTTATATACAGGGTAACCCACTAAGGTCTGCAAGATACGACATTATGGAAGCCATAAACCTTACGGCTGCGGGAAAAAAATTGTATTGACTAAATCGACCAGAAGAAATTGCTGGAAAATATTTTCAAGTTTCCAATATGGCCGCTAGTGGGCACAGTTACTAGAATATATCTTAAAAGTCAAATTTTCTCAGATAATTGCTACGCTAAGGTACTGTTTTAATGGCGGAAATGAAAAGTTCGGTAATTTTTGCGGAAACTTGTTCCTAAGACTTTCTTTGTATTTTCGAAAACATCGATGGGGGAGCTTGTGGAAAAAAAGTTTTTAAATTGCTGTGTCTTTCATATAGGCTCGTTTAATAGACACTTTTACACTCATCAAAAAACGACTTTGGTCGTGGTCGCTAGTACAGGGTTATCCAACCAAGACTGGACAAGGCGATTTTTTGACTTTTCCTGTACTTTTATAAAAAAACTGAAATAGCCATCTTAAGTCATTTTCTCCCGCGAATTCGAATATCTTCAGCAAAAAACAATTGAACATCAAACAAAAGTACTAGGGGTCACTTTGATATTTTTTTAAATGGGATGCCGTATTTTTAATGAGCTTATCCGATTTCTCATATAAATTTTGATCTAAAATGTTGGATTTTTAATTCAAAAACGCCTTTTTTCTTCAGTTTTAAATTCGGAAAATGTTCGTCTACCGTAAGATTAATACCTGATAGATGGATACCCTTTTCACCTGTTCACCCTTTAATCTGCTTTAAAGCGTCCGTCAGTTAGACAAAATAATCAAGTTTCAAATTTCTATATTATTTTTCACGAATTAATTACAAATTTAGTAGTTTTTGCAAATCTATTACTGCTTACGTATAAAAAAAGTATGACATATTAGAAAAAACTATAAACTAAAGTGAATAACTTTAATCTCAATAATATAATTGTTCTATGTGTCCTCCATTATTTTCAAAACATGACCGATGCCCCCTTTTCAATCTCTCCAAATAATCTCTTACAATATTTTGGTCCTGGTTAAGTCTATTAATTTCATTTATAATTTTTTGCTGAATGTCCTCCAGACTTCTGTTGGGTCGTTGATAAACTACATTTTTTAAATGACCCCATAAAAATGTATCCATTGGCGTGATATCGGGGCTATTTGGTGGCCAATGAATTGTTCCGTTACGGCCAATCCACCATCCTGCTGCCAAATGATATTGTTGTAGGCTTGCAATGGCAACCTTTCCAAGAAATCCTCGATATCGTTATGAAGAAAATGGAGGTATCCTTGGCCTGTTAAAGAGCCACGATAAAATAGTGGTCCAATAATTCGATTTTCTAATATCCCACACCAAACATTAAGTGAGCTCCAACCTTGAAACTTTATCATTTCATATCTATGAGGGTTAACTGCTGCCCAGTATCTTGTATTTTTCCGATTGTATACCCCCGATGTTGTAAATGACGCTTCGTCACTCCATAGAATTTCATTATATAAATTATAATCTTCGTCTTGCTCTCTCATCAGCATTGAAGCAACAAATCGAAATCGCAGTTCTTTTTGAAGCTGTGTTAAGTATTGAACGGGAAGGATGCAATATGGTTTTAGACCACATTTTTTTAAAGTTCTGTGAACTGTTCCATAGCTTACTCTCCGGAGCCCTGGACCATACCTTACTTCTCGTACCGCTTGCGGAATAGAACTCTTCGGATTTATAGTAAAATATTGAACAATAGCTCGATCCCTTATATTCCGTCTTTTCATCTTTCTTGGCTTATCTTTCAATGTCTTACTTTCTTCAAATAGGGTCTTAATTCTGAGAATTGTATCCACTGAAATGTGTCTCTGGAAACTCTCAAAAAATGTTCTTTGTGTTTGTCGAGCATTCTCTCCACTTTTGTAATATAATTTTATTACATTTAGCCGTTCTTCTAAAGAATATTTTATTATTTGTAATTAATTCGTGAAAAATATATAGAAATTTGAAACTTGATTATTTTGTCTAACTGACGGACGCTTTAAAGCAGGTTAAAGGGTGAACAGGTGAAAAGGGTAACCATCTATCAGGTATTAATCTTACGGTAGACGAACATTTTCCGAATTTAAAACTGAAGAAAAAAGGCGTTTTTGAATTAAAAATCCAACATTTTAGATCAAAATTTATATGAGAAATCGGATAAGCTCATTAAAAATACGGCATCCCATTTAAAAAAAATATCAAAGTGACCCCTAGTACTTTTGTTTGATGTTCAATTGTTTTTTGCTGAAGATATTCGAATTCGCGGGAGAAAATGACTTAAGATGGCTATTTCAGTTTTTTTATAAAAGTACAGGAAAAGTCAAAAAATCGCCTTGTCCAGTCTTGGTTGGATAACCCTGTACATAGCGCGTCTTCTAGGTGGCGCTGTTTAAATGGGATTTAGTTTTTTTAAATTTTCTTAATAAAATTAAATGGCATAATACATTTTTTTACAACTCAGCTTATAGGGCATAAAAATAGCTACATTTTGCCGAAAACCGTGATTTGATATCTTTATTTGTTTTCGAGTTATTTACAAGTGAATATTTTAGTTTAAAAACATTATGTTTACCTTAATGTTTACCGGTAAACAAAAGGAGTGCATGTAAAGATTCTCTTGTCATAATTTTTTATCAATTTAACATCAATAATAATTTTTAAAATGTTTATCCCTTTAGTGCATTTATTTTGTGTCTATTCTCGCCTAAAATCCAAAAAAAATAAGCTGATCCAAAGGCAAAAACAAAAATGTAAAAATTATTTAACAACCAAACTGTAACAGCGTAAAGTTACTTTTATTCCTAAAATTCGAGAGGCCAATGAACAACGACAATAAAAAACAAACTATTTGAAGCTACGAAAAAATTACTTAAATTTAAAAAAGCGAAACGAGAGGAGAAAATGAAAAGAGCAAAAACAACGAATTCCATTATTTTCAATAAAATGATTTAATCTGCGTTGCGTGCTTAATACTGCTGCTTCAATTTTAGTTCTTGGAATGCTGGTAATAGCAACGTGGATAGTTCATGTTTTCAGCAGTAGTAGGACGAGTTAGAAAGACAATGTCTTTTAGGCTGCCCCATAAATAAAAATCAAGCACAGTGAGATCTGGGGATCTAGGCCGCTATGAAAACAAACTTCCTCGTCCGATCCAGCGGTTTGGGTATCTTTTGGTTCAAACAGTCACGAACTATTAGAGAAAGTGTGCAGGACACCCATCATGCTGAAACCACATGTCCCTTCTCGTTTTTGTTTAAGGCGTACGATTTAGAATGTGATTCGTTTTTTAGAATTTTAAGAATAAAAGCAACTTGACGCTTTTACAGTTTAGTTGTTAAATAACTCATTAAAAAAAAAATCTGTCAATAGCCAAATTTCATTAATTTTGGGTCGAGAAAAACGGATATGGCGATGAAATTTTTTTATTAGCTCATGTTTTCAATATTCAGGGTTGGGCAAAAAGCATCCATGTTTTATTTCCAATATCGATGTTCTTAACACCGACGTTTTATTTTCGATGTTTTTTTGATACCATCGATGTTTATTTTAAACATTGAAACATCGAGATAAAATCTGAACTCGCCCTCCGAACGGTATAGTATCAAGTCTCAATGCAATTATAAACTATAGCACTACGAGTTTAGTCAGCGTCAGTATTCTTATTCTTATTCACAATTGTACGGGGTTTCCCCTGCTCGTTTTTTTGGGATTCCCAGGTCGCATATTCAAATATCGCCGACACATTAGCCGCTCGGAACAGTTCTACAGAATACTGACGCTGACTGAACTCGTAGCGCCATAGTTTAGAATTGCATTAAGACTTGATACTATACCGTTCGGAGGGTGAGTTCAGAATTTATCTCGATGTTTTGATGTTTAAAATAAACTCGATGGTATCAAATCAACATTGAAAATAAAACATCGATGTTGGAAATGAAACATGGATGTTTTTTGCCGAACTCTGTATATTGAAAACAAGAGCTTATCTAAATTTGTCATGGTTATTTTCGTGTTTAGCAAGACAAAATATTTCGAAAATGGATATTCTTGAGCCCGAAACATTTTTGGTGTTGAGCGGTGTAATCTTTACATTTTTGTTTTTTCCTTAATTAATTAATAATTATTGTTGATATTCAATTGGTGGAAAATTATGACAACAGAATCTTTACATTCCTTTCGTATAACGGTAAACATTAATTCTTTTAATTAAAATAGTAATTTGTAAACAATTCGAAAATAAATAAAGATATGGAATCACGGTTTTCGCCAAAATGTAGATATATTTATAAAAACTAAAGATATTAATCAACAAAGAAATAATATAATATCCTTTATTTTACGTACTGCTTTGACCGATCACTACCTGATAGGATTGTTTATGAGAAACATATCTTTATTGAACACAATAAATAAAACTCCAAACACTAGAAAAATAATAAATTATAATAATCTTAATAACCTGCTGAAAATTGAAAAATGGGTAAGTGTTCTGCATACTGATAACACCGAACAAGCTTATCTGCTCTTCATAAATAAATTAAAGAACTATATTGAGGAATCTACTCATATGCAAAGATTAAATAGCTCAAATAAAAAACGAAAACAATGGATCACTGATGGGATAATCAATTCTATTAGGAGGGATCGGTTAAAGAAAGACTTAATTAGGGAATTTTCTCTAGAGTTACATGCACAGTATAAATCTTTTAGAAATATGCTAAATAAAACTATAAAATTGGCAAAAAATAACTACTACAAAACTAAAATAACTTCAGCTAAGAACAACTATAAAAAGATTTGGAATCTAATAAATGAGGCTACTGGCGCACAGAAATGTAATACACAACAAAATTTCTCCATAATGAAAGACAATAATGGGGTTCAGGATAGGGGGAAGGTTGCTGATATCTTTAATGACTTTTTTATTAATGTTGGGGCTGACACACAGAAAAATATTACTATACGGAATGAAGGTCCAGATCCTGAGAGTAGAAATCTTAATTCTTTTTATCTATGCCCGATAACAAAAAATGAACTTATTGAACAAATTAATTGTTTAAAAAATAACTCTTGTCCGGGCGAAGATACAATAACTTCTGAAACTATTAAAAGCATACATTTAAATATTTTAACCCCACTTCAATATATTATAAATCTCAGTTTTACAACTCATATTTTGCCCCAGGAATGGAAAGTGTCTATTGTCACTCCTGTTTTTAAAAACGGCGATTCACGGTTGACTACTAACTACAGGCCCATCTCTATTATAAACAATTTTGGTAAAATCTTTGAAAAGTGTCTTAAAAAACGAATTGTAGATTTCTTGGAGAGATACAATCTTTTATATAGTCAACAGTTTGGTTTTAGAAATCAAAAAAACACGGAGGATGCCGTATTCCAGTTTGTTAGAAATATAAACGAAAATCTTCAGAACAAAACAAAAAACTTAGCAATATTTCTTGACTTAAAAAAAGCTTTTGACACCGTCCCGCATAATATTTTGTTTGACAGAATGGAAGAGATTGGCATTAGAGGCGGACCTTTAAATTTACTACAAAATTACTTAACTAACAGAAAACAAAAAACTAAAATTAATAATGTTTTAAGTAATGCTAAGACTATAACAACGGACGTGCCTCAGGGTACCGTTCTGGGTCCTGTACTTTTTTTAATATATATTAATAAAATAGGTAAAATATTGCAAAATTGCAATGTCATTTCATATGCGGACGATACCGTTCTACTTTTTAATGGCAAAACATGGCACGATGTCTATAAGGAAGCAGAGATGGGGGTAGAGGTAGTGAACCGTTGGTTGGGAAGGAGTCTCCTGAGTCTAAATATCTCGAAGACATTTTTTATGGCTTTTTCTGCAACATGTGCTGACCAGCCAACCATAAATAAAATATACATGCATAATAAAGGCTGTAAAAAACAAACCACACAAGTCTGTGATTGTCCATTTATCAAAAAAACAAATAAAACCAAATATTTAGGTGTAATGATAGACCAGCACTTGAAGTGGGATTCTCATATCTCCTATTTGAGCATTAAAATTAGAAAATTATTTTATAAATTCTATCAACTTAGAGACATTTTAACCAATCAACTCCTTATCATCTTATACACTTCACTAGTAGAGTCAATTCTGAGATATTGTATTGTCATCTGGGGAGGTGCCTATGACAGGGCGTTAACTACTCTGCAGGTTTGTTAAAATACTGTACTTAAGATTATCTTCAGTAAGCCTCGACTGCATCCCCCTGCATTATTGTACTCAAACTATAAAATTCTTAATTTAAGAAACCTTTACGTTTATTCTAGTCTGTCATATTTGCCTAAAATAAAGGATGCATTCCCGGCTATTACACACTCACATCAAACTAGAGCTAATTTAAATAAAAACTTGGACCTACCTTTACTACATAGCTCAGTCTGCCAGAGATTCCTAATGTATAATATTCCTAAAATGTATAACATATTGCCTATTTCCATTAGAAATAAAATTCATCAAAATAAAATTTATAAACGAGAATTGAGAATATTTATTGTAGATAACCAACAGGTATTTATTCCTATATTTACAGTATAAAGTATGAATATCCTCTTAAGAGTATTAACTTGAATCATTCTAAATAAAACTAAAATAGAAAATAAAAACCTTCGCTCGTCACACATGGTCCACTGTTGTCTACAGCACGGTATGATAAATTTTCTGTACTCTATCCACAGCGTAGTTAATATCAATCGATGATGACGAATAGGGAGAAGTAGCACACAAGATGCATCTTAATGCAGCTTAGGCGAAATTTCCTATTTGCAATCGTAGTTTATATATTTTTATTTATTTTTTCTCATGAAATATATAAGAAATAAATTAATTATTTCGTTACTAAATAGTTGTAATATCCTATGACTAAACTTATTTTGTAAAAAAAAAAAAAATATTTTATGTAATATATTTGATTTGATTTGATTTGATTTATGCTCAATAGGTTGAGTAATAAAAAAATGTATTATGCTATTTAATTTTATTAAGAAAGTTTGAAAAATCTAAATCTTGTTTAAACAGCGCCACCTAGAAGACGCGGTATGCACTAGCGACCATAGTCAATAATTTTTTTTTCTGAAACTGTAAGGTTTATGACTTTCATAATATCGTACCTTGCCGACCTTAGTGGGACACCCTGTATAGCGAATACAAAACTATACATAAGCAGATTGTTTTTCTTATCATAATTTCCTAGCTGGTAATTTATACTTATGGTTATATTACTTCGGGTTAGTTATATTAATACATAATCATAACTGATAACGAATCTTGAAATTATTTAGCCCTATATTTTAAGAGTATTCATTTTTAAAAAATATAATAGTCTGGTTTTAGTTGAATCGATGAATAATTTCATTTAAAACCGAAATGATTCTCAGAAAGCAAATGGATAAACTATGATACCATTTTCTTTTTCCTTCAAAGTTTGAATGATTCACTGCACATTATATTCCTAGAGAAAAACTAAATCGGAAAAAAAACGCCTGGAAAAACCGGTGGTATAGTCAGATGCGCTGTGATAAGGCGAGTGAAATGTTTAATATTTGACTCGCATAGTTAATACTAACTTTACTAATAGAATAGCAGGTGTGTAAAGAAATCCATAAAAATATTTGAGACAAACATTGTGCCGTATCTACAGGGTTTTTTACGTTTGTTTCTTAAACAGATCTGCTTTTAAGCAGGATATGTTTTTCAAACAAGTTTATAATAGGTTAGTTCAGGTGGGGAACAGACCCTGTTTATCAAACAGGTTAGTTTATGTTGAAAACAGACCCTATTTTAAAAGAGATATGCCTAAGAAACAGACATACAAACGCAACTGCATGACAGCGCAACACAATAATAACAAAAATCTGTTTGAAGAAGCAGCGTAGGTCTATTGGTTCCGGAGATATTAAGCTCCACCGGTGGACGGTGGTTGGTCAATCGGCTAATACTAACTACTGCTACTGACACCAGACAACGCGTAAACGCGCTTTAACAAGCTTTCTGGCACTAAGATCTTACAGTAGTACATTGGCGCTGCCACATAGATCATATCAGTTTTAAAAAAATTTGGCACACTTAGCTGACCACTCTTTAGCTTTTATTTTAATACATTTTTTAGCCTAGGATTAAATAAGTCAAGACAATATTTACCTTTTTTTTTAATTTAGGGCTTGCTCTGGAATATAGTACCTTAATTGCCTACAATTGTCTGCACTGATATGGGACATAAAATACATAAAACACATACAGGGTCATTGGTATGTATGGAAACGGTCGATAAATTAAAGTAAAACAGCTAACAAAAAATTATCAAGACAAAAGTTTTATGGTTTTGTAAAATCTATTAGAATTAAAAAAAGATGAATATACAGGATGAGTCAGAAAGCCGTACAGAAATAAAGTTACTTTTTTGTTAAGGGAATACCCTATATCTTAGAATATTTTTGGATTTTACATAAAATTACAAATATTTTTTAATAAGTACATTATAAGTCTAAACCTAATAGCTTCCGAAACATCGACTTTTAAAAAATGACATTTTTGAATTTTGACAGCTTCTAGCTTTCTAACGGCACGCCATAGAGCAAAACGGCTTACCCGTCCCTATCTTACTTTTTCTTGTCTTCCCCAATCTGGTTAAACCGGAAGTACTATATTTCCGACATTTGAGCTACATCCAGTTTAACCGGAAGTTGACACTTTCAGAAAGATAGTTAAAAACTAAGATAGGGACATGTAAGCCGTTTTTCTCTAAGACATACCGTTAGAAAGCTAGAAGCTAACAAAATTTAAAAATGTAATTTTTCAAAAGCCGATATCTCGGAAACTATTAGGTTTATGCTTGTAATGCACTTAATAAAAAATAATTGTAATTTTATGTAAAATCCAAAGATATTCTAAGATATAGGGTGTTCCATTAAAAAAAAAGTAACTTTATTTCTCTACGGCTTTCTGACTCATCCTGTATACTTAATTTTTTAAAATTTCAATAGGCTACAAAAAACCCTAAAACTTTTATCTGGAATATTTTTTGCTAGCTGTTGTGCTTTAAGAGAAAATCGACCGTTTTCATACATACCACCGACCCTGTATATAATTGTAGAAAATGGATACCTGAAACTTTGTTTATTTTTTGTGATATATTCAACAGTATTGGAATTATTGATAATGTTTTTATACCACAATATTACACGGTTTTGAAAAATGATTGCACTTTAATTTGCAGCAAACCTAAGTAATAACTTATTTTAAATTTTTTAGGAAATTTTTATTTGAACCGTTCCCAGTAGAATCTAACCTGTTGGAATCGTTACCTGACCACGTGAATGCCGAAATCGCTAATGGAAATATAGTAACTAAAGCTCAGTTAGTAGAGTTTATCGAGTCAACTTTCTTTTTTAGAAGGTAAAACCAGTTTTCTATATTGTTGATTTTAAATAATATTTCGTAAATTTGTTTGAATAAAAAAATAAGTATCTACAGTGAATATAAAATTTATTCAGATTCAAACATGATATTTCAAATGACGACAATCTTCGGTTCGAACAAATAATTTTAAAGGCATATTCATTCCTGATTTCACTGCTTAATGCAAATCACACTTGTTTACAGTCATTTTGATGCCAGGTATCTAATTTTTTTGGGCTTGGTGAAATCAAGGATAGCCACTTCTTTACCCAATCAGCTTTTGTTTGCATATTTTTGCAAACATTCAATATTTCGTTTTCTATTTTCACTATAAACATTAATTTAGAGTAATTTTTATGGGGGCTACACGCCAAAAAAATAGAAAAATACACGATACTTACGAGTTTTTGTAATTTTTGCAAAAACTAACTTATTCGATTTCAGCAGGCCCAATGATTTCAAGAAAAGGTCTTGGTTATTTTTCACACTGGTACTGCTCTACCGGAACTCCATTGCTTTTTATGATTTGTAAACCATAAAGAATCAAAATTCTACTTCTCCTTCTTATTTTTTAGGTTACTTGCAAATCCCAGTTATTATCAGTTAGAACCAAATGGAGACCCGATACAATATGTTAGCGACCTGTCGACTTCTGTCGTGACGACACTTCAGCAACATGACTGTGTAGCTTTACCAGAAAGCGATGTAAGTTTCGTTAATATTTAGTCTCATAAAACAACAGAATTGATTAGGAATTTTTGTCTGGGTGACCCGAAGAATATTCAGTTTGAAATAGAACTGACGAGCTTTTTGTTATTTTAGAAAGTTTAAATTCTCCTCACATTGTGCTCTTGACGGAGCATAGGCTTAAGCCTGACGAGCCTCTATGTTCCCAGGTATAATGTTGGCTCCAAATTTTGTAGGTCAAATGGGTGAACATGGGGGTACTATTGCCCTTGTGAATGAAGGAGTCCCAGAGGATTTTGGTTGTATTGATAGGTTCGACACCATGCAGATTGAGAAGGAATTCCAGTTCTCAATATTATGCTTTAGCAACTCAAATTGCTTTATAATATGTATATAACGATCTCCTATAATTTTGTTCAACCCATTCGGTATTAACATGCATCTCCATCAATCCACTAGTGTAACAGACGCATCATCTACGACAATTGATTACATTGCATCAAACATCTGCGATGATGTCATTGCGACATTTTTGACTCGGTTTTATAAGATCACAATGCTATTATAGCGAAAGTTCCTCTAGCACGTAATACCTCGTTGGAAACAAGAAGATCTGGTAGGATTTATAGAGCACACGGTTTTCGAGTATTCCGAGAGAGTTGCGATTCCTTTATTGGTACTCCACATTAGATAAAGCCGTTCCCTTGCGGGTCTTTCACGATTCATTGGTCAGAATTGTTAACAATTACTTTCCTTTCGCACCCTGCAAACGCGACGCAGGGATCGTAAACATGAATGGCCTGCGCAATACATACCCAAATAATGAATTTATCCAATCGTACTTCTCTGGGTATAGAAAGATATAAGCAAGTAATTAAAACTGCAAAAAGATTATACTATTCAACGCGTTTACGTAATTCCAACAACAAACAAAAAGAACCAAATCAAAATCAAATCAAATCAAAATCATTTATTGTCACTTTTGCAATTGCATTGGACACAAAATCTTACAAATAATTTAAAATATAAAATATAAAAAATATAAAACCGTATACATAGTATGTCAATTATTAATATCTAATAAACCAATAAAACAGGAATTTTTGTGTTTGGTTAACATTGCTTTAGATAGTCTAGCAAAAACTAAGGAAACAATTAAAACTCGTCGCGATATGAATATTGTATATAAATATATAAAAAGAAAAAAATAAATAAATAAATAAATAAATGAGACATATAATAAGTACAACAAAAATGTTTTATATTGAAGCGCCAAATTCGCACATTATGGGGGCGCAGCATAAAATTTACATACGAAAAAATAGTACAGTATTCAAGCATAAAACATAAAACAATAAAAACACTAGTTAATAATAATATAAATATCAGAGATGGCCCAGATAATTTATAAACTCCTGCACATCATAAAAGGCTTCACCCAACAATATCCTTTTGATTCTTTTTTTAAACAAATTAATGCTTAGGGTCTTCATAGATACAGGTAGCAGATTATACAACTTTATACTTTGATAGAAAGAACTATTAAAATATTTTGCAGTGTTTGGAAGAACCATGTAGCCATTTTTTTTAGGTATTAATTGATTTTCATTTTTATTAACGAAATCATGACTTCTGAATCTGAATCTGATTTTCTCCAAACTCTAAAACAATACTAAGTTGAAATTTTGCGTACGGTTAAAAAATGCCTTTAGATATTTTATATTTTGGTCACATCTTAGTTCCAGCATACAGAGTGGTTCAAAAATAATTTTTTGTAGGTTACTTGAAAAAATGGCCGAAAATCTATTTTTTTAAATGTATTTATATACTGATTTGAAAAGCCGATAAAAGTAGCCTTTTAGCAATGTATACGTTGCTTATACTTAACTCCTCAAGTTTTCGATTTTGAAGCATTTCTTTACGAAATTTCGTAAAACATGTAATTTTCAAAGAGTTTAGTAGTAGGTCATAAAAACAATAATTTTATTGTTAGGCAATAGGCATGGCAATCATTCATTTAAAATTTCTTCGTTTATGATTTTAAGTTGGCGGTAGAGTCCGCCCAAGTTCAAATGGGTACAGCCACGTGCATGGCAATGCGCGACGGTGTGACGTCAAAATCAGTAGCGGAGATATGAAAGTTTTTAAGACAATTAATGACTAGTTTATTTTCGTTTTTTATTCTTGATAAAAATATGCGGGTATGGTATGGGTATAATAAAAATATATGGGTAACTAACGATTTAAATACACTAAAAATCAAAAATGCAACATTTCTGTTTATAAAGGTTTTAAAAAAACATATACAGGGTGTTATGGAAATGACTTATTATTTTTTAACCCGTAAATCTATAGGTCGGGCCGAATTGGGGAAAAATTGCGTTAAATGGCGCTCGAAGCTAGAAATTCGAGAAAAATGCCTTCAAAAATTTAGCTCAAAACACCTACGCGCCAATGATCAAACAGCTGATTCGTACTACTTGTCAAAAAAAATATTGTTGACAAAAATCTGACAGTTACTGTCAGATATTGTCTTTAGATATCATCAGCCCAAAACATGTGTTTTGAGCAGTGTTGCCACATTTACTACATCAGTTTCATCAGATAACCTTTTTTGAATATTTAATTTTTTCTACTTAACTTTAATATGCTTTAGTTTCTACCCTATTACACGAAAAATTGTCTACGTATTGCTCTAGTTTTATTTGTACATACCTTGAAATAAAAAACATATCGGCAAGAAATCCACGTTATACCGTTACCATTTCAAATGATTCTAGCGGGACATTTATTCACTTTAACAACACATTAACTGTTCGGGACATTATCAAGTTATTAGCTCTTTAATTCTGTGTTATTAATACAAGAAATTATTAGTTATAGACTTAATACTTTATAACAAAATCCGGATTGAAAACAACGCGTTTTGGCCAGACACACGTTTGATACGGTTATGTACATCAGCCAATCAGATGCGGTCAAACGCTCGCTAAGCCGATTGGTCGTCATTTTCAATTGGCGCGCGATTTAAATGAGTTAATTTAAAAAATGTTATAAAATGATATCAATTTAGGAATTTCTAGGTGTTAGAATAGGATAGCAGCATACATATTTAATGTTACAGATGAGTCTTGAGTTTTAATACTTTAGAAAGGCAATATCCATAAAAAAATAAAACGACCATTTTTGAGAGGGCCCTCGGAAAAAAATGTTGACCCACTTTGTTGCACTCGCATTGTTTAAGAAGGCTTGTGCATTACTAGTCGTAACTAATATTTACTGACCACAAACTATTCAAAAGAAGTTTTATATTGGCACTATTTGCTCTAAAAAAATGTATAAGTAGAATGCAGAGTTGTATACCTACCCACTCAAATAAAAGTATTTAAATGTATTGTAAATATCAAGGGCTTGGTATCTAAGTTATCCAATATTTTTATAATGTAATTGCCTTTTAAGTAGGGCCACCGAATCGTGTTTAGTGCAGGTATGGATAAAGTATTAGTTTATTTAAAATTAACGGTTTAGACTATCTAACTAAAATTTTACACCTTTCCTTTGGTATGTGTATCCACGTAGATTTTTCAGATGGGTAGTAGGGACCACTTTAGTTTAAAATAGCCTGAAACCCTTCAGGAACCTCGAAGCACTTGTAAGCCCTTTTTGCTAATAATTTTTAGAAAGTAATTGATTGAACAGCTCAATTTTTTGTTTTCAAAAAAAGGACCTCAAGGCAAATCACAGATAACAAGCCCTCAAGGTCTAATTTTGGCAGTGAATGCTTCAACCCGAGATGTGGGAAATGTTTAAAAATAATAAGCGAATTAACAATAGTTCTTTATTTTATGATTCACAAACTGTTAAGGAAAACAAGCAATAAAAAATGGTCCTAAACCAAGTTATTCCTGAACTCTAGTGGAAATTTTACGCCCGGATTGTCAGTTCAGTCAGTACTTCTGCTTTTGCCAACCATTTTCTTATGGTGCGTTTTCACGTTCATGCAATTTGCGCAAATAGGTTTGTACCTGCAAATTTGCACAAGTAAATTGTTGTGTGAAAACCAAAATCGTTAACTTGCACCAGCCAGAATTCAACAGAATTCAATAGGATTCAATAGGATTCAATGACTCAGTTCATTTGCGCAAATTGGCATGACAAGTCTACTTGCGCAAGTTGCACCGAGCGTGAAGACGCACCATTACAGTTAAACTTGATTGCAAAACACCTGGAAAAGTTCAAAAAACAATAGGGGCAAAAAACTTGACTAACTGGAGAAGCTAGAAATAGGACGAGCCATGGAGAGCCCCATTCTTACTTGTATGAACGATGTGTTTACATTCAAGTCCCATTTAGTCTTTAATTATCTTATTTAATTTTTCGTTTACAACAACCGGAAGGTCAGGGCTATCTGTCTATATTTTCATCTTCACTTCTATTCTTTTCTGTGTTATAAGTTAGGTGACCTTTGACCTACACCTACTGGAGCCTCATTTCTCTTTTTATTTTAGTCGTGGATTGCTCGTTACTTGTTAAGGTATGTTTTACACCCTTGCAGTTTATGTATTGCGTTTCTTTAGTTTTTTCATGTTCTTCTTTTAGGGTAGGAACGCTTTCTTTGTTTTAAATGAAAAATTGTTGTATCAAGCTTTTTCTGTATAACCTCTTCATGTCTTGTCGTTACTTGTAAGGCCTTAAACCTGTTGATTGTCCTGAAACAAAACGTTAAAAGGTTGTAAGAAACATATCATTTCACTTATCGTACATTAAAGAATAGTCTCCTAGTTGTAATGAATTATATTAACATTACCTATTTTCTGACTTTCACAATACGGGAGACATTTTGACAGCCATAAGCGATTGTGGTATTTACTCTTGCTTTGAAATGGGAATCCTCCAGATTGGAAGGACCTTTAGAACCCTTCTCTTATTAAGTCTCATCATAATCTGTACCTACAAGTAAAAAATACTAATTATCAAAAAATAAATACATTTTTGTAGTATTTTCTTTAAAGTATCAGTATGAGTAGACTGTTATTTAGTTAACAATAGTATTTCTACGCAGGACTTGAAGAAACAACACAAATGTTCTGCAATAGGTAGGAATGGATCTCTTCATGTCTGCTGTACGTCCAGTACAAATGTTCTGACTTACCCCCGGGAAAATCAAAACTTTTTAGTTTACTGTCCGCGCGATTTATAAATTTTATTTATTTATTTTTCATAGTATAAATTTAGACCAAAGAAAGAATGTGAGAGTTTACTGATTTGTCTTGGGGCGATAAGTACCTACCTATCTATTTTTTTGTTTTTTTTTTACATATGGATGTGTCTTGTTTTCCTTTATAAAATTTAAAAATATTGTTTTTTAAATTTTATTTATTGTACTTTACTTTGTCAATCAGAAAAGTACCCCTTTTGGTTATAAAGCATATTTAACATAAAGCACATTCATCCCGAGTGTAGGTTATAGTATATTAATATTAAGATTTAATCATTAATAAAATAATAAAATTAAAATACCTTCCAAGAATACACTCTCAGGATAATTTAATATTTCTGATATCATCTTGCTGCATCCAATATCTCTAGGATTGATACTGAGAAACGTAGAAGTGAAGACCCTAAAACAAAAAATAAGTACCAGCCATCTGTTTATGCCCCTACTTGTTAAATTATTGTTTATTTTTGAAATTCCATTCAGATGATATTGATTAGGATTTAATTTTGGAGCAAGTCGCAGGTTAATTATATTGAACGCTTTCCGGATCGCGATCCGCCTAGTGAACGAACATTGGTATCTGTGACTCAGCAACTTAGGGACCATGGAACCTTTCACGGCTTTGGTGCTGCATGCGACAGAGGACGACCCCGAGCTGCAAATACGTTACACTACAATCTTAAACGCAGTGGAAAATAATCCCAGTTTAAGTACCCGGCGTATAACAACGCAAGTCGGGCGAGCGTCGAATTATATTACTTGGTGTACTCTTAATGAAGAACAACTCCACCCTTACCATTTACAAAAAGTACAAGCTCTGCTTCCGCAGGACTATGCTTCCCGTCGGAAATACTGCAGGTGGTTCGCGCAGAAAAGTTAGGACGAGCTCGATTGGTTCCGAAATGTGCTGTTCACAGACGAAGCTGGCTTTACTCGAAACGGAATTTTCAATCAGCACAATACTCGTATGGAGCAGGGAAAATCCTCACGCGTACCGTGAAACGCACCATCAACGGCAGTTCACTTTAAATGTTTGGGCAGGGATAGTCGAAAATCACCTTATAGGGCCCTACATCTTGTCGGCACGATTAAACGATGAAGGATACTTGGACTTTTTACGTAACCATTTACCAGGTTTGTTGGAAGATGTTCCTCTTGCAGTAAGGGAAAATATGTGGCTTTTACATGATGGAGCTCCATGTCACAATGCGGGAATCGTTAATCAATATTTGAATGAAAAGTTTCAAAACAGATAGTACTGCTACATTTTTATACGACCAGTGGCGTAAAAACCGCCCCCGCAGGCGGGGGGGGGGGGGGGGGCGCAGCAAAGCCAGAGGCGCCCTCAAATCCCTTGTTTCATCATTGTCACAATATTAAAATTAAAAATAAACAATAATGAATGAGAAATAATGTAATATGTGAGTAGATATAAAATAAGGGTAACGTAGTAAATGATAATTAACAATTTCAATAATTTATTATTATACCCCAATAACAGTACCTACATTATTTTAAAATTTCATTATTTTTACAACAAAAAATTGTTTTCTACAATACTTTATATCTTTCTATATTAAACAACGCTTACAAATGACAATATTTTTTACTATGGTGTAAGTGTGAAGGATTCAGACAGGTGCCAAATAGCAGGGCGCTTTCAAAATTTTGCGGGGGAGCGCACATACCCTTAGTTACGCCACTGTATACGACTATCTAATTTATTGTAAACTAGAGAAATAATTCCTCCTTTTTTTGGTAGCTTCTTACAATTAGAATCTAGTATTTTACTATCTAACTGTGTTAGAATAAAATACAGCAAATTTTTCTATATAACTCAGTGCTCCTCGAGAGGCATATAGCCCGGACAGTACCTGTTTCTGGCAATATTTGTTTAATCCTTATTGTATAACGCATTTTGCGGTGGTTTGAGAATATTCTCATCCATTTATGTTTATATTCTAAACAAATTTGATCCCAGAGCCAGAAAAACCACTACACGAAGTTTCACCTTACATCATTTATATTAAAGCCAATAATTGAAAAGTCTGAATTATTATAGAATCTCAGATTATTTCTTCCCAAACAACACTAGCAAGTTCTTGGATTCTACATCCCAGAAAGATACTTCAGAATACAACAAGAATCCCATTCAGACTTCATAGCAGGTATATCAAGTGTGTGTACTAGTGTACTGTAGGTGTACGTACTAGGCCCGGTACTGTACCTATTATACAATTGTGACATACCTACACTAGGAAACGATTCTATAGCTACTTTGCTGATGTTACTGTTATTTTAGCAGTTGCAACCAGATTAATGATGGGACAAAATTAAATGGGACCCAATTAGTACATAATATTATTGACCTTAAAGTTATCCAGCATAAATAATAACTTAATACTCAATTTAAACACATCTATGTACTTAGATGTCACCTTAGACTCTGAGCTATGATGGAGGGCAGATGTCAAGAAAAATAATTCCAAGAGGACATAAACTTCACCACCATGTGAATGTTAAGCCAATCCATTTCCTTAACAACACTGGGTTAAAAATAATGCTAAAGAGTAGAAAACCCTTCGAGCTAGTTTTAGCATAGTAGTACCTACCAAAAGCGAAGTTTGTACATAATAAAGTGTGTAGAATTTTAACCGTTAGAACACTAAGCGACACCGTTTGGTAAAAACTAGAATAAAATTTAGACTTTCGTAGATTAAGTTCAATAATCGCTCATTAGTATTGCGCTTAGTCATGTTTCTTATGAGAAACACTTAAGGATTTTGGGCTATTATTATGGAAGTCAAAAGAAAACGTGGCGATCTGATCGAGACAGAAGCTTCTCAATGGTCATTACTCCTGTGATATTAATGTCTTGGCTAGCATTTCGGCTAATGAATATTAATTTTTCTTTTTGACATTTTCGTGATAAAGAAGATCATGTATAATCTCCCTTCTTTAATTTTTTGATTTAAAGTGTGATAAAAATATGGAGTTGTATTTAAAACTAGCACTTAGAAGTATAATGCAACTTTAAAATTCAAAATGATTTGGATAAACCCTAGGTTATACTAGAAGTAACAATATACATTCCTAAAAGTTAGTTGAACCAATTATTAAAAGTTAAGAAATGTAAAATATTACATTTTTATTATTGTATCGGCAGTACTCAAAGGTTCGAACTTCGACGTAAAAAAAAAATTGCTAAAGATTGTAACAAAATAAATAAAAGTAAAGACGGCTTAAAGGAAGAAGATGATGACGACCCAACAGAACCATTACACGGAGAAAATAGTATTCAGTTTGATGGATAATCATCTTTACATTATTGACAACAACGTAAATAGCTATAGAGACAAAAAAGTGTTCTGTACAATACTGTAGAAAGGGAAAAAATAAACTGCATTTTATTGGTAGAGACAAAAACCACAGAATCCACCAACTGCAAGGACATGTGATAACTAATACTCGGGTTTGGAAATATTTCACAAGTGCACCCTTCACTAAAAATGAAGAAAGCTAAAACACCCCAAATAAACAATTTTTTAAACGAATGCGTGCATGTTCCCATCCCTTTCCAAAATGATCAATTACACATATTTTTGGTTTACATGCATCCAACCTCTCGAATTGAGAAAACTATAATTGGAAAAGCATTACTGTATAAATATTCCATAATTATTGGTGATTTTAATGTAAACAAAGAAAATAAAAAACAAATTAATGGTTTCTTGCAGAAGAGCAATTAAAAAAAATACACCTCCTACATGTTTATTGTTCAACTCTACACCAGACTTGTTTCTTTATACAAACAACCTTAAACAAAATATAAAAACCATCGACTTATTACATGCTCAAACCATCTTGCCATGAAAATGGTGATTGACACTAATACATACTCGTCCTGGACCTATTTTAGCACCTCCTAAATACAGCTTCAATAAATGCCAAATTCACAAGGTTAATGAGGAGATCATCCAATACATAAAAGCAAATGAGCTAAACACAATCACAACAGAAAAATTAACCAGTTCAACTTCAAATTTATGGAAGTGGCACTACAGAACACACCTACGACGAAAAAACAATATTACACATATCCTCTACCACCTAATTGTTTTAAAAATGATAAAAGGAAAAGGGAGAATGCTGAGGCAATATCAGGCAAACCCAAAACCATACATCAAACAAAAAATAAATCGATTCAACAAGGACGTTCAGAAAATGGTGTTCGATTTATATTACGATTTGTAGGTAGTGTACTTAAGGTAAAAATTATATTTGGTTGTTATTTTTAACGTAGGGCAAGATCTTTGCTTTACCCATAGGTAGTTAGGTACAGATACATACCTCGATTTTGAAAAAAATATAGTTGTGTTTTTTTTTAACATGGCAGTAAGTATAATAGAATAATTATGTTTCTCAATAAGTCGGGCATTCCAAATATTTTACAAACCTGAAGATACACGTACTCAAGGTCGTTATTAATTCAAATTCGAAATATTATACTTTTTCTCCTGTTTTATAACCAAAAAACGGATAATGAAATATCTTCAAAAGTTTTTATTATGGTATGGATTTCCCATTTTAATTAAAATATAATTTTAACTTAGAAATTAAAACCTTATTAACATTAAAACAGAGTCAAAACTAAAATGTTAGGTTATAGACACAAAACAAATAAGAGGTTGTTATAGCACTACCACCGAGTTATATCGGTGGTAGTGGTTATAGACTACTTTCGACTTTTATTTTCACGAAGGCGGCCCTGGAATATGAACCAATACGAAGACGCTCTGCTGAATTTACTGACGCGCCACTTTCAATTGTTTGTTCCCCAGTTCTAATAAATTTTAATAATTACTTGTCAATTTTGGTTTTTGAAATTTTAAAATGCCTAGAACATCTTTAGAATTAACCGATATTGTTTTATGCTACGGTGCAGCGAACGAAAATGCTCGCCAAGCGCGTATTTTATATATTGAACGCTTTCCGGGTCGCGATCCGCCTAGTGAAAGAACATTTGTATCTGTGACTCAGCAACTAAGGGACCACGGAACCTTTCACGGCTTTGGTGCTGCACGCGACAGAGGACGACCCCGAGCAGCAAATACGTTGGCTGCAGAAGAGGCAATCTTAAACGCAGTGGAAAATAATCCCAGTTTAAGTACCCGGCGTATCACAACGCAAGTCGGGCGAGCGTCGAATTATATTACTTGGCGTACTCTTAATGAAGAACAACTCCACCCTTACCATGTACAAAAAGTACAAGCTCTGCTTCCACAGGACTATGCTTCCCGTCGGGAATACTGCAGGTGGTTCGCGCAGAAAAGTGAAGACGAGCCCGATTGGTTCCGAAATGTGCTGTTCACAGACGAAGCTGGCTTTACTCGAAACGGAATTTTCAATCAGCACAATACTCATGTATGGAGCAGGGAAAATCCTCACGCGTACCGTGAAATGCACCATCAACGGCAGTTCAGTTTAAATGTTTGGGCAGGGATAGTCGAAAACCACCTTATAGGGCCCTACATCTTGCCGGTACGATTAAACGGTGAAGGGTACTTGGACTTTTTACGTAACCATTTACCAGGTTTGTTGGAAGATGTTCCTCTTGCAGTAAGGGAAAATATGTGGCTTTTACATGATGGAGCTCCATGTCACAATGCGGGAATCGTTAATCAATATTTGAATGAAAACTTTCAAAACAGATGGATTGGACGACGCGCTCCTGTGCTCTGGCCCCCACGATCTCCAGATCTAAATCCTTGCGACTTTTTTTTGTGGGGAACAATGAAGGAATTAGTATACGAAGAGGAAATTGAAAATATAGAAGAATTACAGATTCGCATAGAAATGGCAGCCGCAGAAATAAGAAATATGAATAACATTTTTTGGAGAGTTCGCGATAACATGTTAAGAAGAACACATGCTTGTTTGGCGGCAAATGGGGCACATTTCCAGCATCTTCCGTATTAAAATGGTACTGCTACATTTTTATACGACTCTCTAATTTATTCTAAACTAAAGAAATAATTCCTTCCTTGCCGAATGCATCAAACTTTTGTTAAGGAGTAATTAGTTAAGGAACACTTGCATTTTAAGGAACGAATGTCTTGCACCAAAACATTTTGACATCTGCTTAATAAAGGACGGCTTAAAACAGTGGCTGTCATTCCTAACGTTGTTGATGTGCTTTCAAAGGCAAAATATAACCTATAAGTTAAGTTGATATAACCGTTTTTTGATAAATTAGTTTTTTTGGTGTTCGGAAAACTACTGCAAAACATGAGTGAAAGAAAAAGAAGTAAAAATTTCACGGACAAAGAGGCTATGATTCTAATATCTTTAATAAGTGAAAGTAAAAGCATCCTTGAAAACAAAAAAACGGATGCAATTAATAATCAAACCAAATATAAAACATGGGAAAAGGTAGCAAATAACTTCAATGCTACCTGTCCGGAAGGTGCTCCCCGTAATGCGGAGAGCATTAAAAAATGGTGGGACAACAAGAAACGCATAATTAGAAAAGAAAAGGGGGCGGAAAGAAAAGAAATTTTTCTCACCGGTGGTGGGCCAGCTCCACCAAAAGCTGACCCTCAATCCGACATAATTTTGTCAATTCTGGACCCAGAAACTGTGTTAGGTGGGGAGGGCCCCTTTGGGTCAGATGCTGGAATATATCAAAATGCTGAAATATATCAAAAACAAAATAGTGGCAGCAAAGAAGATGATTATTTTTGTTATGAACTCGAGGTAATTGTACTAAAACCACAGAAAGTTTATAAGAATTAAGAATTTTCCTAAACTAACCCCAAATTATAACCTACTTGCAAAATAATATCATGTTTCTTTTGGCATTTAGGTTATTTTTAAACAAGTATTTTTTTAGCAACAGGTTGATGAGCCAGGTGATAAGTCCTTGGAACCACCAAGTAGTATTAAAGCAGGTTATTCTGGAATGCAAATTAAACCAACCAAACTTAGTTGGAAAAAGCATTGTATGTCGGATTTGACACAAAGGAAGAACACTGCTTTAAAGAGACCACTGCCTACAGATGCCATAGAAGAGGTAAGTAATGGAACTTTTTTTTTAAATTAAAATAAACCTATA
This sequence comes from Polydrusus tereticollis, assembly GCA_963920685.1. Taxonomy (NCBI): domain Eukaryota; kingdom Metazoa; phylum Arthropoda; class Insecta; order Coleoptera; family Curculionidae; genus Polydrusus; species Polydrusus tereticollis. The sequence continues at coordinate 31,334,054 of OY987328.1, read as the reverse complement.
TTATTTCTTTTAGCTTCAAACAAAATTATGTTCAAGTGATGAATATAACTATCCCCTATAATATAAAAATATTTTTAAAGAAACTTTTAAATTAATATATTATGTAGCCTAGCAGAATTAAACCATACATAATTTTACACACTCCATACCAATTAACTTAATAATTTCTCTATAAACTGTCAAAAAGCAGATTCTTACCTAATAAAACACTGTTTGGAAACTCGCCCCCCTCAAACCGCGCTCTTAAGTTACTGTGACCAAAGATTGTCGAATCATGGCTAGAGCCTGGCCATCTTTCCACAACATCTATAAACTTAAGGTCGGCATCTCCCACAACTTGCACATTTAGTGAAAAGTAACTTTTTCGGTTTCTAAATATTTCTGCATTATCATTTCCTAAAAACATATTTTATATAAGTATATTATCATGTAGTCGCACCAACAAATAGCATAAAATATGCTGGTAAGCTAAATAACTAGTACAACAGCTGAGAGAACAAAAGAAGACAGTTATATGAACAACCTACCCGGTGACTGAATTTTAATGTGTGTACCATCAATAACACCTATTATCCGAGGAAATCTTGATAAATTGTAAAACTTGTTTTGCTCTTTTAAAATGGATGGTCTATCAGGCATATGTACATAGAGTGGAAACAATCTTAAAACAAAATAATTGATTATGTAAGTTAAAAAAACTAGTAATATTTTTATGTACAACCTTGCAATAACTCTTGATACTTTTGAAATAATGCGAGATGCGGTAGATTCATGCATATTCATTGTGTCCGCAGTTTGCATCAGGTGACCTGCACTCGCATAATACCGCAGAGTGCATAAGAGCTGGTCAATAGGGGCAACACTATTGTTTCTGAAAAACAGTTAGGTGTATTAATTATTGTTTATTAAAAATAGGTAGTGATTAAACTAGATAAGTTATTAAAGTATTACAAAATATTTTATATCTTACCTATCATGTGTGTATTCCAAATCTTCTTCAATTTGCGACAATACAAAGAGGACAGTTTCTTTGTATAGACGAAAACGTCTGTAAAAACTTAGAGGATCCATTGTTTGGAAAAAATTTGTCCTCTCGTTAACTTTTCGAGGAAAACCATCCTCTATAAGGTCTATCAATTCTATATCGTCGTCTATTAAATCAAAATCGACGAAATTTTCCATTGTTTGCCAAATTCAGATAAAAAATATAAAAACACAGCAGCACCTAACCTCACAAAACTAATAAAAGGGAGACAACTCATTTAAGTGGTCGATTTTCTAGACTTAAAAATCGGGAACTAAGGGAGGCATTAAGGGATCCTTAACGTTGCTGCAAGACGTAAAAGCTATTTAAGGCGTAGTTAGGCCTAAGTCTTCCTTAAAATATGTTGGTGCAAGTGCCCGTTATTAAACACGATAGTCCAGGGGGCGGGAAATGTGATTTGTTGCTGTTCTGTGATTGGGTACTGAGCAGTTCAAAGTCAATGGCTTCATAAATTTGTTTTTAATATCATTTCTTATTATTCATTTACTTGCAACGGCATAAAATTTGTTTGCGTTTTGCTGCTGGAGTGTATAGTTGTTGAATAATGTGATACATGATAGATATATTGCTTGTTCTTGTTATTCTGTGGTTGATATACGTGGCGCCCTCTGAATTTATGTTATGAGAGTGATTCTAGACATGGCGAAGGTATTGTTATCACCAAGAAAGTAATAGATTTGTTTATAATCATTTGCACAAAAGTTTTACAAGATTAAAGACTAAATATGAATTTCGTTGTTATTAATTAAAGCCCACTTTATATAATAATACACATGTGATGGGAATGTTTTGTGATGTGATAGTTTATCTGTGTAAATTTCCAGACATAGGGCTTGTTGTTGGTATCTACGATTTTTACTCAGCGAAGTATTATGATAGCAATACAATTTCATGGGGTGAGTAAAAACTATACCTATTGAATAAGGCTTGTTTAATTGAAATCGCAGTATAGTTTTTGATTTAATCTTTTTTAAAAAACCTAAAAAAAAGATTTTCCCGAATACTTGGCAACGTCGCAAGGTAATCAGCTGTCTGTAGAAATTCCGCCAATTTGTCATGTCAAAAACACGTGTTTAGGGGTAATGAACTTTCATAGAGGCACAGATGGTCCGGTTTTAAGGTATTTTACAAAATTCAAAATACTTCCGATTTTAGAAAAAAAAACTATCAAGTGTAACTCTAGACCACCTCAGGAGTGGCCCCTTAAAATATAATAAGTCATTTCCATAACACCCTGTATATTAAAACATAGATCGATGTTATCGAAGGAATTTAAAAAAAAACTAGAAAATATTTCATAAGGGCATAGGGGTGCCAAGACCCCCCTTTTTATATTAATGATGAGATTTTTCTACAGTGTACATTAAAAAAATTAAACAAAATATGAAAATAAACATTTTTTATACCGGGTGTTGCATCGTCGAGCGGGGCATAGGAAATCCCATGTAATTTTAAATGGGGTCAATTATTGGCTTCCCTAATTATTTTAGAGACAAATTCTATTTAGGTTTATTAAAGAGCACTAAAACCCACATTCAAAAGAATAACTTTAGATGTTTTTGATGAGCCCGTTTACGGGTTATCGCCGATTTCTTTTTAACTATTTCTCATTTTATGGCCCCGTATTTGCGGGCACCAGTCAAGGTAAAAGATGACTGTCAAATAAAGTTGTCATTTTGAAATGTGTGCTTTATTGTTATAAAAACTCGTACATCGAAAATATTAAAGGTGTATTTATGAGTACAAATTAATCTGAATAAAACTAAAATAAAGTATCCAATTACAAGGTTAATTATGACATTTTACATGTTTCAATATTTTACTAATTAATAGGTAGGTACTATTAAATTGTTAGAACTTTAGGATTTAAGAAGATGTTCAGATATTCCTCAAAATGACAACTTTATTTGACAGTCATCTTTTACCTTGACTGGTGCCCGCAAATACGGGGCCATAAAAAGGAGAAATAGTTAAAAAGAAATCGGCGATAACCCGTAAACGTGCTACGCTTTTATTTGCCCAAAGATTAAAAAAAAAAAAAAAAGAATTTAATTTTAGTGAATATTAGCAAGAAAAGAAAAAGTAATTACTGCCAACGAAGTTCAGCCGAGGGTGAGAGGCCTTGAGAGAGCGAGCAAATGCCCTAGCTCAAATGCCGAAGAGTAGGGGGGGTAATAAGGGGCGCCACCGTTTTGCAGCCAGGCCAAAACGGAAGCCTCCGCGATCTCGGTGGGACCTCACTCTCCACTGAACTTAATAATGAATAATAATAAAAAATCAACAAAAAAGCAAATTACGGAGGTTGTGTTGTGGGACGTCTCAAATAAAACTCAAAATTTTAAAAACACACTAATGCCGTTTATTAAAAAAGGAAAAATTAGTTTCCACTGACATTTATTTAAAAAAAAAAAGGAAAAATAAATGATTGGGTTTGATACCCAAGAAAATTAATTCAGGTAAATACTATACCAGCCCTGCGGTTATGATCACACCGGTTACACTTTAACAAAAAAAAATATTGGTTACACAAATAAAAGAATAGGAATAAAAACCTTACAGCAATATACTGGCCGGTTACGTTACCGATCAGCCAATTACGGTAGTTGATTTGCCGGTTAGTCGGCTTCAGGTGCACCCTAGGTAGCACCCTATGTACCGCTTGGGTAGTACTGCTGGTCGGCCCTAGGTTAGAATCCTAGGTAGAAGCTGTAGCGCCTCTAGTTGAAAGGCGTAAAGAGGTGCCTAGGTAAGGGGCTAGGTACACGCGCCCAGGTAAAAGGACCCCGATGACGATGGGGTCTCACACGTTTTTACGTTTCCTGACCTGCACTCCGTCGCTTTAAAATCCGGCTATGCCGTAAAAAAGCTTTCAATCCAATACTAAACTAAACCAAAGCAATTTAAAAGCTTTAATGAGAAAACGGTGTCCAAAATCCACTCACGTGTAAAAAAAAATTGGCTGGACACACGCTTTCACGACGGAGACAAGTCAGTAAGTAAGTAAGGAAGGCCGTAACAATCGCGCACGACCTCCCGGAAGAGCTGCAATCCTACCAACAAAATAGAAAGCTTCCTGTCAATAAAAAGGGCGCTAGAATTCAAAACCTCGTACCTACACAAAAACCTAATGAACTAACCTAGCCGAAGCGAACCCGTACAAACAATAAAATAACCAAAGAGCGGAGACAATAGAATCCTGGGTTACCCTTGTACCCCTCCTGCGCGACGGTGAAACTAAAGAAATTTGTTTTTAATTAACTAATACATGGGCAATATAAATTATTACCAAACACGGTCACCCGTATACAACCAACGGTACATCAGATAAATATTTCCCACATCTAAGGAATAAGCGATATAATCGATCTCGCAAAGGTCGATAGATGTCAACCTAGAAACTAAATGATTTTACACCAATTACCAGCTTTAAATAAACACCCAAGTGGCTCCTACATTACATAACGATAAACAGATTTCAATACAATGCAATTGGCTGGTAAAAATCACCCGATAGCAGTCAATATAATATCAATAAGTTAGGTCGATCGAAGAGATTAAAATCGATAGTGACGCCCACTTCTATTTATATAAATTAAAGGAACAGGGTTTATTTATAACCAACACAGTGAAATGTCCCTAACGATCAGATTGTCACACCATTCTAGGACCAAACAAAGGAAAATATAATACGGAAAATCCACTGTATTTCCCACGAAAATGTATTTGACACAACCATAGCGGTAAGTCCTATAACTTACTCTATTTACACCGTCTGTAGCTGACTGTTTTTAGGCTACTAACTTAGGACACGGTCTGCCATTTAACAAGGGAGAAAAATCGACTTTCAACCCCTAAGCCGAGGGAGATATGGAATCAAGATGAAAGATAAGGTAAGGATCTGCTTTATTAACCAGGCATTCGGCAGCCAGAGACCGTTTTAACAACTCTTACATACCTATATAACCTTACGTACCATCGAAGGCAAAATTACCTAAGATCTCAGTCTGCAGTCATAGAATTCAAATAGTTATCTTTATTTTAGGTACAACACAAGCTGGATCAGCTACTCGAGGTAACGGCATTGCAAAAAAATAAAGGAGGAACCAGGTAATCAACAAATGTCATAAGAAAGGAAAGCAACCTCTAAACACCGAGAGAGAGAGATATGTAACAGTACATTGTTACGAGTAATATATATATATGTATAGCCTTAGTTTTACTAGTAAAATGTGTTATAAATAACTACGTATATTGAACAATCACCGAAACAAATATATTAAAAGGTTCTTGACAAAAAGGTGAAGGCAAGATAATAATAAACTTTAAATAAAATTTTGGTTTGTTTCAATTCACCACATACTAATGGTTTTTCATAGAGCACATTGTACTACCTTAATGATTATTTCTCACACCTTAGCAAAAATAGGCTTTAACCCCTAGTACTAAAATTAAACCGTTACAACTCCCCTCTTCTTCGGCAGGAGAAAAACTTCCACTAAGAAGTTTTACGACGATAATTCAACTAAGTAATAACCAAACACACAAAAAAAAAATTTTATACTCGCGCCAGCACAAGAGAACACAAGGTACCCAGTTATGTATAATCCAATGAAGTTAACAGAAATATTCAGATAGGTAAGCTAACTCTAAATACGGAATCATATATCAGTTATATGTACAAAATAATCACACGAGTTATCAATCAACTCCTAGACCAAAAAAAAAAATTGACGCTACTGACGTAGCCACTAATATAGCAATCAATCACTAAAAGCAATACAATAAAAATAATAGAAACCAAAAATCATTTCAAGCACTGTTGCGCAGCTGTCGACCCACGGAGACTCCGAGAGAGGAAAGGATGCAACCCCGAGCTGTTTGTATGGTATAGAGGTCAAAAAAGCGAACTTGATGGATATCGGACTTAAGTTAGCATTGCGTTGCAACCAAATGTGACTTGGCGAACCTCGTGTACTAACCTCATACAAACAAACTCGCGGTACAACCTCGCACCCACAAGAAAGACCCAAGGAAAGCAAATACACAGCAGTACTTGAAAGGTGGAAAACTCAAGATAATCAATATCAACAAAAAAAAAAATAACAGTTGTAACCCAGATGTTCCACCAATCAAAGGGAGTATGTTTTAGTACACACTAAACTAAAAGATACAAACGTGTCGATGACAACTAAATGTACCACAGCCTTCAACGGAAAATTTAATTAGGGTGTTCCGAAAGGCGGCTCTGCTCCTGGCCTGGCGTATCACACAAGACCTGCGGACGAGGTCATACGCAGTAGTTTCGCCCTCCCCTGTGCTGCAGCGATGTACAGACTGAATCAGGGGTCAGACAGCCACCCCCCACAATACAACTCTGCCCGCAAATCTGCCTTCAGCAGAACGAACATTCCACAAAAGACGGCAAAGCGCCACCCAGGGGCACCAACGGCCCCTCAGCCTTTTCTATAGCAAAAAAAAGAAGGCTGTATGTAAATAGGACAAAATCGGTAAATATAAAGTCGGGCTATACCCGAGCCAAGACAAAATCGGTAAGTATAAAGCGTCTAAATGACGAAGTCAAAATCAATCAATAATCAATAAATCGCATCTGAGCGACATCAATAACGAAATTACTCCGTTACTTGCAATTCAGTTCCAACAGCGGCTTAAATCCCCAAATGGGTTATCTCACTCTATCTATAAAGCAACGAAAATCAATCAAAAATAACTCAAAGTCCAACAAAGTAAATCAAGCAAATGTATCAACAACGCAAATCAAGCAAAAACCGAGAGAGAAATTACGTCCTCGTTGCAAATATCCCGTACTCAACACGGTTTACAAAAAAAAAAAATTACAACGAAAACCTACCACTAAAACAAAAAGGAAGAACGAAGCACCAAAAAAAAGGTTATCATAAATAAATAACGTCTCCAAGACGAGCGGCAGCAAGGATCAACCGGCGTTAGCCAATCCATCCAAGCTAACCAAATAACTAAAAGACAAATCAAGGTAAAAGTAAAATACTAAGTCCAAATCAGGGTAATCACTAAAGAAAATCCGGCAAGGCCAAATTTCCTAGGAATCAAGTCAAAATCGGTAGGTACTGAAATCGTAAGTAAAGATAGAATGAAAGGAAGAAAAATAACGACAAGTAAAACCTAAAAGACGAAAAGAAAGTCAACTCCTAGAGAAGATAAAGTCGTACCCACTCCTGTCTTGTTTCACGCCAAGACAACAGCGTACACAACCAAAGCCTGAATTGAGCGACCTTCAATTAAGTAATAAAGTAAATAAAAACATTAGGAAGAAACAAGCAAGAATAAAGGTTCTACTAAATGAACGCCATAAAACTAATACTATAAAATGTTAACTGCTGGAGTGGCAACCTAAAGACATAATCGATAAGCAAGAAACTATTGTACCAAAAAAAAAAATCTACGAAAAAGCTAATAATACACCGAAGGTGCTGAAGGCGAAGATTCATATAACAGGTTTGCCACAACATTTACAAGTGAAGTGAGAAGCCAACTGAAGGTTAACAACTCAGATACCCATTGTAGTAAACCGCTGAGGGCCTGATTCACTACTAACGACACAAACCGGCTGAAGGCGATTGGTCTGTCTCCGTACTCTTGATATGATTTCTACTATCACGGGTACGCCGTGCGGAGTATTTCTAACCAACTACATTCGGCCTGTCAAGTTTCACGCCGAGACAGAAACCGAACTTCATTAGAACTCCACGTCCGCTGGAGGTGATGTAAAAATATTTGGAACAAAAAAAAGAAAGAAGCGAACCTTTATTCGTTACTCACACACAAAAGAAATTAATAAAGTTTAAAGTAATGAAGTAAAAGAAAAGATAAGTAAAAATAAATAACTCAATTTATTCATTGTCCGAACTCTCACTTGCAATCGACGGATTGTACAACTTGAGGTCCTGTACATGCCAAACACCTTTATTTTGACCGGTCTGATCTTGAAGCTCATATGTGCAAGTACCAGTCTTTCTTTTAATAATAAAAGGTCCTAAATATGTTGGTGCTAATTTGGCACTGTAGTATTTCGTGGCATCCGAGAGACTTTTATTTTTACGCCAAACTCTCTGTCCAGGTGTAAATTGTAACGTCGTTGGCTGATAAGGCGAGAAGCCTTGATCTTTTCCTGAACTTCCACATAGAGTTTTAAAAATGCGGCTTGTCTCTTTTTGACATAATCTTGAGGATCCAAATCGATCTTGTGAATATCTTCGACGAAGTCTTGTCCATAAAGTTTATGCTCTCTTCCAAAATTCAGATAGTAAGGACTAAATCCAGTTGTTTCGTGTCGTGAAGTTCTCATAGCACAACCAATAGCGGCTAAATTTTCGTCCCATGTACGGTGATTATTGTTCTGAATGTATGAACGAATCATAGTTTTTGCCACTCGGTTTGCACGTTCAGTAGGATCAGCCTGAGGATGGTAAGAAGCTGTATAGAAAATTTTGCTTTTATAACGCTGACAAAGTCCTTGGAACTCTTTAGATTTCATTTGAGCTCCTTGATCGCACATTAAAAATTGCGGAGATCCAAACATCAGGAAAATACCTTCTTCTACTTGCTTAGTAAGCGATTTGGCTGTCGCAGAACGCGATGGGAACATGACGGTGAACTTGGTAAAATAATCGTTAACCACAAGAACATACTGATTTCCTGATCTTGAGCGAGGAAACGGGCCGATGAAATCCAAGCTGATACATTGCCAAGGTTGATTAATGTTTGGTCGATTTCCCATTAGACCTGCCGGTGCTCTTTGTTCCACTTTGTTCTGGGCACAAATCCTACATGCTTTCACGTATCTGGTTACGTCACTCCTCATTTTAGGCCAATAGTAACGTTGACATACTTTCCAATAAGTTTTAAATATGCCTACATGACCTGAAGCTGGTATATCATGGCAACGGAAAAGTACTTCGCGCCTCTTATCTTTAGGAACGACGAGTTTCCAGCAGCTGGATGGAATTGCTAATTCAGAAGGGCTGGATTTCACATATTTGTACAGCATTTTATTCTCTACACGCCACGTGGGAAATTTGTGAGGATGCTCTTCGAGTCTGGAGAACATGTTTTTATACCATTTGTCGGTGGTGGATGAGAATGCGTCTTCTTTGACTTCGGCATCTATAGTGTCAACAGAAACAGGAACTGATCTCGAGAGAAAATCGGGAACTACGTGGTCTTTTCCAGGTCGATGAATTAAAGTAAAGTCGTACGGTTGAAGACGAAGTGCCCATCGTGCTAGTCTCCCTTGTGGGTCTTTTAATCGATGTAGCCACAGCAACGAGTGATGATCAGTTATCACGGTGAAGTGAACTCCTTCCAGGTAATGACGCAATTTCTCAACGCTCCAAATAACTGCCAAACATTCTTTCTCAGTCACAGTCAATTTCATTTCCTGCCTAGATAGTGAGCGCGATAGGAAACATATTACTTTCTCACCTTCATCAAAGGTTTGAGACAAAACGGCTCCAAGGCCAAAGCCACTCGCATCAGTTTGAAGAACGAATGGACGACTGAAATCGGGGCAAGTAAGAATGGGTGCTGTAATCAGGGCTTCTTTGATGGTTCTAAAAGCAGCGTCGCAATCAAATGTCCATGACCACTTAACGTTCTTCTTGGTCAGGTTGGTTAGCGGAGATATTTTGGAGGAGAAATTCGGTACAAATCGTCGGTACCAAGACGCTGTTCCTATAAATCGACGAATCTCTGTCACATTTTTCGGCGGTGGTATATTTACAATAGCCTCTACTTTCGATGGATCGGGCCGAAGTCCTTGACGGTCTACTACATAGCCTAGATATTTTAATTCAGGTCGGCAAAATTGACACTTTTCCAATGAAACAACTAGTCCTGCTTCGAGAAGGCGGTCGAACACTAAATCTAGTAGTCGCAAATGCTCATCAAAGTCCTGAGAGATAAGGATAATGTCGTCTAGGTAAACCATTACTGAAGGCTGAAGGTCAGCTCCAAGCACGGTATCGACAATTCGCTGCCACGTGGCCGGAGAATTGGTCAATCCGAACGGCATTCGGCGAAACTGAAATAATCCTCTTCCAGGAACAGTAAAAGCGGTGTATTCACGCGAAGACTCTGACAAAGGGACGGTCCAAAAAGCAGACTTAATATCGATAGAGCTGAGGTATTTAGCATCTCTTAAGCGGTCCAGGATTGAAGAGATATATGGAATGGGGTACGCATCTTTATTGGTCACCTCGTTCAGCAGCCCATAATCGACGCAGAAGCGATAGGAATCATCCTTTTTACGAACTAGACATATTGGGCTAGACCAAGCACTTTTGGAAGGTTCTATCACACCGTCTTTTAACATTGTCTTTAACTCCTCATCTATGATCTTTTGTTTAAAAGGAGACACGGGGTAGTATCGTTGTTTGACGGGTTTTGTACCTGGTTTAACTTCAATAGTATGTTCTGCTACGTTACAACATCCCAATCCAGAACTCATAGTTGAAAGCTTTATTTTTATTAAATTGTCAAGTTGTATTCGCTGATCTCTTGTGAGCGTGCTTTCGTCTTGAATGCTATTAATGAACATCGGATCGGTGCTATCTGCAAAATGCCAAATATCTTGTCTCAGATCGGGGACTATTTCCATATTTTTCCAAAAATCTATTCCTAGGATAAGGGTATGAGTAAGTTCTGGTAAGACGAGCACATCAATGATTCTGGTTTTGCCCATTAAACAGAATGGAACCTGCATACAACCGATGCTGGAACAGCTCTGTCCATTGGCGACTGTGCATTTTGTTTCCTTCGCCAAAAGTTTTAATCCTAACCGTTGTAATAGTTCATATCCAGGAAGACCGACGATGGTTCTTGTAGCGCCGGAATCTAATAATCCTCGTATTGGAGTGCCTAAGATAGTAACTTCTAAATATGGACGTTGATCACCATGAGCGTGACTAATAATGTAGTCTAAGAGAAATTTTGCAGGAAAGCCAGTATCGTTGTTGGTCGAAGTGGTATCGATTTTGGGAGACATCTCACGACCTATTGATTCCCCCGGGAAGCGTTTCCCGAATTCGTGCATTTGGGGCAATTTCTGGTAGTAACGTCCGGTGTTCCGCAACGATAACAGTGCATTTTCCGAGGACTAGTGCAATCTCGGTTATAATGCCCGGCCTTTTGACAATTAAAGCAGACCACTTCTCTGGGACGTCGATCGTTCGTAGGCATTTCTCTAGGACGTCTGTAATTTATAGGTATTTCTCTAGGGCGTCTATCGTTCATAGGCATTTCCCTGGGACGTCTATCGTTTGTAGTTGGGTTAAAGTGACGAATTTCCTGTACGTACTCGTCCGAATGATTGCTAGGAAGGGCTTCTTGCATATCTGACACAAAGGCGAAATCAGGCTCGACAAATCCTTGCCTTCTTCTAGAAGGTGGCACGTAATGCTCTGCACGGTATTTCTTGGCTTCCAAAGATAAGCAGCACTCCTCCAATTCTTCCAATGTATTTACTAGTGGAAGTTGAGTCGTATAAAAGGGAGCTAAGTTTCGGGAAATAATGTCCAGCTTCACGTCATCGGACATTCCACCGTAACGTCTACATAAAGCATGCATACTTGACAGGTAATCTACAATGCTTTCGGACGGATCTTGCGTTCTATCTAAGATCTCCCTAAAGAGTCGAGCTCTGTAATCTGGCGGTTCGAAATGTCGTCGAAGTAGGTCTGATAGTTCTCTCCAGTCAGTAAATCTGGATCGGTTCGATCTAAACCAATTAAGAGCCTTACCCTCAAACAGGTCTATGGCGGACTCAAATACCTCTCGTTCAGTCACGTGACGGGCTACTCTAAGTTCTGAAACTCGCTCTAAAAAGCCGTGAACTGACATACTTTTGGTGTCTCCAGTAAATTTAATTCCCCATTTATCCATTTTAGGACCCTTGAAATATGAAGGTTGTCTATTTGGGGTAGAAACAGGTAGCGAGGCACCTTGAACGCCGGACGAATCATCGGAATCCGAATCTTCAGTCTGAGCAGCAGCTAACATAGCACTAAGGTTGGGATCTTGCTTTGACACGGTTTCTAAATGGTCCAGAGTGGCCAAAATATCGACCATAAGCTTCGCTCTCGTATCCACATTCTCAGCAGTCAAGCTACTAGGTGGTGCGCGATCTACGCGATTGAGTAGGTGTACTAGACGAGATTGATAGCGCTCAAATCTGGCCCTAGCATTTTCTCCAGTCACTGATTTCAGTGCAGATTTAATTCTCTGCAGCGCATCATGCACGAGAACTTTCTCGTCGTCGAAGTCGAGAGAATAGGGTGGATGACTCAAAGATTTGTTCCTCTTCTCCAGTTGGAGTAACGGACGCAGTGTCGCTCTCAGCGAATCGACGGTTTTGGAATCGTCAGCGGGAATTCCACGGACAGTCAGTTCATGTATTAGCATGTCCTTCTTCAGGTAGTTGATCCTCATATTGTAATCCATTTTTTTTTTCCTCTTCAAGTCAGACAATGACAGAATAACGTAATAATAACACTATTCACTGTAAAGCCAAACAAACTCACTCACTTACAATAACACTATGCAAATAAAATCATTAGATTTCACTTCACTTACGTAAGCAATAACAAATTCAAATTCAAAATATCAAGTGAGTAGCAGTGGTAGTATTTTAAATAGACAATTTTAATGAAAGTCAAGTAATTAACGTAGTAAGCCAATCAATTAGGTAATACTAAAAGGTCACCAATATCGCAAAACAAAGTAGGTCAAAAATAAAAAAAAAGGAATCAGTACCAAATCAATACGCTCTGTGCGAGCACGAAAATCAAAAAAAAAGTATAACCACCGAAGGCCACGATTGATTCAAAGCAATTGCAGGTAAAATCAGGGCAAGGTATAATACTGTAAATTTAAGGTCAACCAATATAAATATGTAACAAGGTATGCAAAATCAATTCAAAATTCAATAAAGTTATTACAGTCCTTAAGGGTAGGCGCAATACAATGAAATTAATAATCAAAATATATCTTAAGTAAATTGCTCTACTTGAGAACGCCCAACAACACTTTTTTTAAAAAAGATTTACCAGATTACCAAAACATGGCCCCACGTTGGGCGCCAAAATTTGCTACGCTTTTATTTGCCCAAAGATTAAAAAAAAAAAAAAAAGAATTTAATTTTAGTGAATATTAGCAAGAAAAGAAAAAGTAATTACTGCCAACGAAGTTCAGCCGAGGGTGAGAGGCCTTGAGAGAGCGAGCAAATGCCCTAGCTCAAATGCCGAAGAGTAGGGGGGGTAATAAGGGGCGCCACCGTTTTGCAGCCAGGCCAAAACGGAAGCCTCCGCGATCTCGGTGGGACCTCACTCTCCACTGAACTTAATAATGAATAATAATAAAAAATCAACAAAAAAGCAAATTACGGAGGTTGTGTTGTGGGACGTCTCAAATAAAACTCAAAATTTTAAAAACACACTAATGCCGTTTATTAAAAAAGGAAAAATTAGTTTCCACTGACATTTATTTAAAAAAAAAAAGGAAAAATAAATGATTGGGTTTGATACCCAAGAAAATTAATTCAGGTAAATACTATACCAGCCCTGCGGTTATGATCACACCGGTTACACTTTAACAAAAAAAAATATTGGTTACACAAATAAAAGAATAGGAATAAAAACCTTACAGCAATATACTGGCCGGTTACGTTACCGATCAGCCAATTACGGTAGTTGATTTGCCGGTTAGTCGGCTTCAGGTGCACCCTAGGTAGCACCCTATGTACCGCTTGGGTAGTACTGCTGGTCGGCCCTAGGTTAGAATCCTAGGTAGAAGCTGTAGCGCCTCTAGTTGAAAGGCGTAAAGAGGTGCCTAGGTAAGGGGCTAGGTACACGCGCCCAGGTAAAAGGACCCCGATGACGATGGGGTCTCACACGTTTTTACGTTTCCTGACCTGCACTCCGTCGCTTTAAAATCCGGCTATGCCGTAAAAAAGCTTTCAATCCAATACTAAACTAAACCAAAGCAATTTAAAAGCTTTAATGAGAAAACGGTGTCCAAAATCCACTCACGTGTAAAAAAAAATTGGCTGGACACACGCTTTCACGACGGAGACAAGTCAGTAAGTAAGTAAGGAAGGCCGTAACAATCGCGCACGACCTCCCGGAAGAGCTGCAATCCTACCAACAAAATAGAAAGCTTCCTGTCAATAAAAAGGGCGCTAGAATTCAAAACCTCGTACCTACACAAAAACCTAATGAACTAACCTAGCCGAAGCGAACCCGTACAAACAATAAAATAACCAAAGAGCGGAGACAATAGAATCCTGGGTTACCCTTGTACCCCTCCTGCGCGACGGTGAAACTAAAGAAATTTGTTTTTAATTAACTAATACATGGGCAATATAAATTATTACCAAACACGGTCACCCGTATACAACCAACGGTACATCAGATAAATATTTCCCACATCTAAGGAATAAGCGATATAATCGATCTCGCAAAGGTCGATAGATGTCAACCTAGAAACTAAATGATTTTACACCAATTACCAGCTTTAAATAAACACCCAAGTGGCTCCTACATTACATAACGATAAACAGATTTCAATACAATGCAATTGGCTGGTAAAAATCACCCGATAGCAGTCAATATAATATCAATAAGTTAGGTCGATCGAAGAGATTAAAATCGATAGTGACGCCCACTTCTATTTATATAAATTAAAGGAACAGGGTTTATTTATAACCAACACAGTGAAATGTCCCTAACGATCAGATTGTCACGCCATTCTAGGACCAAACAAAGGAAAATATAATACGGAAAATCCACTGTATTTCCCACGAAAATGTATTTGACACAACCATAGCGGTAAGTCCTATAACTTACTCTATTTACACCGTCTGTAGCTGACTGTTTTTAGGCTACTAACTTAGGACACGGTCTGCCATTTAACAAGGGAGAAAAATCGACTTTCAACCCCTAAGCCGAGGGAGATATGGAATCAAGATGAAAGATAAGGTAAGGATCTGCTTTATTAACCAGGCATTCGGCAGCCAGAGACCGTTTTAACAACTCTTACATACCTATATAACCTTACGTACCATCGAAGGCAAAATTACCTAAGATCTCAGTCTGCAGTCATAGAATTCAAATAGTTATCTTTATTTTAGGTACAACACAAGCTGGATCAGCTACTCGAGGTAACGGCATTGCAAAAAAATAAAGGAGGAACCAGGTAATCAACAAATGTCATAAGAAAGGAAAGCAACCTCTAAACACCGAGAGAGAGAGATATGTAACAGTACATTGTTACGAGTAATATATATATATATATGTATAGCCTTAGTTTTACTAGTAAAATGTGTTATAAATAATATATATATTGAACAATCACCGAAACAAATATATTAAAAGGTTCTTGACAAAAAGGTGAAGGCAAGATAATAATAAACTTTAAATAAAATTTTGGTTTGTTTCAATTCACCACATACTAATGGTTTTTCATAGAGCACATTGTACTACCTTAATGATTATTTCTCACACCTTAGCAAAAATAGGCTTTAACCCCTAGTACTAAAATTAAACCGTTACAAACGGGCTCATCAAAAATATCTAAAGTTATTCTTTTGAATGTGGGTTTTAGTGCTCTTTAATAAACCTAAATAGAATTTTTCTCTAAAATAATTAGGGAAGCCAATAATTGACCCCATTTAAAATTACATGGGATTTCCTATGTCCCGCTCGACGATGCAACACCCGGTATATACTTTATATATAATTAAATATACATATAACAATGATATTAAATGTAAACAATAAAGTCTTAAAAACCAAGACCCTCATGTAGTCTTAATGTTTCTCTGTCTCCATTAAACTCCATGCCTCTATCTTTCATTTTTTGTCACATTCCTAAAAATCATAATAAGTATATGATTACTGCTTATTCTCTATATTTGTAAGGTATAATTAAAAAATTAGTTATTTAATACTTGCCTCTAACCGTAGGTGATCGTTTTTCTATAGCGAAAAACTCGTAAATCATATTTTTTATATCATAAATATTTCCAGGACTCAGTACGAGCTTATTAGAAGGTATTTTTTTTGTTGGCGTTTAAAAAGATGTAGTGGCCACATTGGCACGTACTTTCTGCCCTTCTTTTATAATTCGTTGCAAAGTATTTTTTCCGATGCCAGTTGCTGCTAAAATCCGTTCTCTAAAATATGGAAAAAACGATATGTATATACCTACATATAACACAAATTAAATTTAAAAAACAACTGTTAAAATTTATAGATTACATAACGATTAACAACCACATTGTAAACAATACTTGTAAGTAAAGACATATTATATAGCTAATTCATGTTGAAATGATACTCATTATTGCAAAAAGTGTAACATTTGGGTAAAGGAAAAACATAGGTACTTAGACGATAGATAAATAGTAATAAAAAAAATATTTGCCGATCTTGTCCCATATTAATTTTTAAAATGTAATATTCTTTGCACTAACCTGCACTTTTTTAAAGGAATTTGCATTCCTTCGCTTGCTTCTTTCTCCATAAATCTAGAAATATTGTCTATTATTTCCCGCACTTGACTATTTAGAGGCTTCCCTCGTTTGCCAATTGTCTTTGGCGCCATTCAAATCCAAAATAATAATATTATTTTCTAAACAGAACAACCACAGTTCACACACCACCTTACACAATATATCACTTCTACGCTAATATTAATACTTATGCCACCCTCTAACAATGTTACGGCACTAAATCGCTTCAGATGATGCTGCATCGTGGCCGTCGCTAGGCAACTAACGTAAATAAACCACAGCGCAACTTTAGTGGCCGCCATTTAATGTACCTATTTGAACTTGGGCGAACTCTACAATGGAAGATCATAGTTATTTAATGCAGTTATAATGAATTTATATATTCTGTGCGGACAGTGTGATAAGATTCTAGGCAGAACGTGTAGAAAATTTAATGAAATGTATCCAGATTTACCACAAATGAATATCAAGAAATTTATTAGAATCCAGAACAATTTAAGAGATTTTAGTTTTAAAGTTTGGAGAAAGTCAGATTTATTAGAAGTCATGTAATTAAAATTAACATAACGCATTTCCCCAAGAAAACTAATTGAAACCGAAATATTCTTATTTTTTTAGACAATTAAAGATTTTTATGAAGCCACTTTCCTGGGTATGCTTAGTTGTCAGTACTATCTTTCCTACAAAACTATACACTTTCTTAGTGAAAATATGCAACCTGATAGTTCTTTAGATGAGTTGTTAACACTGATTTGTCAAGCAGAAGAATACAGATTGTTTCCAGTGAGACACAATGAAGATGTGATAAATAAGTAAGTAGCTATTGAGTTAAAGGTATAAGGTATTTAGTCTTTTAACCCTTGTTAATATTGAGCACTAAAGAAAAAACACAGACGCGATAACGCCGCAATTCATAATCAGACCTTCATCTTCCCAAGAGGTCCGTCGGCCATGTAGTTACTTTAGTTATTATCGTTAGTATATCCCAGTATAATTATATTTTTCTGCGATCGTCCACAATCTGACATCTTTTTGGCGTGTTTTGATGCTACAGGTCATTATTTCAGTATTGATAACTGTTGCTAAGCAATGAGACATATAACAGTACTAGAATATTATATTTCCGGCCTAGGCTGTACATTTATTCACATCATACATACATACATACAATATTGCAATTTGGTTTATTACATTTTCGATCGGAGAAAAGATAGTATGTGCGCCTCGTAGGAAAACCATGTTTTTGTCCTCGGATGCTTGCACAAATTTGCATCCTCATCTGAGAAATTGGCAGGGCGCCGTATTATACTACTAATACATAATACGGGTTTTGCAGTGATTGGGATCTTCACAAGGGTTTAGTGACAAGTAAGGGTTGAAGCAACGCTCCCAAGCTGTAATTTAAAAAAAAATTGAATAATAAAATGATTAGATTTCACCTCTCAAATTAATATGAGTGATAACGAAATTGGGAATGAATGTGATAAGGAAGATGAGAGTGCTCAACATGATATACCTACTCTATTTGTAAGCGGCGTAGGTTAAATTAATCCATGAAAAATATTTTATTATATTCGTAAAAAAAATGTCAATATAGTACATTAAAAAAAAGTTCATAAAAAATTTGAAGGGATTTCCCTAAATCCTGCTGTCAAGACAAAAAAAATGCATTCTACTCGATGGTTCAGGTTAGTTTTCACTCTTTGAGAGGGTAGGTTTGCCCTCTTTGCGGTTGAAAAAATCGATTATCCCGTCCTTTCTGCCGATTTAAAAAAAAATTGCACCCTCATGAAAATTCTAATCGTTCCGTTCTAAAACACCCATAACCAGGAACCGGTATAAAGCGGTGGTTTTTGACCGTTTGCGAAGGGTAAAAATATTTTAGATTTTCATAGCTGCTGCAGATATTTGTATGTTCTTCAGACTCATTCGCTGTACTATAAAACTAAAGAAGTTTTGCGAAGCATACGTTGTACGCCAGCCCTCACACATTTTTATTTTGTATATTTTTTGTCACTTTCTTATAGAGACCAAAGAGTTATATAGTTTCTTAATTTATGCATTATTGATAAAAGTTTGCACTGAACTATTTATACGTTATTTCGTTCTCTAATTAATAAATTCCATTGCTCGAGTTTGACATATTATAATATTTTTTTAGAGACTTATCAAGAGACCTCAATATAAATTCTATCTTTCCATTTGATTCTCCATGTTTAAAAGTATTATTGATGATAAAATGCTATCTCCTGGATGCAAACTTACCAAATCAAGAGTACGTTTTGGATTTGAAATCAGTTTTGGATCAAATTATAAGGATAATACACGTAAGTTTTTCTAAGTCATTTGCAGAATAATTGTTAAATAAAATAAGATCCATTAAAATTTATATGGCTCTTATTGTCTTATTCTTAGCCTCTAGAATCTGCGCTGGTTACCACCTACCACTATACTATAATTGATTTGTGATGGGCTACATGCTTGGTGAAATGTATATTCCATGGTAGAGGAAATTAAAGTCTTACTTGTTATATTTCACAATTTTAATTCGGTTGCCTGACACGTGTTTCGACCCTTGCGGATCATTATCAAAGGAATACAACAAGACAATACTAAATTCTACATGTCATTAAAATAAAATTAGGGAGATGAAGTTTTCTAATTTTATTTTAATGACATGTAGAATTTAGTATTATCTTGTATTCCTTCGATATAATGATCCGCAAGGGTCGAAACACGTGTCAGGCAACTAAATTAAAATTGTGAAATATAACAAGTAAGACTTTAATTTCCTCTACTATACTATAAAGTTTTTTGCAGTGATTTTATTTAGCATCTAACTAAATAAGAAAATATAGGATTTGTAGTGTTTTTGTGTTGCTCCGGGTTCGACTCGATGTTCGATTCCCGGCCCGCAAACTGTTTTATTTAATGATAGGCTCTTAGAAGTTAGCAGGTACGCCTTGGTTTAGACGTAAAATTTTTCATTTCAATTACTAAAATTTTATAAACTAAACTATTACAAAGTTAAATAAAAATGTAGTTAGTCTAAGAGCTCGTAATAAAAATGTGCAAAAGTTTTTTATATTTAGAGTAAATATATAAATATAGAAAGTGTCTGGAAAATACCTGTACAACTTCTGAAGACAGACTCTAACACTAATTTAAACATGCATTACAGATCAAATTTTTACTAGATTTAACTATGTATTGTATTATATTGTCACAACTGGGGGTAGTTTCCCTAACGAGATTGTGAATGAAAACCACTCGGACTAAAAAACAATACAGGTCTTTATTAATGCTTGATTATAAATATTACCAGGCAGCTCGGAGAAAACCCAGCATGTCTCCGAGGGGTGCAGACCAGTTCGGCACTATCGATGGGGGCTCTCGGGGAGTACTTATAAATCGAGCAGGAGAGGGGCCTCGAATCTATACAGAAACTTTGAGCACTCCTGTCGCAGGGTTGTTGACCAGTCGTTGAGACGAAGGTACCGTGTCCATCCAATGTTCGGGTATTTATACACCGAAAGTGCTGATTGTTGTTTAGTTGAACTTGGCATTGGATGGCACAGTGGTCTAGAAGTGTGAGAATTATGAAAATGTGGAGCCCACCATTTTGTTGACATGCCCCCCCTCCGATAAGCGTTGGCCCCCAACGCTTTGGAACATGCTAGGCTTTCTGTTACAATTCCTAAGTCTAGTTACAATGCTTTATATTTAATGACCCCTTAAGTGTATTTCCCATATTACTCCATATATTCGTTTTTATCTTCTTAATCCCGTTCCACCAGGCTAGTCGGATTGCTTGAGCCGGCCCTGTCTACTTGACTATCGGATGT
This sequence comes from Polydrusus tereticollis, assembly GCA_963920685.1. NCBI lineage: Eukaryota > Metazoa > Arthropoda > Insecta > Coleoptera > Curculionidae > Polydrusus > Polydrusus tereticollis. The sequence continues at coordinate 31,313,602 of OY987328.1, read as the reverse complement.
GCTTTAGGTTACGTTTGGCCGATGTCCTCACTGTTGCCGGAACTTGTCTGTCCGCTCTGCCTTGCTGGTGGATCGGGTTTGTTACATGCAAGAAAAAAAAAGTTATGCAGTATCTTATCTTATTATACTAAAATTTTGTATACTCTTCCCTCTAATCTATTTAATTATCTCTCAATTCCGCTTACTATTCTTTTCAACCTGTTTTATCAAAGAACGATTTGATTTGCCTTATGGCCAATTGAAAAAAGTTAAGCCCCTTTTTTCTTTTTAACCCACTTAACATGTGTAAATATATAAAAAAAAACAAAAACAAACAACCAAATAAAAAATCAGTATTTGGCGCTATAGTCCCTTATTAAAAATGTCGCTCTGTGATCCCTGTTTTATTTCTAAGTTGCCCCGTATAATTCCTATCTTATTCCTACTGAAAACGTGGTGATCATGTCACGTACCGTTAAATGTGTGTTTTCCTGATTCGTGGCTACCGTGTGGCTTGGGTTATGTGGTTCTGTCGATCCTCGTTGTCCCGTACCATGGAGTCTAGATCATGTTGCCAGTGATGTCCCAGCGATCGATAGTTATTGTATCTGGTGCGTGAGTGGGATTGATGTTTTATGGACGATGTAGAAGCGTCCAGTTGACTCCTATGCTGCTACTAGGTGGCTTTGTGATGCCTGTGGTAGCAGCGATGTTGTTCCGTTTGTTTTAGGGTTCTTCTTCTCTGTCATCGTCCTCCTCATCTTCTTCTTTGTCCTCCCTGTTTTCGTCTTCCTCTATTTCTATGGTATCCTGCCCCGTCCATGGATCATTATAAGGAAGAATCCGACTTACATGTACGACATCTGACTTTCCCCGTCCTTTGTCTATTTTATAATTGACTTCCCCTTGTTTCTCAGCTATAGTGTAGGGTCCGAACCATTTTAGTAGTAACTTCTCGCTCCGACCCACTTTTCTGATTGGTGTAAAAATTTTTACTTTATCTCCTGGTTCAAACGTCAGTTCTCTGTGATTGGCGTCGTAGGCGACTTTGTCCTTGGCTTGCCTTTTGTTTATGTTTTCCACCGCTATGCTTCTCATGACTAGTGCCCGTTTTCTAATTTCTACAGCATCTGTTTTGTAGTCTGTATTCGTTAGCATCGCCTCCGAGGGTAGGGTTGGTTCCCGTGCATATGTCAGCATGAAAGGGCTGAACTTTGTGGTGTCTTGCACAGCTGTGTTGTATGCAAATGTTATGTATGGTAGGTAGCTGCACCAATCTGTTTGCTGAGTGTTGCAATACATAGCAAGCATGTCAGCTATTGTTTTATTCAATCTTTCTGTCAATTCGTTGCAGCTTGGATGGTATGCTGTGGTGAACTGGCTTTGGACTCCCATAAGTTTTGTAATTTCTTGTACAAGTTCTGATTGAAAAGTTTTGCCTCTGTCACTCAGCAAGGTCCTTGGTGCGCCGTGAATTAGGAATATCTTTTCCACTAGGAAGTTCGCCACTGCTTCGGCCTTGCCATTTGGTAGTGCTGCTGTTATGGCGTACCTGGATGCATAATCTGTCGCCACTACTATCATTGTTTTTCCTTTATTGCTTGTTCTGAAGGGTCCCAATAAGTCTATCCCTATTTTGTCTAAAATCTGTCCGACTGGTATTGGCTGCAACAGTCCTGGTGTTTTCCGATATGGTTGTCCCTTTCGTGCTTGGCAATCTGGGCAGCCTTTTATATATCTTTCGATGTCTTTTGTCATGTTGTCCCAATAGTACCTGGTCCTAATTTTGTTCATAGTTTTTGTTATTCCCAAATGGCCACTAGCGGGTGCTGCATGAAGTTCCCATAAGATCTCTTCTATCATGCTTCTCGGGATTACTGGTACATTGCGTAGGCCTGTTATAGTTGATATTGCTTTGTGTAGTGTGTTGTCTATTACTCTGTACCCTTTTGCCCTCTTTCTTGTGCCTATTGGGGCGTCCGATTTCCCTGGTTCTTCTAGTATATTTATGAGTTGCCTTAGATCTTTGTCTTGCTCCTGGAGTTTTCTTAAATCGCTGGTTATTGTGGTAAATGTTTGAATTCCTTCTCTTTCTTCTGTATGTTTGTTTGGGTACAGTACTGGATTCCTCGACATGCAGTCGGCGTCCTTGTGAGCCGCCCCTCTTTTGTATTCGATGGTGTAGTCGAATTCTGATAGTTTTAGGGCCCATCTTGCTAGTCGTTTATTATGTTCCTTTATGGAGTCAATCCAACAGAGTGTATGATGGTCTGTGACAATCTTGACAGGTTGGCCATATATAAGGTGGCGTAGGTACCCTAGGCCCCATACTACTGCTAATAGTTCAAGCTCACTTATGGCGTAGTTTTTTTCTGCGTGTGATAAGCTTCGGCTGATATAAGCTATAGGATGAGCGATATCTTTCTCGTCCTCTTGCAGCAGGATTCCTCCGATGCCCTCGGTGCAAGCATCTGAGTGGAAAATACAACTCTTGTTAGGATTATAGTGCTGTAGGGTTGGAGCTGTGATCAATTTTTCTTTTAGCGTCTGGAGTGCGGCTTCTTGTTGTTGCCCCCATGTGAAGTTTCCTTTTTTTGTTGCTTCATGAAGCGGTTTTGCTATAGCCGAAAATTGGTTTATGAATTTTCTGTAGAAGTTACATAGTCCCAGAAAGCTTTGTAAGTCTTTCAATTTTTTTGGGGTTGGGAATTTTTTTATACACTCGATTTTTTCTTCCTCTGGTCGGATGCCTGTGTTGCTCACTCTGAATCCTAGGATTCTTATTTCTTCTTGCAGATATTTACATTTTGATGGCTTGAGGGCCAGGTTCGCTTCTCTTAGTCTGTTGAAGACTTTGGCCAGTTTTTCTAGGTGTTCTTCTTGTGTTTCTGAAAAGATGATGATGTCGTCTAAGTAAATTAAAATTTCTTTCCATTTTTCCATTTTGTCTGAAAGTTCTTGGAACGTTGCTGGTGCGTTGCACAAACCAAAACTTAGGACATTGAACTCATAGGCGCCGTGTCCCTGTGCCACGAATGCCGTGTATTGTTTTGACTCTTCTTCGACTGGTACTTGCCAATATCCTGACAGCATGTCGAGCGTGTTAAAGTATTTTGCTTTCCCCAAATATGTAAGAATGTCATCAATCTGTGGTAAGGGCCAGGAGGATTTTTTTGTAATGGCGTTGATTTTTCTGTAGTCGACGCAGAATCTTGTGGTACCGTCTTTTTTTTTGACTAGGACTACTGGGCTGGCCCATGGTGAGTGGCAGGGCCTTATGACATTACTATCTAGCATTTCGTTTATCTGATCATTGATTATCTCTCTTTCCTTCTGGGAGACCCTGTATGGGCGGCTTTTTACTGGTTTCTCCGACGTCTATTTTGTGTGTTGCCAAGGATGTCCTTCCCATGTATTTAGGATGTTTGGCAAATACGTCCTTGTATCGAGATAAAAGATTTTCTAATCTCTTTTTTGTCCTTTGGTCGTGTATTGTAGATAGCTCATGATCCTGTAGGGTGACTATATCTTCTCTGTCTTCTTGCAAGGTTAGGCAAAGAGGGTGCTTTGACTCGTCTTCACTAGCTTCCAATAGGTAGCCTATTGCCATGTATTTTCTGATAGGTTGAGATATGGATGCGTTTGGTTTTACGTTTATGTACCAATTTTTGTTCTGGAAGTATAGTCCTGACGTGGGGCTCCATTGTTTTTTTACGAAGGCCGCTGTGTTCAATTGAAAGCAATAGATTTTGTCTTCTGCTAATTCAGGAGTTCATAGTTTAATTGGTTGTTCGTCACGGCTGTCCAGGTTGTAGTCTTGCTATAATTTTATGGGTAACTGCTTCTTTGTCCACTTCGATATCGCTGAGTGTTTTTACCACGTCGTCTTCTTTTTCGGTAGCTTCGAGTGTGGTTGTGCTGTCTGGCTTATACATGGTGATGTTGATGTTGGTTTCTTTGAAGATGTGACTAATTATGCGCCTCATTCGGTCAGTGTTCATTCTATATGCTGCAACTGGTAGCGCGATTTCTCTTTCACCTGTCTCTTGCAGTAATTTTTTGACTTCTAGTATGCATTTAAAGAAGTATGCATAACTTGGCTTAAAGTACGACCTTTTCTTAGTCGTAAGATAATATGTATTATACCCGTCTTCTTGTATTAATCTGGCCTCGCCTCTCTGCCGCTTAAAACCAATATTTTTCCATTTCATATAATTGTCTCGGGTTTGTGTATTTATGTTTTTGTCTATCATTCCATCCTCGGTTAAGTAGTATACTCTGCATGCGTTTGGCGTGGGTTTTCTGTCTGCAATTGATGCCTCATTTTTTGATTTTGAACATTGTATATATTTTCTGTATAGGTCCCTCCATTGTTCCTTCGTTGATTCTTCCCGATGTGCCATTAGTATTGAGGGTTGGCTGTCGCTAGTTTGAATTAGTGGTATCACGTAGTTTCTTCGTAACGTTAGTGTGTTATCTGGTAAGTTTATTTGTGCCTCGTTTTGCCGTAGGAAGTCCATGCCCAGAATGATTGCTGCTGGTGATTCTTCAATGACTCGTGCGATACAGCAGCTGTATAGTGGCTTTGTCATAGAGTATATCTTGAGCGGTAATTCGGCTTGTCCCAATACTTGTATTTTATGTCCTCCTGCCGTGATAAGTACGGAGTTACTTTTGTCCATTCGGGTATCTGTGGGTAGCAGACTTTTCTTCACGACACTGTTTTCTGCGCCAGTATCTATTATTGCCCTGGTTCGTTTGTTATTGATAGTTAAGTCGATGCATAGGGGGGATGAGTGATTTTTCTTGTTTTGCCCCGTTTGAAGCAAGACGGCGCGGGGTTTTACTGGTTTGGCCGTCCACTGTCGTTTGGGTGTAGGTTGCTTCTGCACGACATGGCGTAGTGCCCAGGTTTATGACAATTGTAACAGGTGTGCCTGTTGTCGTAGGTCCTAGGTTGTGGGTGCGTTGGCGTGCTTCTACTGAAAGTGCGTGAACTTTGGACGGGTCTCTGTACTCCTTCGTGCGTGTATCGTCGGGCTGGTGAATGTCTTCTGTAATTCGTGGGGCTTCTTGGCGGTGGTCTCTAGGGCGCTCTGTGGTTGCTATATCTGTCGTTGTGACGGTATTCGTCCTGTTGACTGCAGAATGGTTCGCTGAACCTGGTTGTTCTTGTGGCTTCTGAGTGTGTACTGGTGTTTGAAAGCTTGGGTTCGTTGTCAATTGTCGTGGCGATCTTTTTGAGCTCTGTTTCTGTTTGAGGTGGTGAATTTGGTGGGTTTGTGAGCCAGTAATAGTGGTAGAATGTGTCGGGCAGTAGGCCGCTTTCGAAGAAATTCCTGAACTCTTCTACGTCTATTGTGGGCTTGTATTCATTGTATAGGACTCGCAACTCGTAGAAGTACTCTCTTGCTGATTCGTTTTCTTGTTGTTTTCTTTCTTCGATTCTTCTTTTATGTATTGCTTGTGTGTTTGTATCTTGAAATTCGTGAAGGAATGCTCTGCATAGATCGCCCCAAGTTTTGTCGCCGTTAGATGCTTTAAACTCGTTGAACCATATGTTTGCGGCTCCGTCCATAAATGTTCCGAAATAGGCTATCTTTAGGTTTTCGTCCCAGCTATTTGCTAATGCCGTCCGTTCGTACGTCCTGATGTAGTTCGTGGCTGACACCTTAGTAGGGTTGAATATAGCTGGGCTCACGAACTGCGGTACGGCGGCTTGTCTGGGTGATGCCATTGCGTCCGATATTGTGATGTTCATACTTGATTGGTTCACCGTTGTCATTATTGGGGTGGGGGTGTGGTTGTATACTTCCGTGTCGCTGCTGCCTGTGTTTGGACTGCTGGCTCGGCGCTCTGGTGTCGTGGCTTCTGCTGTTTGCGGTGGTGCGGCTTTTGTCGGTTTTCCTGTATTTTCAAGGGACTGGCTTCTCGGTTTCGGGGTGGTCTGCTGTGTGGCGCTGCGGGGGGTATCGACGAGGACCACTTTTAGTAGCGTAGGGGAGGCTGTTGGGCTGCGGTCTAACCTTTGGCTTCGTTGGAACGGGGAGGGGGCGACGGCTGTGCTTTGATGATCCGGCTGGAAGTCCGATAGGGCGCTAGTTGATTGGGTGCGCTGCTTTTCCCGGCTTCTAAGGTCGTAGTTTGGCATCGGCTTTTTGCTTTGCGACGTGGGCACTGGCTGGATTCTTCTTAACGTCGCCAACTGTCAGGAATTTGTGATGTACTGCTATATTATCGTCTTGTCCGCCAAATTTTCAGGAATTCCTGGTGAGGGGTGGTTTTCGTTACTTGGTCCTTTACGCTTCGGGGGTCCTCCTTGGCTCCAGTGTTGACTTAATTTGATGATTAAGCCTCTCGGGAACGGTTAGGTGCCTCCACCATGTCACAACTGAGGGTAGTTTCCCTAACGGGGGTGTGAATGAAAACCACTCGGACTAAAAAACAATACAGGTCTTTATTAATGCTTGATTATAAATATTACCAGGCAGCTCGGAGAAAGCCCAGCATGTCTCCGAGGGGTGCAGACCAGTTCGGCACTATCGATGGGGGCTCTCGGGGAGTACTTATAAATCGAGCAGGAGAGGGGCCTCGAATCTATACAGAAACTTTGGGCACTCCTGTCGCAGGGTTGTTGACCAGTCGTTGAGACGAAGGTACCGTGTCCATCCAATGTTCGGGTATTTATACACCGAAAGTGCTGATTGTTGTTTAGTTGAACTTGGCATTGGATGGCACAGTGGTCTGCGACCTCAACGCACAGTGGTCTAGAAGTGTAAGAATTATGAAAATGTGGAGCCCACCATTTTGTTGACAATATTGTAATTCTAATGGGGAACTTGCATAAAAATTAAAATGGGAAAATAACACTAAATAACGTATGTAACCAAACACACATTTCAAAACTGTCTGCTAATTTCGTCTCCAAGATATAAGCAATTGCTCCAAAAATTCAAAATCTATCGCTAACGCGACCGAGAATGTGCGAAAGCCTTGACGTCATATCGCAGGAAGTCTTACACACATTAAATACATTTAAGCCGATTCTAGGTGATTAGGCGCTTATTTTCTTAACTTCTGGTTTGCTTTTGAATAATGATTTTGTACCACCTGTTATATTATGCCTAAAGCAGGAAGATTTTAAAAAGGGCAAGTCTGATAATTTAAAAATTATTTTCATCCCAGAGGGCTTGGACTGAAAAACGTTGGGCTTGGTTTAGATAACATTTATAAGGAGACTATATATCTAACCAAATCTAGGTTAAAATTGTGTCAAATTTGTTGTTTACGAAATTAACAAAGTAAGAATATAGAGAAAGGAAAATAAAAATGATAGAAATTGCTGAAATTGCTCCAAGCATAAAATCACAGGTCTCTTCATATTTCCGAAAGCGTTGACCAGCATCTCTGGAGAAATGTTACCACAATCTTGGATAATCCTTTCTTATAACTGTTCTAAATTTTCAACCAGTGTTTTAAAAATATTGTTCTTCAAATGAGGTGATCTAGGTGTGAATTCAATGTCTGTTCGAAAACTGATCAATCTGTCGTCGCAAAAATTGCGTAAGTAGTTAATAGTTTCGGCGGATGTATGGGCGGTTGCACCATCCTGTTGAAAATAACCAAAACGTAGTTCCTCTTCAAGTAATTGCTTCATAAATGGATTCAAAATATTTTCTCTATTCCACTGTGCTGTAATTATGTCATGGAAAAAAATGGGATCAAAAATTCTTCTTCGGGAAAATCGTCCATGCACAAACGCTGATTGTATTGTCACTCACCATTTACTCTAACCATGTTTCGAAAATACGCTCAATCATGAATTTTTTGTGCTGTTCCGTAAACCCCATTGTCGACGGAATTGATTTGATAATGCTGGTATTTACTGACACCCAACAGGTATTAGGTTTTACCGTTAAGCAGTACGGCCTTAGGATGCCAAGCACACTTTGATGATAATAATTTTTGCTCACGCGGTAATATGTTCGTGGTGGCAAGTTATTTACAGGGTGCTACAAATTTGAGTGTATGCATAGGGATCTTGAAAATCGTAAGAGATACATAGTCGGTGAAGTTGCGCAGTTTAGTTGAAGAGATATTTGGTAGTAGATTACACTTTGGCAACTTTTTCTGTTCTACAAGTTTGTGTCCTGAAAATTTAAATCCTACGTTTCATCCCCGGTTGACTTTTTTTTAAATACTTACCTAGGATTTTTATTTCGGTTTGTAATAACTGGATTGCCATGTGAGGGCCGTAGCCTCGTAGGGTGGTTCGAACTCAGGTTACATGGGGGAGAACAGAGAAAACCCTCTTATACGTCTTTAGTGTTTTATTACTTCTCTAATAATAATGTACATCAATAAAATTAATTACAATGAACCCAAGTATGACCTGGTTCCATTGCTGTTTGTTATTGTATTGTTTATTAAATATTATAATAACTAACTTTAGATATAAACTAAGTAGAGAATGCTGCGTTGGATACTTTTGCAATATCTGACCCTATTAACCAATTGAAATTACTTAATGTGCCCAAAGTATCCATCACACCTTTCCCGCCGAAAAAATAAAAAAATATTAATAAACTAATATTTTTTTTTTAAATGCAAAATTGATATGTTCAACTAACTTAACTAAAATACAAATACAATAGCCTTAATTGTAATACTTTTTTACCCTATTTTTGTGTACTTCTCTACACTTATTATTAACTCTTAAAATTAAATTAGGATCTTTAACTTCTAAAATAGTATAAGGACCTGTAAACAGTAAATCCATTTTACTTTCCATATTTTTATTATCTAATAGAACTAAGTCTCCGACCTTATAATCAATAGTTTTACATTTTGTATCGAATCGTTCTTTTCTTTTTTGTTTCGAATCTATTAAATTATTTCGCGCATCTTCCCATGCTGTTTGTAACCGAAATTTTAGCTCTGTTGGATAATTATCGAAATTATAGATTGGATCAATTTGCTTTTTTAAATTTGAAGGGATTCTACCTGGTGAACCAAATACTAGTTCAAATGGACAATACTGTGTTGATGTATGCACCGAATTGTTGTACGAAAAACACCAAAAATTTATCCACGAACTCCAGTTGTTGGGTTCCTTTGCTACTCGCATACGAATATATGCACCCAAACTCTTATGAGAATTTTCGAGACTACCTAGCGTTTCGTGGTGGTGCGCAGTTGAATTTAGTTGGTTTATTTTAAGAAGTTTACAACAATCTTTGAAAGTATTTGCCATAAATTCTTGTCCTTGGTCTGTAGCTATTTCTGAAGGAATACCAAAGCGTAAAATAAAATTTTCTACGAAAGCCTTAGCAACTGTCTCCGATTCTTTATCCGGTATGGGGTATGCTTCGATAAACTTTGAAAGTTCACATTGCAATGTTAGAATATATTTATTATTCTGCAAATCTGCTGGTAAAGGTCCCACTAAATCTAAGTATATTTTTTGAAATGCTGACGTCGCTGTTGACGTTATTGTCATAGGATTTTTGTTTAGTCTAGAATATTTACATTTTTGACAGTCGTCACATTTTTTCACAAAATTTTCAATGTCCCTTTTTAAGCCTGGCCAAAAATATTGTCGCTTAATATTATTAAACATACGGTTTATACCCGCATGACCTCCTGTAGGAAGTGTATGAAAGTCGTTCAAAATTAGTTGTTTTAGCTCTTTACTTTCAATACGTTGTAAATCTCTTACCACGCATATTTTAATGTTATAATTACTGGTACCAGTTATGTCTTTTTTATTTTTATTTAACATATTTATAAATTCAATATTGCTAGCATTTTTCATTATGTATAATTCCGGAATATTATAAATTTTACATAGTTTATTCAGATCCCTCAACGATTTTCCTAAGTCAAACGCTGATCGGGTAATCTGTCTAAGAAAAATAATTTGTGAAGCTTCATCATATAATATATTATTATTAAATGTCTTACATTTGTTTATGTTTATGTTAAGTCGACTATTATTTATATCCTCAAATTCGTTTTCTGCAACCACGCGTAATTCAATTGTATTACTCGGTCGCTTTAATACTTCCGCAACTACAGGGTGATCAAGCCTATTATTTACGGTCGTACTCTGCGTAGATCTTTCTTTTAAAACATTATTTTTTGATTTCTCTTGCGCTCGTGTCATTACATTTATTCGTTCATCCAGTCTGGTATTCATTTCCTTTAATTCATTACAATCTATCACTATACGAGATAAAGCATCCGCTGTTACATTATCGCAGCCTCGAACATACTCAACAATAAAATCATACTCTTCCAGAATTAATCTAAACTTAGTAAGCCTACTTGAAGGGTTGGTCATATTAAACAGATAAACTAGAGGTCGATGGTCTGTCAAAATCTTAAACTTCTTACCATACAAATAAGGCCTAAAATGTTTCGCACTCCATACGATACCTAAAAGCTCTTTCTCGATTGTGCAATAATTTTTCTCGGCTTTATTTAATGCTCGTGATGCATATGCAACGGGCTTGTCATTGGAATTTGACAAAACAGCACCCAAAGAAAACCCGCTCGCATCGGTTCTTAGTATAAATTGATTTTCATCTGAAAAATCCGGATATTGTAGAATTGGAGGACCCATGAGCGACGCCCTCAATGTATCAAATGAGTCCTGACATTCTTTAGTCCAGTTAAAACTTGTTCCTTTTCGAGATAGTTGGTTAAGAGGATAAGCTATTGCCGCAAAATCTTTTATGAACTTCCTATAGTAATTAGCAAACGCGACGAATCTTTTTGTCTCATCCGCGTTTTTAGGTATAGGATATTGAGAAATTGCTTTTATTTTTTCTGGATCTGGCATTACACCTTCAGAAGAAATTATGTGTCCCAAATAAAGAATTTCCTTTTTTAAAAAATCACATTTACCGGGATTGAGTTTTAAATTTACTTGTCGAAGTCTTTCAAATATTTTGATTAAATTTTTATTGTGATTTTGAAGAGAATGTCCAAAACAAATTAGATCGTCCAAATAAACAAAACACGACTCATAATTTAGCCCAGCCATTGCTATCGTCATCAGCCTTGAAAAAACCGATGGACTTATCTTCATCCCCATTGCTAAACGTTTCATTTGATATTGACCTCTGTCAGTAGTAAACGAAGTACAAGGTCTACTTTCAGGAGATAATTCTAGTTGGTAATAACTTTGAGCTAAATCTAAATGACTATAATAAACTGAACTACCTAATGAATCTAATATCTCAGATATATTTGGCAAAGGAAATTTACAATCTTCAATTTGCCTATTTAGTAACCGATAATCAATAACTACTCTAAACTTTTTAATTCCGTTATTATCCGGTTTTTTCGGTACTATTAATAGAGGAGACGACCATTCTGAACTTGCTTCCTCTATTATTCCGTCTTGTAACATTTTCCCGACCTGTTTGTGGATTTCCGCCTTTTGTGCGTGTGGTAGCCTATATGGCTTTACATACACCGGTTGTGCCCCTTCTTTTAATTTAATTTTTTGTTGGTATAAATTTGTAACTGTCAAAGGATCATTATCTAAATGAAAAATGTCAGTGTATTTAGCACATATTTTTTCAATTGAGGTTTTTTCCTCCCTGTTCAACGACTTTAAATCTATTAAATTGAGTATTTTATCTACCCGTTCTACTGAAATATCATTGTCACTGAAATTATATACATTATAGTTAAAAGTACTCTCAACTTTAGGTTGAAAATTTCTTAATCTTATTTCACGTTCATTTACATTCAATATTCTTACAGGAATTTTATTCCCTACAGGTTTTACTATAGCACTAGCAACAAACACTCCTTCACAAATCTCACTATTCATAACTACACATTCATCCTTTCTATTTGTGTAACAAAACTTAATTATTTCACATCTAGGTGGTATTATACTGCATTTATCGTCTTTGGATTCTAAGGGAACCTGTATCTTTTTATTATTTAACCAAAATGAAAATGAAAATTGCTCATAATCAATTACAGCATCAAAGTTAGTAAAGAAATCTGAGCCTAAAATACCTTGTATATCCGAGTCAAAATTGTCAACAATTGAAAATTCATGAGTAATCTGTTCACAATTAATTAAAAAAGAGATATTTGCTGAGCCGACAGTAGTCAACGAACCGGCTACTCCTTTAATATTTAATTTCTTGGTAGTATCAATAATTTCTGTACCTTTTAAAAAATTTTGAAAAAAACAACTTATACTAGCACCTGTGTCGCATAAAAATAATAGTTCACTCATTCCGTAGCTAATTCTTACATAATTTAAACCATTCACACAAAAAATGTTATCTTCGAGCCTACTATTAGGTCCGAAAAAACGTGCTGTTATCTAAGTTAATAGTTTCACTATTACTAGCAGTTGTACCTTCCACTTGTGCAACGTAAGCTCTACGGCTAGCATTTCCTCTATAAAAATTATTATTAGTCGGTCGCCTCGGCGAATTTGAATAATTACCTCGACCTTGACCTCGGTGTCCTATATTTTGACCCACATTGAAATTTGATCTATTATTGTTTACACTCCTATTTGTGTTAAAATTGTTGTAACCTATCCTTCCTCGATTTCCGCGATTATAGTGCGAATTACGTCCTCTATACGAAAAATTAGAATGGGTTTTCTTACCTCGCATGTAAAACAAATTCGAATTACCGCTAGTGCCTGAATTTCGAGTGGTTTCTTCTTCTTTCGCAGCGATAACTGCATCTTTTAGTTCTTGATAATTTCTAGCCTTAATTATCGTCCTAACCTCGTAATTACGCAACCCATTGGAAAATGCGTTAATAGCAAGCCTCTCATTTACTCTACGTAACACTGGCACAGCTCCATCATCACCCTCTGCCTGAGCCAAAGTTAGGTCAAGTAAGAGCTGCTCGATACATTTCGCATGTTCGTCAATGGATTTATTATCTTGCCTAGCATTGTGAAGCTGTGTGGATATAGACGCAGCTGATTTGGCAGTTAACAACCGAGCCTTTATATCCGCGACTAAATCCTGAATCGTATTATAAGTTGATCCCAATCTTAATTTCGCACTTTCCGATAGTTTGACCTTCAAAACGTATTTTATTAAAAAAATTTTTCCCGCATCGTCAAGAAGTTCGGAATATAATTCAATAGCATCGATAAGTTGCTTTGTTACGCTCTCAGTGCCATCCAAACACGGTAACAGAGACGTAGCTGTTCTAATATCAAATTTTTCACCCATATTTAATGTAATACTATCACTATTATTAAAGTCAATATCGCTTACCCTATCTAATAAAATTTTCCTACACAAACTAATATTTCCTTCAATAGCTTTAAAATATTCTCTAGCTTCTCCTACTTGTTCCTCTTTAAATTTTTTGTTACTCTTTGTTTCTTTAAACCTATTTTCTAATTGTCCTAGGGTTAAATTTAAACTCTGAATCCTATCTAAACTTTCTCTACGCTCCTTAGGTTCTTTTTTTTAGATTACTATAAAACCCTTTTAAATTTTCATATAGCTCTTTTAAGTCCTTCATTAGAAGTAACCCAACAGTTATACTTAAACATTAAATATTTTACTTAACTTAAACTCTGTTGCCTCTTTTCATAACGGCAGCTTGCGTGTTGGCATCCCAGTTTTCCAGCGGTGAGTACTAACGGCATTGCGCCACATTAGCACTGTCCAGCGTTGCTGACCCCTTTGCGGAACAGTCAGTAGGGCCCAAGGAATTCCGATGACATACCATTAAACCAGCTCTTGACTTCTTACAATTTCTCTCCGTATTTTTTTTCCAGTGTCTTTTTCCACGGTAACCGCAATATAAAACAATTCCAACTATTGTAAACGCGATAACCACAATTTTAATTATTTCACTTAACGTTAGTCCTTTCTCTCCGGACGCGGTAACACCTCCACTGTTGCCCGCCTGTGCAATTATAATCTCTTCTTTCGATTGATTTTTCCCCATCACTAGTACCTTACAAGTCTTCGTTTGTTTCACTTTACTTTTAAACTTTTCACTTTAAAAAATATACCCATGTAACAACTGTCACGGTCGCCATGTAATAACTGGATTGCCATGTGGGGGCCGTAGCCTCGTAGGGTGGTTCGAACTCAGGTTACATGGGGGAGAACAGAGAAAACCCTCTTATACGTCTTTAGTGTTTTATTACTTCTCTAATAATAATGTACATCAATAAAATTAATTACAATGAACCCAAGTATGACCTGGTTCCATTGCTGTTTGTTATTGTATTGTTTATTAAATATTATAATAACTAACTTTAGATATAAACTAAGTAGAGAATGCTGCGTTGGATACTTTTGCAATATCTGACCCTATTAACCAATTGAAATTACTTAATGTGCCTAAAGTATCCATCACAGGTTTTTCGATCTCCCAAGGACAATGATGTAACACAATCAACCTTTTACCAAATAAGGAAGTCGTGCTAGACAAATATATCTAGTGTACAACGTCTGTGTCTTAACATATTTCTTGTGAGGTTTAAATAAGCTGAAAAGGGGAGCAGCAAGAAATGTGTAGCAATTTTGTGAGAACGGCCATTATCCAAAGTTTTTATGAAAGCGTAACTTATTTTTCTCTTGAGATTTTTACTTGTATATCCCTGTGCTTAAATTATTGCTGTACATTTTGTCGAGGTCACGAATATTTCCAAAATTATCCCTAAGCATAGGCGATGGATAGTTTTCTTAAGATATTCGTAAATGAGGAAAAAAGTTCCGGTTAGTTCAGGTTTCACATTTCGCACCAAAATTTTAGATTAAAATTTTTATATGTTGAATGAAAATGTTACACTGACGGCGTTTTTCAAAGTCGAAAAATGTCCAGTAATTAATTTCGCGTAGGTAAGCTACAAGTAGAAAAACTTTCGGACATTTTTTCCCTTGCAGCGACAACGTCTAAAAGATGAGTATTTGAATAGCTTAAAATGGCAGGTTTGAAATTTTTACTTATAATATCACAAGAGCTTAAATTTTCAGGAATAATTATTACGCTCGTGTGGTATTCGGTAAGAAAATTTCACACCAAGATTTGAAATAAAATTATAAATCAAACCTGACATTTTAAATAAATTTCACTGGTCGCGAAGCCGGCCAAGGTATTGTCGTTGTTGACATGTGTTGATTTGTCATTTTTGTTTAAACGGTTCTGTCACAGTAGACGTCAATTGCTAGTCAAAATTTTTCGGGGGTAATACCACGAGTACTTCTAATTTTTCCACAGGAATCTTACCAAATACTATTCGTGCATCTAATTTTTCCCGTGGAAAAATCTAGAAAACTCGTTTTAAAGCAATTTGTTTAACAAAATTACTTGTCAACTCGTATTTCCAAATTTTTCCGGAAAAATTAGAAGCACTCGTGGTATTACCCCCGATTATTTCTCGAATTAAAAAAAAAAGAAAACTAATAATTAAATTTACTGACAAAAATATCACAAACAAAATTATCTTTCTTAAAGAAAACTACTGCGAAAGTAATAAATAAATGTATTGAGAAAAATATTGAACAAAATTAAGTAAAAAATTACCTGTTTTAACCCCAGTGTTGTCGATTTCAGGCAATTAACAGCTTCTCCGCCTCTCCGAGCTAGTTCCATTGCTGCGATTAGGTAAAATTTCCGCTGTAAGCCCGTTGGCGTATTTTCGTCCCACAGTAGCAACATGTTGTAGTACTCATCCATTTTCAATGAACTAGAGCTTGTTTTTCTCTGACTTTCTGGATATTGAAGGTTTCTTCTTTTAGCATTTCGAGCATCTCGAGAAGATTGAAATTGAATGTCTTTAAATGGATTGAATATGATGTTAAATTCTTTAAAATATTTTTCTTCAAGCCTTTTGGCTACAACGTTCCACATAATCTTTACACATTGTTCCTCGTAATCCTTACCATTTGCTTTCCGCATATTCCAGGGCCAGTCTTTTAGGATCAAGTTCAGAGCAGTCACTGTTTTGGTATGGTTCAAAGTATACTTCTTGAGCGAAGAAAATTTTGAAAAATTGCCTCCAAATTGACGCATGCATTTTGATTGTGTTCACAGGAACACTTTTCCTTACCTCCAAGTTTATTTCATCTTCTGCAATGTTCCCGAAACGATTCATTTTTTGCAAAAATTCGGAAGTTTCGCGAAAAATCTAACTCAAACTGAAAGCGTTATAGACCATTTCAGAACATATGATTTTGACAACAACTATAACCTAAACTTGTCACTTTGCCCCCCAGCAAGTATGGCCGTTGTCAAATATGTAATGGTAATTTCATGGCTTTGACATAAACTTTAACCTAAATTTGTCAAATTTGCCCCCCAGCGACGTCATCCTTAAATGGTCAATTGGGTTTTTTTTCACCCATCAGTTTTGATTACGTCATCGAATGCTGGATTTCGAATTTTCGTTTAACAACTTGTCAAATTTTTTCCGGAAAAATTTTGACAATGTCAATGTTTTTCCACTATAAAACATTTTTTTTACGTCAAAATGTGTTGCTATTATTGGTCGAAATATGAACGAGTGAAATAATCACTTAAATAACGCCTCGCCTTGAAAAAATTTCTGGAAATTTTTCTGGTTGCCATAGTAACGAGTCAAAATAAAGGCATCTTATTTAGTAGAGATGTGAAATTTTCAAAGGAAGAAAAGAGATATATTATGGTAAAGATATATGCAGTGTAACAGAAATCGTGTGAAAGCTTCACAAGAGTACCTTCACAGATACCCCGAAGGACCTCAACCGAGTAAGTTTTAGTATGGTTCGTTTCCCAAGAAACTTGAATATGAAAAGAAAACAGCAGAGGAGGACGTTGCAATTGTTTTAAGTTTGCATTTTCATGTCAAATCTATTTTATGAAGGGCGCGGGCGATCTGAATCTTACTTTCTTGAAAAACGTGCATGTGTTAGGGAAGTAACAATTCTTTTTCTACGCCGCAAATTGTCACATATACTAACAGAACAGTACTAAACAAGGTAAAATGCTGAATATTTTGAAATTTGACTTCAAGCATTACTTATTTAGCCAGTGGAGAATTTTGAATAGTATTATCTGGACAGATGAAAGCAACTGTGGCATTTTTAAGCAGCAGAATTAGCATATCTGGTCAATTCAAAATCCCAAGGCAAACAGGGAAATTCGTCCTCAAGTTAAGTTTTTAGACCGGAATATTGGAAAATAGGATTTTAGAACCTTGTATGGTCTTAACATGAGAAAGATATTTAAATTTTTAAATATTGAATTTCAACTGTACGTCATGGCTGAACATTTGATTACGTTTCTGGTTTCAATAGGATGTTGCTGAAACGTGCGTCAGTTTCTTATTGCTGAATTTTTAGAGCGGTGGATGAGAAATCGAGGTGTGGTTAGTTCAGTCCCCTGACTTTTCGCCATTAAATTTGAAAGATTTTGTTTACAAGAATTAAATTAATACTTTCGAAGATTAAGAGCTTGAATTTTATACGCTTTTGTTTTGTTTCATTAAACAGAACAGTATCCAAAGACCCATGTTAGAAAAAAAGAATAACTGAGTGCACAAGAGTAATTGGAAATCTCTTGGAACATCTTCAAAGAAGTTATTCTCTGCTATATTCCATTTTTTTTGTAGTAATTTTTTTTTTTTTTTTTTAATTTATAGCAATAAAAAACAACTGATTGTGTTAAAATGTTTAATTATTTTAACGTTTTCTTTGTTGTGATTCTAAATTGCGCGAAATAACATTTTCCAAAAACAAATAAAAAAAAAAGTTGACTTTAGGTTAGAGAGCAGATGTATACTAGAAACATTTGTCTGGCTCGACTCTTTTGATTGGTAAAAGGTTGATTGTGACGCGTCATTGTTTTTGGGAGATCATAGGCAGGTCAATATGTAAAAAAAATAGGTATGATGGCCGGCGTGGATTTAAATTTTGGGGACACCAACTTGTGGAGCAGAAATAGTTGAATTTATTTCCACTTATGATATTGATGCCATTTTATTAAGCACTAAATTCTGCAACTTTGCCTCAATTTGACCGACTTTGTATCTCTTACGGGTTACAAGATCCCCATGCCTACACGCGAATTTGTAGCACTATGTAAGGTGGTTGCACCCAATATCGACAGTGACCCCAGGCTATATTAACGACAATTAAAACGTTTTGGGTTTTCTTCTAAATAACTAATTAAATGCCATGCAAGCCTAAAATGTAATAATTAAGTCTGAGCGAAAGTTTTTTTATACTGTCATAACATAATTTTGGTTATAAATATTATTAGGCTACCATTATTATGTTTACAATAAAGTAGCTTCAGTTGTCAGTTGGTATTGACGCAGGTATTTCTCTGCTCTCAGTGTTAAGAGTAATTATTAACAGTAAATTATGCAAGAAAAAATGTACAAGTTGCCTATTATATCAACAAATTTGTTAATAATTGAGAACTAAGCAACGAACCTAAAGTAGTTAGTTCATGTATCGAGCACCTTTACAACTGCAAGAGCCGCATATCAACTCACGGCCTTTTTCCGTTTTATCTCCGTCTATGAACAGTAACATGCCACTTACTTCTGACTGCAAATAATTTTAAAAAAAGTATACATTTTTTCACTGAATTAAAAAAAGTCCTCATTGGTTCATAAAAGATGTTTAAAAATTATATTTAATAATGTTAATTAAAGATAGAACCCTTCTTGTTAATATATTTTTCGTTCGTTAATTTGTACATCACTATAAATTCTGGTTTTAGGCTATGATGAATTTGGCGGCCGGACGAAACTGGCTCAATTGTACCCTGAAACTAATCTATTTATGTCAAATGCTGATCCAAGGCTACATGATCTCCGAATCGAACCTCATTATGCTTCCTTACGTCAACAGGGGCAACTTACGAACAATTAAGAACAAGTTAGAAAATCTTTTGCAAGTGAATACTTCAAATGTGACTATTACAGTGCTCAGATCGTACTTCAATGGAAATAGAGATATATCGACAGATATAGCCAATATATTTGAAGGAGTTCTAGGCCGCAAGGCATCTAATGACGTAATGAAAATGATCAACGACTTGCCCGTTTTGACAGTTCAGACAACCGTTTCCAACCTCAACAATAAAATACATTTAGATGTGGGGATGGATGGTAATCGTGTTGTATTGATAAAAGGCAAGGAAGAGGGAGACTACGTTTTCAATTTGGATTTGTCCAGGGAGGGATCGAGCAAATTAAATGTATTTAGTAAAAAGTTCAATAAGCAAAAAGACGAGTTTTGGTTTATGATTTTCGAATCTGAGAATGAGCTTGTCTTTAGAAAATTTTCTTTTAATAGAAGGAATAAGAAGATCGAGGTGCCAGTGCATTTACGAAAGGGTATGTATAATGTATACACATAAATTATTTCATTATTTGTTACTTTGGACTGTTTTTACAGGGTGGGTCAGTAGAGTGCTACATGTGTTAAGTTTTATTTTTTTAATGTAACACCGTACATTTTTTCAAATTTTTGAATTTTACAATCAATTTTATGATATACCTTTTCAACTGGTTTAGAAAATATTAACCCTGTTAGATTTAATAAAATTAGTTTTTTTATTTTAAAACAAAATAAACAACAAAGTATGAATAAATAATCTAATAAGTTGTTGAAAACGCCCTGCATCCACTGTCCTGCGCAATAGACCAATCTGTACAAAAAATCCTATTGTACACTTTTTTTTACCACTTTTTGAGAAATTTGTCGTATTACTCGTCAAAATCGAGCGTTAATAGTTTGAAACCAGTTAATGACAGGTACGTGGTGGTGGAAAACTATCGATAGTGATGGATAGTGGAACCTTTGACTAACGATTATCGATAGCTTTAAAAAAGTACCTAACAATAAAAATTAAAATTGTTTAATAGTATATAATTTGACGAGCATGTAGTCGGTGATAGCTATAACTCACGAGGACGAAGTTTCGTAACCATCTGAAACATCCAATCTACTGTCGCAAAAATATCTTTATAATTATTAGTTAATTTAAACTAAAAGAAGTAGTTCATTTTTGCAGTGGAATTAATATAATCAAATAAAACACAGTCGGTCTACATCAACATTATGTATTTAAAAATTAAATTATTTCCAACATGTTTCAGACATTGAAATGCCCATCATCAGGGGTTACTATAAGAAATTACAATATACGGTAATGGTAAACTTCTTACTTCCTGATCATCAGACCCTTTAAACAAAACTTGTAATTATGTTCTCCATTTCTATAGACTACTAATCTCTTTAAAAGATGATTTTATTATTATTGACTCCCTTGGACCACTTGTCCTAATATTCAGATTGATTACTGAACAGAGATCATTGGTAAGTCCACTTTACTCTTATTCTTAAACCAGGCTTTATATTGTAATTTCTTTTGTATCTCCTGATGATGGACATTTCAATGTCTGAAACATTTTGAGAACAATACAAATAATTTAATTTTCAATATACAGGGTGTTTCTTAATAACATGCTAATATTTAAGGAGGTTATCCTTGGGTCCATTTTGAGAAAAAAACTTCATATGAACATACGTCCTAAAAGTCTTAACTGTTGAACTACAGGGTGCTAAAGTTTTAAGAAAGAAATATTTTCTTTGATAACCCTATATATTTTTGTGAAACGTGGTACGCATCTTCTATGCATCAAAAGGTATTTTCTGCTGTACAACATAATATTTTATTCTTGCCAGTGGCGTTCGTGCGGGATTTGCACTAAATCATTTTAAAGAGAAACGCCACTACTTCTTAAAGTAAAAATTATTACAATGTTTGAAATCCTTATTCCTTTCTGAGCAAATCTGGTATCTTCATTTTGTTTCGTTTGAGGTATGGTTTTCGCATAAAAAAAATACAATTCATTCTTTGCATCTCGCTAGACCACTTACGAGAAAAAACAATTTATGTAATTTCAAACAATAATTTATTTAAGAGAATCATTTTTAAACGGTAAAATTATGAAATTATAGTAATCTAAATACATTTTGGAATGCTAACACAAAATTACCCTGAACGCACAAAGAAATAAATTAGATCAGATGTTGAAAATGCCCACCTCCTACAAATGTGCATGTCTCTGCTCTTTTTCTCATGAACTCGCGTACTCTTTGGAAAATGCCGGGACTGTTTCTAATAGTTTCGCAAGAAACTATGATGTGATTTCTCAACTGCTGTTCAGTATGAATTGGTGTGCTGTAAACCAATGTTTTAAGATGACCTCACAGGAAGTTATCTAAACTATTGAGGTCCGGGGTGTGTGGTCCTCCGCGACCTATCCAGCGATTATTGTAATTTTGGTTTAAATATTCGCGCGCCACAGCACTGAAGTGCGCTGGGGTCCCGTCGTGCATAAACTACAGTCGATTTCTTACTGAAATGGGAACATCTTCCATCAAAGCTGGCAATTCTTCTGCGATAAACTTCCGTTAATTATGCCCATTCAACCTCTCATAAAGAACATAGGGTCCAATTAAATAATCACCGCAACCCGGGATTTTCCTCGACTAAATTCAAAACCGCTACCTCAATTTCTAGTGTTCTTACAGTACGTTGTACTCCTTTTAGATGATTATTTGGTTCAAAACTTCCCTTTTCGCACAACTTTCTATGAATGTTTGAAAATGTTCGTGCATCCGGAATATTTCTATTTGGAAAGCGATTTTCGTACAAGCGCCTGACTTCCAGTACCTACGTTACCTTCAGCAAGCCCATATACGTAATGCATTACTTTTAATGCCAATACTTAAACAAGTAGACTAGGTAGACAAATGTCAAAATTGTTTATGTTTTCAAAACAAAATCTGCTTCTTACTTACTTGATATGTTTTTATACCCAATTTCATAACAACGTGTGTTTTATTTCCGTGTTAAATAAAACCCATGAAAATAAGTAACATTCTTTATTGAAATAATCTTTGCCCGGCGACCCGGTACCGACTGACTAACCCCACCAACGTCTCACCTATCCATCGTACTGGTACATACAAAAAACTTAAACCTAAATTCCGGTATAGTGTTGGCACCTATTAAAGTACCAAATATCAAAATACACAACATACCCTTCCCCTATAAAAATTTTATCCCTAAACAATACTACCTATGAATAAGTAAGCCTCTCTGGGGGGTTTAGTTGACTACGTCTTCTAAGTAACATATGATCAACTTCGTTGTTTGAAGAATCAATATTTATAGGCATTAAGTCCTTATCATCATCGCTTTCAACTGAAAAATCTTGTAGAGTGGATCGTGGAAGAATACTCTGGCTTGTTTTACCATTTGAATAATGTTTTTTTAACTGGTCTATATGTCGCCTCCATTTTCTTCCACCCTCCACCTCTACCTCATAAGTTCTGCTACCAAGGACCTTTGTAATCCTACCCTCACACCAAATAGCACCTTTATTTACTCTATAATCGCGAGCCCATACCTTATCGCCTTGTTTCATATAAACCAAATTCCTATTTTTATGATTATTTAATTGAAATTCCTGTTTATTTGCGACTGTTGACACAACCGATGGCATAATTAAGTCAAATTTAGTACGCAAATGTCGCCCCATTAAAACCTTTGAGGGTGTCTCGTTGGTAGTTGTATGAGGGGTGTTTCGGTACTGAAACAAGAAGCAGTCGATAATGTAATCTATGTCCGTTATGTTATTTTGCTTTCCCTTAACTATGGCTGCCTTCATAATTTTCACCGCCGACTCTGCTAAACCGTTAGTAGCCGGGTGATATGGTGCTCCTGTTTTGTGTTTAATACCATTTCTTTTTAAAAAGTTTTGAAAATCTTCTGATAAGAAAGTTTGCGCATTGTCAGTGGTTAACTCTTTAGGTAATCCAAACCTAGCAAATAACTTCCGTAAAACATTTATAGTACCCATTGACGTCATAGAAGAAACTGGAAAACATTCTATCCACTTTGAAGTGGCATCTTCGACAACAAAAAAATATTTTCCACATAATGGACCAAAAAAATCTGCATGCAATCTACTCCATGGCTCCTTGGGCCATTCCCAAGGTTTAACTACAGTTTCCGGTACATTACCGGAAAATTTTTGACATATTTTACATTCCTGTGAAATACTTTCGATTTGGCCGTTTATGGAAGGCCACCAAAAATAAGAACGAGCCAACGATTTCATCTTGACTATCCCCATGTGATTCGCATGCAGTTCTTTTAAAAGATCGCTTCGAAATTTACTTGGCACTATTAGTTTATATCCCCACATTAAACAATCTTGTTCCTTGCTTAATTGGTTTCTTCTTATGAAAAATGGATGTAATTCGGGCGTACATTTTTTTGGCCATCCATTTCGCATATAATATAAAACCTTACTTATATGAAAAATTACCTTGATCCAACTGTTGTAAATTTGTTTTAATTGGTAAAAAATCTGAGGGTTGCCTCATGCGTGACAAATAATCTGCACTATTTTTTTCCGACCTAATATATTGAATTTCGTAATCAAAAGCTGATAACATATATGACCAACGTTGTAATCTGTTAGCAGCAAACGTGGGCAAACCCTTCTTATTACCAAATATACTTAATAGCGGTTTATGGTCAGTACATAGTATAAACTTCCTGCCATACACATACTGAAAAAAACGCTTAATGCCGAACACAATAGCTGCAGCTTCCTTATCTATTTGAGAGTAATTAATTTCCGTATTTGTTAAAAGCCTTGAAGCATAAGCTACGTGGTGCTCTGAGCCGTTTTTATCAATCTGACTAATTACAGCGCCTAAACTATACATTGAGGCGTCAACAGTCAATTTTAATGGTAGTTCTGGGTCATAATGAGCCAATATAGGAGCTGAAATTAAAATATATTTTACTTTGTCAAAGCTGATTTGACAATCAGCTGACCAGTGCCATTTGACGTTTTTCTTTAAAAGATTATATAATGGTTGAAGCACTGCTGACGCATTTTTAACAAATTTACAATAATAGTTGACCATCCCAAGAAAAGATTTTAACTCGGTTATGTCATTTGGCAAGGGTGCATTTTTAATAGCATTAATCCTTTCATCAGAGGTGTGCAACCCTTTTTTAAAATAACTCTCCATTAAATTTTGAAAAATTGCAGGCGCGCAGTGAATTCCATAAGGCAACCGTGTAAAACTGAACAACCCCTTATGTGTCGAAATTGTAACCAATTTTTGACTTTCTTCAGACAATACCAATTGTTGGTAAGCTTCAGACAAGTCTATTTTAGAAAACTTTTGACCACCCTTCAGTTGATTAAAAAGATATTCGATTCTGGGTAAAGGATACTGTTGAATTTCCAGCTGTGGATTTAATGTTATTTTAAAATCTCCGCATAGCCTAATCGACCCATTTTGTTTCAATACCGGAACTATAGGTGTCGCCCACTCGGAAAATTCTACAGGTTTTAAGATATTTTGCTCAACTAATCTATAAATTTCTTGTTCGATGTTTGGTTTCAATGCGAAAGGAACCGGTCGGGCTTTGAAAAACTTAGGGGTTGCACCCTCTTTGAGCTTTAATGAGACAGTGAAATTTTTAAAAGTTCCAATACCGGGTTGAAATATCTGAGAAAATTTTGATAAAAAACTCTCAACATTGGTAGCACAGCCTATGTTAAAAATATTGCCCTGTTGTGATACCTGATTTAGATTACAAATGCCTATATTTAACATTTTCATACCATTCCTACCGATTAGCGGTGGTCCCCCATTTCTAATTACATAAACCTTTAAAAGGTGTTTACAATTTTCATAAAAAACATTTAAGTTTGCATAACCTAAAGGCTGAAAAGAAACGCCTACATAATCTTTAAGTGTTAAATCATTCTTACATAACTGTAATTTTTTAAAATATTTTAAATACAGTTTTTCAGAAATTGCTGCATACGCAAACCCCGAATCCACCTCGAAACATATAGGTATATTCTCTACTAAAATATTCAGATAAGTAGGTTTGACATTTTCGATTGCCTCAATATTGATATCGCGCAAGCTAAACATGTAATCACGCTCTGATTCACTTTCCCTTTCCTCGGTGTCCCTCATATAAAAATTCCGCGGATTCCTATTTCGACAGACTGAAGCTAAGTGGCCCTGTACTCCGCACTTATGACAAATACAATTTCGGTACGCACATTCACTAAATCTATGGTTAAATCTACCGCAAACACTGCACTTACTTTGTTGCCACGACTGTACCTGTTGCTGCCTATTTGGGGTTCTGCGAATAGGAGCCTGTGTTGTTACTCCTGCCCCTGCCCCCTGCTGGCTTTGCTGCGGCAAAGGCCGACCTCGCTGGCCGCCCGCACCACTGCTGCTAGCCTGCGCCCTGTTGAAATGAAGTTCCTCTTCCTTCACCGGAACTCCTTGCCTGATGCCATCCGCCGGTACCACATGTTCATTGATAGACGATTCCTTTGCCAACGCTAGCTTAACTACCTTTGCAAGTGTCACTGTATCCTTAGAGGCGTCTTCTTCAAACAATCGTTCCATGATTCTGTCGTTAGCCATACCGGTAACAAAAATATCGCGCACCACAACTTTTAATACGCGTTCATTAAAGCAGCAATTTGCTGCTAGACTTTGCACTCTCGCTTGCCATTCCGACACGGTCTCACTAGAATACTTTTTTGCATTATAAAATTTTTGTCTTTCGGCGAAGTACGATTTGACCGGTGAAAAATAGGTTCTTAAGGTCTCGAGTAAATTGCTATATGTTTCGGATTCAGGCAAGTTTGGCACGCAAAGATTTCTTAAGAGAATATAGCATTCTTCATTAATCGTGTTAAGAAGAATAGCTTTCTTCTTCTCTTCTTCATTTATATTGTTTGCAATAAAAAACTGGTTGAGCCTCTCCTTAAAAACCGAAAAATTAGACGATTTCGGGTCGAACGTATTTAAAGTACCCAAAAACCCGGTAGCCATTTTGCCTCACTCGCGTTTTCTCCCGTACCTACTGTAAATATTGAAATAGGTACTACACAATTATTTATGACAACCGACTCGCCCGCTATAATTAATCTTTACTGATACTGTGGGTTTAAAAATATCCTCGTCGCCATGTTTTATTTCCGTGTTAAATAAAACCCATCAAAATAAGTAACATTCTTTATTGAAATAATCTTTGCCCGGCGACCCGGTACCGACTGACTAACCCCACCAACGTCTCACCTATCCATCGTACTGGTACATACAAAAAACTTAAACCTAAATTCCGGTATAGTGTTGGCACCTATTAAAGTACCAAATATCAAAATACACAACAACGTGCAAATGAATTAATTTTATTTTTTTATGCGAAAACCATACGTCAAACGAAACAAAATGAAGAGATCAGATTTGCTCAGCAAGGAATGAGGATTTCAAAAATAATTTTTACTTAAAGAAAAAGCAGTGGCGTATCACTTTTCTCTTTTAAATGATTCGATGCAAATCCCGCACGAACGCCACTGGCAAGAATAAAAAATCATGTTGTACAGCAGAAAATGCCTTTTGATGCATAGAAGATGCGTACCACGTTTCGCAAAAATATATGGGGTCATACCAAAGTTATCATAAAAAAAGGTTTTTTTCTTAAAACTTTAGCACCCTGTAGTTCAACAGTTAAGACTTTTAGGCTTGTATAATGTGGAGGTAGACCGATTGTGTTTTATTTTATTACCTATTTAATTTGTTTGTGTTTCGAAGATTCCAAGCAATTTTTTATTTTGTTTGGAGCAAGAGGATCCTCACAGTTGAAACTTTTGATTTTATTGTCCACATTAGCGCATTCTTCTTTTATGTCAATAATTTCTTGTCTAATTATTTTTACATTACTTATACAAAATTTGCAATGTTCGTCAAATTTTTAAATTTGGTTTTTAAGTCTCCGGAATATCTGTGTAGATTCCCTTAATTACACCCAATTTCAAAATAGACGTTTGAAGTTTGCTGTGGGCAACTTTTTAAAACGTTCTTGTAATAAGTGACCCCAAAGAAAAAATCTAAGGGTGATATATCTGGTGACCTAGCTGGTCATCTTATTGGTCCGTTGGTTCCAAACCATCGATCGATGTCCAAATGGTCCTTAAAAATTGGAGCATTATGAGCCCGAGCCTCATCCTGCTGCAGCCACATATTCGTTCTTTACTCGAAAGGGCACCTCTCCTAACAATTCCGCAAGTGTAACTTGAAGGAAATGTAAATAACGCTCGTAAAAATGAGGTCCAATGAGACATCCATTTAATAAACTGCACCAAACATTAATTCCAAAAATGCGTTGTTTTCCTCTTTCTCTAATCCAACGAGGATGATTCTGGGAACAATAGCGACAATTATGTCGGTTCAAGATTCCACTATTATGAAAGCGACTCTCGTCGTTCCATAAAATGTTGGACATGCTATTTACCTCTTGGCAATACAATTCGGAAAATCTTGCTAAGAATTCC
The DNA here is from genome assembly GCA_963920685.1 of Polydrusus tereticollis. Lineage (NCBI taxonomy): Eukaryota > Metazoa > Arthropoda > Insecta > Coleoptera > Curculionidae > Polydrusus > Polydrusus tereticollis. The sequence continues at coordinate 31,286,196 of OY987328.1, read as the reverse complement.
AGTCTTCGTGCAGGATCCTCTGATTCCAATCTATGGATTGATTAGGTTTTTGTATGGATGAAACAATGTCATAATCTGTCGAGGTGGGGAAGGTAAATTATTTACTGCGAGACAAAGGTACCTACCTATTTAAATTATTAGAAATTAGGTTTCACAGTTTTTCAATAATTTGTTCAACTGATTTCATAATATACCTAGGCCAATAAAGGATTTATTTTCAGAGGCTTCTGGTAAGAGGTAAATAAAATCAATTTCTCAGGCTAATGAACGGTCAATAGTGGTTATTTTTGGACTTAGTAGTGGAAAATATTGTATTATTTGACAAACTAGCTATAACTCATTTAATAATGTTAGCATATCAGTGAGAATTCCTTCCCGATTTAAATCATAAAATCGCTTCACGAAGTAATAATTGTTTATAATGTAAAACGGTAAATTTGACCTCAAAGAAATTCGAAGCTCCTTAATAAAAATAATGTAATTCAATTTTTTTCACATTTCTGTATATTTTCTTTGTTCTTGTTGATGGTTATTACTTTTAGCTTTTACGTCCCTTTATTTTTTATTGTATTTTTGTATTTGTAATATGTTGCCTAGCGATGTGCCCTAAAGTAAACGATTTAAAACTATGGATATATTTCGATAGTCGAAACTATCGATAGTGTCATCGGTAGTTTTCCACCATGTTTCATAAAAAAAGTTGTAAATTTCAAAAATGTCTGAAAATACCATTAAAAAAATTAAGCTTCATTACACGTAACACTTCAAAAATAAATAAATTGATGGGTCTGACCGGTTTTTCTTCAAATTGGTGGTATTCTATTTATAAAGCTGATCTGGTTCTTTATCTCAATCCTTTACCAAGTCTAGCAACATTTAAATTAAATTTTTGAAGCTCTGAAGCCGGAAAATATTAAAGCTGTCACAAAATAGTGGCTCTCCCTTTTCTTGTAATAAATACATCCAAATAAAATTGCACATGCACAAATGGGGTATAGTTTTGCATATTTTGCCTATAACGGTGTTACCAAATCTTCTTAAAGTCGATAAGACTGCTATTAATTTTGAGATCGACATTCTAAACATAGCTATGTCACGCTTTTTGTCATATCAACTACTTTATTATATTTTTATTTTTAAATCAACCGCTTCTGGTTAGGAACTTTAGAGAAATGCATACATTTACATTTACTTTGCCAACGTTATTTTGCTTCTGCGTGCATTCAAAGTTATAAAAATAGCATTTTTCTTTAAAAACTGAATTTTTCAAGTAAAATAGGCATAATGAATGCCGAGAAACGGCTCAGTTTGCATAAAAAATAGCTTATAACAGATTTTATTTAGAATATTTATCGATACAGGGCTGTTAAATAACGAATATTAGTATCTGCTAAATTTTGTGGTTAAAGATTTATTTCGGCAAGTTATCTTCTGGTCCAAAGTAATACCAGGAAGTTTCATATGAGTAGTAGATTATTTATTTATTTATTTATTTATTTATACATACACTGTTTAACAGTTACCCAATTACAAAACAGGTAGGTACGAACAAAACTTACAAACTACCTAATTTACTTACATAACTACACAAATATGATTTATTACACAATATTACACAAAAGATTTATACAGAACAAAATCATAAAGAAAAAGGAAAATTAAACATCAAAAAGTCAGTCATCGATAAAAGTGACTCTTGATTGCGCTCAACCTGCAGGCAAAAATGTCGAAGGCATTAGCATTGGAGTTATAGCAGCCGCACATCGAGTTAATAGGTGCAAACTTAAAAACGTTGGTACGGAACGGTGGTAGGTAGAAAGTATCTGTGTTGCGAGAATTTAAAGTAGGAACCCTAAAATTTAGTTTAGACAACAACTCCTCACAGACAATATGACCGCTGACAAGCTTGCTCAAAAACGACTGAGATAGGTAATCACGTCTTCTATCCAAATTTATAAGCGAAAATCTTTGCAGCAGCTGTTCATGGGGACAACCCTGAATCGGATAGACACCATCGACTCTGAACCATAGAGCCTTAGCAAATCGCCTCTGCACCGACTCTATAGAATTTATGTGGATATTATAATAAGGAGACCAAATAAGTGATGCGTACTCCAGCTTAGATAAAACGAAAGAAAAAAATAAAGTTTTAAGTGGAGCCGTATTTTGAAAATCTTTTGTTGTGCGTAAAACGAAACCAAGTAATTTATATGCAGCGGAGACGGTATGTTCAATGTGAGGAATAAAAGACAACTCACTGTCAAAGACGACCCCCAAATCCTTAAACACTTCGGGTCGCTTTAAAGTTTTACCATTGATGTTATAGCCAAACAAAAGAGGGACATTTTTTTTCGTGAACGTCATATCATTACATTTTGAGGCATTCAAACTCAATCTGTTTTCAATACACCAGTCGTTTAAAATATCCAGATTACGCTGTAGGACCTGGCAGTCAGCCTCATTAGAGACTGCAGAAATTAACTTTAAATCGTCAGCATAAAGCAGACAATGAACTGAGAGTTTATCAACAATATCATTAATAAACAGCGTGAAAAATAGTGGTCCCAGAATAGAGCCTTGGGGTACTCCACAAGTAGCAATATAATCTGTGGATCTAACACCACCATAAGCCACAAACTGTTGTCGATCCTCCAGGTATGATTTAAAGAATAACAGTAATGGGTCTGAAAATCCAAAAGTTTGAAGTTTCTGCAATAGAATGGTGTGATCAAGCCGATCGAAAGCTTTAGAGAAGTCAGTATATATAACGTCTGTTTGGCGGCGCTGGTCAATTGCCTCTGCCACGAACTGAGTAATACACATTAGATTAGTGGTTGTCGATCGGCCCTTAAGGAATCCATGCTGAGCAGGACATATAGAATTTTTAACATTTGAAAAGATAACGCCATGTAACAGTAACTCGAAAACTTTGGAAAAATTTGAAATTATTGAAATTGGTCTATAGTTGGAGATATCAGTTTTATCATCTTTTTTGAAGACTGGACAAACCTTGGAGCATTTCCAGATGTTTGGCATTTTACATAGATTAAGGATCTTGTTAAATATGATTGATAGAGGACGTGCGAAGACTCCCGCGCAGTTTCTGATGACAAACGCAGGAATTTTATCCGGACCAGCGGTTAATTTGGGTTTAATCAGCTTAATTGCGTTGAAAACTTCAGTCTCATTAAAACTGGTAATATTAATAGTAGATGTGGATATATTCGACACATCATCATCTGTGGAGGAGCCAGAAGATACCAGAAATGAGCGACCAAAGAAATCAGCAAACGCATTGACAATATCTTCAGAATTCTGTAGCGTAGTGTTGTCAAAATGCATTCCACGAGCAACTCCCACAGAGCCCCTTCTAGAGTCAACAAACGCCCAGAATTTATTAGGATCCTGATTTACGCTATGCTCGATTCCAAGCATATACACCCTATACGATTCGTCAATTTCAGTCTTAATTTGACGCCTTAATCGAGAGAAATTTTCATAAGCTAAACCGTCGCCAGTTCGCTTATATTTCCGCCATTCAATGGTCTTAAGTCGGATATCGCGTTTAATGTTAATCGTAAACCATGGGGGGTAGGTACGACAATTCAATACGCCGAACTTCGGGACACAAATCTCAAATACATTATAAATTTTATCGTAAAATAGTTTACAACAATGGTCAACATCGGCCAAGTGGTTCAGAAAAGACCAATCAATATCCAGCAGTAACTCGTACATAACCGGGTAATCAGCTCGACGAAAATTATACTGACCTGCCTGTTTTTTAGGGATGAGAGCATTAGAGTTAATACTGATGCTGTAGGGAAATAAAATCGATAAAGGAGGGTGAGGGTCGTCGATCCTAGTGAGACACTACAGTGCCTGTTAAAAACGACAAGATCTAACAGTCTGCCATCAGTATTTAAGACATAGTTAAACTGATTTAGTCGTGTCAGATTAAAGAAGTTATTTATAGCATTTACAAAATTATCTGATCTTTCATTACGTATGAAAAAATTTGCGTAATTAGTAATATTAAAATCTCCTAAAATGAGTGTGTCAGCGTTATTTAAAAAATCTAATGAAGATAAAAATTCAAACAATCTATGATATTCATCAATTCCTAGATTCGGTGGTAAATACAACAATAAAATATATAAGCTTTTTCTATCACAAGATACCTTAACTCCCACTAAATCAATTAATCTCGATATATTCACGACAACCTGATCCAAATTAAGAGGCTCACAAAAAAATCGTTCACTTACCGCCAGCAACACACCACCGCCGCGACCACAACCAGCAGCTGCAAAATCTCTATCACGACGAAACAGATTAAAATTGTTAGGGCAGACTTCGATATCGTTTACCGTGAAATCAAGCCATGTTTCGGTCAACGCAACAATATCATATTCAAAATAATTTAAACAATTGTAAATATCGGCTGTACGACTCTTAATACTGCGAGTATTTTGATAATAAACACATATGCCATTGCTGCTCGACCGATTAACAGAGCTTACGGATATATTGCGGGATGAAGACGGTACCGCAGGGATGATGGGAAGTGATTGCTATTGTTCGGTAAGAACGTCCGATCTGAGCCTATCGCAAGCAAGCTTGTAAGCCGTACATGTCTTTAAATCCCAGGCGGCATGTTCCGTATTAATAGTTCCATTAAGTTTCCCGTTGAGTTTCACGCAGTTGCTGCATTTTAGAGAGCGTGCGGAGCATTGTTGTACTCTGTGATCCAGACCACAGCGGGGACAGGAGACAGAGTTTTTACAGTTAGCAGACAAATGATGAAATTCGTTGCAGTTAAAACACCTAGAAACATCAATGGCATCATATACCCTGCAACAGTCCAGGTCAATAAAAAGATTACCAAAAGACAGAGCGCTCTCAAAAGTACATTTATCCACTTGTAAAATGGCCTGAAAAATATTTGGATTATTTTTAGTGGGCCAAACTTTAAGCAATGAAACAAAAGAAGATTCCGCAAATATACCGCGATTACAGTTTTTAATAAGTTCTAGCAATTTGGAATCACCATACTTCTTTGATATTCCCACGATACGAATCCTCGGACTGATCCCACGCACCTCAACAACCTCATATCCATCCGACATCTCCCTCTGCACCATTTCTCTCAATCGACGATTGTCATCAACACTCCTGCAACCAAGCAGTATACCTCCATCCTTGACAGGTTTTAATTTCGCCAACTGAATATTTGAGTTAGCAGGGGAAACTTTCCCCATCATATCAGCCTTGGTTTTGGATCACTCCTGGTGAGATTTAGGTTTAACTATCACCGCCGGTTGGGCCCTGCTACGGACAACACTCGCATAGTTGGGTTTTTGTGAAGCACCCTGAGAGCTACATGATTGCCCTGGGATAACAGACTGCACTTTGGATGACATAACACACTGCAGCCTATGCTCAACTGACTTAGCAAAATCATCAGTGAGAGATTCAAAAGTACTCTTTAGATTCGATATTGCAGCATGAAGTTGATTTTCAATTATCGCCTTAATATCCTCCCGATTGACAGAGACACCCACACAGTCATCGCATCTCCACGATAGACCATTAATCTCATGTACCAGGATTGCAAGATTTTCTCTATTCGATACACAATGAGAATGGAAATGTTTATCGCATATGGAGCACAGCATCTCAAGACGACCAGAGTCAATCGCATGATTGCAGATGCCACAAATAGCAGGATCCGCCACTATAACATCACGATCCTCAACCGTGCCCTTCCGAGGCACGTCACTGTTGACTCGATTTTGAGAATCAGATGTACAGCCCTGAGCGGCGCTTCTTGATGTGCCAGAGTCGTCGGTAAACGTCATTGACAGACGCTTCTTGCTAACCTCTGTTATTTTAACAAGAACAACAACCCCAATTGTGTTTCCGATTTTTCTTTGACTTGGCATGTATCTCCTCAAATTCACCATCCGATAGTTGAGTACAACCTTTGTGATACCAAGCCCTGCATAATAAACATTCAATACATCTTGCATTGCGTTTAATTACTTCGCCGCATTCACCACATTTTTCTATATTTACTGATTTAGAGCCCATTTTATACGATTGTTTCACAGATGTATGGTGTTGAAAAATTAAAAATTAGTTGCCGATCAGCCAACCAAATACATATCATACCGTGTAGGAACACCTTTAGTATAAATAACTTTTATGGGTCTATTGTTAAAATACGAAGGTACTGGATTGATAAGAAGTTCAGAACTTATCTTGTTTACACTTTTTTACACTTTTTGTTGTTGAAGTGACAGAGCTTCACAGCATGTATTTAGTTGTTTTGATTAATATACCAGTTTATGTAATACTTTAAGAAAGCACAATAAAATTTAGTTAAATGCGCTATTTTTTTGTGATCACAATGATGTCAAACACACAAATATTTTCACAAACAAACTATTATTATTTACGTACAACACGGAACGAAGTTAATACCGTACCGAGATTTGCATGACAATATGTAAGTAATAAACAGAAACATTTTAATTAGTAGTCATACATATTATCTTGTCTTGTAGACAGTTTGAGGCAGCAGACAAATTAGTCTATTTTGCAGCAAAAGTTACAGAGAAATCGAATTAGTTTTTGTATAAAATCTAAATACGTTGAAATAATACCTTAATGTTTTATTTTTTATTTTTAGGATTTTACAGTTACAAGCTGCACATTATGAGTGATTGTTACATAGGATTTGATCAGATTCTGATATACAAAATAAAAATAGGATAGATAGATCAAATATGTATTATTATTTATATATAAATTCAAAAATATAGCTAATATTTGAAGTTCCTTTAAATTAATTATAGGACTAAAAGTGATTTTAAACTAATATGATATTTTTTGTAGTATAGTACCTATATTAAATATACCTTTTATTTGCATATGCTTTAAAAATATTTGGTCATGTATTTAGTTTATTATATTTATTAATAAATCTTTTTAAATCACGTTATGCAACGATTTTTTTTATGCAGGGAGTATTTAAGAATTACGAAGCCCATATTATAACAAAAGTAATTGACAGGTACAACGGCTAAGGCATCAAAACCGTGCAGTGACTAGAGAAGCCGTTTTGGGTTCGAAATCCACCTAGGTAGCTCATAAAAGAGTTATACTATGACAACGTGTACAGGGTCTTTGCTCATAATGAAACTGCTTATGCTGACAGTTAGAGATTAAAAAAAAAACTATTTTAATAAAAGTCGTAAGAATTAACCTAATAGCCGGAATCTGTTATAGGAGAAAACAACTGAGTAACGCACATGCGTATTTTTACTCTTCTTATATAGTTTTAATTTGAACACCCTGCATATATTAGTAACTATCTGGGGCCTTAAAATTCCCTTTCAAAAATACTCTTACAGGTGTGATTTAAAAGGTTTCAATGCAAATATCTCGAAAACTACAAAAGTTTTAAAAATGCGGTTTGGCATATTAGACGTTTTTGGCGAACCAGTCACGGGACGATCCAAAAATGTGTGTTTTGCAAAAAAAGATATATGGTCTACCCAGGTACAACATTTTCGACAAAGAAAAGTAGTAGCAACTTTGATATTTTAAATGTAATACCCTGATAGTAGTTTCTTAACAACTTTCCTAATTATTTCCCTATACCTTCTGTTACCGTTTTCGAGATATTACTTTCCATTTTTTTTTTTTTTTGAAAAACATGATGTCAACAAATGCTAATATTTTTGAAGTCTTGACATACTAAGGAACTTAAATTTGGGTGAGAGTTAGGCTATACCCGGAGGCTTTTACGCTATGTCAAAATCTTAGTTGTAATATACAGGGTGTATTAAGGCATTTTTCATTTCAAATGTTCATTTAAAAATTCATTTAGCCTTAAAGCGTGCAGTCAACAACGCACAATTAGTCATACCTCCCTGTAATGCAAATATCATTGCGTCGATGAAGATGGAACAGTAAATAAGGCACCAACCCGGAAGGGCGAGAGGGGAGTCAGGTAAAAATCTCAAGAGAGTTTAAGGATGGACTGTTTTTCAGGACGTTTTAAGACACAATTGGGTTCCGAAGTAAGCTTTACGTCGAGTCGCGCCGGAAAAAGTTCATTGTTTAGTTTTTATTTATTCAATCTAATTTAACCCCCAGACCTTGAATGCGGCTGTAGTGTATGTTTTTTGTTATTATTTATTATACGTTGTTAAGCAAACAGTCGTTCTTTTTTTTTGAGGTCCATTCTACCAGCGATGCATTTATTTTCTTTATGTTTTACACAAAGTCCGTCAAGTTCTATGTAGGAACCTCTGAACCGGAAAAGTGGGTTAATGAAAGCGGACAGTTCAGCATAGGCTTAAATCATTAACAGGGTGGTCTAAAAGACAGTTATTTTTATACCTACTTGAAACAATGTCTAAACATCTATTTTCAAATGTCAGTATCCTCGCATTCTGGGGAGCAATATATTCGATGACCTTTTAGAGATTTCTGAATATTTGTACGAGCGGCACAGCTAGGATGCAGACGTTGGTACATGTAATACAGACAAAATTGTTAAATTCTTTTTTACAGCATCGACAGACTTGATTTCATACCTATGGAATGACAATTTGTCTCCGCAAAGTATACAAGGACAGCCGAGAAAAGTTGGGAAAAAGAGAAACAGTAAAGTACAATAGCACATCGAGATGGATGACACGCACGCCTACTCGATCCAGCAGGGCGTATTCATCCACTAGTACAAGTCGAATGCGGAGCTGAGTAAAAATTAAACCTGTAATCTAAGGTGTAAACGCAGTCAACTTATGAGGAGTTGGACGAAAACGACAAAATCAAGCAACAGCGCGGATTCCAACTTCGAATGTATTGATTTTATTGGTTGATTGCTAACTCCGCCCTAACCTTCAAAGAAAATGACAAACAGTGGTTTTTGGCGGGAAAATTATCGTGTGCCTGCATAGAAAAATGAAACAATAAGTTGTGCCTGTTGTGGTGAAACAAATTTTGGAGTTCTGTGGGTGAAACCTAAAGGTCTGTGAGGCAATCAGTGAATAATAAAACAAAGTACAAATCAGAAATCATTAAAATAAATAGTTTTTCTTAATTTAGTTTGATTGTGTGCCATTCTATGAACTAGTATTCTGGAAGTTTATTGCTATTTTCGGTGAGTACGGTTTTACTTTTCTCTAAATTTAGATGCGATAATCGCTCAGCTTCAGGGCCGTCGAGAGAAAATCGAAGCCCGGGGGTAGTAAATCTATGAGCAGGGGCATAGAATAGGAGGGGACAGCTTATTTCTATGGGCAGGGGCGGTCATATCAACATTTTGAGGGGGGGGGGCTATGCAGTGGCGGCTCGTGCCAATTTAGAGAGGTGCATGGTGTTAGGAAGAGATTTAGCGCCACGCCCTTTTTTGTTGATGATTCTTGGTTTTCAAGTAGGAAAAATACGCAAAAAACGGGTAAGTAAATTTTAAGAAAATTATAGATACCTATATTATATTATACCTACTTACTTAATTATTTTTATTAATATTTTTTGCGTTTAAATATTTTTAAAAAATTAAGGGTTTGACACGATTGGTCAGTTTTGTCACACGCGCCAAGCGCTGTTGCCGTAGTTCATAAAATTTGTAATGTAAATCGACGCCAAGGGGGGGGGGGGCATGGCCCGTATGACCGCCCCTGTCTATGCGCCCCCCTGCACCTGTTTTTTCGTGACGCACAGTTACAAATTTGTAGTAAGAGTAGATTTTACTAAGATAGTATTAGAAGAGATGAAGTTATTAAGTTAATAATCCACAAAGAATTAAGTATCATACATTTTTGTGCACGAATCGACCAAAAACATGTCACGATTTTCCAGGTTATGTCCGAGATTACGTACCTAGAATATCGGTGATGGTAAAATTTTTTAACCCCCTGTATCTTAAAAATGAAGGGCTTGCGGGCCCATACTTATATGGACTTTTCACCTTATAAATAACTGAGGAATCGTCCTGTAAAATATCGGTCACTTATTAAATAACACCCTGTATATCGAAATATTTACATATTCCCCTGAGGATAAGATTATTGCTGCAATATTTTTTAATGCTCTACGATCGGCGAATATTGGCTAGGCATTTCAATGCAAGTTACCAAATTTTAATTATATCCCCTAATTATTAAAATCAAACAAAAGTAAAAGAAACCACTTTATTTTCGAATTTATCAATTAAAACCATAGTAAGATTTGCTAGCCTCTCCTTCTGGACATAAACGTTTGATCACATTATATATTACGTCATATGATGTGGCATGTTTATATTTTTTCATATTGCCAGGGCACTGAACCATCATTAACAAAATACTCTAATTTCTTACATCTTCGGCAAATTCTGGTGATACAAGAATAGTGGAGTGAAATACTCGCCATTTGTTTGTTGAACATTCCACGTATCTGCGTACCCTAGTTAACCGATCATTGGACACTTTCTGGCTGATGACAGTAATATTTTGCCGTGAATATGGCCTTAATAAATTTTCCGCTAAACCAAATGCCTCATCACACCCACTATTACAAACGGGAGAATGGGATTGTCAGTGCTTGCAATTGCCCGACTCTCCGGTATGTTCAGTTGTTTCATTGATAACTGTTTCCCTAGAACACTCTTCTTAAAAATGTTACTGTCACCTTCTCTTCCATAGGACCCAACATCGATTGCCGTAAAACAATATTCTGCATCCGTTAGTGGCAATAAACATGAACGTCATGAAAGCGGACATCGTAATTTTCTTAAATAAAGACTATATATTGGAATATAATGCTGTGCTTTACTTCGTCGGACTTAATAAATTTTGGTTGTTTCTTACCTTAAACTTATAATCAACCTTTCCACAGGTGACAAACGCATGAAAAAAATTTGTCAGGGTGCTCTTTGTGCTCGCGTGATTTTTAAATGAAACTGCCCAGTAGTTAATCTGCTTTGCAGCATTGGATGTACCCAAAAACGACGATTTCTGCACCGGTAAATGCATAATGCAGCAACAGAACCAATTTGAACGACATACACTAAGAATAGAAAACTAGAGAAAAAACAAATTTGTTAACTTTGCATCGATTTTAATATAAAATTTCACAAAAAGTAGTACCTACTTAATTGTATAAGTGTTTTTAATCATTTTTGTTTAGTTCTTACATTTATTTTGTTATGTGCATATGTATGTAATTCTTCAGAATTATTTACAATACTGCGTACAAAATTTTCTTTTATTTATATAAACAAATCGCATCCAAAACAGCATTTAAGAAAAGTAATTTTAGATGCAGATTTTAGTGCATAATAAATAATAACTACTGTTGATCGTGTTCATTTAATCTTAAAAGGTAGATACGATAGGAGGTCTGCGTATCTGCGAATATTAAACTTGTTTCCCATGGATGATGATATAGTGAAAAACAAACCTTATATATACCAATAAGTTGCTGCAAGGAAATAATGCTTGCCGCCGCAAGAGCACACTTATTATCAAACAGGGCCGCTACCGTAAACCCTGGACATCTTTGTAATTAAAAACACTGACATAATATCTGAGCCAGTAGTTTTGTCAGAGCTAACATCAGATCATAGACCAGTTATGGTAGAATACGCCTATCCTGAGAAGGGGCAAGGCTTCGTCTCGGTGACCAGGACAAACGTGTTTATTTAGGCGAAAGCTGGAAAACGACAAAGCATTGCCCCCAATTTTAACAAGGGAAGACATTGCAGTAGCAGTAGAAAAATTAACTTCAAAAATAAATTCTGCCATAACTGGATCTTCGGAAATACAGGTGTCTAGATTTTCAAAGCAGAGCGACTTGGGACCCAAGCTTTCTCATTACAAAATATTAAGATTAACAAATATAACTGGAGACCCGCGAGCAAGGCTCAAGCGAATCGAGAGTCTCTCGAAGCTAAAAACTTGCCAGAAAACACAGTAACGGAAATTGTAAATCAAATTGTGAATATTTAGCAGTGGCGCAACCAGAAAATAAGTTGAGGGCGAAAAAGAAATAGCGGCGCAGGCGAAAAGTTTTTCGGTGCCACGCCCTTTTCCAATGATGGTGCTTGGTTTTCAACTAAGAAAAAATAAAAAACAACAGAAAATCACAAAACAGTCGGGCCCGTTTCAATTTGTGTGTAATTTTACCTATCTTTAGGTAGTAATGAGTTAACATTTCTTGTAAACAGGTAGGTTAGAAGACGATCCGAGCTACGCCCCCCCCCCCCCCCCGGTTGCGCCACTAATCCCAGGCAATTCTTGAAAAAAAGGGCTGCTTTCCGGACACTTGGAAGAACGCCAAGGTGGTATTACCCAGACAGCACGCACATATCCATTGGACATCTTATGGATCTCTGAAATCGGATATACGTATATCCAATGGATGTCCAGTTTTTTGCCGAAGAATATCCACTGGACATCCAAAGGATGGCACGTTGTTCAAAAATTTGGACATTCGATGGATGTCCAACAAAGACGTCCCATGGATGTCCTTACTGGACATCCATTGGACACCGCTTTAATGTATTAAAGTACGTCCAATGAACATCCTTGCTGAACATCCATTGGATACTACAGCGGTAAAAATTTTGGACATTCAATGGATATATTCATACTAGATGCTCAGTTAACTAATAACATAAACATAATAGTAAAATTAGGTACATCCAGTATGTCCGTTTCCGTTTTTCTTAACCCTAAAGAGATGATCCTCTGCTAATTGAAGCTTTCTGTAGACATGTGCTTAATAAATTTAAAGAAGCCAAAGAAGTATGATTAACTTAAATTTTATTTCAGTACAAAAATCTTCTTAATACAATTGTTAAATTAAAAAAATTAATTGTTATTGCTTTTCTTTTGGACGACCAATCTTTTTTCCGAATATTGACATCTTTCCTTTGCCCGACGAAACCACTTTTTTACGCTCTCTTCTACCGCCGAGTTGTTAAACTCGGGGTTGACTTTGGCAGCAGCTTCTAAAAAAGTAATAAGCTGGCTTAATAAATATACCTTAAAACTCTAATTAAAGAGAAAGTTGCTTTTTTACTCCTGATCAAAAATAGCCCAGCAAACATCACAAACAGAACAAGGCAATTTTGGGTAATCGCATTATATTATAATATACTATGTCTACCATGAAAGTTTGTAACTTTTTAGAAGTTACAGCTAAGCTAAGAGCGTGTACCGATTGTAGGTAATTATTGAGTAGACATTTTTTAACTTTAAACAGCAACAGAACACAGACCTAAACGCTTAATAGCGATAAACAACTTTCACAGTTATTTTGTTCTTGAACCTCCTTCTTCAAACCTTCCTTAATTATATGAAGAAGTTAGTATCATTGTAGGTATTTTAAAAAGTGGTCACCTTGACACAAGCATACTTGGAACATATTTAAAAAAGGCATACTTTATACAGTAATGAACTCACCCTTTAGAACATCCCAAATTTTCAACGATTTGAAAACGGATTTTCCTTTCGCTCCAAAAAAGGAGAATGTTTGAGCCAAGTCATTGGTCATTATGGCACCAAGAGTCCGTCTTATAAAATCTTGGGGAGTTTGACCCCCCATTTTTGAAAGTTCCATTACCTGCAGTAAAAAAGTGGCATAGTTAGAAAAAAGTGGTGAGAAATGCAGGTACTTATTTAATGCGCATATTTAAAAAGCTGCCTGTGGGTCGTTTTAATTTATATGAAAGACACTGATGTCTAAAATTGAGGTAGGTAATGTGTTTTAAAAATTTAGCTTTTAGGGTATTTATTTCAGGTTGCCTTAAAACAAGAACTAAACAGCTTGCTTGTCAAAACAAGATTAAATGACCTTAATTTTAGCCCATCAAATATTTCTTAAAATTTCAAACCATTATGCAAGGCTCCCAAATCACGTTTGAAACATCTCAATTTACAGAGATCCACAAATTACAAATTATATGTAAAAATATGCCAGATATTAGATAAATATACAATTTAATAGATTTAAAATATACCTACTTACTTGAAAATGAGAACATACAATTTTTTTATAGAGGTTATTTTACAGTAAGTACAGAGGATTTACAGTAAAGAAATAATTTAACCTTGTATAAAAGCGAGTAAAGTGAAATACCGTTTTCATAAGAATATAAAAAGTAAGAATTAAGAGAACTTGCCGCGTATCTGAAGTGGGTGTCATCACGCAGATGTAAATTGAGCTTTTCCAGGTCTACATCACTTGAAAATGGTAGATCAAAAATCTTGAAAAGCGATTCCTGGTTCGTATTCTCACTGATAATTCCTTCGTCATTTCGTGACACCAGAAGACTGCAAATATCTTCAGCAATTTGCCTTAGTTGTGCTTTCATCAGCGATTGTTTCTTTAAGATTTCTTTTAAAATCTCTTCTAAAAATATAGATTTTGGTACAATGATAAAATAAAATTTATAAGAACATGAACATACCATTTTTCTTCTGGTACTCTGGGCAGGAACATACGGATGAGTAATTAGGATTCGTCGAACCTATAAAAAACAAATTAAATTAATAAAATAAACGTATGCATTTTGCAAAACCAAGCGGATTTATATTACAAAAAAAAAGCCAACAAAATTATCAGCAAAAATATGCCTGCTACTGTGACCAAATATCAATTATAGATTATTCAAAAGTTAAAAATTGTTTATAACAACTTTAATACGGCGCTCTTACAGTTTTCGAAATATCAAATCAAATCGACAGAAATTCAAGTCATTTTAACATTATTTAATTTTTCTCTACAAATGTTTACTCATAAGTGTCTTTGTTAAAAAAATAAAGCCAACAAAAGCAAGTGGAACAAAAAAGTAGAATGTATGAAACAAAAAAACCTTGAACATACTAAATGAACTAGCTGAATCAGAATAATTAGGAAGTGCTAATTCTTGTTTGCTGAACAATGATGTGGTCCTCGACAATTTAAGCTGAAAATAAGTCATGATTATTATAATTATTAATCTTAATAATTTTAAAATTCCTGTGTCAAAGCGTAAAATAAAGTGTTTTCTTAAATGAACAGGCCAGGTAATTTATTACCAAATATGGAAAAATTGCATTTTTGCTAAATTTTTCCATATTCAAACTTATTTATTTTAGCTCCTTGTAAGCACAATTAAATATTAAAATATTTAACTTAAAACAAGCAAACTCCACTGCCAAGCCCTTTATTAAAGCCTCTGACTGAACTATCCCATCCAAAATAATAATTACTTTACAAAATATACTCATGTAAGCATTAACAAAATTTGATTGTCAAGTTGTTGCAATAGTAATAATATGTCATATCAATGTTGCCACCCACCTCTTTCGTCCTTGTTTGGCCCTTTTGATGTAGAAACTTAAGAGTTGGTGGATTTTCCAATATAGTACTGTTAACGTCTGCTTCGGAGTCTGACGATGATACTTTTCTGGGTTTTGTTTTCCTTTTTTCATCAAGGTCAGATGAGTTTAGATCTGAGGTTTCCTCAGCCTTTCTAGTCTTATTCCTAGCCGTATCATAGGAATCTAAAAAAGTGTTATATATATAGGTACCTATGGTCCCTGCTCTTAGCAAATGGATAACTTTTTTGTTCTTGATTTCTCAGAAAATTTTAGCATTGAATTAAAATCCCTACTTTCCTTACACAAAGGAGAATAAAATTATTAAGAAATTTTTAGGAAAAATTTTAAGCAAAATTTTTTTTATAATTTTTGTATGAAAGAAATACGATTTTGAATTTTTGAAACAAAATCTGGACAGCCACTGTACGTATCTAATATATATCTATGAATCTTGTGATAATTTTGTAATTATTAATATAAAAAAAAACAATGGATAAATCCATCCAATTTAGGAATCAGAAGCGACTTAATACCAAAACGAAATGAATAACATTACCTAATATACAAAAAAATTAAGTAGCTGTAAATTCATGTTGTAACTTTAAAGATCACTTCTCTTCTAACTTGATTGCAAGTCTTTACAACAATAAAAAACAACAGCTACTATAAACTTACCATAAGTAGCATCCTTAAAAACACGTACATCATACAGGGGCCAAGTATCATTTGGCATATTGCATTTCTTTAAGTCGCTTAGTATTCTATCTTTTGATGCTGCAGGCCAATAGCATTGACGACCAACGATCCACGACGTTGGAACTGCTTCAACTGTATTGCTATCTATAAATTCGATTACTGTCCAACTCTGCCAATTATCCATGAGAGATGATGATGCCATGTTCAATTTATGTCCAAAGTATACTGCACACTCCTAAGACTAATTTTATAAATGGTGGTAGACCATAAAAAAACTATTTAAATTTTTTATTTTTCTTCCAAATATCTAACATAAACATTTAGTTTTCGATTTTTAACATATATACAGTCATATAACATATATGTCCGGCGATATGGTAGAAACGTAAGAGGATAAACAGACCAAAAACTGATTTTTCCAGGAAAAGTAATTCCTTCTTTATAAAAAATTTAGCTGGCTGAGAAAATACGATTGTCGATGAAAAAAAAAAGAAATATTGTATACAGGCTGTCCCAAAAGTTAAAAACTCTAATTATATACAAGAGGAAAGTACCCATGTCTACCACATCACCGGACATACTGTACATACATATAAAAAAATTTTATATCAAGTGGGCAAAAATTTAAATTCTATTTTTTTTATTATTTTGTTGTATCAAAAGTTTCAATCAAAAATATTTTTGTTTCACAAACATACATTTTTATTTTTATTTACCTATAAACATTTCAAACTTCAACAAGCCAGAACTTGTGTGTGAAATAAGATACACTTTTTCAAGATTCATCTAACACCCTGTATTTTAATTTGCCTTGGCAAATTGGGGGTCAAATCAATATGAGTTTAAATGTGCAAAAGTGGCATGACCACATAATCATTATTTGATAACCTAATTTTAATACATTTGTAATCTACAGCAGTAATTGGCCAAACTTCAAAATCAACTAAATCTTTAGTGTTCACTAAATATGTATATAAAACTGATGACAAACATGGTTTTTCATAAAAATCCTTTAACTCAATAAATTTTGAACCAATGATAAATATATCACCATCACAAAGCACAAAATTTTTGATTACTATAACATCCCCACTTTGAAGACAGCAGCAATTATCAGGTTCAGAGATTTTAAGGGTAAAGTCGCTGAATTTAACACACATAAATTGTTGACCTCTTAAATGCAAGTGTGGACCTCCAAAGTGTTCTTTTGTAGGGCATGGAAAATGCACTGATGATATATGAGAATTCTTCAAATTATTGTCAATTTCACTTTTTCTTAAAATTATTTGCTGCAAAGGTTTCTCATTCTTACGAATAAATTTCAAAATTTCCTGCATGTAGTTTTCAAATGAAAATGCACTATACTCATCTAAAGTTCCATAACGTTTAGATTCTTCAGATAAATGTAATAAATTATGCACATTGTGAGAGACATTTTCTTTTCCATACAGAGTAATAAATGATTTAAGGAAATAAACAAGTAACTCACTTGCATAATCTATATAGGATTTTTTTAATTTTGAACTTGATAGAATTGTGGCTGCTACATGTAAGGTAAGAAAATTTAAAAACATATCATTTGAAATTCCTGATTTTAGAACAATGGGTCCCGTGTAAAGTAAAAATTGCCGAAATTCTGTGGCTTTCCACCTGTTGCTTTCCATAAGAGATCTTGGTTTTCGATTAAACTCACAAGGTATATCTTCCTTTAGATTAATCAACTTTTGTGATAATTCTTTAATTTGAGAATATGACAGTTTGCAAGGTGGCTTTCCATTACACCATAGATTAACAACTAATTTTTTCACAACACCTAAATACAGCAAATGCATGGGATCTAGAGCAAAATCATTAATCATATCTAGATTTAAAAGGGACTCTAATAGTGAAGTACCAATATGGTGCTCAGGGTAAGTTTTGTGCCTGAATTCAGCATTTGTTCTTAAATTAAAAGTTAAATCAGGAAAACAAACTCTTCCTTTAATATATGAACCCTCCGTATCACATTTTGAACATGAAAAATAACCGGAATGACCCTTTGTTTGTGTAATATAGCATTTAGCTGGAACATCACAAATAAATCCCTTAATGTGGAAAGCATAATGATGACCCTTAAAACTTACACCATTCGTTATATAATTATTGGCCTCATTGACTAAATCATCTAAAAATAAATTGACATTTTTTGGTTTTTCATGCCCACAGTATATACCAACCATATCTACATTTTTTCTGTTTTGCTTTAACCTGCACTGAATAGGATATACTTGAAGCTGAGAACTTTTAAAAAGTGGAAGGCCATCAATGTTGATATAAATCTCAACACAACTTAGCCTACTAATACCGTCATGGTTTGAGAGAAGATTTTTAATACATTTTTGTAGGCCAAAATGAAAATAATATCCTGGCTCAACTATTCGTATTCCTTCAATGTTCCTTGGAGTTTTTAATAGAGCTCGAGCATCAAGAGGTAAGTTATCATGAAAAGGCTTTAGCAGAGGCAATAATTCATTAATTGCAACATGAGTGATATTATTTTTTATAGCCCAGGAAGCCAATGATGAACCGTGAAGTTGAGATTCAGGTTGATTATGCTGTAAACTACTATTACTACTCTTATCGGGAAGTATTTTGCAACTGACCTCTTGGCACTCGAGCTCAGGTACAAGACTAAAACTTGAACTACTACTTCTAGTACTAACTATATCATCACAAGTAGCACTACATGCAGAATTTTGTTTTGAACAATCAATGTCGAGTGTACCACTATCTAGAATTTGATCAGTATCAGTTAATGATGCACAAGGATAAGAAAAATTAACTGAATTTAACGAACTGGAACATTGTGCATCATTTAGTGTACTGCCGCTACAACACTGGCTCGTTTCATTTCCAAAAGATGATAAGAAATGTCGTGTTAGGAAAAGATCCTTACTTTTTTTCTCTCGTTTATAGTTCATGCGAGTAATCTTAGCTTTAGGCATTATCACAATACTATAAAAATATAATTTAGTTCGGGTTTATCCAACTCCAACTATATATACCTAAACAGTTTAAAATATATAATAAGTTTTATAATAAACCCAATAACATTCAAGCATAGTGGGTAGGTATTCCTTTCCTTATAACCTTATAATATCCTTACTTTTTCACAAAAAAACAGGAATAAAGCACGCACACCAAAGTTATACACAAGTTTTATAATTCTTGGTTGATTCTAAATCTTATTTTAAACCCAAAACCAAAACGAGCAAACTCTTTAAAACTGATGATGCCACGCCACGAGCCACGATACACAAATGGCGCCAATACACAAAGTATATTAGTTCCGAAACATCCGCTAGTAGGATAGACACATTAGACATATGTCAATTTCTGGCGGCAATTTTAAAAATAATTTAAATATGAGCCGATATCCTGAAACAGACATCCATTGGATCTCCAGTTTTAATATGTCCAATGGATTCAGAGCAATGGATATCCAAAGGACATACGATAGAAGTACAGGATATCCCGTACTTCTTTTGGACTATTTTGGGATGTCCATTGGATATTGCGTGCTGTCTGGGTAATACCTAAGACCGGCAAAAATCTTACATTGGCTGTTAATTTTCGGCCGATAAACCTCTTATCGTGCCTAGGCAAGATTATTGAAAAATTAATACTGAATCGGGTAACCGAATTTGTATTTAACAATAATGGTTAACCACAAGAGCAGTTCGGTTTCAGAGCTGCTCATTGCACAGTGCGACCAATGTGCTATGAGCAGTGGCGTAACTACGCTGAGAAAACTTGTGTTCGGCGAGAAAAGGGCCCCCCCCCCCTTATTTATAAAAGAAATACATTTTTGAGCGTAGAACATGACTTTATTCACAGCCGACAGTCACATTACATACTTGATTACATTTAAAAAGATTTTTTTCGAGTTTTTGCATTCGCAAATGCTGTCACCAAGTTTTCTACATCCATATTTTTCGCTATATTCTTGATTGAAATTAGAGCCAGCGAGCTCAATCTTTCTTGTCCCATCGTATTGCGAAGATAATTTTTTATTATCTTTAATTTCGAAAATGATCTTTCTGCTTTTGCGACGGTAACTGGGATGGTCAAATACAGACAGCAGGCTGTAACGATTTCAGAAAAACTACTGCTCGAGGAAGAATTTGCGCAGCAGAATTCATTGTTTTCAAAAATGCGCTGATCACAAAAATTTCTGCAGCTCTCTGAAATTTCCCAGGTCCCCAACTTTTGGGGGCCCCTTCAGGGTAGTTACGCCACTGGCTATGAGGTTTTAATAGACGCATGTCCACGGGAGCAGCCTTTCTCGATGTCTCAAAGGCATTCGATATAAGGTCTGACACAAATGGCTTGATACTAAAATTAATAAGGTTAGGTATGCCAAACGTCTTAGTCAATGTTTTTATCTCTTACCTTAAAGGTAGAACATTCGTGATATCGTCAGAGAACACAATATAATATCTGAGAAAACTCAGATCAGGGCTGGTGTCCCACAGGGTGCACCATTGGCTGCTATTTTGTATAATATATACACAAGCGACATCCCTAAACTCCCACACACACAACTTTATCTCCGCTAATGATACTACCCTAGTACCTAGCACCCAATATTTCCAAAATATTTAGGCAACATCTATGCAATGTTGATTATTGTGGCAATATTGTCAACATACTCGCAATATTTATAAAATATTGTGGTGTTGTAAAATTGCAATATAAAAAATAAATATTTTAAAAACATTTATTTAATATTTTAGTACAACTTTTATATTTAAAGTTATTTGTACTATTGCAGATATATATTTGCAATATTTTATAAATGTTGTGCTTTATTGAACCACAATGCTTAATAGACATATTTCAACAATATTTATAATAATATATAACCTGCCCCTGTTTGTGCGAATTGAGGATAAAGTAAATGTCCAATATTATATTTTATACAAATATTTTTAGAATATATTGATTTGACATATTTATTTTTTATTGCCACAACATAATGGTTGTTTGAAACTGCTAAAAGATGGCGCTGCGTCTATTGCACTGCCTACGTGGCCAAATGTCATTGTTATAAGGATTTTATTTTACCGAACATATGCAAATTTGCTTGCCCTCAAATGACCAGAACCACAAAACAGACCAGAACTATGGAGTTACGAGTTCGATACTGCAGGTTTAATTAAAGCATCATTTATTTCGTCTTTGATAACTTCAACTTGATCCTTCATCTTTCCTTATTAAGTTATTATATAGTGAAAGGCGTTAAGGATAAAGATAACATCTAGTCTGGTGGCAGTGGCTAGAGATCACCACAGAACAATAAAGGTTAGTTGAGATCACTGTAGTATTTACTAGAGAAGAAAGTATGTATATGTAATGTAATTTAATTATCAGTTTATTTTATAGGTAGGTATGTACAGTTGAGTTCAATGAAGTGTTGTACAGCGGTTGTGCTTTGTGAACCTGCCTATCATTTCTAAAGTTCGATAAAGTGTTGTACAAGAATGTAGTAAACAATGGTTGTAAAGTAAAATGAGATAACATTAGTGAAAAATAGCAAATCAAATACATATAAAGGTTTATGTTGCAAAATAATTTGTTAATGAACTTACATATTTATTTACAAATTAATATAAAAATTCCTTAATATTTAGTAATGGCCCCATCTCCCTCTAACACTTTATTAAGGCGACGAGGTATAGATAAATAAAGATTTCTTGTTAATTCTGGATCATCGCTTAGTTCATCCCAGAGCAATTCAATTGCATTTACGAGGCTGTCTCTATTCTCAGGTTTAAAGTTGATATTATACAATTTTTTCGACATTAGGCCCCAAATATTTTCAATAATATTTAATTTAATAACATTTAACATTGCCCTAAAATATGTAGGCATGTAGGTACCTACCTATAAAATAATTACCTAATTAATGTTATTAGATTTCAGCGTGTTCTAAAAATCACATACCTTTTTAAATGCTTACTTTCTTTTACGTCTGTTAAAAAAGATTATCATTATTTTTCCCCACCATTTTGTAAAAGCGATAAAGATACGAACCTACCTGTACCTACAATGTATCTCCGGTTTTAAGCCAGGTGAAAGCATAATAAGCTTATTTAAAACTAAAAACAAATGTAAAATGTTCATCTACGCTTATACAATCATCATTATTTTACCCCACCATTTTGTAAAAGCGATAAGATACGAACCTACCTACCTACAATGTATCTCCGGTTTTAGGCCAGGTGAAAGCATAATAAGTTCATTTAAAACTAAAAAAAAAATGTAAAATGTTCTAGGCTTAAACAATTCTCATCAGTCCGAGCAGTCCGTAGTTTAACCTTTACGCGACAAAAGCCATAGAAAAAAGAAACAAAGTTGTCTTTTTTCTATGACAAAAGCTTTGCCGTAACTGAGCTCCAGTCGTCGAGGATTATGCCGATATGACCTTTAAATACTATGCTGCACAACCGTTTTCAACCTTCGCGGATTCGTTCCTCATTGAAACCGTATTACCTTCGAATTTATGAAATAAATACAATATCGAAACATGGAGCCACATTATGACATAGCTGCATAAAGTCGCAAACAGAAAGAAACTATATTTATAGGTGAAATTACTAAGATTAAATTTGTACATCAACAAGTAAGTTAAACTGATTTATTTAATTACACAGGCCTACGAAGAATTTGTGATTAGACAATTTTTGTATTTTTAAATTAGTTTTGACGTAGGTACTAATAACCAAATCAATCGTCATATTATTATAGCAAAATACTATAAATCCGCATTAGATTTTTCTTTATTCTATCATATTTCTACACTAGACTTACATGGGTTGAAAGAGCGAACCGGTTTCTGATTAGACTTTTTGTTTCCAAAATAACCATTTTTTAAAGACACCAAAATTTACATTATGAAAAAAAAGTGACAGTATCTCGCATGACCCCATTTGGTATAAATGATACCTATCAGCAGGTCATTAATTATGATAAGCATAAGTGTTAAAAGGTGTGTGAGGGTTATTTATTTCAGGAAAAGACGTTCATTGTTTGCTGAGTAATGAGGTACATCGTAAAATGTAACAGTAATGAAAATAGTAGCTCCTATCTTTTGACAGGACTATTATATCTGAAACGTCGAACGGCCAATGACCATAAAATCGGTAAAACAAACGACTTTCTAGAGATAACATACATTTTATTTAGGTCATAATAGTAAAAAACTAATACACTAATAGATAATATGCTAACTGGCAGTACTGGCACTATCAATCACAATATTAATCATCTCTTTTCTTTGGTACAAGTCACGAAAAAACGTATAACCAAAAACGCTCTCAAATTTAATGCAGAAATAGCGTAAATTGTAAATACCATACTGTTTCTATGTATTTGTTTTATTATAGATATTTGGCCATCCTAGACACTAACAAAAATGTTATCTAATTTTATATTAATATAAATAAAATACCTCTGCACTAAATTTGACGCATTATTAACCATAAAAAGGCGAAATTTATCGAAGGAAATTAGGTTCGCAATAAATAAAATTTATAAAAACAATTACCTCAGATAACTATTTATCAAAAATATTTATTAAAAGTCAACTCCAGCAAAACCGTAAAGATAATTTATAGTTAGTAGATAACCCAAACAAGAGTTAATTTATCAATTAATAATGCACTAAACCTTATCTTAATAAGTTTTAGTAATAATTCTTTTCCTGTGCCACACAATTCCTAACCTAAAGTACCAGTTTTCATTCGTATGGTTTTATATATTTTTATTTGAGGGGGAGTAAAGATTAAATTGAAATAGCCGAATGCAAGTTAAAATACAAGAAGTGTCAATTCTAAAGTATATATATATATGACACTTTTAGGGGGTATTCTCCTTTTTTTACACAGGAATATGCGGTTGTATTTCATTTTAATTTAAATGTGATATCTCTAGCAGTTTTTAAGAAAAAGGATCTTGACGGACATCAAAAGAGATCCTATAAGGGTTTCTCGTAGTACGGAAAAGTGTAATTTAATGGCAACCGTTTAACTTTTACAGTGATTTTAATTTTGCACTTTAAATGCATCAAAAGCTATAAACAGTGGTAAAAATCGCATTCTAGCTTTAAACTGGTGAAATTAGACGTGTTTAACAAATTAACTAGTCAAATAAAAAAGTTAAAATCCTATTTTGTAAATATATTTAAAATTGCAAGAACTCACTCCCCCATTTACATAATACAAACATCGATGTGCCTGATGCACGTACAAACTTACATTTACCTCCTATAAAAATATTTTAGATGCTAATATTTTGAGATTTTAACTATATAAAATAAAAGGAATATTATAAAAATACAATATTATACTAAAACTAAAAATAATATAACCTGTCACAAAAAGTACCAGGTGTCCCACGGAATTTTGACACAATTTAAATGCTTATACGCTAAACACAAAAGTAGTAGCGCCTTGTCCATTTAACTAATGTTAGTGGAACCGAGATGTCTTTGTCTCGTAAGGGACATTTCGTTCAGTGTGCATGCGCTTGACAGGAAAAGAAAGACGGTTATGTTGCTTTACCATCAAATTTGACAACAGCAATTTGTTTGTAGACAAATATGAAAGTTCATAAATACGTTGTGCGTTGTATTTGATGCAAATTTGAATACTACGATTGATAAAAGTAAAACAATGTATAATGGAACATTTATTAGATCTTTACCAATTTTTGTCAATGAAATTCATCAGATTGAAGTCAAAATGAAGGTATTTACGTAGGATACCGTTTCGAAACGAAAAACACGAAGATCTATCAAATTATTACAGAACTCAACTTGCAGACATTTTGGGGTTACGTTGTGTTAAAATTACATGTTGTAACCCTTTAGCTCTATAAAATCTCTATTTGACAAGTTCCAACTTACAAAACGAAAAATAATAACTTAAAAACAGTACCAGTAATCAAGACCAAAAACTAATATAACGTTGTTTCTAAAAAAATATCTAAAATTAAAATTCTAATCTCTCCAGACTTAACAGCAAAGCATTTAACTGAACCTGCATCGATCCTGTCTCGCCGTTGGTTCAGTTAAATTTAAAAATCACTGTTTTGAGGGGAAGTGATATTTTTACAAAAGAACAAAAATCAGTTCCAGTAGCTTTGCTAAATGGATCCGGAATCGATCCAAAGTGGTCAAAATAATACGACTCTACTTCTATTTGAAATAACAAAGTTGGCCTAACCCTAAAGATTAGCATATTTACTTTTTATCTTTCCCTGTATAGTAAATATTCGATTTACCAAAAAAATTCGTGTTTAACTTATAAGCATTTAAAATATGTCAAAATACCGTATAATATTTAATCTGGGGACCAATATTTTTACTCAAGTCAGTATTTACCTTAATAGAAAACTGTCAATGATATATCAAATAAAAATATTGATCCTATCGAAAATTTTGGTAACATGCTGATTAATATAACTTATGCAAGTTCAGAGATATGAAAGTCCCTTTAAAATTACCATTTTGAGAAATTTAAAGGGTAACAATTAAACAAACAAAAAAAGGTTATAAGATCATTCTAAAGCTGGTAATACATATGCAAGAGTTAAATGAGATGGCATCAGGAAATATACGGTATTAAAACACGGAAAAAATGAAAAGCAGAGCCACCACGAGAAATATTTCTTTAACATGGAAATGTTTGCTTTGGAAATAGAAACAACCATTTTAAGCAGCTTCAAGAATTATTAAAAATAAAAGTGCTCTTCAATTTTTGGTACACCGTGCCCTGAGGATTTGAACTTGAAGCTAGATGGCCTTATAAAACTCAGTTAAAAAAAGTACTCCATATATTAATCTCAGGTTGGAAGCGGGCCACCCTGTATAATCCTTCAGATGCTTACCTTGGTAGATATTTGTATAAAACCAGATAAGCAAATATCAGATTATTAATTTAGAAAGCAAATCTTTGTGCAGATTTTGTTTCAATCATCTCAAAAACGCGAATTATTTTTTTTTCTCAGACTACAATAACTTTTGGGGTAAATTGCACAGGATATTGCAAAATTGGGAGAAAATATAAACTGTGTTTAAAAAATATTGCTTTAGAATGTCAATTTATGGCACAGACAAATTAAGGAAAAATAAATGAAGGGATATCTAAGCACTACACCTATAAAATACCACTTGCCAGAATGGCAAAGCTTACTGTGTGTGCTTACATAGTCGGAAGGTATAGATAGAGGAAGAAAAATCAGTGCTGTCATGTTCAAATAGGAGTGTAGTTTATAGATCAGGAACGGAATGGTCCATTAAATCTTTAATGAGGGAGCCGGCCATCCTAAAACAAAAAAAAAACATATTATACAAGGTTATTATTTATTCGTTAACAGAATGAAATACATTATTGTTACATTTCATTCATATTATTTCAAATATATTTAAAATGGGGTCGAGTCCAGATTAGGGGTGCCAATCGCGGGATCCCGAGGAAAATTTAATCTCGATAATCCCGGGATAAGTTATATAAACGAGTTCTTAAAAAACAACTATTTTTCAAATATTTATTTTAAAAAGTAACTAACAATTTTATTGTAAATTATATTTTATTCAAAACTCCTAACTTGGCAACATGTTTGGCTAGCCTAATACCGCAATAAGGCAACAATGCATTACTTATCGACATGACACTTCAGTGGATCCCGCATTTCCGCGCGATTTATGTATTTGTTCATTTAAGTTAAACGTTGATTTCGCTATTTTTCTTCTATCGTGCTTCACAAAATGGATGTAACCGACGACGACGGCGCAATCGAAAATAAAGGTAAATAAATATTTGTTATTTGTAGAATTATTGAATCATAAAAATAATGTTACCTGAAGTAGAAGATATTAGGTTAGGTACGTTTTTATGTACTCGCTTTGGCGATACAGTTATTTTTATCTCTGTAGTTTTTATAATTTTATCGGTGGCGGCTGGCGGATTTTTAAGCCCTCATTACTCAGGTGTGACACATATGGGACCTACCCCCAATTTAAGGGGGTTAATATTGACCGTGAAAAGAAGAATATATGCCGGCCTAAATTTTAATTTTTTGTTATAACCCTTGACAACAATTTAGTGACAAATTTCAAGTTTTATCAAAAAAACATTATTTCCTTAGTGTTTGTCGGCCCAACAAATAACTTAAATTTTTTTAAAATTCCTCTAACTTTTCAATAAATTCTGTTTTTGTGATAAAACTTAAAATTTCAGTCATTTCTTAGCGCCGATTTGGAGATCACTAAAAAAGAGAATTAACGAACGCCGAACCTTTTTTTACGGGCCCTTAAAATACCTTTTCATAACACAAGCATTAAAAATATGACTTTCGATGCCGACGGAGCGGGTCGAAAGTTGAGTTTTCGACCCTAGGGTCCGACATGAAAAACAGCTGATTTTTAGTGCATTACCTTTTCATTTTTGTAAAAACCGAATGGGCATCCTTGTCTGATTTCCGGGCAAAACAAGGATAGCGATACGACTGCGCTTGCGCAATAGATTCGTGAAAGTATATTGTTGAGATATAATTATTTAGCAACACCAGTTCTGTCCGCGTTGCTACAAGATACACTCTCCAAGATACACTCGATTGTGACAATGTTCATGTTGGTCTGTTAAAAAAGAAAGCATGTCTGAATAATAAAAGTATGATCCGTTTCTTGTGTTGGAAATGCCTGTATTATATTTAAAGGTAGGTAATTTAATATATCTACTAGTAAGTATTAAAAGGTACAGGTTATGTTATCTATTGTATTATGTTTAAGTTGTTATAGTTGCCTTATTGTTTCAGACGCCTTTTGTATAATAACCTTTCACACTATATAAATAAATGATTGGTGAATAGAAAGGACCTGGGTTTCATTCTGGACCTCTGCGAGTCCAACAATAAGTAATTAACATCATATATGCATCTTGCTCTCTTTGTGGTCACTCTCTTTTTACAAATAAACTTTAATAGAATACACAGAATTGAGAGGCATCTCAGTCATGTTTTCAATGCATGTGTTATGAAAAATTGTATGCGCAACTCGGACTTAACGATTTCACGAGTGTGAAGTTAGCTGCCCTAGCGAAGCGCCCCTTGTTGCGCAATATACTATTCCAACCCATTGCGCAAATACTGAATCAAAAGAATGCCTTAGTGCTGATACTTTTAACACTGATTAACTCATTTGATTTGATAGAGGATTAAGATAATCAGGGTTTTGAATGTGCCGATGTCAATATAAATTTGTAGGCTTTGGCACATTGGAAACCATGATTATTTTATCGTCTATCAAATGGGTAAATTAGTATCAAAAGTACCGGCATTTAGTGTTTCAAATATTTGCAAAATCAGATCTAAATTGGAAAAACTTCTTACTATGGAAAGATGTTTTTTGAACTGGATAGATTTATTAAGTTGGTCAATGGATAAATAATATTATTTTTTAGTTGTCACTATTTTGGTATTTAACCCATAGCAGTCTTTGCTACTACTATTTTTTAGGTGACATAGCTTATCTCTTACAACATTATAAGTAACCTGTTTAAATTTAAAAGGGTCTGTGTTAAAGCTACCCGCTAAGTATTCATTAAAGGTTTTGTTAGATTGAGGTAGTTTAGCAATTATGGTCGTCTGCTATGCTAATAAAAAGTTGTTGAAGGTTTCAGAGTTTAAATTGCAAGAGAAGGCGGTTGATGTAGTGTTAGATTATGTTTTTAATATATTCCATATGGCAGTTTGTTTATTAGACTGGTTGATATTTATATGCAGTTTTCTTAGTTATTGATAATTCAGCCGTATAACGGGTTTTATAGTCAATTAAAAGTTGTTTTGGTACAAGTACAGGATTTTGCTTGTTGATTCAGTGTAGTAATTGCAATCTCCCTTTCATATCCCTTAGCCTATCATTAAACCAATTGATAGAATGGTCCCTATTTCCTAACATTTTACATTCAATTGTATTATACAGGCGAAATAGGCCTTGGTCTGTGATAGGTTAACAGTAGGCATTTAGTGTATCTAACTATCTAACTTTTCATGTTCATTTTTTTTTTAGATTGATCCCGGGATTATATATTTTTTATCCCGAAAATCCCGAGATTGGAAAAACGCATCGGGACTGACACCCCTAGTCCAGACGTATCACCGTATTTTTGCGTCTTTTAATATGACAAAACAATAATTTTAAAAGATTCAGAGCATTGGGTGTCAGTTACTTTGGTTACTTGAGAAAATGTCTAAATGTACATTTCTTTCAAATGAAATACCAGGCATATTTTTAGTGATTTGAAAAGCTGCTAAAATTTGTTCTGATCGACGACCTGATAACCCGACAAATGACAGAAATTTAGGAGCAATTTGGTTGCAACTGCGATTGATTATCATGATTGTTTGAATAACTCCTAGTGAATGGGCGTTAAGATATTACAAATTTCCAAGTAAACATAGAAAAATAATAAATATTGAACAAAATTTAAAAAAAAATACTTACTTTTTTACCATGTAATCATACATAAAGCTAGGTATAACTGTGATGGTCACCACAGCTCCAGCCTTCTCAATAATCTCCCTTATTTGTTTGTCCTTCATTCCAATTACATTTTGGCCATCGACCTCTAAGAGTTGGTGTTCTATGAGGACACCATTCCTAGCAGCAGACGAATCTTTAACAATTGTTACAATTTTTCCACTTTTAAATTGGAATCCTAGGCAACCTGCGCTGTCTTTGTGTAGGGTCAATGTCCTTTCAAATGGTCTATCGCGGACTATGACTTTTATTCCATTTGCAGGGCTCTTTTTAAACATTTGGTGAACTTTGTCCATGGAAAAGCCGGCTACGTTAACTCCGTTTACTTGTAAGATTTGATCACCAAATCTTAGTCCGACCAAAGCGGCAGGGGATTTCTCTACTACCAGAGAGACAAATACGCCTTTGTTAATTTCTTTTACTCGAACACCAACCTACGGCAGAAATTAAAAAAAAAAACATTAAAAAGTGATATTTTATATAATATGAAAAACGCGCTTGTACATTCATAATAATTATAAATACTCTGTGTTGTGATAGGCAAAGAACTTTCATAAATAAAACGTTCTCCTCCTTTTCCTGCTTGTGGTTCGGCCGCCTGAAAGTTGTCGCACACTTGTTCGTCTCGTTCCAACAAGGCAATTCCCATCAAAATAAGATATACAATAAACAAACGAGTATTGTCGGGCTGTGTTGTCTTAACAGACAAGTGAGTCACTCGTTTGTTTATGTACGGTGGATTCTCATCATATTTTCACGGGAAGTGCCACGCAGGAACGGAACGGATAAGTAGTGTGCGTTAAACTTTAGAGAGTCTATCAGAGAAGTCACTACAATTTAAGAATGACACGGAAAAAACAAAGTCCTTTGCGAGTTTCAAAGAAGAACACAAACTTGTGGGTAGGACTGCCCATTTGTAGTGCCTTTCAATGCGTACACGCCGGTGAGTGTACTGTGAGAGTAAGCGAGGTTGCGAACCCCAGGTACTATTTTAGAGCCATCCGTAACGCATCAGTAGTTTAAGTACAAGTGTGTGGGTTCTTCTCTATTGACCGCTGGATTATTGCGTCCACATACACATTTATTTATGGCGTTGACACCTCTGGTTGGACACTCCAAAAGCCTGCACCCATAAACCATAAGACTATACTTATTTGTGTATATATTAGAACTTAAGGCGGAGCTACGAATTTTAACCGCGCGGTTGTTTGCAGCACGACTTCAGCGAAAACTTGAAAACCCTTGTATTTCATTTTTTTCCTCTTCCTTATAATTTTCGCTATACATATAGTGGTCTAAATATAAACGAAAACCCTATACAGGGAGAGTTAACGATCCAATGGGGTCGTTCGGCCCTTTGGCCCTTCGCCACTTCGACCTAAAGAGATCTCTTTTGTGGATACCCTGCATCAGTTTTACCCCGTAAGATTCAAACTTGTCGCGTAGTTGTAAATTTTTCGGGGGGCTAATTTGCTTATATCTTCAGGTGTTAAGAGTACTCCCTCAAGATGAGTTAGCCGTTGGCGGGTTAGTGCTTTACATTCACACAGTATGTGTTCCGCAGTTTCGTTTGCATCATTGCAGAATCTGCACTTTTCGTCTTCGGTCTTTCCCATTTTTTTGAGATGATATCTCCAAGGGCCGTGTCCCGTAAGGCAGTCGGTGACAATTTTCAGTTCGTGTTTTTGTAGCTCCAGGAGCTTTTTAGTGAATTTAGGCGTGCACGAAATAAATTTCTTCGCCTGTCTTTGTCCTGGAGTATTTCTCCAAGAGGCCTCTTTTTGCCTTTTTTCCCATATGTTGAGTTCCTCTTTGAGGTGTCCTCTGGTTATGCCACAGAACGGTTCAGGTCCATAAAATGGTGCCTGTGCACCCTCTTTAGCAAGCGAGTCAGCTATTTCGTTGCCTTCCACTCCCTCATGCCCGGGCACCCACATCAAGGTGACCTTGTTGGCCGCCGCTAGTTGGTTGAGAGATTGTAGGCATTCCCAGACTAGTTTTGAGTTGATATTGTAGGACGCTAGAGCTTTTAGAGCTGCTTGGCTATCCGACATTATGTATATTGTTGCACCCCGTAGGCCTTTCCGGGCACATTCAGTGGCACATATGTCTATTGCATATATTTCTGCTTGGAAAATGGTTGGAGTCTGACCTAGGGACCTGGAGATTCTACATCTGGATCCAAAGACCCCAGCGCCGACCCCTTCTTCCATTTTTGATCCGTCTGTGAACCAGACGAGTGGGCCTTGTTTGAGCTGTGGCAATTTTTCTTTCACGCTTTGGCGGTCCTGTATGACCACTTCAAAAGGGCGATGAAAGTTTCGTGCCACTATCATAGTGTCCATTGGTTTGGTCATAGCCTCTATCTGTATTTGTAACAGAATTTTGAGGTGACCAGTCAGGTTTCCTGACTTCATATTTTGTGTCCGGGTTACTCTGTGTGCGCTTAATAGCGCTTCTTTCCGTACGCACAGGTGCAGTGGATGAAGGCTCAGCATTGTTTCCAGAGCTGCCGTGGGGCATGTTCTCATTGCCCCTGTGATTCCCAGACAAGCAAGTCTCTGTACTTTTTGCAGTTTGCGTTGTGTCGTCTTTTCCTCTGTTTTTGTCCACCATATCAGTGAAGCATATGTTACTATAGGTTTTACGACAGTAGTGTATGACCAGTGAGTCATGTGGGGTCTTAGTCCCCATGTTTTACCAAATAGCCTATTACATGCTAGTCCTTTCTAAGTGTGGGTTCCAGTTAAGTTTTTGGTCAAGGATCACTCCCAAGTGCAGTAATTATATACATTTTTAAATTTAAAATATTTATTACTTCACAAGGTTTGCCAACTAAGTGAGATGGGGCAAAGTTGTATTTATTATGTGATTTTTTGACTACGATTTTAAGCAAACCCTTTTAACTAAAGGTATAAATTGCCTTCATTGATTTTGTCTTTTGAGTGTCTCACCCCTTGAAGCAAAAAATCCCAATTTTTTTTAGGTGGCCAAGCTGTTTACGCTTGACAGATGTCAAAAAGTGACATATACGATGCGATTTTCTTTTTTTTTAATGCCAACCCTTATATGATATTTACTCAACCCTTCCAGTTGAGTTGAAGAAATAGTCAAACAGACGATCAAAACTACCAACAAGATTTAACGATTATGAGATGTATTATGCATATTGTTTTTTGGCGAGGGAACCTAAAGATTATGAAGAAGCAGTCCATGGAATGAAGCCATAAACGGAAAATTAGAGGCACATGAAAATTATGGTACTTGGAGCCAGCAGTATTGCCAGAAAAAAACAACAAAACATAGACACGTTGGGTATTTAGAACGAAATAAAATGGATTCAAAAAAGCACGTCTAGTAGCCAAAGGTTACCAAGAAGAATACCATTATAACGTTTACGATCCTGTTACTAGATATCAAACTATAAGAATGTTTATCGAGTATGCTTTGGACAATAATTGGGAAATTAAACAGTTAGATATTCCCACGGCTTTTCTAAATGGTAATCTAATTATAGACATATATTATATTAAGATTCCCGATGGAGTGAGAGTAGACAAGAAATTTGAGGCATTGAAATTAAGAAATTCAAATTCGAATTCAAATTTCTTTATTCATACTCTAAAAAAATAGTTTTTTTCATACATCAAATAAAGGATGATAGGTATAATCAAGTAAGTAAACTAAATTAAATAAAAACGTAAATGGTGACTGTCCTTAAAATAACAAATAACAAATTAAGAGAGAGCACAAACATATTCAAGTTTAGTATATAAGATGACAATTACACAGTTATAAAGTTACATTGAAACAAATAAGAATGAAAATGGAAAATATACGCCTATGTCGTGTATTGACAAGATTTTGTGCCTAGCAGTTATTAATATTATGTGTTCCTATACGAAGAAATTCCTGCAGTGAGTAGAAAGACGCCTTCGAGAGATATTGTTTAATTGCGGACTTGAATAATCTCGGATGCAAGGTTCTGATGCCCTGAGGCAGCCTATTAAGGAGAGATAGCGTTAAACGATCTGTGAAGTCGTAAATAGTCTATACTCAAATCGCTTCTCCCTCTGGTGGAATAGTCATGAGTGCCACCCTGCTGCTGGTAGGTAAATGAACATCTTGCATGCATCAAACATTCAAGAATATACCTTGAAGGAACATATACTCATACTTTTCTTACCTCCGCACGGTACTCTAAGCCAGCAAGAAAACACACGGCTTTACGCTGTAGGGCAAATACCCTGCTAGCATGTGCAGAATGACCCATTACCAAGATAGCATGACAACAGAGCGACTGTATGAAGGCGCGGAAATCCATCACACAAACACTGTGTTCCACAGTCTTAACCAGTTGTTGTTAAATCTTAGTCCAGGGTCAATCTGAACACCCAGAAACCTAACTGCAGTCCGTTTCTCGTGGCTGTGTGGCCTCAGAGAGTAAATCGCAGTTTCAGTCTTGTCCGTGTTCAGGCTGAGGCGATTCGCTGCGAACCAGCTATTCAGGTTGGTACGACTTCATCTTCTGATATAGGGTACCCATGTCGGCGCTAGCATTCATAGCTGACGTGTCGTCACCACCCTCGTTCAGGGCCCTCGACATATCGTTAACATAAATTAAAAATAGAATAGGCCTCAGGACGGAGCCCTGTGGTACGCCATGTTGTGTTGACGTCACACTAGAGATGACCCCATTGTAGGCTGTGACCTGTCTGTGGTCGGTAAGGTAACTTTCCGTTAGAAAAATGCTAGGACTGTCCAAGCCATAGGACAACAGTTTTCTGAGAAGTATTTGATAAGAGATGGTATCAAAGCTTTGGAGAGATCGCAGAAGTTGGACCCAACAAACATCCTCCCTAAAGCCCCTTAAGACGAAATTACAAAGAGAATCTATTGCATGAACAGTAGAGTTCTGCCCTGAAACCAAATTGGTTATTTGAAAAGAGTTTACGTTCCTCAAAAAATGTGCACAACTTGTTATTAAGCAATCTCTCAAAGACGTTGGCAATCATTGGTATATGAGCAATAGATCGATAATTGTTTACCTCAAATATATTTCCTTTTTTGTTGATAGGAAAAGCATTATATGGTTTACGAGAAGCTCCAAGAATGTGGAGTGAGATATTTCATGAATTTACAGAAAAGTATCAACTAAGAAGATCAGGAAATTACTTTGGCCTCTACATCGGAGAAGACATATCGTTTTTGCTTTGGGTTAATGGTATTATTTTAACACGGCCAAATTGTACAACAATTTTGAAAGCACTAGCGGTCGAATTTAATGCAAAAAATCTAGCAAAATTGAATAATTATCCTGGTACGGAGATACAAACCAAAAACAGTAAAAAAGTCATTAGCCAAAATACATTGATTAAAAAAATTATTACTAAGTTCAATCTACAAGACTGTAAGCCAGCATTAACTCCTATGGAACAAAAATTTCAAGTTCAAACCCAAAAAATTGATAAAAATGTACCCTATCGTAAACTGATCGGATGCTTACTCTATGTGGCAACAATCAGTAGACTCTACATATCATTTTCAATGATATATCATAGTCGCTATCTTGAAAATTCAAGGCAACAACTATAGATGACTGCCAAGCGAATATTAAGATATTCAAAACACACAATTGACATGACTTTGATCTATGAATCATTATCTTGTGAGAAGCCAGATATTTTGGCATATACCGACGCAGACTGGAGCGGAGACCAAATAGTCCGAAAGAGGACAAGCGGTTGTGCATTATTCTTTAATAAAAAACCATTGTCTTGGATATCAAAGAAGCAGAATGTAGTAGCACAGTCAAGCTTTGAATCTGAATATCTAGCTAGTGCCATAGCAGCCTGAGAACTACTTTATGTGCAAGGTATTTGCAGAGATTTTGGACTCTCCGACCTGACAAACAGCTTTGACGACAGACAATCAAAGTGCAATAAGATCCACTCAAAGCTTCGAAAAAACTAAACGGTCAAATCACATTTTATAAAAGACGATGTGGTCAAAGGACTAATCGAAATGATGTATGTCCCATCATAAAAAAATGTTACAGATATATTCACAAAATGTCTTGTTAGAGAAAAATTTGAATTTTTTAGAAACAAGTTATGTGTAAAGTTATTTTAAACTAAAGAAAAAAAACTGACCATCAAGGGCATTGATGTTAAGCTGATTTTTTAAGTTACTTTTATTTGCAACAATGTAAAACTTGTAGGTAATATTTAAATTGAGGAGGGGTGTTAAATATTAATTAAAAAGGCAATTTAGCAACCCACGTATTTTCAGAACGGTTGAAAATAAATATCCACAACCATGTTTTTGTCGTATCCGTCACCTCTTGACACTTTTTGGAGAAAGTACAGTTCCCTGGGGCATCTCCACACTGACTGTCACTGAGTCGGACACACTGACCGTCTACTCTGACGGAGAAAGTTCTGTTTGTCAAGAATGAGTCTAGTAGTGTTATGTAATGTAAGGGAAAGTCATGGTAGTAACAGAGTTTGTGGAGTAGTCCGTAGTGCCAGACGGTGTCAAAGGCTAGTCGGATGTCAAGTGACAATAAAACAGTGTTCATACCTTCATTAAATTTTGTCTTGACATCCTGCAGAACCCTCGACATCGCCAGGACAGCACTTTATTGTGGTCTAACTCCAAATTCTTCGTCGGCTGTTTTGTCTACTAGTTATATACAGGGTGTTTCATTTAAAATATCAAATATACACTGTCGAAAATATATCAGTTTAGGCAAAAACTAAATTTTGACTGGTTGGTCATAAACGTCTAATGTTCCATCCGCCGTGAATCACCCTGTATGTATCTTAGATTTTAAATATTTAATGGGCGTAGTATTGCTTATGCTTTCGTCTCGTCAAATAAATGCCCTCTATGGCCGTATCACCACCAAGTAAATAAGAAATAAAAAATATAAAATACTAAAAATTATGTTAAGTTTTTAAGTCTAAGCTAGAAAATAGTTATACGGGTCAATTAGGAACGTATTTTTCTTACCTTGTTGTCTCTATCCTTACAAAGTGTTAGTTCTCGGACACCATTTGTTACTTGTGCCTTTTGCAGCCCCATGGATTGTCCAGAAATTGGCGCCACCATGGTAGTTGTTCCAGCAGGAACAATTATGGACTAAAAAGAAATAAACCTCTACTATGTTTGAATATTACAGGTTTTAGTGGGTGACGAACAATGTGTACTGCGACCCCATTTTCGAAACTCAAAAACTAAAACAATTACAGTACCTATCTCCCTGCATAGCATTTAGAAATAATAAAATATTTGGTGTTTTATATTCTAAGCAAACATGGTACAGTATGAGTAGCCATGAATAGTAACAGAACAGGCGAAAAATGTTTTAAAAATAAAAGTATAATTTACAGAAATACTGATAATCACCTAGGCCAGCAGTTTGAAAATCGGTAAGCGCCTAATAAGGTATAAGAGTGATAAAAGGCAGTCAGACGGAATGGCGTCTAACAACACAAGAAAAACATATACAGGACGTCCATTTTTCCATGTAATTGCAGGGTATCTCGGTAACCAGTAAAGATAGACTTGCGGTTTTTACATTACGCTACTTTTTCGTGAAACAAAAGATGCCGCAAACAGAATTGTCATAGCTTTCTTAGTTTTTAAGCTACAGGGTGTTTTCGAAAATTTGCTTTTTGACCACCCCCTGTATTTCGGTTACCCTTTAACTTATCAAAAAATTGAACTGGTTTTCAGAGAGTTTTTTAAGTAGAATTCAGTGGCGTGCTTACTTCTTTTCTGGGAGTCTTACTTCTCGAGATTTAAAGTAAACATATGATTTTTTAAATGGGACACCCTGTATATTTTTCTCTTATTTGATTAGGCTATTTTTAAGCTCTTCACTGTTCAGTTTTTACTGTTCTTAATTACTTTATTACCTATTTATACCTCACATTAGAGTTTAGATGAATACCCTTGTAACAACATTTATAAATTAGTCTTTGTACTCCTCTGAAAATGACCCGAAAGGGACGAAACACGCGTGTCAAGTAACTGAATATAAAAACTGTGAACCAGAACAAGTAATTTTTATTTCTACCCTTAATGAATATACGGTTTCACCAAGACCAAGAATGTAGCCCACCACAAATTATAAATTCAAACACAGATTATTTATTTTTGTTCTAGGTTAGTTCTGTGAAATACAATTTCCCACGGTTATCCCAATATTTTACCCTTCTTACTACTATTATTTTACTAAGAGAAATAAGTTCTCCTCAATTGTGAGAGAAAGGATCATTCATACCTTTTCAAGATAAGTAAAATAGAATTTCAAGAAAATTATATGCCCCCTTCTCTCGAAGTGATCTCCGTTTTGGAGAATAGAAGTCCTGGTAGATCCAGTCATGTTGTCCGCATAGCTGTCTTGATTGGTCGAAAAACGGTAGAAGCTTTTCTTAACAAAAAAGACGACAAGACCCACAAAGTAGAGCCCATGGACGGTAAGCACATCCACTTCCTTAAAAATCGAGAATGGAGGCGAAGCATTCCGAAACAGGATATTTTAGCGCTGGCCTTTTTTTCAGAAAAATATAGGCGAATTGGAGACAAAAAGGTGGATTGGAAGCTATTAAAATGTATACGCTGACACTAGGAAATGAAATGTCGGCACCAGCAAATTAAAAACTGGAAATTTTAGGAATTGGCCCTTTAGGCCTTCAATTTTCCTTTGCACCTAATAAAATAAAAACTCTGTCATTTTAATTATTGTCTTTGTTCAAATACCCCATAATACATATAAATCCCGAAAAGGTTAGATTTGTAGGGCCATTCAGAAAGTAACAAAACCAACATTAAACCAAAATATGTATAAACAAATGAACTATAGGCTGGAACAACGTTGTAACCGCCATAAAGTGTAAATGCGGTATTTCCGTGGAACAACGTTGCATATGCCATAAATAATGTACCGACGCGATATGGACAACGCCGCACATTTTTTTGATGATTTCCCAGTATTTTTTCGATCAGTACAATTCGTTATTTCGTGGAACAACGTTGTATATGCCATCATTGTTGTGAGTTTCGCGCGTTTTTGACTTGCTTACACGTGTTTGAGGAGTAATTTGTTGTTTTAAGCAAAAATGGATGTTTCTTTGACGGATTCTCTTCAGGTGCAGCTAAATAGAGGCAAAAAGCGAAAGGTGCATGTTGACAAATGGAAGCAGAATGTCAGGAAACGTAGTAGAGACAGTGGGAACCCTTATATTTCGTCTAGGAATATCCCTAAAAATGCTTTACAGAGCCCAGATGAGGTAAGTTAATATAAATCATGTATCGTTTAAGATTTTGCAACACATTTTTTATTTTTAGAGGCGTATATGCAAGTGTTTTCAGTCGCCTAATCGGTGCTCTGCCGAATTGTTGGTGGGTAAACACCAAACATTATTTCAGAAGTTCAGAGACCTTAGTTATGATGGACAATCACAATATTTAGCTCAAGCTATTTCCATTGCAGAACCGAAGAGAAGGAGGGTCGAAGAGGCAATATCCCGGCGTCATACTAGTGTAAAATACACCGTAAATAACATAAAGGTATGCAAATTAACACTTTGTTAAATATTCTCAATCACCCAGAGACGAGTTCAGTACCTTGTGGATAAAATAAAAAGCGGTATAGATGTAACTGACAAACGTGGGAAGCACATGAATCGCCCAAAAAAACTTAATCCAACCGATAAAGACAATATAATCGAACATATAAGGTCATTTCCACAGCAGGAAAATCATTACAGTAGAAAACTGTCCTCGAAGAATTACCTTTCCGCCGATTTGAGCATCTCAAAAATGTACAGACTGTTTTTGGAAAAAAAACCACAAAGTCAAACCTCATTAAGGACCTATACTGATGTCTTTAAAAGTAACTTTAACTTGCGATTTGGGCTTCCCAGATCAGACACTTGCTCTTACTGTGACAAACTGTTTATGAAACTTTGCTCCACCGAGGATGAACGAGAAAAAAAGGAAGTCGAAAATGAAAGTAAAATCCATCACATGAGGACAGAAGCAGGCTACCAAACATTAAGACAAGATACCGAAATGGCTAAGATAAATCCTAATTATGTGGTCCTATGCACAGATTTGCAGCAAGTACTTTTTTGCCCAAATTTAACCCATTCGTCCATTTTCTATCAGAGGCAATTTTCTAACTACAACTATTGTGTTCATAACATGGGGAATGGTATAGCCACGATGATGTTATGGCATGAAGTAATGGCACATCGAGGCTCTACTGAAATAGCATCGGCCTTACTATTTTATATTATCCAAAATTTCCAACGTCTTGGTCCAGGAGAGGAAAGAAAACTTGTTGTTTGGTCGGACCGATGTGTGGGCCAAAATAACAACTGGAAAATGATAACTATGCTTCGAATGTTACTGAGAGAGAAATACTTCACCCAAGTAGAGCAAAAGTTTTTGGTTAGTGGACACAGCTTCTTACCGTGCGACAGGAATTTTGCTCTGATAGAACGAGTCAAGAAACGTTCAACGGTTTATGTGCCTTTTCAGTGGACAGATGTCATCGCCAAATCAAAAGTAAACAACAATCCCTTTACAGTTATTTATATGCACCAAACGTTTTTTAAAGATTTTTCTGATGCCGAAAAATCAATATGGAAGGATCCTAAATGCAAAATAACACAGGGAATGTGGTTACAAATAACGTCGGATGACCCGAACAGTATCCGGCTAAGAAAATCCCACAATACAGTTCAACCTTGGACATCTTATTCGCTAAAATCACCTAAGAAGCCGACGATTGAAGTAACGCTGGACGACCTAAGGGAAGCGTATAATGAACCTCTTCCAATCAAAAAAGAAAAATTGGCCAACTTGCTTGATATGTGTGATTATATTCCACTAAAATATATTGATTTTTATCAAAATATTAAGAGCCACGCTTAAAACTACATGTAATACATTTCCTTTTCTGTTCATTTCTTTAATAAAAAATACTTTTTTATTTTCACTTGTACTTTATTTTTAATATAAAACAACGTTGTAACCGCCCTAGTTTCATAAAACAAGGTTGTAACCGACGTGGATATACAACGTTGTTTTATTAAAATGAGGAAAATATGCTCGTATTCGTAATATCCTGCATGTGATCGAATCTGCAATACCTGTTATATAATTAGTTTATTTTAAGTAGTCATATTAGTCATATAATAACTTTACCTGATAAAGCAATAGATCATATTTCGTTTTTTTCAATTTCCCAACAAAATGATATTTGGCGGTTACAACGTTGTTCCAGCCTATAGTTCAAATGTTTAAACCGTCTAATATTTGCACTCGTATACCGTATAGACGAGCTTATAGACTTTTACAAAATATTAAATGAAAAAAGCTTTTTAAAAAAAGACCCCCAACCCACCCTCGGCTTTAAATATTAGACGAAAACAGCACTCTCAAGTATACCGGGTGTCAACGAAATCATTGTACAGGACACCACAGCGTTATGTTTGTATTTAACAGTCTGTTAAAAGAATATGGTATTCACCAAAAATAAATGGCATTGAGATAGTAAACCCTCTGTTAACCAAAATATATTAGAAGTAGAATTGGCAACACGGTAAAATTTTAAGTTATGGTTAATTGTTGTTTAATAATAATATATGGAAATACTCCTATCTACAGGGTGGCTGATTAGTGCGAGAAAGTCCAATATCTCCGTTGTTCTTTAAAATATCGAAATTTATTAAATGCAAAGGTTCTAGGATAAACAAGAGCGCAAATTTTAAAAATATTTTTGGATATACAGGATGCGCCAAAAAAGTGGGGTTTAGCAAAAATGTATTTTTTCAAATGGAACACCCTATATGTTATATTATTTTTGGATTCTACATAAAATTATAGTAATTTTTTAATAAGTGCATTATAGGTCTTAACTTAATAGTTTCCGAGTTATCGACTTTTCCAAAATGACATTTTTGAACTTTGACAGCTTCTAGTTTTCTAACGGTACTTCTTAGAGCAAAACGGCTTACATGTCCCTATCTTACTTTTTAATTGTCTTCAAAAAAATATCAATTTCCGGTTAAACCGGATGTAACTCGAAAGTCGGAAATATAGTACTTCCGGTTTAACCGGAAATTAATATTTTTGGGAAGACAATTAAAAAGTAAGATAGGGACATGTAAGCCGTTTTGCTCTAAGAAGTACCGTTAGAAAATTAGAAGCTGTCAAAGTTCAAAAATATCATTTTGGAAAAGTCGATAACTCTAAAACTATTAAGTTTAGAACTACAATGCACTTATTGAAAAACAACTGTAATTTTATGTAGCATCCAAAAATAATATAACATATAGGGTGTTCCTTTTGAAAAAATACATCTTTGCTAAACCCCACTTTTTTGGGGCATACTGTATATTCAAAAATATTTTTAAAATGTGCGCTTTTGTTTATCCTAGAACCTTTGTATTTAATAAATTTCGATATTTTTAAGAACAACGGAGATATTGGACTTCCTCGCACTAATCAGCCACCCTGTATGTTACCCCCATCTTTAAGTCAGGGGATAAATGTGATGTCGCTAACTACAGACCTGTATGCATACAGTCGGCTATTCTAAAAGTTCTAGAGAGGATGGTCATGCCCCTTATAGATTACTGCCTAGACATGTCATTGTAGAATTCCAACATGGGTTTGTAGGGGCTCGCTCAACTGTGACAAACTTCTTCGCGTACACTAATTTCATATCAGATGCATTAGACCATGCATATGAGGTACACTCTATTTACAACGACTTTAGAAAGGCTTTTAACCTTTCAGATCAGGGTACCTTGTTGGAAAAGCTAAAAAATATTGGAATTGGTGGGTTGTCAGTTGTCTTTGGCATGGCTGAGTTCTTATTTAAGAGATCGCACGATGCAGATAAGAATGGGTGCTATGCGTTCTGGTTTTAAGGTGATGTCGGGTGTCAATCAAGGGTCTCATCTTGGTCCTAAATTGTTTCTGCCACTAGTGAATGATATAGGAAAGCATTTTTAGTCGAATTACTTACTCTTTGCAGATGATCCTAAGTTGTTTCGCAATATTAAATAACACGATGATTGTGCGGGTCTGCAAGAAGATATAAATACCTTAATGAAATGGTGCGATATAACCAACCTTCACTTAAATGTGTCAAAG
Organism: Polydrusus tereticollis; assembly: GCA_963920685.1. Classification (NCBI taxonomy): domain Eukaryota; kingdom Metazoa; phylum Arthropoda; class Insecta; order Coleoptera; family Curculionidae; genus Polydrusus; species Polydrusus tereticollis. The sequence continues at coordinate 31,243,371 of OY987328.1, read as the reverse complement.
TGCTCTTATATTTGTTTTTCCAGGGATAGATCACCCACTGCATATAGCTATAGATCGGGTACTGCAGAATTGCCAAGGGTAACGCTGGCGAGGAAATTGGGTGTCCACTTTGATAGCATGCTTCGCTTTACTGGTCATGTTCAGCACATTATGGACAGAGCTAATAGAGTTCTAGGGATAGTTTTAAGAATGTCATGTGACTTTTATTGCTAACAATGTCATTTAGTTTGTAATAAACTTCTTATATAATACTTTATATTTATTTTTAACATTAAGCCCGAAATTTACGTTTTTTTCTTAATATACATTTTTTTGTTATTAGGTCATGACGGGTAATTAAAAAAGCAAAGAACATAGTAATTTGTGTTATATTGAAATATTCTTGAGTTTCTGTCAGAGTATTCAGGTTCTTCAAATTGTTTTTAAAATTTATAATTAATAGCAAAACCAGTTGCCCCTAATTATGACAGCCAATGTAAACTTTGAAAATCATGAAAAATACGAAATTTTCGTTTGTTATATCCGCTGTAACGAAAATGCAGATGAAGCATTAGAAGTGTATTTCAATAAGTAAATATAAGCCAATATTATCAATAAGAAATTTGAAGTGTGTTGTTATGCTTTATACATCATATGTCAGATCTATTGTGGAGTATGGTTCTACAATTTGAAATTCATACTATGGAACTCACAAGAGTCGCATTGAATCTATTCAACGCAGATTTCTGTCTCGTCTTAAATGTCGAATGGGGGAGGGTGATCATATAAGTACTGACCAGGTGGGAAGGCGTTTTGGGTTGCATACGTTGGAGGAATGCCTGAAGTACCTGGATTTGTGCTTCATGTTTAAGGTAGTTAATTCCTTTATTGATGCACCACATAGCTTGAGTACTGTACACGAATTACCGATTAATGATTCAAGACGCAATTTGAGAAGGTGCCCTCTGCTGTCCTTAAATGTGTGCAATACGCGCCATGCACAGAATATGCATATGAATAGGCTGATGGCATAAATATGTCATTGAGTGTCCAGACGTGGGTTTCATGGGTGTATCCATCGGTAGGTTCAAATCTCAAATAAAACAGATTGTTTTCTCTTAAAAAATTATGCATTACTGTAAGTTTTTAATAGGATTGTATGCAGTTATATGTTAATTTTTTTTCTTCTTTTGTTGTTGATATTTACTCTCGAAGTGGCCGCTTAACAGCCTTTTTAAAAACACAATATGGCGCCTATAAAACAACGCGTGCCCGTGTCCGTGATATTGGAAAAGTAATGATAAAATCTGTTAAATTGGGCCATTTTATAATTCTTCAAGCACTGATATTTAAATTTTTTCTTTTATTCCTGAAGATTTTTTTAAAATATTATCTTTAACCCCAGTTTACATAGTTTTTTTAAATGTTATGATCTACTTTTCAGTATTTAATATCAAGGTCTAAGGTACCCTTAATCATATAAAGTTAAAATCATAATACGGTTTGCTTCAGTTTTAAATAAGAAAGAGGAATCAGTTGTTAATTATTTAAAAATTAAATTTTTGTTAAAATAAACGGAATAACGTTAATTTACTTTTTATGTAAAAAATTACTCACCTAACTTTCTAACTCTAACATAGGAGTAACCCACATTTGAATAAAACATCTTTTAAAATAACGCTAAGGTGCTCTGTACATGATTTCCTTTACACCCGGTATAGTTGCTGCAAAAATACATCAAATTTTAAATAAATATAAAATTGCGCATCATTATCATTAATCTCATTTGAAGAACGGGCCAGGCCCGCTAGTATATCTAATGAAATAAAGTAGGTAATGTCATCATTGGGTCATTAACACAAGAATATAATAAAACCGAATTTAACGCGTTGGTCAGCATTATTTGTCATTGACGTACAATGACTAGGTAAATAAAACATTTGGAATTGCCGTTGGAATTACCCAACCACGAAGATCAACCTACAATTACAGTTAAGTTTTTGTACTGGTTTTGACTCATATACATAGGTATCTCACTTTCAGCATTTTGCCTCAGCAGAATAAAATATCTTACCACTTCGTTCTTATTCCCAGAAGTATTATGTATTACCAAAAACTAACTGGTTCTGTAATAAAATTAAACTTTATATATTTTTTGGTATTAGATGACAAGTAATGGTAATAGAGGCAAAACCCATTTAAAAAACCCACAGCGCATAGTTTATGACATATCAGTTTTAAAATTAAACAGGATTGTAGTAATCATACTTTAAATAATAAGTTAATGAAACCAACCAATCGAAAAAATAATCAGTAAATTATTTTTACTTATTAACTCCTCTTACAAAAATGTAACGGGTCATTTTTGTTTTAAATACAGCGTGTCCCGAAATTAAGGTGACATACTTAAACTTAGGCGACATTCTTATCTGTGATCTGTGTCCCAAAATATTCATATTTTTTCTATAAACCTATATCGAAAAATGCCTCCCAAGTGAGGTACCTGAAAATGAACTTCTTTAACTTATCATTCAAATTTTTCAAGATAAGAACTTGAAGTTATAGTAAGCTTATGTGTTTCTAATTATAAAGTCAAAATTGTTCAAATTTGGTTACTACTCGGTAGGGTTGCCAACTGAGAATTTATTGTTTACTACTTTTTTTTTTAGGTCAGTCATATTTTGTTTGCGATTTCGCTGCTTTCAACTTTCAACAATTCAGTTTTTATTTTGACATTAAAGTGCTACCAATTATAGTATTTCTCGCGAAAAACTGACCTAACTGATGATACAAAATTATGTTAGTTGAGCTGTTTATGGATATGGATACGGATTTACAGAAAAAGTCCCAAAAAATAAAAAAAATTTCAGTCAAACTGCGTCCAACACCAGAAAACCGGTTTTTGACTAATTTTCTGAAAATTGACAGGCCGCCGGCCTTGCGACTGAAAAACCGGTAGGGCCGACCAGTTGGCAACTCTACCACTCGGGAACATGTTATGAAGAAATAATTTGTCAAAAACTTGCTGTTTGTCTATTTCTAACCAAAGACAAAGTTTTCTTTTTTGAAAAAAGGCATTCTAGGTTCACGACGATAAGACGAATAATTTAGGTTATCCCCGTCTCTTAAACGCAATGGTATGAACAGAGGAAAATACTCATTTCCAAAAATCTATTAAATTTTGTCTATATTAGCTCAAAGCGTTTTTAAGGTCGAATTTTAAAAAAGCTGTATTTATTCTCATTTATACAGGGTATCCAGTAACTCTCCTGGCAAACTTTAAGGGGTGATTCTCTAATAAAAAAATGAAACAAATAGTTGCAACCGCTTTATTTTTGAGATACAGGGTGTTACAATTTTTAAGCGGAGCAAAACATAATGCACACCACTACCGTTTTCTCTTTTGATAACACAGCTATGTAGGCAGTTTAATGTCTAATGCGAAGCACCTTGTGATCATTTTTTTAATTTCGCCTTTGTTTAGAAGATAAATGCAATTTTATCAAACTCTGATATGGGCACAGCGATACGCAAATAAATGAAATGTATTTTTTTAATCGAAAACCGTCGGTCACACGAGGAAAAGTCTAGGGACCATTTTTGTTAAGTGATAAAGCGCAATTTTGAAAATACATACTATTTATTTTAAAGAAAAACAGTGGCGTATAATTTTTTTCGTTAAAAATATCAAAATAAACGTTAGCGCGGACACAAGTGGTAGAAATAGAGCAAATCTTTTTTTTATGACATAAATATGTTTTTATGCCTCTCAAATATTAACCCTTAACTGGTACCGTCATTTTAGTAGTCATAACTGGTATCGTCGGGTCATTTCTGACCCGACATTTTTTTTTAAGTATACAGGGTGTCTCACGGTCGATGGTAGGTTAGACGTTTACGGAAAACGGGACATAGAAAATTACTGAAAAATTGGCAACTTGGGTAATTGGCTTTGCTCTATCGATCTAAAATATTTTCAACAACGCAGCGTTGCCGCTTATACAAAAAAATAGCAACATATTTCATATTTTAAATGGAACACTCTGTATATAATTGCATTTTCCGCTTCACTATTGATTTCTAATTATTTTTGTATAATACGTTCCTATACTTATCTTTAGCGGTTTTCGAGAAATTAATTAATTTTCATATTTTTTGTTCAAAACATAGCTCTAATTAAATGTTTATTACTGCGGTATTTGGATTCGTAGACAGCCGAAATTTTGGATGTAGTTTACCTTGTCCTGTGTATTAGTTATGCATAAAGAAATTTGTTCTGTGTTATACAGGGTCGTTCAAAATTCGTTATTTTACCGCTTGATACAAAAACGGTGAAAAGTGCATTTTTTCAAATACAACACCCTGTATATTATTAAATATCCTGCAAGAAAATTAATGTCCTTTCCAAATGATATATCATGTTCCTATACCTAAATAGTTAAGATGTCGAAATAAAAGCAAATTTTTGTAAAAATCGGATTATTTTGGCATATGTGTCTTAGATAGCCATGAAATCCCAAGATGGAATATATCCTAATGAAAATTTGACAGTTAGTGCATCAATAATAAAAAATTTGCTAGCTCGCCAACGAGTGATCACTTACATTGAACAGCTTGATGCCAGTGAAATATAGAAGGCCACAACTGAATCTCCGAGTATACGGATTGAAAAATGTTTGGAAGTCAACGGTTGTCATTTTGAACATATATTAAAAAAATCTTGAACCTTTTTATGATATGCTTTTGTCTTGTATTGTTATTCGCTATTTCACTATATTCATGTTATTTGTCCCTACTGAAATTAGTTTTGTTTTCAGTTTTGACCCATAATTAACAAAATTATTTTGTAATCGTACAAACATTCTCTCGTTGATTAGTTGTTGATCGGGAAACATTTCGTTGAACCTTCTGCATGTTCTTGCTATAATTTGGTTACGTTGTCCATGAAGAATAAACAATTTCATTTGAATAGTTATTTCCCTCCATTTTAATTCTTATTAGGTCGCTTTCTTTACTAAAAGTTAAAAACTAGCAAATTTTTTATTATTGATGCACTAACTGTCAAATTTTCATTAGGATATGTTCCATCTTGGGATTTCATGGTTATCTAAGACAAATATGCTAAGATAATCCGATTTTTACAAAAACTTGCTTTTATTTCGACATCTTAACTATTTAGGTATAGAAACATGATATATCATTTGGAAGGGACATTCATTTTCTTGCAGGATATTTAATAATATACAGGGTGTTGTATTTGAAAAAATGCACTTTTCACCATTTTTGTATCAAGCCGTAAAATGACGAATTTTGAACGACCCTGTATAACACAGGAGAAATTTCTTTATGCATGACTAATACACAGGATAAGGTAAACTACATCCAAAATTTCAGCTGTCTACGAATCCAAATGCCGCAGTAATAAAAATTTAATTAGAGCTATGTTTTGAACAAAAAATATGGAAATTAATTAATTTCTCGAAAACCGCTAAAGATAGGTATAGGACCGTATTATGCAAAAATAATTATAAATCAATAATGAAGCGGAAAATGTAATTATATACAGGGTGTTCCATTTAAAATATCAAGTATGCTGCTACTTTTTTGTATAAGCGGCAACTCTGCGATGTTGAAAATATTTTAGATCGATAGAGCAAAGCCGATTACCCAAGTTGCCAAATTTTCAGTAATTTTCTATGTCCCGTTTTCCGTAAACGTCTAACCTACCATCGACCGTGAGACACCCTGTATAAAAAAAGAACTAAATCAAATTGAAGTTCTCCTATATTTATTATTATATCGTTATGTAAGAGCATTTTTTAAACAAAGAGCTGGCTGCAAAAGTTTAACATAGAAATGTATCGTGCAAAAGTAAAAAAACTGTATATTCCTTATATAAAAATGTACTGATCTATAATAATGTACTAAAACTAAAAATGTAAATTATTGAAAAAAATTTTTTCTTGTTAATTAACAAAGAAAGTGCTGTTCTTTCAAATAGTTAAAGACTTATTGATATAAAACCAAAAACAAAAAAATGTACAAGGACCTTTTAAGACATATTATGGACCCCGGACACTAGAACCGCCGACTTAGGCCTCGGCTACGATACGAGCGGTAAGCGGTGAGCGGTAGGGCGGCTGAGCGGCGACGCAAAGTTTAATGTTTGTATTGTGCATACGGAGAACGCCCGACACTGGCCACGATAGACGTATGCGGCAGGGCGGCACCACACGGTGCCGCTGACCCGCCGCCCGCCGCTAACTTCAGACATTAAATTTTTCTCCTGCCGCTCATCGCTCAGTTCATTCTGTCACTTGCTGTGTATCATGTCGGACCCAAATGTTGTAGGCTCCGTTGTTAAATCAACTAAAAAGGCAAAGTTAGGAAGAAAGCTCGTGGGTGCTAAATATGAAGTTCTCATTTCTGAAGCTCAGTCAAGCAAGACCTCTTCTTTGGAACAATAATTGTCACAATGACTTCAATAACAGCGTAGTCACCAGGAATCTGTGGATTGAGGTCGGAGCAGCGATTAACCTATCGGATACTTAAGTTATTTAAAATTATAAATATGCATGGTGTTTAAATATAAGTGTATTGATAAGTTGCCTGCATACTCATTGCATCGTTGGGTGGAAGTTTTATATAATATTTAATAAATCACATCTTGCTTAATATGTAGTCAAAAGTTCCAATTGACATTCTGGTGTACTCAAAAAACCGGGTTGCATCTCTTCTCAAATCGGCAAACAGATGATGTCATTCACCGAACCGAACTCTAAGCCTGTTTATAGGGTGAATACCGTACATTTTACGCCTGTGTAACCTATCTAACACACCTCTTTTCAAAATGCAGTTTTCACTTAAGCACAGGAGTTGGACAACCTCGTCCGGAGACTCCATTTCGATGACTAAATAAGAATTAAACTCAAAAACACCGCTTGTATCGTGGCCACTACCGCTCTGCCGCCTTACCGCTCTGCCGGTTTACCGCTTACCGCTCGTATCGTGACCGAGGCTTTAGAGTGCTATTAATCGACTGCCACTTAACAGGCTGACGCATCTGCGTGTTTTAGGAGAAGTCCCGAGAGCTGTAATTATTTCGCGCTTATTTGGAAAAAATACGATGGGAAATTTATCAGCTCGGGTCCAAAGTGACTCGACGATACCAGTTAAGGGTTAAGGAAGAACCATTTTTGTTATGCAAATAAATATTTACAGGAACTTTTTTTATTTTTATTGGAGAATCGCTCCTAAAAGTTTGTCAGGAGAGTTTCTGGACATCCTGTATGTCTAGAATGAATTGAAGAAACATGCAGATATAATATTTCCAATATATTTTCGTAAATTTTACATACCTACTAAGAATATCCAACAAGGTATTAAAAAAATCTATCCAAATAAAATATTAATATGACAAGCATAGGGTTGCCTACATATCTTTAACCTTTGAACTAAATCAGAAAAATTAAATTTGATAATAACTATACCTAAGTAACATTCAAGGTGAGTAAATATCATGATATTTATATGAATATCAAAATATCGGATATGCCTATATCCCATACATGAAGTGACGCAACTCAAAAGAAAATGGAATTTGAGATAAGTCAACAGAATTACTGAATAATTTGGCTCTACAATTACGAGGGGCCTAATATTTATTTATATTAATTGTTTATAGGGTAAATATAGACGACGTCAACAAATTTCAGATAAACCTAACAGTAATATTATAAGAATAAAAATAAAATAAAACAAGGCATCTAGAATATAACGATAGTAGCGCGATATCAATTATTTATCAATATTTGCATTAAAAACCCTTAATTTTGTAAAAACAATTGCTGATAGGTGCCCTGATATCACAAGATGATCAAGTTAATTACACGGAGTCTTCTTTAAAAAACAAATGATGTTCATAAAAACAAACAAGTAAAATATACAATCACTAAAAACATAAGCTCAATTCACCAGAATGTATCGTCTTTGGGAAATTAACTGGATAAACTAAATAAAATGTTGCAGAACCACCCTGACTGTAAAATTCTTTGTACATCAGAACATTCAGAACACTGGCAATCTGAAAAACAGTTTTTTAAGTTGAGAGCCAAGTTTTGCAGGGAAGTAGGCCACCATGGTGGAACTACCATCTATGTACAATAAAATTTCAAAATGTACCAAATATTTGCTGATGATCTGAAATTGTATGTTTTGGTTAGGTCTTACACTGACTGCGAAAAATTGCAGAATAATGTCAATGCAATTAATAACTAGTGTGTTGGTAATGGCCTCTTCAATGCTAAAAAATGCGCCATATTGACGATTAGTCGGAGAACATCACCACTGAATTTTGACTACGTCATTGATGGGGAGAGATTGAAAAGAGTGGAGAATGTCACATCACTAAGGCAGTTTCAGAAGCTATGCAAATGCTTGGTTTTATCATTCGAAATTGTAACTGTTTTAGAGATATAGAAACACTTAAGGTTTTATATCTAACGTTGATAAGAAGCAGGCTTGAGTATGGGTCACTTATATGGACACCTGTTTACAATAAATATGTGATAGCTGTTAAACAGGTTCAGAGAAAGTTTATGAAATATCTGGCCTTAACAACGGATGGGGTATACCCACAAATCGGTATAGATAATAATGTTCTTTTGGCTAGGTTTAGTTTGGAAAGTTTGGAAAAACGTAGTGATATTCAAAAGGTATTGTTCTTGCATAAACTTGTTAATGGTAAAGTCTTCTGTCCTTACTTGTTGGGTGAATTAAACTTTAATATACCTACCTAGAATTGCTAATAGGCATAGCAATTATTTCTACTTATCAGCAGCAAATACAAAACCGATAAATATCATGACATTTATCACAATACATGGCGGCATTTCAGAGGCGGCAGGGTGGGCAATTTTAGGATAGGCAACCAAACACACCAATATATATTTGAAGACTTCACACACCGTCACAAACGGCAAAATCGGATTTGCGGTAAATTTAAGGTTTACTCCAACCCAACCAAAAACCGTACCAGAACAGTCCCCGAACGGTCGCACAACTAATTTACTACTGCGACAGTCGATTGCCAAGTTCAATATTTAATTGACAGGCTGGAAATGATCGTTCGGGCATAGAATAGCGGTGGAACAAACCTTTAAAGAAAGTGAGGTTAGTTAGCTGTTAATTGTTATTATACTAATCAATTATCGGTTTTGTTATTATTGAAAGAATTAATGTAAAATAAGTCAGAGTGAGTGTGGTCTGTTAAAAAACAAAACTTTCGGTTTGGTTTATAGGTTTGTTTAGGATTTACGACATCAGGTATTTGTTTCAAACTTTAAATAAAAGATCTTGTTTGGACGCACGCGCCACGCAATGACATAAAAAAATAAGTTGAAACTGAAGTAAAAAGGGAAATTATTCAATGTTTAAAATGTGTATTTTGGTCTTCCCTTTCATTTGACGAACAAAGTAAAATAAAAAAACAATGGTCGTGTCCGACGACCACTAAAATGTTGAATTTAATTAACACTGGAGGCAAGGGGCGTAATAGGTAATTTTGAGATAATTAATATAAAAAATATGCATGGCTTACGGGAAGTGAAACCAAAATTTAAACTGTTTTGTTGACCATAATATGCATTTTATTTTCAAATCAAAAAGGAAAAAATTGCTTTAAGCAATTAAAGGCCTCTGATAAACGGGCGGACGGGCTGAGTTTCACAATAATAGGAAAATGTGGCAAACCCTTCTTCTCAAACTCAAACTCAAAAGTGCTTTATTATCATAAGACATAATCTTGTTGACAAAGCTAGGTTGTATATACATATAAAAGAATTACCAAACAAATAAATAAACAAAATATAGCATAGGCAATAGTAACAACAGCCATCAAAGACAATAATAAATATACATATAGATACGATACATCGGCCTAAGCTTCCTAAAATATGTAAATGGGACAACACTGTTCACAAACAAAATTCAAAAAAAACAGACACTAGTGATAATTGATGACACAGAACAAATAGTTAACGCTTATAGACCAGAGAAGAACACATTTGCAATATATTAATAAATAACGGCTCTTATATTCAGAGGCAAGTGATTAAATATTTTTTTTGAATTATATACAAGTGAATTTTTAACCAAAGTAGAGTGCGGGATTGGTAACTCTATATTTTGTGTCTGCCTGGTGGCACAGCCAGAGCATAGTATCTTGTTCTCTGTACTAGACTTATGTTTCTCAAACATTAGACATACTGTCTCGAGAATAAAGAGGGACGTAAGGGTTAGAATTCTGTGAGACTTAAACAGTGGCCGACAGGAGTCACGGTAACCTGCTCCAACTATATACCGAATGGCCCTCTTCTGCAAAACAAAAACCGAATTCAACATCCCACGAGTACAATTTCCCCAGAAGGAAATCCCATATCTTAAGTGCGATTCTATCACAGAAAAGTAAACCATTCTCGATACAGAGGCATCTAACTCTCCGGAAATAATCCTCAAGGCAGAATTTAGAACACAGGGAATTGTTAATATTTTGATTTTCTATTGAAATTTTATTAAGAGAGCACTTAAATGACAGAACATTGGTTTTTTTTAATGTAAAAGACAATAAGTTTGAGTCACACCACGTTTTCACCTTGAAGATGTCATTACTATACTCTCGTTCAGTCGATCCTGATCCCTGTCATGCCACAATATTGTGGTGTCGTCTGCGAACATGGTAAATTGACCTTGAATTTTGAAGGATGCAAGGTCATTAATATAGAGTAAAAACAAAATGGGGCCGAGTACTGACCCCTAAGGCACTCCACAATCAATGCACGCCTCATTGGACATTTCACCATTTATCGAAACTACCTGCTTTCGCCCCGAAAGATAGGACTCAAACAATCTCAGCGATACATCCCTAAAACCATAATGGTCGAGCTTCCGCAGCAGAATCCCGTGACTGACACAGTCAAAGGCCTTGGACAAGTCACAGAACACCGCCGCGGCAGCGTCCCCATCATTAAGACTCAAGTACAGTCGCTCAAGAAAAGCGAACATTGCATCAGAGGTACTCTTACCGTTCTGAAACCCGAATTGAGCTAAAGATAATATTCTATTTCGCTCCAAAAAAGACAAGACTCTAGTCTTAACTAGTCTCTCAATGATCTTAGACAAGGTAGGTAAAAGCGAGATCGGACGATAGTTTGAGGGATCATCAGAATCTCCTCCGTTATGAATAGGGACAACAACAGCAAACTTTAGACAGTCAGGAAACAAGCCATGAACGAAGGAAAAGTTAACAGCCTCAGCCAACGCTTCTATAGCAGATGTAGGTAGATGCTGGAAGATCCTAATAGACATTTTATCCCAGCCTGACGCATTCTTATTTTTAATTTCACTAAAAACTGTTTTTAATTCGTTTGCGTCAGTAGGCCCAAAGAAGAAGGTACATTTTATAGGTGCATCTGGCATATATTTTAAGGGGTCACTTGTTACCTGAATGCTCTGAGATAGTTTCGAGGCTATGGAGCAGTAAAATTCATTTTATTACACTTGTTACGCAAGGACTGTACATTCAACAACAGCAATGATAAGGCGTTTAGTTTATTAGGCCTAAAAAAGTGGAAGAGCTATCAGATACAGAGTGATTTCTTTCATTTACAGGAACCCCTTCAGTAGCCAATGCTCTCCGTTGGAGCTCAAAAGCGCAGTTGGCCGAACTATCGGCGTTTCACGAGTTTGTACAGAAATGAGACATTTTCGATTTTGCCGTTTAGAATGAATTTCCTCAGTAATTAGTTCGGCCACCTGGTACTTTCATAATTTATAGCCGTTATAAACAGATACATCCAAAAAACTTATAGCTCTTTCTGAACAGCTATCAACTCTCTTCAGAAACTCACCAAATTTAAAATTAAAATTATAAATAGCATTGCAATTCACCTTTAAGGTTACAGGACACGACAAGAAAATAAAGTTTGTATACGTGCACAGTTTAAGTTTACTCAATATGTTTTTGATTTTTGGCACCTTACTATTTGCAAAGTCATTAGAACCCGCGATAACTATAATATAATCCTGCTCCGTATATCCTTTTGTTAAAAGTTCAATCGTTTCAACAATATCAGAATACATGCCGCCGGGCTTAACAATAGATTGTACAGCGAAGTTTTTTAACTTATTGCATTTGCACAAGGCATTACGTAGATATTTACCATTTTCATCACCTAAGATCAATATTTTCCCACGTTTATCATTTGGTGCATTCGCCTGTAATTGGCCCATTTCCAGCCCTGGTTTCCCAGGTTTCCGAGGAATGTCACTATGAGTCTGGAGCTCAATAGTAGCAGTCTGCGTTGATGAGTCCCTAAAATCACAGCATAACCTCTGCACTTCTTGATTTTTAACAATTATTTCCTTCTGTAGTTTTTGTATGTCATTGCAGTACGCTCTGTTGCCTGCTTCAAGAGACGAGATACTGGTTAACATGTCCTTACACAGATTGTCAGTCAGATTTTTCGCCCTCAAGTTTTTGTATATACGTTTTATTTTGATCGATTGTGTTCTGTAAATTATTGCATTTCTCTTTTAGTTGTCTTATTTTTGAATTCAGACTGTCAGTAATAATCTTTTGTTGCTCAAGCTCGGTAGTAAGTTCCTTCTCCCTTAGGAACACAGAGTCTTCAAAGTCCTGTGTTTTTCTCTTTAAGCGATTCATAGCACGATCTTTATCTTTCAATGATTCCGACTTTTCCTCCTCTTTTTCATATTTTTCCAGGCATTCACCGATTTTATGAAAACCAATTTTAGTAATTTTATCTTTCCTTTCAAGACAACTGGGATGATAAACATCGAAGCAAATTATGCACACGTAGTTTCCAAAGTCTTTCTTTGCGCAACACTTAAACCTTGTTTGCATTTTAATGATTTTTACGAGGATTTTTATTTAGTATTCGGAATAGTGTTTATTTGCTTTCTACAGTTCGCCTTTCAAACTTTTTCCCTACGCACATGGGATATATTACAGTAAACAACCAATAGGTGATACAGACTATAGAGTTAAGTTTTATTCTTCCTGGTTAAACTACTGGTAACTGCAGATGAAGCAGACTATACTTTTCTATTTATTTATATTTACACACTTATTTATCTGCTGGGTATTTTTTGCTCCAAGGAGTATAGGTAGGAATCGAAGACTGAAACAATTAGAATAGCAATTCCCCCAAAATTATGACTAATATCCACCATCTGATTAAATAGGAGTGAAGAATATAGAATGGTTGGTCGGTATACCAAAAATCGTGATTTTACTATAGCCACAAACCCCGATTTTCAACAATAGCAGAACACGCTCACACAAACACTTCAAACGTTCAAAGTGATACTCGCCCCTTCAATTTTAACCATTTGGTATATAAATATTTACAACCCTATTACCAAAAAGGTATCATAATATTCTTATTTATTTTTATCTATTTAAAGGGCTGTGTAGTAATAATTAATAAAAAAATTACATCAATAATCAATAGTACAAAAGTGGTGTAAACGCAATTAACCTTTCAAAAATTAATAAAAAATATATTTTTTTGAAACCCCTTAACTAATTTACCATTATTTAAAGTTGATTTTGTTGATTAACAGACCTCGCGGCATCTTAATTAATATAAAAAAAAATATTAAATCCTATCCTGAATCAACATGAACGTACACCTAAAATAAAAGTCTCTAGAAAGAGGCACATGCCATATAAGTCTAACCTCAACTAACTTCTTTCTAAGCTGAAGATTACTTTAGTACTTTTCTTTAATATAAAACCAGTCAGTTTCCTATTTGCTTATTTCTAAGGCAATATGGCAACGTTGGGCCGCAGATCGCCTCAGCTGGACCACAAAAGATTGACAAGAAAGACTATTATTATACTCTACGCCAGCTAAGTCTTTAATGGCGGCCGACGCCATATTTTAAACATATTTGCCAACCTTTGATTCAAAAAACATCTCGCTGACACAGGTAATCGCTGCGTTGATTCCAGGACCCCTTACACCAAAATTAATAATAAGTTCTTAAAACCTCATAAAATAGAATTCAAATTTGTGCAACTCAGAAATGCCTTATTTCCAACGGACTATTCAATACAAAAAAAGATTGACAGCTTCAAAGTAGTTCATCATAGGAGGAAAGTCTTTATTTTTAATTACTATTATGTTGTTCCCTTTAATTAACAGTATTACAAAATGTATGATAACACATACAGGTTTTATAAGTATATACTTTACCTACCTATGTATATAGCCATCTAAGTAATCTATTTTCAATTTATTCTAAATATTCTGTCGTCGCTAAATATCTGCATCTTTCCCAAACATCAAAAATTAGAATTAATTACAGTTAGATTGAGGTTAGAAATAAGCTAAGAAAACTTAAAGAGCTCGAAAACAGCAACTTACATTTAACAATACTAGAAATGACATATGACGTCGGCCACCATTATAATTATTATAAAGGCTTAGCTGGCATAGAGTTTAACAACACTTACTACTGAAATATGGTAGAATGGATGGATATTTCCATAGACATATAATAATATTATAGGTCTATGGATGTTTCCCATACCTGACACCTAAGAAATATTCAAACTATGAAATTATAAGAAAAAAAACACATTTTCATTTATTTAAGGTCAATGGATAGTGTACTGAAACCTAAATGGGCATAATACTTTTTCCACTTAGTACCTAACGAGGTACCTAACAACTATAATGCACATGGACTGAAATAGTGCAGAAACTGAACTGCCTGCATCAATATTCGAGTAATAGAAGTTAGATTTATCAAGTAAAAATTACTCATAATTCTTACTCTTGATGCTCTATCTCCAACCAATTGGATTGTAGATAATTAAAAATTCAACTGTACCTATACTTACTATTTTTAGAAGGTTTTAAACAGGAAAAAATGTTAAAAATGTAAGTAGGTATAAAAGATATGTACCTAATAAAATAAGTCTTTGCTTACCTGCTGATAAATAGAAACCTGATGTAAATATTCAGGCATGTTTTCTCTAATAACTTCTTCACTTAATTCTAATCCCATGTAGTTTCCAAGGGAAGGGTAGACATGTCCAATGTCTACCGATGTGGTACCAGTGTTATATGTTCCAGGATTATAGGCTGGTGGAGCATTGTCATAAGCAGGTGGGGCAATGCATTCAGTGGCAACCTAAAAAACAGCAGTTATTTTAATTCCATATTATCTATTATTAACTTTTCTTTACTTCACTAAATGCTATTGAAGTTTTACTGATGGGAGACCAAATACTAGATTTGCACCAAATCCAATAGGCATATCAAGAAATAAATTACTAATACATAGGTATACTGACCTGAATTTGAGCTCTGCTCATCTGATCTACTTTCATATCTTCCAAACTGGGATACAGCGACATTTTTCTGATTTATTTAAGCAAACACTTAACACGAAAAAATAAAGGAGCGTTTATTGATTAATCAAGTAGAATTTACTGCAGCAGGGAACAACCTTCTAATACAAATACTTTACTTATCAGCTAACCAGCACTGTGCGCTTATATTTTTTATCTCTTGCGTTGTGATTATGAATCATTCGCTGTAATCAAACGCGAACGCGAGACTATAAAAACACCACAAAATTTCCTGATAACTCGTCACGTCGTCACACGACACACGACTTTTGCACAGCTTAATGACTTTTGTTTTGAAACTTGAGGCCACTTAAGGCCATACAAAAAAGAAACAAAGTTTAGAATAAAAACTTAAATGGAGCATTATTCTGACTGATAATTTCGACGTGCAATCGTCGGATGGCGCCACTTACCAGGAATATCCCGAGGGATGGTGCTCGCCGCGGTGCAGAGTGGGTGCAGATTCCTGTCGACTGTTGCTTTGTCATCTTGTCAGTTTTAGTAACGGAGTAACGGCTTAGTTTTTAATTTTTTTGCTTTCGCGCATCCATCATAGATAAAAGAAACAAAGTTTAGAACGCAAACTGCCTAATAAAATTATTAGCGATAATGCGCCAAGACCTGCCGGGATTGCACGCACAACTAAAAGCGAAGATAGTATTCTATAACTTCTTCCACAAAATGAATTACAGGAAACTATGCAATGCAATGGTAAGGCCTTGCGACATCTTACGGTATTCGAACGTACCAATTACAGAAATCTGTTTTTTTTCCCTCACCATTTAGTCAAGATTAGAAGAAGCTTAATTAATATTTTTATTTCTTGGGTTTTCGGTCAATTTCAAAATTAAAAACAATGTTTGAAATTTGTGACGATTCGGTTTATTATATTGTAAACCATAAAGCGTTTAAGATATAATAAACCATAAATCGAACCCTCACAAAAAACAAATATTGTTTTTTAATTTTGAAATTGACCGAAAACCCAAGAAATAAAAAATAATAATTAAGCTTCTTCATAACAATAAATAACAGTTCATTATTATCATTTATCACTCGCATGTCTTCAGGGCATGGAATTTCAATTTTCTTGGAATATCTTATCAAAAATAAAGATTAAAACTAAGCACACTTTTTTAGAGATGCTACTCTACTGTTTACCATACAAAAATAATAAAAAATCTGTAAAAGTGTGGATTCCAATTTTATGAAACACATTATTCCAAAAACAATGAATTTTCATGCCCTAAACACATATAGGTACAAATTGACAAATAATCTCATTACCACAAAAAAAAGGAGGAATAAAAGATAAGACATGTTGACATTTTTTTATTAAATTTATTGTCTAATACTAATAAACCCTCTTGATTTCAAAAGCATGTTACAACCAAAGTTTAACACATAAAACGAAATAATGTGAACAATAAAACATGACCTGTATTGTTTCTAACAAATTCAAAATATTCATATCATAAGGTTTCATAGTTGACAGCAATTAAATGTTTTCCTTTTTAACTTCTTAAACGCATTTATACTAGGAGGCAAATGATACAAGAACTTTATACAATAAATAAATATCATGTCCCTCTCTGTTTGTCATTGTTAGTTTGTGTTTGGAATAATTATAATAATTGTTAATATGCCTAGATGGGTATGCAAAGTATACATTTTGCGGAGGGCTATTCTTAAATATACAGCGTGTTTCATAATTAAATGTTAATATTGAAGGGGGTTCATATGTATGCATGATTTTAAGAAAAGAAGTTCCTTTAAACCCATGTCTGCAAATGCTCGAATTTTATAACATACAAAAAAATGTTATTCCACTTGCGAACTCTATACCTATTCGTGGACACACGTTGGGGGGGGGGGGGGGGGGCGGAGATATTTTGTAAATCACTAATAAATGAGCAATAGGATGATGTTACAATCTTTATAAATTTTAGGTCATTAAGTATTATCAATGGTCAAGAAATTTGAATATGGCAGGTAGGTATAACAAATGGGACTTTTTTTTATGTTATAAAATTAGGTTTCTCTTTAAAATGAATTTATGACCCATTCAATATTTTGGTATTTCCTTAATCTATAAATTGATGCATGGCTATTTAGGAGATTGGCCTTTCTCTCCATTGTGTGCACAAATTTTAATATTTCCTAGTATCTAGGTATACACAGGTATATATAATATAAGCAAAAAGTAATTTAGGTATACAAAAATGTTTATAAAATGCTAAATATACTGTAACAAATCACTTACCCACCAAAATACTTGCTTTTGATAGGGCTGACCTACTTTCTTGTCCTGATATGTTTGGCAACATCCATATTGTTGTGCCCTTGAGGGAACTGCTGAAAAATGCCATGCAATATATTAATTATTTATACATTACTAGAAACTTCTACAGAGCCATCCATATAATATTACTTATAATAAATCAGTTAAAGTTTACTGCAATAGGCACCTATTTATATAATAAACTCAACCCTTATAGAAGTTATAATAAATATGTCAATAGGTATTTATTATAGGTATATAACGAAAAGAGAAATACACCAAAACTATTGTTTTTCTTTAAAAAATTGAACAAACAACAGCAGGTATACATCTAAATCTTTTAAGGTACGTACCTATACCTACACTAGATTGTATGTAGTTACTACAATAATTACTCTACAAATTTTCCATTAATTAAAAGTTAGAGGGAGTTTATTAAACTATTGATTTTCTTCTGCATAGAAATGTATATAAAATAACATACCTTTGATATATCCACCATCAATCGACAATCAGGCAAGCTCCTTTTCCTGCGACTCCTTCCAAATTAAAATCAGTAAATCCTGGAATACAAAAAAAAATTAGGTAAGTATAATATATATAGGCACCTCAAGTCAATTATCCTAATTATAAGTATAGGTAGATATAGATAAATTAAAAGTAGGTACCTATATTCTGCCTCTAAAACTATTGCAATATTGTTATAGGCACAATATATTTTAGTTCGGTTATTTAAAAAGTAAGTGGTACCACTGCTAGGAAAAAAAAACCGACAAAAACATTTTATCTATATTATTCTAGATCTTATAGACTATCATAAAAAAAATAAAACATGGAATCGATGCTCTACTAATCAACAAACAAAAGACCTATTTTAAACATCAAAGCTGATATTTTTTTATAGGCTCTCTAGAACAGCAGGTAGAAGCAAAAATGCGTGTCTCAGTTTTCTTTGCTCGCAATGGTACTTTAATTCTGTAACTTACCTGGGCACGTTAAGTGTAGGAACTGCATAACCTTAGGACCGCTCCGGAATTGATGACGCATTAGGGGTCAACATTTTCTTCACATACACAATATTTCTTATTAATTTCTTCTACACTCAAAGTTTAATAACTTGCAGGCTTTACAAGTTCAAACCAAATGTTATACGTACAACTCCGGATTATGTTTTGGAAATCTTTGTTATGCCTATTTGTGCAGTTTTACACACAACACTTTGTTGGGCGTACTGCAGGTACATAGTACTTATTCATTGCTCAAAAGGAAACACACTTCACCACTTCACAGTTTTAGTCAAATACAAATTAATATAAAACTCGCACAGATTCAAACTCGATGCCTCTTACCACTATGGATGCGCGAAAGCAAAAAAATTAAAAACTAAAGCCGTTGCCGTTCCTTCGTTACTAAAACTGACAAGATGACAAAGCAACAGTCGACAGGAATCTGCACCCACTCTGCACCGCGGCGAGCACCATCCCTCGGGATATTCCTGGTAAGTGGCGCCATCCGACGATTGCACGTCGAAATTATCAGTCAGAATAATGCTCCATTTAAGTTTTTATTCTAAACTTTGTTTCTTTTTTCTATGCTTAAGGCAAACTGACACTGACGTCTGACGTCTGACATTACTGGGAGAGCGGTGGTAAAGAAAGTGCCACTGTTATGCAGTGTTGCCAATCGGAGCACTTTAGTGCGATTTTCGCACTTTTTAACAGGATTGTGCACCTTTTTCGCACCCTAACCAAATTGCACTTTTTGGTCTATATTAAACTAATAACCGATTTCACTATACAGGGTGTTTTATAAGTACGATACTTAACTCAAGGGGGAGATTCCCTATGATATTCTAAAGAGAAAAAGTTCTATGAACATGTGTCCGGAGTTGCTCCGTTCATAGAATAGGAGGGGACATCTTATTTCTATGGCTCCGTTCTTGATATAGGTATAGGGTGTTAAAGTTTTTTTTAGGAGAAATCAGTTTTTTATATTTTTCTTAAATATCCTTTTCCCGATTTTATTGAAATTTGGTACCGTTATTAATAATGATAAGGGGCTTAATTAGCCCTAACTAGATTAAATTTATTAAGTCCAGTGGCGTCCCGGAGAGCACCTTAACAAATATATATTATTAACAAAAATGTACGTCACTGACTTTTTTCTAACTTTGATATTTTTTTTTGGATTTACCAACTATAATACAACTTTTTTGTTCTGTGAATTGTTTTCGAATCTTGCTTCGTTTCCGAAGGGGAAAAAATAAAAACCACTTTATTGCATGTACAAAAAAGAATACCGTATTTCAAAATTCATTAAAACGTTTAAATTAAAAATCAAATAATTTTTTTAAATAATGATACAAAAAAAAATGCAGCAGTTAATCAAAGTAAATGTTGAAAATGGTCACCCTCTGATAAAATGCACGAATGCAATCGTCCCACCATTGATTCTCTTTCACGTTCAAAAATATACTTATACTTTTTGCATTGCAACTTTCAATAATTCGAATTCTTAAGTCGTTTTCATCTAGTAGGTACAGGCGTCTTGTATACAAGAAGCTTAAGGTGACCCCATAATTAATAGGTACCTAGTCTAGAACTTGCACACGTTAGAATATGGTATGGGCATAGTTGACAGTTGATAAAGATTCAAAACCCTCCAAACAGTTGATGCACTGGACTTAAAAATTTAATATAGTTACGGCAAAAGTAAGTCCCTTATCATTATGAATAACGGTGCCAAATTTCAATAAAATCGGGAGGAGGATATTTAAAAAAATTATAAAAAACCTTTTCTTTCTCCTACAAAACTTAACACTTTGTATATTAAAAACGGTGCAACTCCGGACACATTTTTATATGAACTTCTTCTCCTAGAATATCATAAAGAATCACCCCTTAAGTTACGTACCTTACTTCTGAAACACCCTGTATATTTTTAAGAAAATATTAATTTTTAGAATTTTTGGTGCTGTAAAAATTGCACCTTTTTTCAAATCAAATCATTTATTCATGTTAATACAATTATAAAATTGTTTACACACGTCAGATCATAGCGATTAACTCGTCTTAAGATATACATATCAGTTAAAAACATAAAAATAAAAAATTTATAAAAAATTCACATGCACTAAAGAAAAAACTACTTAAAATTTTTAAAACTAACTACAATAACATTGATTTAAAATTAAGTTAAAATTTAGTAGCTCAAACACTAAAACAGTTTCAAGTGGCGCGTAGGAAAATAGGAATATAACATTTACAATGTATTAAAATTACACACAAAATATTTCTCGAATGAATATAAAGGTTTAGATAATAAAAACTCTTAATTTTCTGCGCGAAACCCCTCACTGGTAACTCCCTGATGAGCAGGGGCAAAACATTATAGAACTTAATGGCCCAGTACATGAGCGTAGCCAAGGTGGGGCAGGGTGGGGCGCTTGCCCCCCCCCCCTGGTCCAAGGGAAAAAATTAAAAAAATACACAAAAACACAAAAATAAATTAAAATATGAATGAATAGGAAATAGCAGTGATACGAAATACCGTCTCCACAAAAAAAGAAATAATAAGATTCTTCCGAGAGTCGCCCCTTCGTCGAAAATGCGTACCAAATATACCAATGCTTTGCGAAACCCGTTGGTCTCAGAAATATTCGGCACTTCTGCAACCGGTAGTAAATGCTCTACAGTCAATAAGTATAGGCTTACTTCAATGTATCAAATCATATTAAAAAAATCACAAACATGATGAAAAAAACACCTTGAAAATGCCGATGTTGAAAGTCAAAGTGTTGTAGCAGAGGCTGAAACAATCGCCGAGCATCTTGGAACAGATTTCAGTATGCCGCGGGTCATAAACCAGCAGAAACATTGTGCAAATCCTCCAGCACAGTCTCCTAGCGAGTTTTGGAGAAGATTACTAATCATTCCGTGTATAGATTCATTATTAAACGCTCGAGAACAGCGTTATTCTGAGAAGAACTTACTTAACTTACGTTTTGCTTGATATGACAATAGTAGCTAGAAATAGACAGAGCTGGGCCAGTGGTGCTGGTGGTGCGTTTTATGATCTAACCCAGGTGGTGCAAGTGGTGCGTTTTATGACCTAACCCGAGTGGTTCGGTGGTGCTGTTTATGATCTAACCCGAGTGATTCGGTGGTGCTGTTTATGACCTAACCCGAGTGATTCGGTGGTGCTGTTTATGACCTAACCCGAGATAAAACCTGACTTTTTACGACCTAACCCAAGTGCTTTCGTGAGGCGGCTTCTTATCTAACCCTAATTTGAACCTGAATATTTATGAACTAACCCGAGATAAAACCTGACTTTTTACGACCTAACCCAAGTGCTTTCGTGAGGCGGCTTCTTATCTAACCCTAATTTGAACCTGAATATTTATGAACTAACCCGAGATAAAACCCGACTTTTTATGATTTAACCTTAGTGGAAACGCCGCTGCTAAAGCGGGATAATTAAATCCCAATTTTTATAAGCCATCCTTAAACCCGACTTTTTACGATCCGACCTGAGCCATCCTTAAACCAGACTTTCTATGATTTAACCTTAGTTGAAACGCCGCTGTTAAAGCGGTATAGTAAAAATCATGATTTATATTTTCTAACTTAGTGAAACGCCGCTGGTGGATGGCAAAGCGAAATAAAACCCTAATTTATATGGTCTAACAACATAAGTATAATAAGGCGGCACATTATTTGTCACCGCAATAATTATTTATACCTAAATGACCCTCTCAAACCCTCTGCCGACTCGATTTAAAAAGAAAGAGACATAAAACTTTATTTATTTATTTCAAAGAACCCTCATTAAAATTCAGTAGCATATCTAATAATTGTTTTCAATTTTGCACCACTTATAAAAAATACAATAAAATAATTACCATCTAGAACCATTAACTAGCGATTTCTTTGTACTGGAAATGGATAAATTATAGGACTATCTTGTAATGAGAACAGTAGACAATAAATAAAACTTAAATACGTATATGGCTCTATATATCATTCGACCTTTACTTAAAATACCAACCAGGTATAGGTGCTATACAACTTGTGTTCGCCATCAGGTAAAAGCCCTCATAATGCTTTTATAAAAATTTTGCATAATATCATAATATAAGTAAATAGGGTACAATTTCAGGAAAAAAGTAAAAAAAATTAATTCACAGTGTAAAATTGTAGTTAAATGGATTGTAAATACGAAATAATATAAAAAGCTACCTTTTGTTTGCGGTGATGTATGCACAATAACTCTATATTATTCGGCCCTTAAACTGAAAATACCCACTAGATAGGTATCATAAGCTGTATTTGTCATCAGGTAGAACCCCCAATAAAATTATGAATATTAGGCGTAGGCATCAAAGTAGCAATCTTAACTTATTTTCAACACGAGCATAAGAATATGGGGTTGTTAAATATTTTACAACCTTAATTCTCAATGTCAACAATAAGCAAATCACGTTGGTTTTTTAATTTATTATTAAATTTGTTAGAATAATACTTATTAATCTGGCTAACTTAAGAAACTGACAATATAACGACCATCCAAAAAAATCATAATACATTACCGGGTGTGAAAGCAATTGCGCTGCAAAATATAGTGTATACCGACTCTGAGGTAGTTAATTAAAATCCCAATTAGCGCTAAAAAAAAATCAATTAGATATTTACTTTAGATATTTTAATAAAAAAATTCAATATTATTAGCGTCACCTACGCATAGGGTTAAAAAGTATGAGAAACTTTGCGAATATCATTTTCCATAGTTCTCTCGACCACCACATCGATGTCACATTTCAATATTCTCGCCAACATTTAACTTTTGAAATTAGCATAATAACAAATCCTTTACAATGAATTAAACAAACGCATACATAATTTTAAAATCTCATAATAAGAATATAAGCTAAAATTATAATGCCAAAATCTAACAAGTTTGGACTAGTCGAATGACGTCAGTTTACATCTGTAGAGAATACCCAACTCTCAAATCATAAAAAATGGTCAAACTTTGTCGGTAAATACCCTTCTATGGTGCAGGGGAAGTACAGGTAACTCGAGATGCTTATAAAGAAACGTTAAAGAACATTATTTGCTTATTTCTAGACTCTTAAAAATTAGATGCAATCGAACAATAAATGTTTTCATCATGTATATTTATCAGTAACACATTACTTTCGACATACGTAAATTCAAATTGATAATTACTTGTCTTAGTACTTTTTTAGAAGCTTGAATCATTGCATATAACCGTCTGAGGGTACCCAAACTTCCCCTAACATATTTCTCCGTAACCGGGGGAAAAGAGGTAAAAAAGCAAAATAACAGCTCCAAGTGTCTTTGCGAACAATCGGCAATAAAATAGAGTATTTCAGTTTTTAATTTTTCGTAAATAAAAGTTGGTTAGATTAATAGTCTCTGTGAATATAATAACATAAGCAAAGTGATATGCCGTAAATTCAGGAGTACAGTATAAATTATCCCTCTATTAAAATATACCGCAATAACTAACTAGCAAAGGATTTTTGATATTTTGAATATATTTGATGCTCATAGCATTATCACATTTCCAAAGGCTCTAAATTTTAGAAAAATGCTCTAATAGAATATGTCTATCAATATAAAGTAAAGGTATTGTCAGGTTTTTTTTTTTTTTAAATACGACCTACAACAGTCTCTGCTACAGCATGGCTGACTCTGTAGGAATTTCTGTGAGACCATAATAATTATATCAATAATCGAGTCGTCCTTATGATAATATTTTCTTCCAATATCCGGCTCCACTATCCATAAAAGTTATGTTAGAAAATTCATAATTATTGAGTGCATTGTAATTTTTAAAAAGAAATTCACTTCACACACAAAGATGAAGCCAATCAATTCATGAAAATAATGCAAGTCAGTATGTGTATGTTATGGCTAACTGTTTAAATGTCTATTCCTTCCACGTTTGCCGGATGAAATACTTTTTTTATACTAGTATTTTATTTGAAAATAAGATTGTAAATCGTGTACAAAACAACCGTCCCTTATGGATTTGAACGAGAATCATAGATTCGACTATTTTCATGAAAAATAAATCTAAGTACGGAATAATGCAGGGAGATTATCTATTTTCTTGGTTTAGAAAGTGATGTAGTTAAGATTTATAACTTAGGAATAAATAAATTATTATTAATCTTTTCGACCTATTTCTCTTGCATATTTAATTTCTTTGATAGTAAGAACTAATCTTTTTATTTTACAAAGGTAAAAAAAAAGCTAAAGATCGACGTTGTCAGTCAGGTATAAGAACTGATTTAACACGATGGTCTTTGTACAAACGCTCACATACAATTGTATGCTTTTTAACCGATTGTGTCGGAAAAAATGACGTTTTATAGATTAGATATTTAGACGAAGAGTTAACCTTCTCAATAAAGTATTGATTATTGCCCTGGTAGCTAGACAACACTTTTTATGTTAGTCAAAAAAAAAAATTTTTTTCGGACGCTATTACAGATTTCATCGTTAACTAACAAACATTAAGAGCGAAAAATTACCGTGCAAGATGAAATGTATAGGTTCACTTCATTTTTACATTATTTTACAACTGTCAATCGCATTAAAAACAAGATCGAATAAAAAATAACTTATGACATATGGACGAAAAATGTTTTTCGGACTATTTAGGTTACCGGCCGCATTACGTGTGAAATACTACATTTTTTCGGTCTTATAACATAATTTACTATAAAGAAAGATTGTTGCTACGAGATGTCGCCACGTGTAACATCTCGCATATGTATTTATAATTTACTATTTTAACGTTAAAATAGGGGAAATGATGTATCGAAATGGGTACTTTTTTTTTTGTCGGTCACGAGATTATAGTTTCTTTTAAAATGAACTCTAATATTTACAGCACAAATTATCCTTTAAGCTGCATTAGTTTAAAACGCGTCTGTCGCTTTATCTCTATTGTGAGTTTGATTAAAGTATAGCGTAGTATATATTTAGATGAATTTCGTAAATGTTGACTACTTTCAAAACTGAAAAAGCCGCCCTTTGCAATAAATATCTCCGTAGAGTTAGATACCCTGCAGATTAAGGGTATTTCAGTGGATAATCATATACGAATTCAAAGAGCAGCTGCATAGCCTTATCACATCAAACTATATTTTTATTTCGTTCTATTGCCAAAAGTCTGTGTTTAGGAGATTATCGTTCATTTTAAAATGAACTCTAATATGTACATCACCATAAACTACCTCTTAAGCCGTCTTAAAAATAGACTTTTCGATTTGCCTCTATATTGATTTTCTAATATTAAATATCTACAATAGTCGAAATTCGCTCGCTAATACCTATGTAGGCAATGTTATAGGTATCTAGCTTTCTACACAAATGCTGGCACATTACGCATCTATCCTTTTAAGATGCCTGGCGACGTTAATGTAAGCATTGACATAATGACACAAGATATAGGTAGGTACTAGAATATTCAAGATTTCTATTAACGATACACTTCAGCATACATGCGAGATGTCATTAATGTCTACGGAAGGCAACAGACATACCAGCTATTTTTACATGGGTTCCATAGACTTGGACGCCTCTTGTTTAGAAATATTTGATGTCATCTTGAGGAGTTCCGTATTGAAGCATCAAGCCTACCTGCCAAATAATTGACGAAATACGGGATATCATAAAATATGTCCCCCATCGAACTAAATGATCCTATAAACCAGCTTCACAGACTGTAATTTGTGATGCTAACACGATTAATACGCAATAGAACAAGATTAAGAAACAAAATTTTAAACAAATATATTGGATATATAATTAGTTGTTTTGTTTGTTTTTTTAACTAATTTAAACTAGCTCTTTATCACACGAAAATAAATAAATAATTTACGTTATTTACGGCTACAGAACAATAATTATTTTAAAAAGCTGTATAACTAAATATATTATGTTATTAGGAATATTCTGTCTAAAGTAACAGCTGATCTTAGTCGAAAATGAGATTATTGAATTCGTTAGGTATGAAATAAAATTAGAGATTTCGTCTATTTTTTCACGATTAAAAAGAATACCTCTATTTAGCTAAAAATTAAACGATTACAGTGGTAGATTAATTCACTTTACCAAGTATGTAAACTACTAATTTTGCAATAAATATCTTTTATATTTCTAGGTAGGTTTACTCGAAAATGTTGGACTATTTTCATCAAAAATCCCGATACGAAATTGAAAAATTTGCCTATTTTTGTCGGTTTACAAAGTGATAGTGAAATATTGGTTTGATCAAAGAACAATAATTATTTTTAAAATGTTGCATAAAATGTCGGTGTTGTCAGGCAGGTAAGAAGTTATTTATCTGAATCTTATTTGTACCAATAGCGTTTATATACAAATGTTAGTGGTTTTCAAAAATTGATATCTCGGAAATTATTAGGTTTAGACTTATAATACGCTTATTAAAAAATAATGACTTATGCAAAATTCAAAAATATTATAAGATGTAGGGTATCCCAGTAACTTAACCAAAGATTTTCGGTCTTCGTAAAGCTTTATACGTTTCTTCGGCGTACCAAACATTCACTTTTTTTAAATATTGACATCGGGTTAGGATTCTGAACATAGGATTAACATCATTCCAATAGTGAACATGTTGCGTTGTCACACTTCCATTCGTCGAAAAGTAAACAAAACCGTTTGAGCTACGTGGGGAATAAATAAAGTTGGCTTGTTGAAAAATTTTAATATTTA
The DNA here is from genome assembly GCA_963920685.1 of Polydrusus tereticollis. Taxonomy (NCBI): domain Eukaryota; kingdom Metazoa; phylum Arthropoda; class Insecta; order Coleoptera; family Curculionidae; genus Polydrusus; species Polydrusus tereticollis. The sequence goes on along the minus strand of OY987328.1, from coordinate 31,215,893 downwards.
TTAAGGTAAAAGACTATAAATATATCGATACAACACTTTGGCATTTCTAACACTACAAACATTAATATCTAAAATATGATATTTACAACCATCAACATCTCCCTTCTCTAATTTTGGTACATCAATGTTGTCTTCTAAGTTTATAATATATGGTGCCCTGCAGTTTAATTCTGAAAATGTTTTAACTAAAAATTCCTCTTTGACACGTCCTTTAACGTAAATGATGTTTACGTCTATCAGATTGTTGGATATGATATTATGTAGTTCCTTGTAATCGGTATCACCATAATTATAAAGGATACCATGATGATTTCCAAATAGATATTTGACTTGTTTCTTGCAAGCCTTACTTAAGGTGTCGAATGGTTTAACTGGTTTAAAAAAGTAACTTTTCATACTATTCCCATCATAAATAGCCAATTCTTTAGCGCAAAATTCAGGTATGTTAAATCCTTGAATATCAACTACAACGAACTTCATTGTCTGAAGGCTCAAATCAAACTGATCACTGTTTTTTTTTTTTGTTGTTTTATAGTCTACTATCTACCTACATAAAAAAAAAAAAAAAAAAAAAAAAAAAAAAAACAAGTATATTTTCATATTTTTATCGGTCTTAAGTTCGATTTCAAAAGCACACCCCCACTTTTTGATAATTTCACAGTCTAAGCACATAGATCTTATATTTTTATTTACGATCAATTAATCTTGATTCGCCAATCGTCTCAAACGAGTCTGCTTTTGAAAGTAATATAGCCTTAGTATTCAGAAAATATTAATGATATCGGAGCCTAAAACATCCTTGACACTAAAAAATCATTGTGTTTCCTAACAAAACCCATCATCTTGTCTATATAGCTTGCTTTCCTATTGTTTAGCAGGTTAAATAAAATTATTATTTCGCTCTTTTTGTCTGTACTGCATCGTTAGGGGAATACGATTCTAGTCCTATAAGAGAGACAGTTAAAATTTATGTAAGCAATCAGAAATCCTACACTATGAGCTACTTAGTTAAAATTTCATATTTCCTTCCTGGGACAGGCAAAATTTGTGTTGTGTCGGTCAAAATTTATAAAATACGAAAAAAATGCTAGATGCATTTTTATCATAACTTTCTATCTAATACCATCTTATTTCAAGGTATAATTCGGTTGTCAAAATGAGAATCTAAAAAATCCTCGTGTTTCCTCACAAAACCCATCATCTTGCCTATTTAGCTTGCTTTTCTATTGTTTAGCAGGTTAAATAAAATTATTATTTCGCTCTTTTTGTCTGTACTGAATCGTTAGGGGAATACGTTTCTAGTTCTATAAGAGAGGCAGTTAAAATTTATGTAAGCAATCAAAAATCCTACACTATGAGCTACTTAGTTAAAATTTCATATTTCCTTCCTGGGTCAGACAAAATTTGTGATGTGTCGGGCAAAATTTATAAAAATACTAAAAAAATGCTGGATGCATTTTTAGCGTGACTTTCTATTTAATACCATCTTATTTCAAGGTATAATTCGGTTGTCAAAATGAGAATAAAATAATTTTCCCATGGTTTATGTCATCTTAAAAAAGTCAAAAGGTTATATTCTGTAGAGGATCAGATACATTCAAATTTAAATATTTTCTCCAAGAAGAATTTTAAGATAGTATTATAGTAAATAAAAATTCTATACCTCCAATATTTCTTGGAAACATATCGTGTTCTAGCGACATAAGCCAAAAGTACCTCTATTCTGAAACGCATCGTACTTTTCTTGTCAAACTTGACTTTGTTGTAATGTTGTATGCAGGACACTTTGAAAACAAAAATTAGATTAGAAACCGCCGCCTCTCAAGGTATACTTTTTTAGGTCTTACATAGGGTACACTGGTATACAGAGCAAATGTCATCTTTAATTGTCTCATTGCCCCATCCATTACATAGGTACATTATTTTAATCATCTTAAAGCACCTGTTACCAGCATTATCTGTTTTTATGGTTTTCATAAAACATAGCGATTACCGATGAAAATTATACGAAAACTTGATAAATAACTTTTTTTTCAACTGGAATATACAGGTTTTCGGTGGAAAAATGTTACTTTTTAACTAAAAATGAATATAAGACATATACGCAATGATATTTAGAATAAACCAATCTTTTCTAAAATTTCTATGAAATATTCACAAGATCGTTTCATTGTAACCAAAGTAGCAAGGTTTGCAGATTTCGTATAGAGTTCAAACGCGATACTGAGATGATCTTTTTTTATATTTTTGTAGGATAATTCACCACTACGTTCTACTTGAGAGAGGACTTTCTTGAAAAATCCTCCAATTTCTCTGCAATTTTGTTCCTTTTTAGAGTTAAATTCACACAGAAAACCCCGTATTCTTATCTTTCAGGTGGATATATTAAAAAGGGATTATTAGTATGGCAATATTAATTAACGGATGTTTTTTCGTCGTATGAAGAGTTGAAATTTTTTTTCCACTACATTGATTGCGATGCAGGAGGTCGGGTTTGATCATAATCTTTCAGGGTAGCTCAGGTTTGATTGCATGTGCTTAGGTTAGTGCTCCTTGCAATCGGTTTCAGGTTTGACGCGCCCCCTTCAGGTTAGTTCAGGTTTCTTAAACACTTGAGAAACCTGAACTAACCTGAGGGGGGCGCGTCAAACCTGATGTTAATCCTATGTTCAGAATCCTAACCCGATGTCAATATTTAAAAAAAGTGAATGTTTGGTACGCCGAAGAAACGTATAAAGCTTTACGAAGACCGAAAATCTTTGGTTAAGTTACTGGGATACCCTACATCTTATAATATTTTTGAATTTTGCATAAGTCATTATTTTTTAATAAGCGTATTATAAGTAGGGGTGGGCAAAATAATCGATTAATCGATATATAATCGATTAATCGATTAATCGATTTTTCGATTTAAGAAAAATTTTAATCGATTAATCGATTGTTCGATTAATCGATTTTCCGATTAATCGATTTTCCAATTAATCGATTTTTCGATTAATCGATTTTCCGATTAATCGATTTTCCAATTAATCGATTTATCGACTTTCCGATTAATCGATTTTTCGATTAATCGATTTTCCAATTAATCGATTTTTCGATTAATCGATTTTCCGATTTTCTGATTAGTCGATTGTAAAATCGAGTGTAAATAAATTTTTACCCGATAATCGAAAATATAAATTATTATGTTATTGAATGATTTTGAAGTTGCTGGTGAAATATTAATTAATATACTGCACAATTAATTATTACTCTATACAATAACAGTTACGTGTACTGCGCCCGTATTTCTACTAGTATACAGGGTGTTAATTAATGGTATGCAGATATTTGAGGGAGTGATAGTTAGAACTCGTCAAAATAAGAAAAAAATGTAAATATATGCATGGTCTAAAACGCGTTATTTTCGTTATACAGGGTGGCAAAGTTTCAATTTTTTTTCTCGTATCTTGCGTTTTCTCTCTTATATTCTCTGATAATTGTTTCAAATTTGGAACAACAACCATTTTTTAGAATCTCTACAATAAAGTATCAAAATTGTTGGTCGCAGTATACAGGATGTTACATTTTCTTGAATCCGCTACAATTTTATCTTTCAGAACATTTTTTGGGGCTCCCTGTATGAATTCCGGTATGAAATTTGAACTCTCTGTTCCCTTGTTTAGCGTTCTTGTCTCTTGTACTATTCTCGTATCTGTGACCGTTTTCGATTTATTTGCAAAAATAGCCATCGATGGAAATTAAATGTAGGCGAAATAGCGCAATAAAAATGAAAATAATTATTACTTAAAATATATACAAATAAAAACAGCTTTTTACTCTTATTCTAAAGTTGAAAAAAAGTGAAACGTTGCTTAAACATAATATTGTTATATTATAATTCTTCCCATAAAAGGAGATTGTTTTAATTAAATAAAAATTGCCTAATCGACAAGGACCAAATAAATTATTGGACAATAAATTTATTGCCTGTCCGATTTATCGATTAATCTAAATAATCGATATACCGATTACATCGAAATTATCCAAAATGATAAATATAATAAGATCGATTAATGGAAAAAATCGATTAATCGAAATAATCGATTAATCGAAATAATCGATTAATCGAAACATCGATTAATCGAAATAATCTCGATTAATCGAAATAATCGATTAATCGAGATAATCGATTAATCGAAATAATCGATTAATCGAAATAATCGATTAATCGAAATAATCGATTTTCCGATTAATCGATTAAATCGAAATTATCGATTATTTTTCATAATCGATAATCGATTATAACTTTTGATAATCGCCCACCCCTAATTATAAGTCTAAACCTAATAATTTCCGAGATATCAATTTTTGAAAACCACTAACATTTGTATATAAACGCTATTGGTACAAATAAGATTCAGATAAATAACTTCTTACCTGCCTGACAACACCGACATTTTATGCAACATTTTAAAAATAATTATTGTTCTTTGATCAAACCAATATTTCACTATCACTTTGTAAACCGACAAAAATAGGCAAATTTTTCAATTTCGTATCGGGATTTTTGATGAAAATAGTCCAACATTTTCGAGTAAACCTACCTAGAAATATAAAAGATATTTATTGCAAAATTAGTAGTTTACATACTTGGTAAAGTGAATTAATCTACCACTGTAATCGTTTCATTTTTAGCTAAATAGAGGTATTCTTTTTAATCGTGAAAAAATAGACGAAATCTCTAATTTTATTTCATACCTAACGAATTCAATAATCTCATTTTCGACTAAGATCAGCTGTTACTTTAGACAGAATATTCCTAATAACATAATATATTTAGTTATACAGCTTTTTAAAATAATTATTGTTCTGTAGCCGTAAATAACGTAAATTATTTATTTATTTTCGTGTGATAAAGAGCTAGTTTAAATTAGTTAAAAAAACAAACAAAACAACTAATTATATATCCAATATATTTGTTTAAAATTTTGTTTCTTAATCTTGTTCTATTGCGTATTAATCGTGTTAGCATCACAAATTACAGTCTGTGAAGCTGGTTTATAGGATCATTTAGTTCGATGGGGGACATATTTTATGATATCCCGTATTTCGTCAATTATTTGGCAGGTAGGTTTGATGCTTCAATACGGAACTCCTCAAGATGACATCAAATATTTCTAAACAAGAGGCGTCCAAGTCTATGGAACCCATGTAAAAACAGCTGGTATGTCTGTTGCCTTTCGTAGACATTAATGACATCTCGCATGTATGCTGAAGTGTATCGTTAATAGAAATCTTGAATATTCTAGTACCTACCTATATCTTGTGTCATTATGTCAATGCTTACATTAACGTCGCCAGGCATCTTAAAAGGATAGATGCGTAATGTGCCAGCATTTGTGTAGAAAGCTAGATACCTATAACATTGCCTACATAGGTATTAGCGAGCGAATTTCGACTATTGTAGATATTTAATATTAGAAAATCAATATAGAGGCAAATCGAAAAGTCTATTTTTAAGACGGCTTAAGAGGTAGTTTATGGTGATGTACATATTAGAGTTCATTTTAAAATGAACGATAATCTCCTAAACACAGACTTTTGGCAATAGAACGAAATAAAAATATAGTTTGATGTGATAAGGCTATGCAGCTGCTTTTTATGGAATTTCATGTGAGCCTAGACTTTATGGATTTTTCTTCTTTTTTTTTTTATCAGTAAAGTTATCCTATAGATATTGTTTGTTAATCCATTAAAATAGACAAAATCTTTGAATTCGTATATGATTATCCACTGAAATACCCTTAATCTGCAGGGTATCTACTCTACGGAGATATTTATTGCAAAGGGCGGCTTTTTCAGTTTTGAAAGTAGTCAACATTTACGAAATTCATCTAAATATATACTACGCTATACTTTAATCAAACTCACAATAGAGATAAAGCGACAGACGCGTTTTAAACTAATGCGGCTTAAAGGATAATTTGTGCTGTAAATATTAGAGTTCATTTTAAAAGAAACTATAATCTCGTGACCGACAAAAAAAAAAGTACCCATTTCGATACATCATTTCCCCTATTTTAACGTTAAAATAGTAAATTATGTTATAAGACCGAAAAAATGTAGTATTTCACACGTAATGCGGCCGGTAACCTAAATAGTCCGAAAAACATTTTTCGTCCATATGTCATAAGTTATTTTTTATTCGATCTTGTTTTTAATGCGATTGACAGTTGTAAAATAATGTAAAAATGAAGTGAACCTATACATTTCATCTTGCACGGTAATTTTTCGCTCTTAATGTTTGTTAGTTAACGATGAAATCTGTAATAGCGTCCGAAAAAAAAATTTTTTTTTGACTAACATAAAAAGTGTTGTCTAGCTACCAGGGCAATAATCAATACTTTATTGAGAAGGTTAACTCTTCGTCTAAATATCTAATCTATAAAACGTCATTTTTTCCGACACAATCGGTTAAAAAGCATACAATTGTATGTGAGCGTTTGTACAAAGACCATCGTGTTAAATCAGTTCTTATACCTGACTGACAACGTCGATCTTTAGCTTTTTTTTGCCTTTGTAAAATAAAAAGATTAGTTCTTACTATCAAAGAAATTAAATATGCAAGAGAAATAGGTCGAAAAGATTAATAATAATTTATTTATTCCTAAGTTATAAATCTTAACTACATCACTTTCTAAACCAAGAAAATAGATAATCTCCCTACATTATTCCGTACTTAGATTTATTTTTCATGAAAATAGTCGAATCTATGATTCTCGTTCAAATCCATAAGGGACGGTTGTTTTGTACACGATTTACAATCTTATTTTCAACTAAAATACTAGTATAAAAAAAGTATTTCATCCGGCAAACGTGGAAGGAATAGACATTTAAACAGTTAGCCATAACATACACATACTGACTTGCATTATTTTCATGAATTGATTGGCTTCATCTTTGTGTGTGAAGTGAATTTCTTTTTAAAAATTACAATGCGCTCAATAATTATGAATTTTCTAACATAACTTTTATGGATAGTGGAGCCGGATATTGGAAGAAAATATTATCATAAGGACGACTCGATTATTGATATAATTATTATGGTCTCACAGAAATTCCTACAGAGTCAGCCATGCTGTAGCAGAGACTGTTGTAGGTCGTATTTAAAAAAAAAAAAAAACCTGACAATACCTTTACTTTATATTGATAGACATATTCTATTAGAGCATTTTTCTAAAATTTAGAGCCTTTGGAAATGTGATAATGCTATGAGCATCAAATATATTCAAAATATCAAAAATCCTTTGCTAGTTAGTTATTGCGGTATATTTTAATAGAGGGATAATTTATACTGTACTCCTAAATTTACGGCATATCACTTTGCTTATGTTATTATATTCACAGAGACTATTAATCTAACCAACTTTTATTTACGAAAAATTAAAAACTGAAATACTCTATTTTATTGCCGATTGTTCGCAAAGACACTTGGAGCTGTTATTTTGCTTTTTTACCTCTTTTTCCCCGGTTACGGAAAAATATGTTAGGGGAAGTTTGGGTACCCTCAGACGGTTATATGCAATGATTTAAGCTTCTAAAAAAGTACTAAGACAAGTAATTATCAATTTGAATTTACGTATGTCGAAAGTAATGTGTTACTGATAAATATACATGATGAAAACATTTATTGTTCGATTGCATCTAATTTTTAAGAGCCTAGAAATAAGCAAATAATGTTCTTTAACGTTTCTTTATAAGCATCTCGAGTTACCTGTCCTTCCCCTGCACCATAGAAGGGTATTTACCGACAAAGTTTGACCATTTTTTATGATTTGAGAGTTGGGTATTCTCTACAGATGTAAACTGACGTCATTCGACTAGTCCAAACTTGTTAGATTTTGGCATTATAATTTTAGCTTATATTCTTATTATGAGATTTTAAAATTATGTATGCGTTTATTTAATTCATTGTAAAGGATTTGTTATTATGCTAATTTCAAAAGTTAAATGTTGGCGAGAATATTGAAATGTGACATCGATGTGGTGGTCTAGAGAACTATGGAAAATGATATTCGCAAAGTTTCTCATACTTTTTAACCCTATGCGTAGGTGACGCTAATAATATTGAATTTTTTTATTAAAATATCTAAAGTAAATATCTAATTGATTTTTTTTTAGCGCTAATTGGGATTTTAATTAACTACCTCAGAGTCGGTATACACTATATTTTGCAGCGCAATTGCTTTCACACCCGGTAATGTATTATGATTTTTTTGGATGGTCGTTATATTGTCAGTTTCTTAAGTTAGCCAGATTAATAAGTATTATTCTAACAAATTTAATAATAAATTAAAAAACCAACGTGATTTGCTTATTGTTGACATTGAGAATTAAGGTTGTAAAATATTTAACAACCCCATATTTTTATGCTCGTGTTGAAAATAAGTTAAGATTGCTACTTTGATGCCTACGCCTAATATTCATAATTTTATTGGGGGTTCTACCTGATGACAAATACAGCTTATGATACCTATCTAGTGGGTATTTTCAGTTTAAGGGCCGAATAATATAGAGTTATTGTGCATACATCATCGCAAACAAAAGGTAGCTTTTTATATTATTTCGTATTTACAATCCATTTAACTACAATTTTACACTGTGAATTAATTTTTTTTACTTTTTTCCTGAAATTGTACCCTATTTACTTATATTATGATATTATGCAAAATTTTTATAAAAGCATTATGAGGGCTTCTACCTGATGGCGAACACAAGTTGTATAGCACCTATACCTGGTTGGTATTTTAAGTAAAGGTCGAATGATATATAGAGCCATATACGTATTTAAGTTTTATTTATTGTCTACTGTTCTCATTACAAGATAGTCCTATAATTTATCCATTTCCAGTACAAAGAAATCGCTAGTTAATGGTTCTAGATGGTAATTATTTTATTGTATTTTTTATAAGTGGTGCAAAATTGAAAACAATTATTAGATATGCTACTGAATTTTAATGAGGGTTCTTTGAAATAAATAAATAAAGTTTTATGTCTCTTTCTTTTTAAATCGAGTCGGCAGAGGGTTTGAGAGGGTCATTTAGGTATAAATAATTATTGCGGTGACAAATGTGCCGCCTTATTATACTTATCTTGTTAGACCATATAAATTAGTTTTATTTCGCTTTGCCATCCACCAGTGGCGTTTCACTAAGTTAGAAAATATAAATCATGATTTTTACTATACCGCTTTAACAGCGGCGTTTCAACTAAGGTTAAATCATAAAAAGTCTGGTTTAAGGATGGCTCAGGTCGGATCGTAAAAAGTCGGGTTTAAGGATGGCTTATAAAAATTGGGATTTAATTATCCCCCTTTAGCAGCGGCGTTTCCACTAAGGTTAAATCATAAAAAGTCGGGTTTTATCTCGGGTTAGTTCATAAATATTCAGGTTCAAATTAGGGTTAGATAAGAAGCCGCCTCACGAAAGCACTTGGGTTAGGTCGTAAAAAGTCAGGTTTTATCTCGGGTTAGTTCATAAATATTCAGGTTCAAATTAGGGTTAGATAAGAAGCCGCCTCACGAAAGCACTTGGGTTAGGTCGTAAAAAGTCAGGTTTTATCTCGGGTTAGTTCATAAATATTCAGGTTCAAATTAGGGTTAGATAAGAAGCCGCCTCACGAAAGCACTTGGGTTAGGTCGTAAAAAGTCAGGTTTTATCTCGGGTTAGGACATAAACAGCACCACCGAATCACTCGGGTTAGGTCATAAACAGCACCACCGAACCACTCGGGTTAGGTCATAAAACGCACCACCTGCACCACCTGGGTTAGATCATAAAACGCACCACCAGCACCACTGGCCCAGCTCTGTCTATTTCTAGCTACTGACAATATGAGGATTTTTTGAAAAAAACTGAAAGTTTTTGTAGTTACTATAATTTAAATAGTTTCATCGGTTAAGCTGAACTTTCGTACAACCAATGGGGAGAGAAAAATGCGCCAAGGGCCGAACTAAAGGAAATAGAACTAGTTCAAGAAACAATTGTTCCAACTATAAAACAGGCGCTTCTAATTTCCCTTGCACAGCCCTGCACAACGTGCACTAACGAAAGATCTTTTAGCACTTTGCGCAGGGTAAAAACGGTGATGAAAAAATGACAGAAAATCGGCTTGTTGGCCTTTGCATGATGAATGTGCATGAAAAGAGGGTTCTGGAATCAAACGAAAAATTTGAAAACGAAATTTTGTCAAAGTTTAGCCAGAATTAACCCCCGTAGGCTAGTCCTTAAATAGGATTTAGGTTAGTTCGCGCGGCACTCAGGTACGGCCCTTGAGGTGGGTCAGTGGTCAGTTTTCTAACCAGTAATAAACAGTATAAATTCCCCAGTTTTTTGTGTGTACTAAAATGATGTGTTACTGTGGTAGGATATTTATAAATAAAATTGTTGTTGTTTTATCGTTTAGAAAATTTCAGGTGGTTCATTAATGTCTATACCGACGACCCTCGCCTGCTGCAACTAATTAGTTTTAATGTTTTTAATGTTTAAATAAAAACTTTTTTTATAAGTAGGTACTTTATATTACGTTTTCTTGTTTTTGCCCCACCCTGGAGAAAATCCTGGCTACGCCCATGGCCCAGTACCCCGGGCCATCCTGACATCTCCGCAGGCGCCAATACGTGTAGGAACCAAATTCTGTCTCGTCCGAGCCTTATAGCCATGAATATCCTGGATCCTGGTGAGACCGATACAGTCCCGCACTCCGCTTGACATACTTCAGACATTCATAAATATACAGGCACGGCGCAGTCAGCACCCTGAGATTAACAAATGCATCCATACAATCGTCCCTGTATTTCAGACCAGAGATTACTCTAATTTAATTGCTTTCCTTTGGAGAGCAGATAATAATATCCAATGTGCCGCCGCTGAGTGTCCCCAGACAAGAGTCGCGTATGCTATGTGGGACTGAAAGATCGCAAAATAGGCGGTCCGCAGCACGTCAGACGACACGCACTGAGAAATAACTCGAAGAACATAGAGGCTCCTATTTAGCTTTGTTGCCAGGGCATCTACATGTTTGTCCCATTGCAATTTTGGGTCAAGAAGCACCCCCAAAAATCGGACCTCAGAATCATTGGGAACATCTATATTTCTCTTATGGAAAAGATCACCCTGTTTGTTTTCTCAGCGTTCAACAAGAGTCTGTTGGAGCAGAACCAGGACTCAGCCCCATCCTGAGCCGCCATGGACCTCCCTATCGATTCTTCTATAGTGTCAGCCGCAAATGACACAGTCGTGTCATCAGCAAAGAGGGTATATCGGATATCCCTCATGGCCACGGGATATGGGGAGATCATTTATATATAAATTAAAAATAGTATAGGCTCTAGAACTGAGCCCTGCGAAACCCCAACACTGATCACTGATCCCCCTCTTTGCTGAAGCCACACCAGCCGTCACCACTGTCTGACATCTATGCGTTAAATATGAGTTGAGCAGGTCAATACTATTCTGACTGAAATTATAATATTTTAGTTTCTGCAGAAGGATATGATGGTCAACGCAGTTAAAGGCCTTGCTCAGGTCGCAGAACCGGACAGAGTGGTAGTCCATTCTAAGAAAGGACTCCATAATATGCCGGCAACAAGATCCAGGATACCGAGAATAGTATTCCGACCCTTCCTAAACCCAAACTGGTCCTCCGAGAACAGATTATTTCTCTCAAAAAAATCCACTATTTTGATCGCCATACACTTCTCAAATATCTTTAGAGATTATGGACAAGAGCGAAATGGGTCTGTAGTTCTCCGGTAGCGAGGGATCACCCTTTTTGAAAATGGGCATAACAGTGGCTATTTTCAAAGAGTCTGGAAAAACGTTATTTCTAATACAGATATTTATAATTTTAGTAAGCGGGTGCTATTATAGTAATTTTTATGGTTTTTATTAGCTTGACATTTAGACCGTAATACCTATATCTCGACTAGGTTTATTTTTTAACATATCAATTAGCTAGGTATATCTCTTATACCTCATTAAAAGTGACATCTGTGAAGGAAAAGGAGGTTTCAGGGGGTGAGAGATCTTTCAAATTATCAAGAGGATTTATATTTTTGTTTGGGATATTTTTTACTATGTTTTCCGCAATTGTTGTAAAAGAGGCATTGAAGTCATCAGGTGCTAAGCTATGATTATTTTGAGATTTTACAGTAGTTTTACCTCTAAGTTGATTAATTATTTGCCACATTGTTTTACCTGGGTTGGCAGAGGATCCGATAAGATTGTCATTTGTTTGTATTTTAGTTGTACGTATTGTATTTTTATATTTTTTCTGAAATCTTTGATTTCTTGATCTATACCTTCAGAATTATACTGGCGCTTTAAATCATTTAGGAATCTTAGGTGATTGCGCATTTCTCTAATTTGGTTGTTAAACCAGCTGATATTATTTAAACGATCTGACCTAACAGTATATTTCTTTTCTGGAAAACATTTTAGGTATGCGCCTTCCAGCAAATTCAAAAACTTCTCAAACTGTAAGTTAATATCAGAGTCCTGACCAATAAAGTCCCATGAAACAGCATAAATGATATTGTAAAACTGAAACAATCCTCTCTGCGTTATTGGCCAATTGGCCTGCATATTTTACAAGATTGTTCACGACACGGAGCACAATTTGACTTTTGGAGATTGGCAACACTGCTGGCATGCCACTTTGTGTACAAAAAATATTGCACGAATTTACTACCAATGGTTTACAGATTTGGCCTTGAGTTCACTTTTCCAATTATTAGCTAAGGATCCTGTACTATAGGTCAAAATATACAAGTCAGATATTTTTCAAAACCTTGTCTTGTTATTTTCAAAACCTTGTATTTTTTGACGTATTCATCCAGTGGCGTAGCCAGCATTTGGGATGGGGGGGGGGGGGCAAACTATAGGAAGGGCGCAGATCGTGGAGCTAAAGCCCCGCAGGCAAAAAAATGTTTTGGACTACGCCCAAATTTCGTAGGAATTCACCGTCTTTATGCTCCCCAGGGAACGGTGGTCTGGCCCCAAATGAAGTGAAAATCCGCTATATAAAAAAAATTAATACAACGTGGTTGGACGCTCTCAAAACCGGTTTTATTAAGTTTATTCTCATCGCTCTTCTTTACTAAAAATTGAAAAAATAAAATAAGACCGATCTTGTTTTTTAAGAATTATTATTTAAGTAGTAAAGGGGCGCCAGGCCATGGGGCAGGGGGGGGCGATCAGGCTACGCCACTGAAATTATCCAGTTTTCGGTGCCGCACGACCTCCAGGACTTCCAGGAGTACGTACGGAACTGATTGCACTCGGTGCAAGAAATGTTGAACCGGTTTCTCAATGGTTTACAAATTTTGCACTCGTGCCGCACTTCTTTTACCAATGGAACTCGCCACTCGCCATTAGTAATAACACCACAAGAATAGAAAACAATACCAAAGAGGATAGGATAAAACAATACTCTTGTGACAGCATTCTGCATACTCTCAACTCTGCCACTCTAGTCCAACCAGCCAACCAGTAACCAGTTAAAATTTTCGAACGAGGGAACGAGCCCGATCAGCACAAAACATCCGATCGTTTTGTGATCCGATCGTTTTGTGATCCGATCGTTTTGTGATCCGATCAGTTCGGTCGAAGTAAGAGCCGTATTCTTTGAGTTCTGTGCGTATTCTTTTGACTTGGGTTTTTGACCACAAATCACCGAAATAAATTTAGATACGTAAGCTGGGCGTTCCCGCCAAACATTATTATTTTGTTTGGATCGCATTTCGTAGATGGCGTCGGTAGTGGCATCGCACAATTTGGTTTAGTTAAGTTCGTATGAGGGCACCACGTTCATTTGCGATCGAGAAGAAGCACCCTCTCAGATTTCGTTGTTGTCAAGAATTTGAAGTGTATTGTCAATTTTCTATTCTCGATTTTCATTTAAGTGTTGTTGAATTCTAATGCCGTTTGTGATCGTTCGGTCTCTGTGTATACTATTAGCGTAATTTTTGATAGTTGTTTTGATTTTTTGTTAAGTTTTAGTGTGTTTTCGGTTTGTTTAGTTAAAGTTTGGGTATTTATTTCCGTTATGGAAGACTACGCACCTCCGTTAAAACCTAAAAAATGTTGTGTTCCAAACTGTTTAAATAAACATGGCATGCGACACCGCTTGCCAAAAAGAGATCCGATCATTTTTGATCATAATAATAATGTTTTCTTACCTATTTCGCTTTATTTTAGTCAGCTGTATTTTTTTTAAATAGTTATGTATTGCTTGGTTTAAATAATTCCTTTTTTGCTGCTTTCTATTTGAGCTTTTAGATATACGTTATTTGTTACTTTACCAACAAGGTATTTACTCCAAACTTAAAAATAATAGTTACAAATAACGTGTATCCCTAAACTAAAAATGAAAGCAGAAAATAATGGATATTTAAACCAAGGAATATTTTAAATTTTAAAGCGGCACCAATACCTACCGATAAAACAGATTTTATTAAAAGTTGGTAAAACAGTATTCTTTATTTTTACCCATAGTTGCCCCAACAGATTCCTTTCTTTCTCGCGTGTTTCGGATCGCAAATACTAGGACATCAGCGCCAATTAGTTTTTGACAGTTCTAAGAGTCCAGTTGCGTATCTAAATTTATTTCGGTGATTTGTGGTTTTTGACCACTTTGCATAGAAAAAAGAAACAAAGTTTAGAACGCAAACTGCCTAATAAAATTATTAGCGATAATGCGCCAAGACCTGCCGGGATTGCACGCACAACTAAAAGCGAAGATAGTATTCTATAACTTCTTCCACAAAATGAATTACAGGAACCACTATGCAATGCAATGGTAAGGCCTTGCAACATCTTACGGTATTCGAACGTACCAATTACAGAAATCTGTTTTTTTCCCTCACCATTTAGTCAAGATTAGAAGAAGCTTAATTAATATTTTTATTTCTTGGGTTTTCGGTCAATTTCAAAATTAAAAACAATGTTTGTTTTTTGTGACGTTTTGCTTTATTATATTGTAAACCATAAAGCGTTTAAAATATAATAAACCGAAAAC
This sequence comes from Polydrusus tereticollis, assembly GCA_963920685.1. Taxonomy (NCBI): domain Eukaryota; kingdom Metazoa; phylum Arthropoda; class Insecta; order Coleoptera; family Curculionidae; genus Polydrusus; species Polydrusus tereticollis. The sequence goes on along the minus strand of OY987328.1, from coordinate 31,200,833 downwards.
GCTTAATGGTTTACAATATAATAAAGCGAAACGTCACAAAAAACAAACATTGTTTTTAATTTTGAAATTGACCGAAAACCCAAGAAATAAAAATAATAATTAAGCTTCTTCATAACACTAAATAACAGTTCATTATTATCATTTATCACTTGCATGTCTTCAGGGCATGAAATTTCAATTTTCTTAGAATATCTTATAAAAAATAAAGATTAAAACTAAGCACACTTTTTTAGAGATGCTACTCTACTGTTTACCATACAAAAATAATAAAAAATCTCTAAAAGTGTGGATTCCAATTTTATGAAACACATTATTCCAAAAACAATGAATTTTCATGCCCTAAACACATATAGGTACAAATTGACAAATAATCTCATTACCACAAAAAAAAGGAGGAATAAAAGATAAGACATGTTGACATTTTTTTATTAAATTTATTGTCTAATAATAATAAACCCTCTTGATTTTAAAAGCATGTTACAACCAAAGTTTAACACATAAAACGAAATAATGTGAACAATAAAACATGACCTGTATTGTTTCTAACAAATTCAAAATATTCATATCATAAGGTTTCATAGTTGACAGCAATTAAATGTTTTCCTTTTTAACTTCTTAAACGCATTTATACTAGGAGGCAAATGATACAAGAACTTTATACAATAAATATCATGTCCCTCTCTGTTTGTCATTGTTAGTTTGTGTTTGGAATATATATAATAATTGTTAATATGCCTAGATGGGTATGCAAAGTATACATTTTGCGGAGGGCTATTCTTAAATATACAGCGTGTTTCATAATTAAATGTTAATATTGAAGGGGGTTCATATGTATGCATGATTTTAAGAAAAGAAGTTCCTTTAAACCCATGTCTGCAAATGCTCGAATTTTATAACATACAAAAAAATGTTATTCCACTTGCGAACTCTATACCTATTCGTGGACACACGTTGGAGGGGGGGGCGGAGATATTTTGTAAATCACTAATAAATGAGCAATAGGATGATGGTTACAATAAAGTAATAAAATCTTTATAAATTTTAGGTCATTAAGTATTATCAATGGTCAAGAAATTTGAATATGGCAGGTAGGTATAACAAATGGCACTTTTTTTTATGTTATAAAATTAGGTTTCTCTTTAAAATGAATTTATGACCCATTCAATATTTTGGTATTTCCTTAATCTATAAATTGATGCATGGCTATTTAGGAGATTGGCCTTTCTCTCCATTGTGTGCACAAATTTTAATATTTCTTAGTATCTAGGTATACACAGGTATATATAAGCAAAAAGTAATTTAGGTATACAAAAATGTTTATAAAATGCTAAATATACTGTAACAAATCACTTACCCACCAAAATACTTGCTTTTGATAGGGCTGACCTACTTTCTTGTCCTGATATGTTTGGCAACATCCATATTGTTGTGCCCTTGAGGGAACTGCTGAAAAATGCCATGCAATATATTAATTATTTATACATTACTAGAAACTTCTACAGAGCCATCCATATAATATTACTTATAATAAATCAGTTAAAGTTTACTGCAATAGGCACCTATTTATATAATAAACTCAACCCTTATAGAAGTTATAATAAATATGTCAATAGGTATTTATTATAGTATATAACGAAAAGAGAAATACACCAAAACTATTGTTTTTCTTTAAAAAATTGAACAAACAACAGCAGGTATACATCTAAATCTTTTAAGGTACGCACCTATACCTACACTAGATTGTATGTAGTTACTACAATAATTACTCTACAAATTTTCCATTAATTAAAAGTTAGAGGGAGTTTATTAAACTATTGATTTTCTTCTGCATCGAAATGTATATAAAATAACATACCTTTGATATATCCACCATCAATCGACAATCAGGCAAGCTCCTTTTCCTGCGACTCCTTCCAAATTAAAATCAGTAAATCCTGGAATACAAAAAAAAATTAGGTAAGTATAATATATATAGGCACCTCAAGTCAATTATCCTAATTATAAGTATAGGTAGATATAGATAAATTAAAAGTAGGTACCTATATTCTCCCTCTAAAACTATTGCAATATTCTTCTTCTTTCTTTCGTTTATCATTAGGGTTTTCTTAAGTATAGTCAATGACTTTAACTTCTTTTTGTTTATATTATTGCTTCATCAGCGGGTCTTCCATGGGGGGTTTGTTATTGAACATTTGGTTCTTATGGAGCTGAGCAGGTACAATGCAGTAGGGAAGTATTCACTTTTGAGTCATTTGATTCTTTTTATTCGGAACAAGTTAAGGTGCAGGCGGGGGGAGGAGACGAGGAATGAGCCAGTCTCTCGGTAATCGGTATGGTTTTAAAGGGTTTGAATGTATATGTGAGTGTGTTATTAAAGGGTTCAGGGAAGTGTCAGTCCGTTTGTAGTAGTCCACTATAATTTTGTCCATGTACTCAGTTATTGTCGGTATCTGTAAGTCATTATGTAAAGTATGAGTCATCGTATAGCGGGGCGCCCCCGTCATTATTCTTAAACATTTATTCTGAAACCTTTGAATTTTGAGAAAGTTTGTCTTCTTTATGGTACTCCAGGTGGTAATACCATATAGAAGTACAGGCCGAACCATAGTCTTGTAAATTAAAGTTTTTGTACGCAGATTTAAAGTACTTTTGCTGTTTATCAGAGCATAAATGGCATTTAGTTGACCATTCGCTTTCTTTAAACGAGAGGCTGTGTTGTCGTTCCAGTTTAGCTGTTTATCGAAGAGCAGTCCCAGGTATTTTATATTTTGACACCAGTTTATCCTAGTGTTTTTGACAAGCAATCTGGATGTAGGTTGAATACTTCGGCTCTTCGAGAAATAGATAGCCTGTGTTTTGGCATCATTTAGACGAATTTTCCATTTATCAAGCCACGCCTCGATAAGTTTTATATGACGTTGCAGTTTTGAGATTACCAACCTAGGCTTTCTTGCGGTGGCGGTAATCGCAGTATCGTCAGCAAACAGGTATAATTGTGTTTGAGCAAATTTTGGAATATCGCTGGTATAGATATTGTACAGGGCCGGTGCAAGGGGGGAACCCTGCGGTACTCCGGCTCTGACGTGTCGCACAGTTGATAATGCATTCTCTGATGAAACTGCGAAAATCCGGTCCGACAAGAACGAGTGAATTACCTTAATTAGGTAGTTTGGCATACCTAATCTTATTAACTTTAGTATAAGTCCGTCATGCCAGACCTTATCAAACGCTTTACTGACATCGAAAAAGACCGCTCCAGTTGTCCAACGACGGTTGAAGCCTGTGAGTATATTGGAAGCCAATCTGTTGGTCTGGCGCACCGTGCAATGATCAGAACGGAAACCGAACTGCTCAGGTGGTAAAATATTGTTTTCAAATACGAAATTGTTTATACGATAAAGTATAAGCTTTTCAACAATCTTGCCTAGACATGACAAAAGGCTGATGGGTCGATATCCTGAAACTAAAGTTTGGTCTTGACCGACCTTTGGAATCAAGATAACTTTAGCTTTTTTCCAAAACTGAGGGAAGCGGCCCTTTTCTAAAATAGCCTGTGCTATATTTACTACGTCCATTAATACATTGTCCGGCAAATTTTTCAACGCTTTAATTTTTATACAGTCGAAACCCGGAGCCTTTCTAGGTTTAATGAATTTTATAACGTCTTTAACTTCTTCCATAGAAATATTGCGAATATTCTGTATGGGGTGCTCGATGGAATTATAAATTCGTATTGTTCTGGAGATCCTCGCGTCCCTTTCAGGATCGGTTGTTGGGTATTCGTCGAACTGCTCGTAGAAATTGTCCGCGAACAGTTCGACTTTTTCCCTGGGATCGGAAGTTAGTGCATGTGTTGTAGCATGTCTAATAAAAGACATTGGCTTTTTGTCGCCTCTTGTTAGAGTTTTTGTCAACTTATAAAGGCTGCCGTCTTCGATGTTGAGTCCGGCGACTTTATTGTCCCACAAAGAGGCCTCGTGAGCTCTTAAAAGAGCGCGAACAAGTTCAGAAGCTCTGTTAGCTTCTACTTTTATACGTGGATCTCCAGTGCGATACGCCCGATTTAGAATTCTATTTTTTATTCTAATTTGTTCCTTGATTTCGCGAGGTAAGACTCCGAATTTGGAGAACCTGGTTATTTTTGTAGCAGAAGCACTAGACATTGAGGTATTTATGACGTCAGTAACTTGTATAACAGCTGTATCGATATCGGTATCCAATACTATAGGTAGCAGTGGTTCCTTGTTTTCTAACGTGCGCCTAAACAAGGCCCAGTTAACGGAGGTACTAGTGACAAACCCCTGCCCCTTTTCTTGTGGATTTCCGTACTCGATCACCACTGGTAAATGATCGGATGTTAAATCGCAAAGCGCCTCAGGTTGAGACAATATGTCTGTATTTTTTACTACAAAAATATCCAGGATCTCCGGGAGCCCATTCAAAGATGAATGGGTGTGCTCCCTCGGCGGTATAATATGATAATTATAGTCTAAAGACTTGTTAAACAGGATACGACCTCTGGTATTTTCACGACGGCATCCCCAGACGCGGTGTTTTGCATTCAAGTCTCCACCTATAATCATCGTATCATTCGAATTAAAAATGCTGCCCAAACAAGTGCCGTCAAATTCGACGGCTGGACTGCAGTAAACAGAGCCCAGGTGAACCCATTTGGTTTTAGTTTTTACACGGATGAATGTGCCCTCAATGTGCGGACAATTGCACGGGCCTGGCACGGCCTGAGCAATGATATTTTTCTTAACAAGAACCATGGTACCCCCAAGTGGTCTAAGTGGCCTGTCATTCCTGAAAATATTATAGTTTGGAAACGTGAAGCGTTCACCTTTAAACCATGTCTCTTGTACTAGCAAAATATCAATCTCATAATGCTCGACAAAGTTAATAATTTCAAGTTTCTTGCCTTTCAAACCATTTATATTGATCGTAGCCAATTTAAAGTACGCAATCTCAGACTGTAAAGTCATTACTTTTGGGTTAAAGTAAACGTCGATAGCATACTTTGAAGTTGCAGCTGCATTTGTTGCTGCATCATCTTGGAAAATTCGCCTAAGTATGATTGTAGTGTAGCCTTCAACGCAGCGTCCATTACCTCTGATGTTGGTACAATGTTTGAGATTTTATTGCTCAAATTTGAATTCTTTTGGGAACCCCAAACAAAATTGGGTGGTGGAATATTTGATTTGCTCTCAATCGGAGTCTTATTTTTTAAATTAAACAAGTTGTTTGGGTGTCTAGGACAGCCCTGGAAGTTTGCTGGATGTTCGCCTTCACAATTTGCACACTTTAACATATCAGCGGTGAAATTCTTACATTCATACGAAAAATGATCTTTCGCGCATTTTAAGCATTTTACCGGAGCAGTGCATTTAAACTGCGAGTGTCTGTAAAGTTCGCAGCGGTGACACTGCGAGATATTTGATTTAGAGCGCTGAGTGTCCAACTGTCCACCTTGATTTTTAAAGAGTCCAACGAGGTCAGATCATATATTCCCTTATCGGTTTTTGGCAAAATTACCAGCATGGAGATTTTTCTCGTACGGGAAGCGGAACGAGTGGTAAGGTATTTCTTGGGCGTCGAAGAACTTAATGATCTTGAAATAATCATTGGGAGTCGAGGGGTGGAGCTTCACGCCTCCCTCAACGGTAATCGCTTTACCGAAGTCTATTTTGTTACTACGAAAATAAGTAGTAATCTCGTTATACTTAGATTTAATGCGCAACACCACTGGGGGTACGCGCATTTTTTTTGGAGTATCTTTAGTGGTATTGTCAACATTGGTCAGGGAATTCGGTTCCGGAGTTGATGTGGTAGGTGCCACAGTACGGCCAGAGCCTGAAAAATTAGAATTTTTAGGTTCAAAATGCTCTTTAAGAGTTTGATTGCTGGTTGCTGGCAAATTTGGCCATGCTGCGGAGTCTACCTGAAGTTTTTTGGCATTTGATGTATCGGTGGACTTATTTGATCGTTTTCTGTTAGGCGTAACTGTCTTAAATGAAGCGTTAACAGAATCCTCCTCGTCGGAGTGCATAACCGCGTCTGTAGGTAAAGTGGTGATTGGAGAATAATTTTGGGTTGATGTGGTAGTGTTGGTGGTCATGCTGGAATTCGTCGATTCGCTGTTAATAGAGAGCTGGCCCACATACCTGTCTAGTTCTTTGCGTTGCGTATCAATCACGCCCTCCAACTCTTTAATTTTATTGTAATTATCGTCGAGCCTTCTTTCAAAATCCCTTTTGAGATCGTTCATCAGTTTTAGATAGCGGTTTTCCATGACTTTCTCTCTTTCCGTCGTTGGGTGATCTTGGGTTTCCATTTCGTCATCTTCCGAATCCGGGAGACCTGGAGGTATTTTAGGTGTATACCCTGCTTCCTCCATCGCAGGACTGTTACTCTGGCGTGGTATCTCACAGAGAAGCACTGAATATTCTGATACGTAGGTTTAAATAAAGAATTTTTGTCAAAATTTAATATTTTCAGCAAAAAATCTGTCAGATTTGACAACACGTCGTACTCGGATGAATGCCAAATGCAGTTTTCTTTTTATTATTGTTATAGGCACAATATATTTTAGTTCGGTTATTTAAAAAGTAAGTGGTACCACTGCTAGGAAAAAAAAACCGACAAAAACATTTTATCTATATTATTCTAGATCTTATAGACTATCATAAAAAAAACAAAACATGGAATCGATGCTCTACTAATCAACAGACAAAAGACCTATTTTAAACATCAAAGCTGATATTTTTTTTTATAGGCTCTCTAGAACAGCAGGTAGAAGCAAAAATGCGTGTCTCAGTTTTCTTTGCTCGCAATGGTACTTTAATTCTGTAACTTACCTGGGCACGAAGTGTAGGAACTGCATTAACCTTAGGACCGCTCCGGAATTGATGACGCATTAGGGGTCAACATTTTCTTCACATACACAATATTTCTTATAAAATTTCTTCTACACTCTATTACTTCTATACAAAGTTTAATAACTTGCAGGCTTTACAAGTTCAAACCAAATGTTATACGTACAACTCCGGATTATGTTTTGGAAATCTTTGTTATGCCTATTTGTGCAGTTTTACACAAAACACTTTGTTGGGCGTACTGCAGGTACATAGTACTTATTCATTGCTCAAAAGGAAACACACTTCACCACTTCACAGTTTTAGTCAAATACAAATTAATATAAAACTCGCACAGATTCAAACTCGATGCCTCTTACCACTATGGATGCGCGAAAGCAAAAAAATTAAAAACTAAGCCGTAACTAAAACTGACAAGATGACAAAGCAACAGTTGACAGGAATCTGCACCCACTCTGCACCGCGGCGAGCACCATCGCTCGGGATATTTCTGGTAAGTGGCGCCATCCGACGATTGCACGTCGAAATTATCAGTCAGAATAATGCTCCATTTAAGTTTTTATTCTAAACTTTGTTTCTTTTTTCTATGCCACTTTGCAAGTTGAGCAAGCAGCATAAAAACAAACAAGACAAACATAACCAATAACCTCAAATACTAAGTTTTTTTTGGTTCTGATTTTAAATCAGTTTTTTTTTAATTACGTGTAATAAAAAATCCTATTTTGTCTTGGTTGTAGTAAAGATGTTTAAATACCTAGCTCTTTTTGCTCTTCTTGGAGTTCTCCTTGCAATATATATTAGCGACGTATTTTATGTTATTTCTCCTCTTTTAAACAACAAGAAAATTGGAAAGGAAACACTCTTCACTACTGAAGAATTGGCCACTTTTGATGGTGTTCAGCAACCTTTTTTATACCTAGCGATTCTCGGACATGTTTTTAATGTGACGAAGGGACAAAGGCATTATGGCACTGGACAGCAGTATCACTTCTTTGTAGGTAAGATATTACATTACAAGATATTTGTTCTCCGCAGTGTTTGTATTTGCAATTTCAGAGCCCAGAGAAATTCATAAAGTCGCTTAGAACTTCATGAATAATTTTGCAAGGAAATTCTTAAGTAATTTAAACTAGAATTTTAACTTTGTTGAATTTTAGTATGTACTTAGATGTTTTTTCTGAAAAGTATGGTACTTATGGTTAAAGTTACAATATATTTTGGATACATTTTTTATCTGGAATATGCTTTGAATTCCAGCCTATGGTTTCAGAATGAAATGAAATGGGTGCCTAGTCAAAAATTAAATTTTTATTTTTTAAAATTTTTATTGGAGTTGTCCAAATGGTAAGTTTAGCCTCTCTACATCTTATTATGTTTGGCAAGAGTTTCATTCATCCCTGTCCCTGTGTCCCTATCATCGTCGTCCTGGTTCATAATATTTTGATCCATAAACCATTTCATTGGGCAAGATAATTGGAATGCCATTTATTTATTTATTTATTTATCAAGGAGCAATAGCCCAATTAAAATACAGAGTAGAAGTAAAAAAGAAATCAATACTAACCTAATCTGGATAATATACAAAACAAAAATAAATATAAACAATTTTAGAGAACAATAAACAATAAAATAGCACATAACAAAGCAATATAGTATATAATAATACTGCAGATAACACAGTAAGGTAAGGCAACCTTCAAGGGACATCAAAACATCACTTACACGATTTAAGCTGGGACCTAAAGGCTCCTTGATTATTGAAACAATCCAACTGGTCCGAATACTGGTTAGCAAGTCTAATAGACCTTGATAGAAAAGAATTATAAACATAGTTAGTACGATGATGGCCAATATGGAAGGGTTGATTGAGCCTTGTTTGCTTCGAAGGGACATGAATATCTATTTTCCTCAACAGCTCAGGACCAAAGCTACATGAGTGCAGTATATTATAGAAAAGGGTAAGGTCCCTATGCATGCGTCTGATCTGAAGAGTGGTTATATTTAGGGAATTCTCGACATTAGAGTAAACGATGTTTTCAACTCCAATATGTTCCTTAAATGCAATAAATCTTAAGAACTTGTGTTGAACTCTCTCAATAGCCTGGATATGTACATTGTAGTGTGGTGACCAGACACATGAACAATATTCCAAATGGGGCCTCACAAGTGAACAGAACAATATTTTAATGGAAGCCATAGGTCCAAAAGAAAAAAAAATGTGGCAGTAAAGACAGAAAATTGAATGAGTAATATTGTTTTTCCAAGGCATAATTCCCCACCTCCTTTTTGAAACATAGGGCACTGCCCTATTGTATTTATTTATTTATTTAAATCTCTCATAGTGTATGGAGTTATAGCATATCTAGGTACATCAGGGTAAATTTTTATCATACATAAAAGAATTTTTCAAAAAATACAACTTTCCTGCAAGTCCAAACGTTGGGCGATGTAGGTATAGTTTTTTTCACGAAAAATGGTTCTGATTTAATGACTGCAATAAAATGGGTGCCCAGAGTGCGGTCGTAAATACCCGTAAATTCCCAGTATTCATTTTCGGGGCTGCATTATAATGATTTCTAGGTAAGGTCAAATTAAAATAAGATAATTTGAGAGATTGAATGTCCGTGTTTACTTCTCACAGGAAGTGCTCGGTTGTATTGCAATATCATTTTACGAAATATCACATTATACGTATAAAACAGCATTATGTGGCGTCCGTGAAAAAACATTGACAGGGCTTCTTCAAAATTTTTGAACCACGAACTAACAAAGACTAATTTGGATATATACTTGGCAGCAAGAGCATTTAAAAAGGATAGAACCTATAAATTGCTTTGGATTGGGGACGGAAATATTTTCTTAAGAAAGGATGAGCACTCAAAAGTCCTTCTTATAATATAAAAGAGAAGGGTCAGTTGGAAAACTAGATAGGCCTCGTGAACAACTAAAAATTGCATATATGAATTTGCAGAGCATTAGAAATAAACTGGATCTTGTACAATGTTTTGTGGTGAGGGAAGATATATTCCTGGCTACTGAAACGTGGTTAGAGGAGAACGAAGCATTTCTTTTTCAATTAAATGACTACTCTGCTGTCCATTCATGCAGGGCTGGTAGAGGAGGTGGTGTGTCCATACCTATATGTGCGAAAATCAATAAAATTTCGAAAAATTGAAAAATCAAACAAATGTGAGCCAATTGATTGGATATGTATTAGCCTAGGTGCACAAAATGTAAAAATAAGTGTCGTTTATAGACCTCCCTCCCTTAACATTCACTATTTTCTTCGGTATTTGAAATCTATAATGATTAAGCATCCTAAGACACACATATTGGTGGGAGATATGAATGGTAATTTATTGGATGATTCTCAAGTTACCACGGATTACCAAAACCTTGTAGCGATATATGTGCTCGAAGGTAGCGATAAACAACTTTAAAATAAATAATAAGGTGGGTGAAGAGTACGCTACCAGAGTGACCAAAGTGTCAAGGTCTCTGATAGATCATGTTCTTAGTGACTATAGTAGTAGGTTATATCTTAAAATTAATGTTAGGGATAACACTATTTCAGATCACAAATTGATATTGCTAGATATTCAAACTTCTGGACAAATCTATAAGCCAAAGGTAGATTATAATGTTAAATCTGTGGATTATATAAAATTTATAAATTTGTTTACGCAAAACGTCTCAGTTGTAAATGTCGCAACATTTCAACAGTTAATCGATTTAATTAGAGCATGTAAAATGAAGTCTGAGTACATTAAAAAGCTAAGAATTCATTTAAATAACACTTGGATAAATAGTGAAATTCTTGAGTTACCTAATCGAAAAAAGGGATAAAATCTATAAGAAAAAGGTCAACCAACCTAAAAACCTGTATGTAGCCTCTGAATTAAAAAAAATTAAAAATCAAATAAATAATAAAATAAAAGCGTTAAAAAATCGTTACTTTCGAACAAAATGGAATTTGGCGGGAAATAATGTAAAAAAACAATGGGCGTTTATTAATAGTTTTATAAGGAATAAAAAAATGAAGTACATATTGATTATCTATTGATTGACAACAATATAGTAAACAATCAACTAGAAATAGTTAATAATTTAAATAAGTATTTCTCTCAGGTTGGTGGATCGATTGTTGAAGATTTAGAAACTGAAATCAATCATCTAAATGTAAATTTTTCTGTGCGTGAAGTGTTTAATGTTACCTTGATCTCCTTACCTCCAGCAAATGAAAGGAAATTATTAGAAATCGGAAATGAACTAAAACAAAACTCGGCTCCCGGACATGATGGGATTACAGTTAGGGATATAAAAAATCTGGGAGAACATATTCTGCCAATTTTGCTACAATTAATTAATAATATACTTCAAAGTGGAATCTTTCCACAAGAATTAAAGATAAGTAAAATTACTCCACTTTTTAAATCAGGTGATAAAAAGAGCATGAATAATTACAGACCAATTTCAGTGGTGAATGTGTTCTCAAAAATTGTAGAAAAAATAATAAAAAAAACGAATGTTAGCGTTCATTGGTGAACACCAGTTGACTGATAAGTTTCAGTATGGTTTTGTAAAAAACAGTAGCACACTTGGTGCGGCGGCTGATTTCATAGATTATATCGCAAGAGCTCTAGATAATAAACAAGTAGTGATAGCGGTATTCATTGACTTAAGAAAGGCTTTTGATGTAGTGAGCATTCATGTTCTGTTGGATAAATTATTTAGAATGGGATTTAGGGGTGTTATATATAATTTAATAAAAACATATTTACTTGATAGAAAACAGTATGTCAAACTGAAAGATACAAGTAGTGAATGGCTTTCCAACACTTACGGTGTGCCACAGGGGTCAGTTCTGGGCCCACTGTTGTACTCCCTTTATGTGTTAAATCTTAAGTGCGCCAATCTGGAAGCACGATATTTCACTTTTGCAGATGACACTATTCTACTATACAATGGAACAGAGGAAGTTGCCCTTAATAATCAAATTAATAATGACCTTAATACTTATCTCAAATGGCTCTTTTCGAATAAATTAAAAATAAATACTGACAAAACCAAATATATTTTGTATTTAAGCAGAATAATAAAATAATAAATGAACTGCGGATTGACATTAACGGTATAATTTTGGATAAAGTATCATGTATAAAATATTTGGGATTAATTGTAGATGATAATTTAAACTGGTCACCACACATGACATTTAAAAAAAAAATGTTTAGGTGAAGATGAAGCATTTATCTCTCGATGCTAGGAACATTGTAAAATCAGTTTACAGTTCTTTACTTAACAGGGGACTTAACGCTAGTGCTGTTGCAAGTGAAACTAGTAATTTGACTAAGATACCTCTGACTACAGTGAAAAGAATCGTGTCAAACCCCGTCAAATCAAGGTAGAAGCGTATATAACTACTAGATGTAGATATGGTTCCAAGTCAATTAACAAATTTTAAATTTTTTTATTGAACTTCTCAGTCTGTATTCTTTTTATAGTATCAAGAATCTTATTAAATTAAGGGCTTAACGATGCCTAGGGTAATTTACATTTTGGGTTCTTGTATTATTACACTGATGTTCAGATGACTTACTTACCAAACAGCTGCCTGATTAAAGAAAAATAATAAACATTCGTAAATGTATAGGCCATATACTGTTGTCTCGATATTTTTAAATGACGTTCTACACTTCATTCTCTTTATAATCCTAGCGACTCTTTTTTTTAATTACAAATAAATTCTGAATTTGACTTTGTGCACCCCAAAAAATTATTCCTCTTTTAAAAAATGTTGTGTTACTTAGGGTATCACAAGATCACATCTTGTGTTCATGGCTGCCTCGAAAACAATTCCTGGTGTTTTTTTACAAAAATTACAAGACAATTAAAATGGAGTGCTGGAGTATTTAAAATTTTAAGTTCTTTGAAATAAGGGTTACATAACATTCCCGGATGCAATTTTAACATACAGCGGATTACTTTTTTTTGAGCTTTAAAGACTTTCTCCGCGCCTGACGCTGCTCCCCAGAAGAGTACACCATAACATATTGCAGATTGCACGGATGCATAATAGAACGATTTTATGCTGTCAATGCTGATATTGTGCCTTAGCCGCCGTATAGCAGCACAATGACTGCAGTTGATTGTATTTGTGCACTCCAATTTAAATTGGGGTCAATATTGAGTCCCAAAAACTTAGTTGGTTTGTTTAAAGATGGATTATAAACTAGAAAAGTTGGCGAGGTTGAAGTTATGTTCAATTTGGTGAGGTTCGATATTCGACAGTTCAGAAAATGGTATTTATAAAGTCAGTAGCGAAGTTCGAAAAGTTGTTTGATTGGTTGAAGTTCGTGTCCAATAGAATGAATTAAAATATTTCTTAATTTTGAATAAAGTCGGGTAACAACAAATTATATTAATGTCATCACTCTCCATACATTCTATTTTTTCTTTTCCCACACAAAACACAAAACTAACCTTACAACAACAAAAAGAAAATACAAATGGCGGAATGGCGACGTAAACAACGAACCACATGACCTTAAAATGGCGTCTTCATTTGTCGGAACGAACTTTCAATTGGTTATCTCAAACTACCCCGGAACTTTTCGAAACTATCGAACTTTGCACGAACTGAGTTTATAAATTGAACTGAGTGTTCCCTTTAGTTTAAATTGAACTCTTACTTATTTACTCTTATTTACAACGCCAACTGAACCTTATCTTTGCGAACTTTTTGAGTTCATAAATCCAGCTTAAGGGATTTGCCATCGAGAGCAACATATAAAGAAGCATCAGGAAGTCCCGTTTTTTTAAAGGTGATTAAGTTCTGCTGACTGAGATCTGCATCAACTAGTGCAGTCAGGCCATCAACATACAACAAAAAGAGCCTGATTTATAATGTCAAAAGTCAAAGTCAAGTAGGTACGCTTTAATATCAGAAACCTGATGGTTCGTTGACAAAGCTGAAAGAAAGCAAAGTAACCAAACTAGTATAACAGCTAAGAAAGAGGAACAATACAAAATATAATCAGTGAATATACTCAAAAGAAAACATCAATGATCATTCACATTCACAAGATTGAAAGCACACTACATGAATTAAACAATAAGAAGGAAAAATAAAAATATTTCCCTAGTCACAAAACAACAAACGTAACAAGTTATAACACAAGATGTAGGCATGTATTTTATAGATTGTTAGCATATAATTCACCTAAACTACAGTAAGCTCTACTAATTAAGACCTTTCTTACTGTTCGGTTGAAAACTCTTAATGTTGGGGAAGTTTTTACCTAGACGGTAAGCGATTATACATCTTAATGCTTTCATAAATAACATCTCTTGGTTAGCGTCAATAAAGGAATAGGAGGAGGTAGATTTAAGCATTGCCTTGTGTTGTCGGTAGGGGTTTGAGACATAAAATAATGGCGATACTTGTATACCAGATATACAGTCTCCAATATAAAAAGATAAGTGTGCAATGTCAAAATATTTTTTCTTATAAAAAGGGGCTTGTACGACTCTCTCTGACCTGCGAAGGACAGATATCTGAGTGCCCGCTTTCGCAGGGCAAAGAAAGTGTTAAGCAGACCCAGGCTGGACAGAGTAATCTTAGACTAACACACTGTTTTACAGTTTGCCTTACCCCTACAGTTTGTTTCAGGGTGCTTAGGTATGACTTAATAAGTTTAATGCATATGCCACGGATTCCAGAATTGTTAAATTTAAATATTATACTGATGGTCTACGGCAGCCATACTCAACCTTTTCTTTATAGGGGCCACAAAGACAAAAATTTATTTAGGTGTTAATAAAAAACGTAATTTAAATCTAATGGTTTATTTATTTTAATGAAAAAAGGTGGTCTTATAAGTCTTATAATATAAGAGCTTTTACAATAAAAAACTTGTTTTAATGAGATTTCTGAAATTTTAAACACTTTTTTAAAACTTTGTCAAGATCTGGCTTGTTGCTGCATGCTAACCTTATTACATCATCCAGATGGGAGTCCGTAAGTTTGTTTCTGTACACATTCTTTGCGTATTTCATTCGCGAAAACGATGATTCGCAAACGTATGTAGATCCAAACAATGTTAATAGAATTTGGGCACTTCTGTGAACGGTTTTATATTTTTGCGGGACAATGCAATGCTCCAAAATTCCACGTATTCCCCTTTTTCCCTTTTTTTTTTAAATAGAACTTCTAGGTTGGTATCGTTTTTGAAAGCGATGAACTCATCGAACAGCTCTGCGTAATTACAATTTAAAACTGAAGCTACCTGTGAGATGGTCGTCGTTTCCAGATGCTATGGGTTTTCTACAAGCAATAAACATTTTTTTAATTCTCTTAAATCTTGGAGCCTTTTTTGAAATTCGTCTACCAGTGCAGTTATATAATTTAAAATTGTCGAGCAGTTTTCCTCGGAAATGTTGATACGGTCGTCCGTATCCTTTATCACAGTCGGAAAATTTTGCAGCTGTTTATTTTGTATTTCTCCATGATAAATACTTAGCTTTTCCTCAAAGGCAAATATTTTATTCCCCATCTGTGAGATTATGTTATTTTCACCTTGTAAACTCCGATTGAGGATATTCAGTTTTTCTGTGATATCGCATAGAAAGGCTAAAAGACACCACCATCCATCATTTTGCAATTCAGGGTAAACTTTATTATTTTCAGGTAGATCTTTATCATTTCAAAAATATTGGGTTACAGCAAGAATACAACAAATTGAATGCAAATAATATATTTTATTTTTTCTTTGTTAAACATTTATTGTACAATAATAATAATACTTCTTACACTATATATGCGAATAGTAATATGATAATATTTTCACATAAGAAAGCTTTGATAGCGATTGGTTTTTATACTCCCTTATTATATTAGCCACAAATTCCTGTTTCTTTCTCGTGGCAACATTTTTACAAAGATGTGGTAAATTAATACTATTACATTTAACATATGTTTCCAGTTGAACATTGAGAAGTTCCTGTATAAATACAAATATAGAAGGATGCGTGTGATACATGGAATTATTAAAATGACCATGAAACGATTCGCATGCATTGGTGGTTTTATTTAGGTCGGCAGATGCGCTCGCCCAAATTCGCGGAAGAAATTTTGAATCGTCAGTTAAATACGTTTCTAACAGATAATCAGAAAAAAAGTCTAAATTATTGTTTTCAGGCTTTAGCTCGTACAGTTCGAAAAAGTAAAAATCTTCAACTTCATATGATTCTAAAAATAACAGACCAAAGCAATAATGCAACCACTTTCCAACTTCCGAATTATTATCTTTATATTCTTGTGTTAAGCCAAGTTTTTGAATCTGACGGTTCCAAGCTTGTGTCAAATGGAGTCTGCAACCAGTAATCTTAATATTCTGCCATATCTCTAAAATAGCGTTGTGGGTCGATATCTCCAAATCTATAACTATTTCATCCGGGGAAAATTCTAAATTATATGTCTTACATGACTCTTGAAGATTTCTTAGACATAATTCGTAGGTTTTTGCAGTTTTAATCAGAGGTAACCTATTTTTCACTGTCTTTCACTTTCACCACTCGCCCTTAGGATGATCTATAGATCGAAACGCGTAGGAATTAAATTTTTAAATAAAGAAGGTGATAGGACTTTCCCAATCTTATTTATCCCTCATTAAACATGTCCCTTCTGGAGAGCAGTTTCGACTTTAATAAAACACATTAGGTATGTTCCGACCAGTAGCCCTTGACAGTTTCAAACCGTCAAATACAATTAACCAGTTGTAGGACTTAACAAGGCATCCTGGGCTCTCCATGTAATAGTCGCTTATTATTTGGTTATTTGTCTGAGCTGAGCTGACATGAACTGACTAAGTTGCCGTTTTATTTGACCAAGTAAGTCAGATTATCTCAGTCAAATTTCTTCCTCCCTTACCTACGCTAAAAATACCGGATTTGTAACTGGAGATCGTTCATTTTGGCTGATTTATGTGTTAACTGTCAATCTGACATAAACCTGCAAAATGGTCGTTTTATTTGTACTGGTAATACGTTATCTAATTTTTAAGATGCATTTATAAGGTATCAGCCCTGAAAGTTTGAAGTCAATCCGATAAGTAGTTTTCAAAATATATGAGATCAAAATCACATAAAACGTGTTACGTCATTACCTACCACAGCAGTTCGTCCGCTTTGAAACAAGGGAGATACGCTTACAGTTTTTTTGTCCAGTTAAAACAAAAGCTTATTAATATTTGATAGTATAATCTTCTATAACAAGTAGGACATACCATTCCATAAGAGTTCTAGACTATACTTTCTTGAAACAATTTTTAAAAAAATTAAAATAAATTAGGTATTAAAGATTATTTACCTCATCCATTATAAAAGCGGGTTGATTTTCACCTGATTATTCAGCGATAATCTCCCGCTCTCCGGTGAAAATCACCCTTGTCAAAAGTGAAAATCTCACCCGTCAGAAATCCAGCGATAATCTCCCGCTCTCCGGTGAAAATCACCCTTGTCAAAAGTGAAAATCTCACCCGTCAGAAATCGTTAGTTTTTTATTTGGTAAATAATATTCAAAATACATTTCGGGATTGGGAAATAATCAGAAAATCATTCTCAGATTTTTTGCCATTAGGAAATCGCTCGAGGGCTTGCACGGCAAAAAATATTCGGAATGATTTTCGATAATTTCCCTATCCCTTAATATATTACTACAGATAATTTCTTCTCTCCTGTCGACTTTAACTCCGTTACCCAGCAACGAAGAAAGGGCGATATGCATGGCCACCTGTCTTCTTAAGGTGCGCGCCCACTTGGGCGAAGCGTCGCTTAGGTATTGTCCGCACAGGCGACGAGAAGCGTAGCGAGGAGTCGCATTGCACCCCAATAGTAAACAAACACACCGTACAGTTGGGCTACGATCGACAACGATTGGCAACGAATAACAAATATGTCGGCTTTTCTCTTCTCTTCGCGCCGCTCATTAGCGCGGGGCGAAGCGTCGCGTCGCGTAAAACTTCGCCTGGTTGCTCTCTAGACTTCTCGCGCGTCAACTGACGCTTTACCACGCTTCGCGCCGCGCAAGTGGGTGAGTATACATTTACTTACATGTAACTGTCTTATGCGGAAAAAATACGCTTCGCAACGCGACGCGCCGCTTCGTCCAAGTGAGCGGGCACATTTTAGTCGTAAACAAGGGCAGCGAGCGCGACCCGACTTACTATTGAACTTAGTGACGTCACACAGCGGTTTCCACAAGTCGATGTTCGTAAATTATTTTAAAGGCTTTAGAGGCGTCAGAAAGTTAAAATTTTTTATAGTTCGCACTAAAATTGCAAAATCTTTCAGAAAATAAGTAACGAAAAAAATGCTAAATGACCCCATTGACAATGGGGACATTTAGTCAAGATCGTTCTTCTAGTTCTTATATAGTCACCAAAAATACCACGAATTAAAAGAAACTTAAGTAAGCAAGGTATCATTCCTGGCGCACTAGGCTAGGTGATTAAAAATCAGACTAAATTAGCTTATAATGGCTCAAAAAGTCAATCCAAAAACTTGAATTTAAAAATATTAAATTGTATAAAATGATTTATTTTAAAAAATTGTTAATCACATAAATATTTCAAAAAACTTAATGTTATGTGGGTACTTCTGGTACCTACCCTATTTTTAATCTCGTTTTGTGTTTCTGATTGTTCAAACAAAAAACAAAGTTGGTAAATCTTTAATGGATCACCCTGTATATTGAAACAAAAATTAATAGATATTTTTTTCCTGAATTCAAAAATATATGATATGTTGACATTTGGTTTAGCCGTTTTCGAATTATATGCATTTTAAAAAAGTGATTATATTGTTTAATTAAATCGCACTTGCCATGAATTAACAAATGGCTCGAACGCCATTATTTATCATTATTTATATGGCTGTCAGATTTCCTTTATTCCATACGTAAGATGGGTTACACAGAGGAAGAAAAATTAGAAATAGTTCGCCTATTTTACAAAAACAACAATAATGTTGCTCAAGCGCAAGCAGAGTATCGGCGTATTCATCGCGAAATGCCAGTTCCTGCTAGGTCCACTTTTTATTATATCGAAAGGAGCATGAGGGAGCGCAAAACCCTTCATGGGAAAAAACGCACAGTTATCGCAAATGAGGATGATGAACTACAGATTTTATTATATTTTGAAGGTAGGAAAATAATCTTTAATTATTTTATCTGTTTTATCAATCTGTTATTACTTATTTTTAGAAAATCCAAAGTTATCTATAGCCGATGCTAGTAAATACTTTGGAAAATCTGCAAAAAAGATTCAAACTGTTTTACACAAATATGGATATCACCCATATAAAATGTTGCCGGTACAAAAATTGACAGATGATCATAAAATTAGAAGACTAGCATAATATTGTAATGATATGTCGGTTAGAAAAACTGAAGACAACGATTTTTTTAATAAGATTTTGTGGAGCGATGAAGCTACGTTTACCACAGCAGGGGTGTATAACCGACGAAACACACACATGTGGGCGTGGGCATCAGAGAACCCCCACTCTTATGTTGAAATTAATTCAAATTCAAATTCAAAAAGTACTTTATTGTCAAAAATTTAAAATTTTGTTGACAAAGCATGTTATTAAGAACTAATAAATTACTTAAAACTCGAAACAAAATATAGATAACAGTAGCAATGTCACAGTTCAATAAAACATGAATGTAGATAAAATACACACAACACGAGTAAATACAAATATATGTATAAAAACACTAAAACACTAAATTACAACATTTTCAAGGGCATTTCGATAGAATTCATCCACACTGTAATAGGCTCTACCCAGAAGTAATTTTTTAAGTAAGCGACGGAAGGTTTTTAGAGAATTAACCCTCCTAAGACCAGCTGGCAAGTGGTTAAAAATCTTTCTACACCCATAAATTAGAGACTCCTTCACAATGGCACTCTTAGGCAACGGTAGAGGTAGTTTAAGAGTCTGACGAGTTTCATGCTGAGGGGGGACAGGAGCCCGGAGCTCAGTGCGGTTTTTAAAAATCAGCGATGATGTCTCCAAAATAAAGAGAGATGTAACAGTCAAAATTCGCTGATCCACGAAAAGCAATCTACAAGATTCCCTCCGATTCGCACCGACAATAAATCGGACTGCTTTTTTTTGAAGGATGAAAAGCACATTTAATAGACCCCGACTCGCCACACCCCAGAATGGTATACCATATCTTAAGTGTGATTCAAATACCGAGAAATATACAGTTCTGGCCAGTTGCTGGCCCAGCTTCTCTCTAATCGCTCTCACGGCGAAACATCCTGAAGAGAGCTTCCTGCTCAAAGATAGTATGTGCTCCTCAAAGTGTAAGTTACCATCAATCAGGACCCCAAGAAACCTAGTCACAGCCATCCCCGGAAGGTGATCTCCATCCAAAACTAATCCCTCCACATCACATTTGAACCCGACAATGTAAGTTTTACTTAAGTTTAGGCGAAGTCGGTTGGAATCGAACCACTCCTTAATGATCTTTAAGTCATCTGTTATGGTCCGTTTCAACCGCAATATCTCCCTGTTCTGCCACAATATTGACGTGTCATCGGCGAAAAGGGTAAAGCTTCCAGAGATGTCCAGGTTAACAATGTCATTAATATAAATTAGGAACAGAATCGGTCCCAGAACTGAGCCCTGTGGAACTCCACAGGTAATTGTTAAAGCAGAGGACTTTGCTCCCGAGTGCACCACAGACTGGGAACGTCCCTCCAGATAGGATCTAAACCAGGAAAGAGGTAAGCCCCGAAAGCCATACCTCTCGAGCTTAGACAGCAGTATTCTATGATCCACACAATCGAACGCCTTGGACAGATCACATAACACCGCCGCCAATGCATTAACCCGATTCATCCCTAAATATATACTCTCAAGAAGGCTGTAGATGGCATCATGAGTTCCTTTCGATGACTGAAACCCAAATTGTTTTACGGTTAGCAGATTGAATGACTGAACAAAGTTCCAGACCCTCCGTTTGACTAGCTTCTCAATGACCTTGACCAAAGTAGGCAGTAAGGAGATTGGGCGGAAGTTAGATGAGTATTTCAAGTCACCACCCTTGAATAAGGGTCTTACCAATGTAGATTTCAAACAAGCAGGAAATACACCCCGTGCCCAAGACTCATTGACAGCAACCGAGAAGGTGTCCAAAGCCCTGTCAGGCAGCCGCAAGAGCACCTCGGCGGAGATTTCATCGTCCCCACTAGACTTTTTGTTCCTTATCTCAGAGATAACCTCTCTAATCTCATGTTTGTTTGTTTCGAAAAAATAAAATGAACTATTGTCGGAAAAATTTTTAAGATAAGATAGCGGGTCGGAGTTAGAAGATATATTCATTGTCAGATCATTAGCTATATTACAATAAAATTTATTTAGGCGCTCTGGATCAATATCAGAGTTGCCATGACATGACCTATTTCGAAAGTCATTAATTATGGACCAACTTTCTCTTTGCTTATTTTTTGCCCTAGAGAGTCTATTCTTGTAGTATGCACTTTTAGCTGATTTAATTAGTCCCCTATAAATGCTACGATAACTGTTGCAATAGGAAATAAAACCAATACTATCGCTGAATTTTTTCAGGTAGTTTAGAGATTGAAGGTTATTTGCTGACTTCCTGAGAACCACAGTAAGCCAGGGTTTCCGCTTTTTGACTTTCTTTATCAAGCGCACAGGAAAAGCTTGATTAAACAATACGCACAACGTATTATAAAAATTGGCAATGGGATCGGACACAGGATCAAGATTTTGCCAATCAACCCCAAGGCATAGGGAATAAAACTTATCAAAACTAGCTGTATTAAATATTCTACCAGGACTACGCCCGGAGGTCTTTGCCCCAACCCCTACGCTGCCCATACTGCAGCTTACTGTTTCGTGGTCAGATATTCCCGCGTTTAAAACTGAACAGGTTACATCTTCACAATTCGAACAAAAGTAATCAATTATAGTAGACGAGCTTCCCGTAATCCGAGTCGGCTCTTCGACATGCATAGACAAACCATACGTCACCAGCAGATTAGCAAGCAGGGTGGTATGTAGAGAACTCTTGTCACTAAAATTAATATTAAAGTCCCCAGCCAACACAATCCTTGATGTTGATGGAATCTTTGACAAAATCAAAACAAGACGCCCAAAAAATCCCTTTATTGTGCCCAAGGGCGAACGATATAGGCAGACAATATACAAATTACTCTGTTTGCAGAAACACAGTGAAAATTCAAAGGTTTTTTCTTCCATTAGGTAGTTAAATTTATCAATTGCCGTGAAACAGCTACTAAGGTAAGAAGTTTTTTTCACCAAAATAAGTGTACCCCCATGAATAGAACCTTCTCTACAAGTCACACATATAGGCTTATACTCAGGTATAAGAAAACATTCATCCGGTCTAAGCCAGTGCTCAGTAATTAAAACTACATCGGGATACCCTATGCTATCCAAAAATACATATAAACTATCACAGGTATTCCTTAAGGACTGAATATTTAATAGAAGAAATAAGATATTAGACCTTTTTGCAGATAATATTTTAAGAGGGGCCTCCTCTAAGGGAGGCGTGGAGATAAAAAATCATCACCGACCGTACCACCATCACTGTCCCCAGAAGTGTCAGGCATCACATAATCAGTTTGGATACTTGCCCCTACAGCCTGGGCTTTCGTCTGAGAAACTGAAAGGTGCAAGTCAGGAACGGTGTCAATCTCTCCAGATCCCCCAAGGGTCGTTCTAATAAATTTAAGATTTTTTCGCTTTAAAACATTATTTGATACAATCAAATTTAAAACCTCATCACATACTTTCCTAAGAATATTTTTAGCGCTTTTAGTAGAGTCAGAGTCTACAAAGTGAACGACGTTTTCGGACTTTCTATTATATACCTTAAACTAGAGTTATATTTAGAAATTGTCAAATATTTCTTGTAATCATAGTTGCTATAAGACTGAAAACAAGGGACCGAAAATACAATAAAATTGGAATGAGAACAACTTCCAATTAAATCCAAAATTCTCTTAATACTAGGGCTCTTATTATCTACAAAATCATTATATCCTGCCATTATCAAAACATAATCAGTGGTATTGAAATCTTTACATAAACTGTGAGTGCCTTCAATAACATTCATCAAGCATGCGCCTGGTTTCAAAAAATGCTAAAAGCTGACATCATCCAAATGTTTGCTTCTAGTGATAGAGTCGCTCAGAGGCCGGAACAAAGCTTTACCATGATCGTCCGACAGAAAAAGAAGATTCCTATTTTTTTTCACCCTGCAGGGTAAAATATTACAATCTAAACTAGAGAACTTTGAAATGTTACCATCAAGGTCACCATCAGAAGCTCAATTTGAGATCAAATGTGAGATACCTTCTCCAGTTTTTGATAGATCATCCAAAAGTCTATTGTTTTCTGATTCCAGTATTCGAATAGTCGACACCATTTCTCGACACTGTGTTTGAAGTTCCTCAAATTTGATCTTCAGATCTTGATATATGGATTGTTCGGCCTTATTTAGGGAAACCTGATTGTCCATTTCCTCGTTAAGACTCTTTACAGTGTCCTCCTGTTTCTTAAATTAAAATTCAGGGTCGAATGTCGTTAAATGTTTGGTGTGGTATTCTTAAGAACCGAATAATTGGCCCGGTTATATTTGAGGGCTCGTTAACAGGAGATAGATACATCCAGTTTTTAAATGACATTGAAGGTTTCTTAGAAGAACTTCCTATTAGGGAATATAACAACATAATATGGCACCACGACGCTCGTAAGAAATTTTTTAAATAACCGGTTTAACGAGTGGATTGGAACGCATGGTACCATTAACTGGCCGCCTAATAGTCCAGACCTGACCCCTTTGGACAATTTTTTATAGGGCTATCTAAAAAATGAAGTATACAAAGAAAGAAGTCAAAGTTTAGAGGACTTAAGGCAAATAATTCAAAGCAGTATAGATTAATTAAATGAAAAACATCCGGAGTAAATTGACAATGCTTTATCTAAATTTGAGGAAGATTACAGAAAATGTATTGAAAATAACGGCGGTCACATTCAAAACTTGTGAATTTTCATAAATTATTTTATTAAAAAATATATTTTTAATTTTTCGGCTCTATTTTGTAATTTTGTTTAGTGAAAATAATTAAAACAATTTAAACGATATAATCATGCACGTTGTTAAAATGCAAATATTTCGAAAACGGCTAAACCAAATGTCAACATATCATATATTTTTAAATTCAGGAAAAAAATATCTATTAATTTTTGTTTCAATATACAGGGTGATCCATTAAAGATTTACCAAGTTTGTGTTTTTTCCTAACTTTGTGATATTCATTTGTTATTTTGCGTAACATTTTCTGGCGATTTAGGAGAAACCCTACAACTTTTGTATTTAAAATTTCTCTTATAACAAACGCAGCAGACGCTGTCTAAATATACGGAATGGCCCTGTACCTTGCCTACTTAAGTTTCTTTTAATTCGTGATATTTTTGGTGTTTCTGAGTTGGGGGAGTATTAAACAACAGACCCACAGAACCACGCTCCTGCTTATGTTAAATGACGTAATAAAGGAAAATAATACAAATAGAACCGCGCTTCTGTTACTGTCATTGTACAAAGAAAGAATAGAACAATGACTGAACTGCGCTTCTATGTGACTCATTATAATCATGTTATAATATATTTTATTTCCAATATAATTTTAAACTTTCATACTTTCCAGATAAAAAAAAAATTAAATATTCCTTATAAACTATTAAATTCACTAATGAACATTGAGAGTTTTTGTAATTTTGGAAATTCAACACATAATTTTAATACAAGGCAGAGTTCATGTGGGTCCGAAATATTAAGATGTCTTTTAACAAAATCCTTCCGGTTCTCAGCAAATCCAGATGTCGTTTTTTAATAAAAAATTGTAAATAATGGCAAAAAAGTAGTTCGGGTTTATAAGACTAAATTATTATTATTGTGATCAAACGGTCATATAAATTTTCAAAACTTTTCCCAAAATCTTCACTTAAATTCACTGGATTATTTTCACTAATTTTTGATTTTAAAATAATTATTAAATTTTTCAATGCGCATTTTCCTTTGATTCTTCCGTTTCTTCAGGTCATATAAAACATACCTACATGTTCTTTCTTGGTATTTTAGATTATTTATAGATTAGTCGAAATAAACATGTAAACTGATAATTATTTATATACTGAGTACTGAGATGTTTTCTGATTGCCTAGATAGATCGATAACATAAATAGGTCTAGCATTTTAAAACTTTTCTGGACTCAAATATATTAAAGGTAACTCCAAATATGTTTTGTAAAAAACCCTTTTGTAATCTATATACAATTCATAAGAAACAGCAAGTTTTTCGTTTAGCCAATCTAAATTTTCCAATTCTTCTGTGTATCTTTTTCCATTAGTTTCAAACCATACATTTCTAACATTACAATGATCAAATCCACTTGCTTCTCTATCTTGATTATCTAATATATTTGTTTGAAAAGTAAACGTACAAAATAAAGGATTAGATTATTATGTTTATTAACTTCAATTTACGAAAATATGGGAGCTAAAAAATTGTCAAGTAATTTTATATTAGCATTGTCACCAAAATTCTGACCATCCACTTCAAGCACATATTTTCCATCGATGTCATATTTAGCGTTTTTCGCAGCTAGAAATCCATCCCCCTCATTAATTTTATAAACGGTTTTTTTATTAACATTATATAAGATTTAGCTTAAAAAGTGGTAAATAATTATTATACTCGAATCTCACAATGACGTTATATACCGGGTGATGCATGGCTTAGTTGAACCTAGGAAATCCCATGTAAATTTTGAGGTGGCTAAATATAGGCTCCCCTGTAGATTTTAGAGACAAATTGTATTATAATTTTTTGAAGAGGCCGATATAATAAACCCATGCGCCAAGTTTGAATACATTTTAATAAGCCAATCCTAACTTATTCAATTAAATGTGATGGCAAAATTACGAAATTTTCGTAGTTTAGGTAATAGAGCAAACACCAGCAAATTATTATTTGGCATTGACAAAACGAAAAGTAGCGTCAGTGACAAAATTTTCATTGAAGGCGCTTTAATTATAGTATGAGCTTTTCCATTAAGGAAAAGTAACTATGATTAAGTGGTATTATACAGGAAACAGTTAAAGAGCAGTGTCTGAAATGTTTTCAGTTCAATTCCCTGATAAGCATATCCCTTTTATTTCATTAATTAAACTTATCATTAGTAAATTTGAGTCCGAAAGCACTGTAATAAATAACTTTACTGTTAATGCTCAACTCAGAATGTCAATAGAGCTGAAGAAAGGGATAATAGAGATCTTGATATTTTACTGCACGGGGAGGAAAATTAAATGATTAGCACGAGGATTCTTAGGCAAGCCGTAGGAGAACATCAAACCATAGTGTTGCGCACTTTAAAAAAACATAAATATTTTCCTTACAAGTGCGAAAAGCATCAAGAGCTACGGCAAGGTGATGGAGAACGGAGAATGGTATTCTGTTCTGAGGTAATGGAAATAACTAATGTTGACATTGAACTACGACAAGACTATTTGCGTAAAATAAAGGAGTACCATAAATCCAATAAAAGTATAATTTATTTAGATGAAACTTGGTTTGATACTCATGATGTTGTTACGTATGGTTGGGTAGACAATACAAAAAATTGTACTTTAAATACATCGTGTTCGAGAGAAGAACGCGGTATTATTCTTCATGCCGGAAGTGAAGATGGCTTTGTACCTAATACGCTGCTCTTGTCAGCAAAAAGTATCACTCAATCTTCCGCCAATTATCATAAATATATGACCGCAGATTTGTTTGAAAAATGGTTTACCAAACGGCTTTAACCCAACATTCCGCCGAATTCCTTAACTGTTATGGACAATGCGTCGTATCATTCGCAGATATGAACTATACTCCGGTACCAAAATAATTGGCAGTGACTCATTTTTACCAGGGTGTAAAATAATTCAAAAAATACACACATCGCCAAAATTCTTGGACCCCCTCGTAAATTTTAAAACGAAATATTTATCATGACTGCTTTTTTGTACATTTAATCTTTAGTTATTTCACCGTTGCTACGCATCTAAAAATGTTTACAAAAACAATTTCCCACAATTTTAGATACCAATGTTTAAAAAGTGGTTCATATCGATTTAGCGTGTTGAAGTGATTGTTGAGTTTTTCTTTGCAATTATGCCTGGCAATAGAATTTCAGTGTTCAATAGAGCAAGAATAGTGGCTTTGCATGATGAGGGTCTGCCGAATCATCGAATCACGGATAGACTAGGGATTCCCCGCGCTTCAGTTATCCGAATAGTGCGTTTGTACCAGGAAACTAACAGCGTTGACTGGAGACTTGGAACTGGGCGTCCTAGGGTAACTAATACAAGAGAAGAACGGTATGTAGCAGGTTATGTACGTCGGAATCGAACCATAACAGTCTCAGCTGTCCGAACTCATTTGAGAAGAACGTTTGGTCGATTAATTTCCAGTACCACAATACGGCGGAGACTTGCTGAAGCCAATTTGCGATCTAGGAGACCATTAAGAGTACCTAGGTTACTTCTAAGACATATAGCCGCTTGTCTACAGTGGGCACAGGAACACAGAGACTGGCTTTTAGCTCAGTGGCGAAATGTCCTTTTTTCGGACGAAACCAGATTTGGTTTACTTAGTGATAGTCGGCGACACAGAGTTTGGAGAGGGTCAGGGCGACCAGAAAGATTATCTTTTACCAGAGAAGTCGTTCCATACCAAGGAGGAACAGTAATGTTTTGGGGAGGCATAATGCATGGTCGTCGTACGCAGCTTATTCCCATTGCAGACACTAGGACAGGGAATAGATATGTTCGAAACATTATTGAACCCATTATTTATCCTCTCCGAAATGCAATTGGAGCCAATTTCATTTTCATGGATGACAATGCTAGGCCCCATCGCACGAGAAGAGTACAAAATGCACTAGAGATTCAGAATATCCAAAGATTACCGTGGCCAGCAAATTCGCCAGACATGAATGCCATTAGGCACATGTGGGATTTCGTTGGACGAGCAATCTCAAACAGAATTAATCCTCCTGTCACCCTCCAGGAACTCACACTCGCGGCCCAAGAAGAATGGAACAACATCCCAATGGATACTATTAACGCCCTTATTATTTAAATGCACAGGCGAGTTAACACCTTACTACAGAACAGGGGGACACACCGAATATTAATGCATTTTTGATTTCACTCTAAAGTGGTTTTCTTCTAGATTTCAAATTCTGGTAATTATTTTATTATGCACTATTTTTCGTTTGTATTTTTTTTCTTGTTCAGTTAAAATTTAAGCGAATTTGCATTGGATACATAACCAAATTAAATGTACTTTGTAATACACTTCTCGACTTATAATAATAGTGTCTCATTTTGATTAACATAGGGGGGTCCAAGAATTTTGGCGATGTGTGTATATGAATTTTTTGTTTATGATTATATTATACAGGGCTGCCCAGAAGTCCGGAATCAAATTAATATAGCCTTAACCTGTAACTGTTATTCGTTTGTTTTTTTATAGACATTTGTCAAAGATATGACATCGATATTTTTTTTAAATGGAAACATACAGCTTGTGATACATCATTTGAAAGCTAATATCTCGTACAGTATGCTCATAAATTCTGACACGATTCTGTCAAGCTATTTCAAAATGGCGACTGTTAAAAGTTTTAAAAAAATCCCTATTTAAATAAGCGGAGATGATAAATCATTCATGTTTTTGTTTACCTTTCAAGGTAAGAAATCTTCATTGTTTCACGTTCTGACATTTTGTGACATTGTGACTTAACAATAGTTAAGGTTTATTTTAGGGATGTAACGGGTATCCGGCCTACCCGGCCGGGTACCCGGGTTTTTATTTTGTTTTCTGTCTTTGGTAAAATAAAACATAAAAGAACTAAAACAGTGTATTTTTGTGATGATAAAAAATACATAAAAAAAAACAGATTTTAAAAGGTTATAACAACAAGCTTTGTTAAATAAAACATTTAATATCTAAAATCAATTAATGGCAAATTGTGATGAAGATAAATTAACATTTCACCATTCTCAGAGGATAGTCAGTTTCGGGTTTCTTCATAAATATTACCCGCTTCTGAAAACAACCGTTCACTAAATATTGTTGAGGCAGGTGCTGAAAGAAACTTTTTAGCAAGCTTTGCTAGATTAGGGAATCTCTCTGAATTTATTTTCCACCACAAAATTGGGCTTAATTGTCTATCAATCAACGGCAACGCCAAATATGAACTTATTTCAACCTCCACGTCCTGTTGTATGTTTG
Organism: Polydrusus tereticollis; assembly: GCA_963920685.1. Lineage (NCBI taxonomy): Eukaryota > Metazoa > Arthropoda > Insecta > Coleoptera > Curculionidae > Polydrusus > Polydrusus tereticollis. The sequence goes on along the minus strand of OY987328.1, from coordinate 31,171,543 downwards.
GTGCTTTAGCAGATGATTTTCTATTTGTATCTCGCCTGTTGGCAATACTGTAAGAGGTAAAATAAACATTCCGAGCAATAACCTCATAAAAAAAAAATTAATAAAAGAAATAAAAATAGAAAATAAAAAGAAACATAAAAATAAAACAATCTAAGAAAAATATACGGAGAGTAAACTTACTATTTCTACTTTAACATTAAATTAAAAATTTAGCGTCTGTCAGGAAAAGCGCTCGAGATGACACACCTGGAAATAAATAGAAAAGAATACCTGAGTAACCAATTTACAAATTATGAAATTAAAATCATAAGTTTAGAATAATACGGAATTTTGATAATAACATGATTGCCAGCACAAGCAAGACAGTTAGTGTTATATAAACACATGAACTCTACCAAATCACATATCAAAACAATCTTTCGGGTCCTAGGTATATTTCACCTCTCCAAAAGTACGATATGTCAATCTAGCGTAATCCATAGTTCACATAGATATCTTTAAAACCCAATAAATAAAATTATATACTTTATAATTATTGTACAAACAACACATTAACCTACAACAAAAGTCAAGCATTTCTCGGGTCGTTGGTATTAAGGGTCAACTCGCAAAATACCTCTCCAAGAACTTAACATTACTAGTCTGGAGTATTATCATGATAACAGTGTATAATATATAGGCCTTCACTAAGATACTAAGGGTCAACTCGCAAAGTATCCACTCCTTTCAACTAGTTTAGTACGAAGGGTCAACTCGCGACGTACTACAGAAATATGTTATTTGTTTTATGTGTTATTTAATATATATAGGTGTAAATCATTTACCAGTTGAGAGAGTAAAAGAAAAGAAAACAGTTATAATAAATAAACAAATCCACAATAAACACAAATAATATAAATTGGTTACCCCGTGAGATAAACTCACCTAGGCTATTGCTGATCTTATCCTTTAACTTCCAGAATCACAAAACAGATCACAACACTTTCGTTAGAGTACTTAACACGACTTTGTTCTATTTAATAATGATAACCCTATAAAAGAAACTGGGGACCAACGCAACGTAACTCGAGCTGGTATGAAAAAGACATTATAAGCGATTTTGGCCTTTATTTCCTATTCTACCTAGAGCATAAAAAAATATAGCCAACACCCGAATGGTTCGTGAAGTCCCAAACAGAATGTTTACAAAATCATATCTGCATCAATATTGGTTTGTTTATATTAACACCATTAACTTCCAGCCCTCTTCTTGTGACCCGTTCTTCGTTAAAGCTTAGATTTTATGATGCGAGTTTAACTTCAATATTGAATAATATTATTTTCGTATTATAACATTTACTTACCCTGACAGTTCGGCCATCCTGCAAATATCTCGCCCCGAGATATATTAGGCTCTTGTAGAATCACTGTCAGAAGTCAGTACGACTCCGTCCTCCCCACTTTCGTTGTCGGTAGTATCTGAAATACCTCCTGACGGGCACCAGGGACGCATGCGATCGACGGCTATAGTCCTTTCATAGTTCGATGCTTTTCTTGTGCGATAAGATTTTTCCATATCTTTGACAATGTATCGATCGTTTGGTAAAACATTTTTAACTATCATTGGACCGCTGTATGGAGCATTCAGTTTTCGACTGGTTCCAGTGGATGTTACTTGTTTTAGAATGACTACTAAATCTCCCTCCTTGTAAATTTTTGGTTTTTTTCTCTTCTTATCAAAATTTTTCTTCTGTCCAACTTGTGCAGCCTTAATTTTATTTGCGGCTTGTTCTCGCTCTCCAATAAGGTCTTCAAATAACGTAGCAATGGTTCTGATTTCATCTTTAAGAATGGTATCCGATGAATTACTTCGTGGAGTGAAACCAAAAAGTAGTTGACTAGGTGTTTTGCTAGTACTTTTATTTATTACATTATTTATGGCGAATTGCATTGAACGTATTTTCTCATCCCATAATTCTTCCTCAGCTATTGACGGTAGTAACGCACCAAGAATCGTACTATTTAGACGTTCCACTTGGCCATTTGCCCTGGGAGTAGCTACAGCGTTTAGCACGTGTCGTATGTTGTTTTGGCGGCATGATTCGAACTTTGTCGAAGTGAATGAGCTCCCTTGATGATCTTTGGAACTCCATAGGTAGCGAAAATATCTTTAAAATAGTCGATGACATATTTGGTTTGGGTGCTTTTTGCGGCTCGGAGAAATACAAATTTGGTAAATGCATCTATTCCGACAATTAAATACTGGTTGCTTCTTTTGGATTTTGGAAAAGGTCCAAGATGATCCACATGGAGAATATTTAATGGTACATCTCCTTTCGGTATTGGGTGTAAAAATCCCTCTTTTTTCCATGGTTTCTTTTATTATATAAACATGGTATACAACAAGATATATAGTGTTCCACATATTTCTTCATACGTGGAAACCAATAATTCTCACACAATCTGTGTAGCGTTTTCTCTACTCCGAAATGCCCAAAATCGTCATGAGCTGCCTTTAAAATACGTTGTCTCATTCCTCGTGGAACAACCCAAAGTATCCCTCGAGCTGTAATTCTATAAATTCTCCCATCTCGCAAACAATAGTTTTTGTAGACATTCTTTTCAGTGTCCGTCTCTGGACTTTTTAAGAGTATCTTGTGAATATCCTTTATCTTTTCGTCAGTTAGTTGTCCTGCCAGAACCCAGTTGGCTTCTTCAATATGCAAACCTCACACTCTTCTTTATTATCTATATTGGTTGTTGGATTGCGACTTAGTGCGTCAACGTGACTCATTCGTTGTCCAGGGCGATATTGGACTTCGAATGTAAATTCTTAAAGCTCAAGCCACCATCTTGCTATTCGCGGTAAAAGATGCTTTTTTTTGCTTGCAGCTTTAAGGGAATTACAATCTGTGACAACAGTAAAAGAAATCCCAAGTAGATAGCTTCGAAATTTTCTAAGGCTTTCGACAACAGCTAGAGTCTCCAATTCAAATGAGTGATATTTCTGCTCCACATCTGATGTTTGACGACTGTAATACGCTATGGGGTGTAGACGTTCATCTTTCTGCTTTTGAAACAATATTCCAGCCAATCCAATTTGGCTTGCGTCGGTGTGTAGTTCAGTTGTAGCTTCTGGATTAAATATACTTAAGGCTGGTCGAGTGACTAGAATCTCTTGTAACTGTCGGAAAGCATTTTCTTGTTTTTCTTCCCATACCCACGTCACATTCTTTCGTATCAAAGTTGTTAAAGGCTTTGTAATAATGGCGTAGTTTTTTACAAAATGGCGAAAGTAGCCAGTGAGCCCAATAAACTGTCGTATTTGGTGGATTGTTTTGGGTGTGGGAAACTGTTCGTCTGCTTTGATCTTTTCAAGTCCAGGTTTTACTGTTCCTTGTTCAATTTTGTAACCAAGGTATGTGACGGATGTTTTTAAAAAGTTACATTTTTTAAGATTTAATGTTAAGCCTTTTTGTCTAAGAATTTCTAATGCTTCTTTAAGAACCTGTAAAACATCATCTATCGTTGGTCCAAACAAAAGTACATCATCTAAATAAAGAGCAGAATTTGCCCGTATGGGTCTAAGTATTCGTGTCATTAACCTCTGGAAAACCTTTGGCGCATTGCTTAACCCAAAAGGAACTCTGTTGTATTCGTATTGTCCTTCCGGTGTGACAAAAGCAGTGTAGTGTTTCGATGTTTCTTCTAGACGTACTTGATGATAACCTGATTTTAAGTCGAGACTAATAAAGTAATTTCCAGCTTGCAATTTGTCACTTTGGTCATCTATACGTGGTAATGGATGGCTATCCTTTATACAAAGAGTGTTCAATTTACGATAATCAATGCACAATCTTTGCTCGCCATTTTTCTTTTTGACCAAGAGAACGGGTGATGAATACTCTGAATCTGACTCTCGGATAATCTGACTCTCCAACAGTTCATCGACAATCCCTTTAACCAAGTTCTGCTCTGCTCTTGCCATACGATAAGGCCTTATGAAAATGGTTTGTCTTCACGTAGCCTAATTACCATTTCGGCAGTTTTTGAACATCCAAGTTCTTTAGTTGCTAATGCAAAACAATCTCTATATTTATTTAATATGTTGATTAATTTCTGTTTGTCTTTGCTAGTGACAGGTCCAATCATTATTTCCTCTTCAGGTAAAGGCTCATCAACACCTTCATATATTTTTCTGACAAATTCTGCCGAATCCCGCTCTTCTATACACCTAAAAGCTCTAACGACTATCCTATTTTTCTTAAATTCTATGTCCTTATCTGCTAAACTTATACATGGTACTATGATAGGTTCACCCTTCTTTATTGTTACTACGGTATAGGGAATACAATATTCTTGACCTTCTTGTAGTCGTACACTAGCGGCAATATAAAGGTCACCTTCATATAAATCACTGTAAACTGGTATATTGCCCCAATGATTTGGCAACAATGTAGTGTTCTCTAAAATACGTAGTTCATCCTTACAATTGTTTGGTTCGACTTCTATACTACTAAGTTCTGTCGTATTGTTGTGAAGGAACTTTAACGTAACATCATCCTTAATGATAAGTATATTCGGCATTTCAGTGAAATTTCTACCTAATAAAATTGGTGCTGCCTGTACTGCATTGGGCACCACATAGCCTGATATATTTGCTTCCACTTCATCTACTTTTATTTTAAATGATGTTGTTTCTAATGTAACAGTACGCCCATTTCCATAACCATGCAGAGTGATATTATTGGTAGTGTCTACATTTAAAGTTAGCCTTAAGGCTTCTTGTGATTGAATTGTTGTGCAAGAACTTCCTAAATCTACATATGCTAAAGACGGCGTTCCGTTAATAAAAATGTTTTTGTAAAATTTTTGATTTGGCGTATCTGTTAATAGTCAGATGGTTTGCTGAGGTAAAATAAATTAAAGGGGCAGCATTTTTAAAATGTTTGTTATGGCCTTTAAAATGGCTATGTTTGCCTGCTGTCGTTTACGTCCACGCCGAGTACTCATTGTTCACAGTTTCTTAATAAAAATAAAGGAATAATTACAATCGGTTCTATTTAAATGTGTCATGTCGATTAAGAGGGCAAATAATTTAAATTAAATTTGATACCTTTAAATAACTTGAATTTATATATTTATTATTACTATTATTATTATTTTGTGGTAATCCTTGTGGTAATCCTTGTGGTAATCCTTGTGGTAATCCCACTTCTGAAAAATTGTAAGAGGTAAAATAAACATTCCGAGCAATAACCTCATAAAAAAAAATTAATAAAAGAAATAAAAATAGAAAATAAAAAGAAACATAAAAATAAAACAATCTAAGAAAAATATACGGAGAGTAAACTTACTATTTCTACTTTAACATTAAATTAAAAATTTAGCGTCTGTCAGGAAAAGCGCTCGAGATGACACACCTGGAAATAAATAGAAAAGAATACCTGAGTAACCAATTTACAAATTATGAAATTAAAATCATAAGTTTAGAATAATACGGAATTTTGATAATAACATGATTGCCAGCACAAACAAGACAGTTAGTGTTATATAAACACATGAACTCTACCAAATCACATATCAAAACAATCTTTCGGGTCCTAGGTATATTTCACCTCTCCAAAAGTACGATATGTCAATCTAGCGTAATCCATAGTTCACATAGATATCTTTAAAACCCAATAAATAAAATTATATACTTTATAATTATTGTACAAACAACACATTAACCTACAACAAAAGTCAAGCATTTCTCGGGTCGTTGGTATTAAGGGTCAACTCGCAAAATACCTCTCCAAGAACTTAACATTACTAGTCTGGAGTATTATCATGATAACAGTGTATAATATATAGGCCTTCACTAAGATACTAAGGGTCAACTCGCAAAGTATCCACTCCTTTCAACTAGTTTAGTACGAAGGGTCAACTCGCGACGTACTACAGAAATATGTTATTTGTTTTATGTGTTATTTAATATATATAGGTGTAAATCATTTACCAGTTGAGAGAGTAAAAGAAAAGAAAACAGTTATAATAAATAAACAAATCCACAATAAACACAAATAATATAAATTGGTTACCCCGTGAGATAAACTCACCTAGGCTATTGCTGATCTTATCCTTTAACTTCCAGAATCACAAAACAGATCACAACACTTTCGTTAGAGTACTTAACACGACTTTGTTCTATTTAATAATGATAACCCTATAAAAGAAACTGGGGACCAACGCAACGTAACTCGAGCTGGTATGAAAAAGACATTATAAGCGATTTTGGCCTTTATTTCCTATTCTACCTAGAGCATAAAAAAATATAGCCAACACCCGAATGGTTCGTGAAGTCCCAAACAGAATGTTTACAAAATCATATCTGCATTAATATTGGTTTGTTTATATTAACACCATTAACTTCCAGCCCTCTTCTTGTGACCCGTTCTTCGTTAAAGCTTAGATTTTATGATGCGAGTTTAACTTCAATATTGAATAATATTATTTTCGTATTATAACATTTACTTACCCTGACAATACTGGTAAACACATCCCAAACTGAGCGTTTATCTTCTCTAGGTCTTTTTGATAAGGATGGATTATCTGACACAATACGTACGTAGATTAATGGTTTCGTGTTGCGTTTAAACACACAGAATAGTGAATAATACGAGCTAGAACATTAGAAGCACACAGTTCGATTGCCCAAAGACCTGTGTTATAATATGGGACTTCCCCGGAACGGATAGCACGCGCGGCTTACCGGCGCGATGTTGCCAATAGCTTCCTGTAATATTCCGCAAGACCGGGTACCCGGTTTTGCCGGGTCTTAATTGACTGGGTACCCGGTTTGGCCGGATCCTAAAAAGGGCTACCCGTTACATACCTAGTTTATTTGTTATTTATTTTGTAAAAAAAAATTAAAATGTAACGAAGCAAAACAAAACACAACAAAAAGGTGGTTTAACGTGGCAAATGCTGGAAATGTCCTCCGCCCTCTACTTGGCATGCTCCCAGACGATGGTAAAATCCGTCGACGGAATTTCGAATGGCTTCAGCCGGTATGTTATGTGTCTCCAATCTAATTTTGTTTTTCAAATCTTCAATATTATTTGGCCTATTTTGGTAAACTTTTTCTTTTAAATATCCCCAAAGAAAATAGAGGCGTTAAGTCTGGGGACCTCGGTGGCCATTCAATTGTACCACGTCGTCCAATCCAGCGACCTGAAAGGTAACGACCTTGAAAGGTAAAAAAAACATCAATGATTTATCATTTCCGTTTATTTAAATAAGGATTTTTAAAAAACTTTTAACAGTCGCCATTTTGAAATAGCTTGGCAGAATCGCGCCAAAATTTATGAGCATACTGTACGAGATATTAGCTTTCAAATGATGTATCACAAGCTGTATGTTTCCATTTAAAAAAAAGATCGATGTCGTGATGTCTTTGACAAATGTCATTAAAAAAACGAACGAAATGACGTGTCCGAGCATTTTCCCCAAAAGTTACAGGTTAAGGCTATATTCATTTTATTCCGGACTTCTGGGCAGCCCTATATTTACATTTACTATAATAAATATAATATTATAAATTAAACTGAAAAATAAATTAAGCTTTTACGTTTGGTGATCTAATGAAGTAATTAGAGAAACTAAATTACGCAGGTATAAAATCCAAAAAGAATAATAAAGCAACGGTATATGTTATTATGTTATACTACATTAATAATAGAAACATATAATAGTGGATTAAGGGCAAAACCTAAACTTAAATTATAAATGTTTATAAATTTCCTAACTATTGTTACCTCATGAACACTAATTGATAATAATTTGACAAATTATATTCCACGACGACATTAAAAAGTGTTATAATGACAATACGTTACAATTTTAAATTCATTATTACCATTACAGCGATTATTCACTATCTGACGATGAAAACATTTCATTACTACTGCTGTCATCTGCAGGATTTATAATAATAGGTTCTACCATGACTTCAACGCGTACTATAGGATATGACCAACCTAAAATTACCAGCACATATCAGGACTCAAGAATATGCCAATGTGATTAAACTCGATTCAATTTTATTCACTATAAAAGGATCATTATCTAATAATGTGAAGGTAGGTCCTGTCTTAAAATATAGTACCTACCTAATTTTTTATTAGTATTGCTCAAACTTCTCTACTAGCACAGCTGCTTACGATCTCTTGGAATATATTTATAAAACACATTTTTCTTCTACGCCCTCGACATGTAAAACGCACTTATGCCAATCTGCTGCTTGTACATTCGCTATTGCCGTTTTTAACAGTTCTTTAACATCTTTTAATTTAAAAGTTTTATTTTCACGCGCCACTTCGCCTTTTATCTGTGCCCATATAAGCTCGATTGGTTTTAGTTCACAATGGTAAGGCGGTAAACGTAATATTGTAACACCTCGTTCACGAGCCATTTCATCCACTACATATTTCGTATATTTTTTTTTGTGAAGTCTTGCAAGATCGAGCAACTGCACTTTTAGCATTTTTTCGCCAAATGCAATATTTTTTTCTTCGAGCCAGTCAACAATCTTTCCTTTTCGCCACGCAGAAGTTGGCAAAGCTTCCACCCGATGGCTGTGGAATGGTGCATTATCCATCACGATTACCGACCCACGTTCAATACGCGGTAAGATGGATTTAAGCCAATTTTTAAACACTCCCGAGTTCAAATCCTCATGATAATCACCGGTTTTACGAGATTCAAACACGTTTAACCCACCTTCAAGTAAACCAGAATCACTCCCAATGTGGGTTATAATTAACCGACGACCTTTTCCTGAAGGAGCTTTTAATCCAGTGGACAGTCCATTGATAAAGGCGTTACGTGCATCTTTAATATTGAGATCTTGCCAAATGTAATTCACAGTATGTCCTTCATTTGACCATATCTCGTTCGTAAAGTAAATTATTTTTCCTGCACAGCGATATTGTTGTATTTCTTCTAGATACTTTCTACGCCACAATACGATTTCTTCTTTTTGCACCAAAAGACTTTTGCGATTTCGTTTTAAGAATCGAAAATTCAATTCTCGTAGTGTACGCATTAGAACTCTTCGTGAAATTTTTTGCATATTTTCATCCCTTTTAATTTCGGCAGAAATTCTTTTTAAATTCGGAAGTTCATTTCGAAAAAAAAATGCATGCACTTTCCGATGAATGGCTAGCTTTGTTTGCTGATCAATAAAAATGTCTTTTCCATCCTCTTGTTTCCTTCTGATCGGACACTTTAGTATTCCTATTGTCCTTGATAGTTCTATATATACAGTACGGCAAGATGTCTTAGTTAATGTGGCACAAAGTTCTGCTGCATCAGTGAATGATATTCCACTGTGTGTACTTAGAATGTCCTCATATACATTTTTTACCATTGTACTCTCCCCAGATTTTAAATGACGTCGTTTTGTAACTTGTTGGTTACTATCACTTGAAGAACTCGCCTGCATTATATTATTTGCTGTTTTGAATAACCACCAAAATAATAAAACTGAATTGCTAATATCCTCTTGATTGAAACTTGTCTACGACACCGAACGTTGGTTAGAGGCGATAAGAGTTTTTCCTACCTGCGTTGCCAAATTAAGCAAAACAGGTACCGTAGGGTGAAAAGGCCCTTAATGACATGCCGATTTCGGTAGATTTTATGGAAATTTCAGTGAAATCTATTAAAACTTGGCAACATGTAATTACCTATTATGCACAATCTTCCCAAGCGGTTTGGATTGCTTTTATTTAACTTAAAAGTGGGCGAATCAATGTTAATTATTTTCGCCGCACACCGTCAATGGTTATATGAACAGTTTTGCCAATTATTTTGAGACCGTAGTATAGAATGTCCCAAAAATCCTCTTTATATATCCCTTCATTAAAACCTTTATAGGAAGAGCATCATTTTCCTTCATAAGCTACTAAATGTGACAAACCTCGTACAAATAAATTTGAACTAAATTTTATCTAACATTTCGGTATGCTGATTGCTTTCATCAAGTTTTGTTCCATCAACGTCACCTTCCACCAATTGTTGTTTCTGTACTGCTAATACTAACAGCAACATTTCTTTTGTCTCCTGAGGATGAAGGTCACTACCTTCGAAAGATGTGGACTTATTAATAAGAAAAAATTGACCCTTTGATTCCTCTTTTATTAAATTAGTGGAGAAAGACTTTTTGACTTTTTTTCCTTTCCCTATAATTTCAACTCCACTTTGAGAATTGCATTTTAATTATTTCATAGAAGCGACGCCTATGGTCAGGAGTTTAGTGATTTTTTAGGTCATCAAATTAAGCTTAGAACAACTATAACATTATTCGCAAAATAAAAGAGTGCAAGAATTTAGTAATTCTGTTTTTTTTATTTTGTAGCATTCTATAATCAGAGCCGTAACAACATTGTTAGTATGTAGGTTACATTATCAGAAATAATACTTATTTATATACCTGGTTTATATCTTCTTTCTTAAGAGTCCATCACCGTAATCCCTGATCGGCACGCAACCGACGATACGGCAATGTAAATTAGATGGGTTTTTTTGCGCTCACCTGTGAACGAATTTCGGGAAAACTGGTTAATTATTTAACTTTGGTTAAAAGGATATTAAAATGCAACTCTATATGCGAGTTTTAACATGTTGCAAATTTTTCTATTCGGCTTATTTCGTTTTCGAAATGTATGCAGTAATATATTTATCGCTGTTACAATTGCAACTTTATGCATGATTTTCTCCACATGTAAATCCTTAATAAAAAATCTGCAACATGGTAAAACTCGCATATAGAGTTGCCTTTCAGTATCCTTTTAACCAAAGCTAAATAATTTACCAGTTTTCTCGAAATTCGTTCATAGCTGAGCACAAGAAACCCCATTTAATTTACATTGCTGTATGGTCGGTTGTGTGCCGGTCAGGGCTTGCGGTAATGGACTCTTAAAAACCTAGTTCTTACTAGGGTTGCCACCCCTCCAGGTTTGGCCTGGAGTCTCCAGGTTTGAGCCTTGCTACTCCAGGCTACGGGTTATGCATCAATTTCTCCAGGTCAAGGATAATTTAACACTTAAGAAAGCAATTTATTTAATTAAATTGCATTTTTACAATATTCGGCAATTTTTAGTAATTTTAGGGTTCTTGGCAACATGGCAACACCTTGTCGCGGCAGGGCAAAATGCATTTGAACGTCATTTTATCTTTATTCGTTGTTTATTCCTGTCGGTGAACAAGAGCGAACTGTTTGCTAGTTGGTGACCTTTTCTGGTTAAGTTGTGATTTGTTAGGATACGTTAGTTTGAAATTCAGAAAATCTGTTTTCTGCAATTAGTTAATGTAATCTTTTGATTTGGTAACATGAGCGATAGTTATGAAACAAGCAAAAGCGACTCAAATGAGGCGATATCAAATCGACCAAGTACATCGTCTTTGCATGCGACACCTACGAAGAAAAGACGTAAATATTTTACTTCTTTTCAAGATTCTTGGAGGCACAATAATAATTATAAAGACTGGCTTGTTAAAGTGGACAATTTAACCGCAAAATGTTTTATTTGTAGTGTAAAATTCACTATAAAACATGAGGGTGAGAAGGCTCTAAAAACGCATCTAAAAAGCAAAGGACATTCTACTGCCGTAACCAGCAGTGCTAAAAATAAATTTGTAACTGCATTTTTTTCAAAAATAAATAGTGACGAGGAAAGTGTTGTGTCTATGATTGAAGTTGCTCAGGTATATCATGGGGTCACCCATCACCAGAGTTATTTAAGTACAGATTGTGCCATAAAATTAAACTCTTACTTGTATCGAGATTCTGCACTGGCGAAAAAAGTGCACTGTGGGAGAACAAAAGCAGAAGCCATTGTAGAGAACTGTCTTGCTCCTAAAAGTATTGAGAATGTCTTAGATGAAATGAAAGTCAATTCAGAGTCATCATTGCCATTTGCCATTTTATCTGATGCGTCTAACAAAGAAAACCGAAAGCTATTTCCGGTCGCGGTTAGATATTTCAGCGTAAAAAATGGAATTCAAAATAAACTTTTGGACTTTATAGAAAATAACGATGAATCTTCCGCATCGATAACAACAAGCATATTAACTACTTTAGAAAAGTGTTCGCTTAAGATTTAAGAGTTCATATAGTGCCGACAACGCTTCCGTTAATTATGGTGTCCATAATTCCGTTCACAAAAAACTTCTAGATATCAATGCAGGATTATTAAAAGCAAATTGTAATTGCCATGTGATACATAACGCAGGCAGAAATGCCTCCAAAGCTCTTTCATATGACGTGGAAAATTTGATTTTGAAAATATATGCAGCATTTTCCAACAGTGCAAAGAAATCTGAAGCTCTAAAAGAGTGTTTTGAATACCTACAAATGGACTACCAAAAAATGTTGCGACATGTAATAACAAGATGGCTTTCTTTATATGGCGCTCTTGATAGACTGTTTAGATGTTAGCCAGCTGTAAAAAAATATTTTCTTGACTTAGGAGAAGAAAGTTGCGATAAAAATATCTGGAAATTCATAAATAAACAAGAACATGGCCTAGAAGATGATCTTGGCTCTGAAATTCTAGTTTCGGAGTGTTACATTTACTTTGTTCACCATTATATGAACATTTTAAATTCCCACATTGTTAAACTGGAAAGTAATCAGTTGACAAGCACTGAATTACATGACATCATGTGCGATTTAAAGAAACAAATAACCCAAAGGCAAAATGATCAAATTTTTTGGAAGCAAGGTGCTTGCAGCCTTAAAGTACCTTCTACCGAGAGAAAAACAAATGTTTGTGAAAGAGGCAAACCTAGTGTACCAAAAAACAATTGACTACATATCCAAGTTTTACGATTTCCAAAACAGCCCCTTTCAGTATTTTGACTGTTTAAATTTACAGAAGCATAAAGCAAATATTTTCTTTAAAAAAATACTGGAAGCGAAAGATGCAGCAAAAATAAATAATGTCCACGATGAAGCATTATACAATGAAATTGTTATTCTTAAAAGTTGGCTACAGGAATTTGAAAAAGATCATAAGAGTTTTGGAAACAATGAAATTTGGTGTAAAATATTTCAAATATCTGATTTACCTAATTTGCTCAAGATTGTTGGAAAAATTCTTTCAATTCCGGTTAGTAACGCATTTCCGGAAAGAATATTTTCGTTAATGTTAAATCTTTGGACAGATGAGAGAAATAGAATGCATGTTGGCTTAGTTAAGGCAGAATTATGCGTGAAAATAAACTTTAATATGTCTTGTCAACAATTTGCGGAATTTTTGGAGAAAAAAGAACAAAAGGCACTATTACATTCTTGTCAAAGCAACACTTAATACAAATTTAAGTTGAATAAATAAAATGACATTTATATTTTTTGTATCCTATTAAAGTTTCAAATGCTCCATTTTTCTTGTCAGTACTTTTATATTTTCTGGCAATTGCATCCTTTATTGGTACTTATTACTTTTTTACACATTTTATTTTTGTTAATGTTTATTTGAGTGTTTAGTATAATTTTGTTAAAAGTTACAGTTTTTTTTTACATTTTATGATATAGAGACCAATACCCAAAGTTTTAATATGATTTGAGAATCAAAGTTTTTTTTATATTTATTATTATAATATAATATTTCAAGACCATACTTATAAAACTTATAAAAATAAAAGAATTTTTATTTTTTCCACTTGAAAACCAAGCACTATAACTCAAAAAAGGGCGTGGCACCCAAACAATTTTCGCCTGCGGCGCTATTTTTTTTCGCGCCTTCGGCGCGAGCCCCCGGGAGGAACTCCTGGCTACGTGCCTGGCATAGTCTCCAGGTCAACAACAATAAAAAGGTGGCAACCCTAGTTCTTACCAGTTTGTTGATTTTCTTTTGAAGAATAGATCTGTGAGTTTAGGCGTATTGACCCGTAAAACATCTAAAAAAAATAATAGCACGCAACAAGACAATGTGGAAAACTTGTTTTCTTACTTTTTAAGAACGTATTGATAAAGGTCGGAGCATAAAGAAAAACTAAAAAAGTGATTTACAAATAGTTCTTTCATATTTTTGTGCTTTATAATTTTACATTATCAAAAATGTTTATTTTGGGTAGGTGGTGTCTAGCAAAGGGGTCTGTGCTCAAACAACCTAATTTGGCCATTGTAGTAGGCAATACCCTAGAATAGACGGACAGCCCGCTAGCTGCGAGACATCTAACCTCAGGATCTCGAACACGTGTGCTAACGTATTTGACCTTGCCTTCGGGCTCGTGTAAGTTTGCATGTTATTTGGCATTGAATGACTTTATTAATGACTGACTCTTTGTTGTAGATCTCTGCGATGATTCGTTTTTCCATTTAAGAAAGAATGAAAAGGAATTTTCTTTTCAAGGCACTTTACTTTCAAGTTCCGTATAGCGCAAATGTTCCTAAAAAATATATCATTGCCATCAAATATATCATATTTTTCATATATAAATAATCAAATCGTAGCGTAAAATCAAGAAGATCGTCTGGGTTTCGCGCCTGGACCCGAAACAAAAAACTAATATCTGTGTAGTGCGCTTGCTTTACCTGCTTACTCCACATTTAGTATAAAGAGACTTTAGTTTTTACTTCGAGAGTAGACAAGAGTAGAGCTAACTAGAACATACTGTTAAATTGTTGTAATTTGTGAGTTTTCTGCATTTGTTATATTCATTCGTAAGTGGAAAATGAGTTTGAAATATTCTAGCACAGAAATAACTAGTTAATTTTGGAAGTGATCAACACCTTAAAGACAAAACGGAGAAACTTAGTATTGTCGAAGAGGTCGTGAAACACGTAAGACGTTTTCGATTGACCGTCCGCAATATTGACTTTAAAATAAAGGAGATTCCAAAGAACGAGGAGCCTGTTTCTTGGATTAAATCGGCACTATTAGATATCAGAGATCTTACCACTCGGACCCTAAATCCTAGAGATAAAATTGGTTTTAGCATTTGCTCGAAAAATTTTTCAAGATGTGAAGGGATCTACCAATCAAAGAAGTCGGCAATGTGAAAATCTAAGATATTTGGAAAATTATTCAAGTGTCTACCAATCAAATTCTACAGGCTTTGATACAGATACATTTTGCCTAGGCCTAACAATTAGGAGGGAGAGGTGGAAGTAGAAAAAGTGGAGACAAGACGTTTGTAGAAGAATCTGCAAGACGAAAAGGCATAGTACAAATAAAAAATGACGACAACCTGCGTCTACCTAGAGCATTAGCTCACGTAACGCAGAATCCTGAATACATCAGAATTCGACGAGAGGCATAGTACAAATAAAAAATGACGACAACCTGCGTCTATCTAGACCATTAGCTCACATAACGCAGAATCCTGAATACATCAGAATTCGACGAGACATTGGTAAAATTCAAAGAGAAAGAGCATTGAAATTGATGAATGAAGAGAATGTTATAATTCCTGAAGAAGGCGCGGGTATTTTGGAGCGTCGGAAATTTCAACAACAATTTAGTGAAGAGTACAAAATTGCAGCGTACCAATATGAAACCAGAGGACGAGAGGTAATTTTTGAAAGCAATAGTACTGGAACACACTTAAATATTTTATACCATGCAGAACACTACAATGTAATTACCTCTTTAACAGCAGCTTTTTGCTGCTCATACTACTACGAAGCCTGCTATGTATCCTACTTTGGCAAAAACTCCCACTGTTGTGGCGGTACATGCGCTAGCTGCCAGCAGTCTCCTGTCTGTCCACTGGAAATGAAAATTACTGTCTGTAAAACTGTCTCCGCTCCTTCAGAAGTAATCGGTGTTTCAAAAATCGTAAGAAACCAGGGCCATATAAAAAAAAATAAATCAATTTGTGAGCAATTGCGTCATTGTACTTTATGCCTCAGAACTATAAAAGGCAATAGAGAGCACACATATGGAGAAATCTTCTTGAAAATTTGTAGTAAGCATCGGCCACAGGGCCATCTTTGTTTTATTCAACCTGACACACGGAAACCATCATCTGAAAATATATTGTTCGTATTTTTTGATCTGGAAGCGCGGCAAGAAAAATTATTAGAAGACGGTTTTTTATTACACGAGGTAAATTTCTGTTTGTTTAAACAATTTTGTGACAATTGTATTGACAGCCAGCCTTGGCTATGTGAAAAATGCGGTCTGCTCAAACAAATCTTAAAAGTCAATCCTCTAGCAGATTTGTAGAGTATGTTTTAAATCAAGAAACCCTTTTTAAAAATGTAATAGTGATAAGTCATAATGGTGGAGGCTTTGACAATCAATTTATTCTAAATAAGCTTATAACCGAAACCGACATCATCCCAGAAGTGATAATGAGGGGCACAAAAATAATTTTAAATGCAAATATTAAACTTAAAATTTCTGGATTCCCTTAATTATTACTCTATGGCACTCTCTAAACTACCTAAAGCATTTGGCTTACACGGAAAATTTAAGAAAGGCTACTTTCCAACACTTCTTCAATAAAACGGAAAACGAATCCTATATTGGGACTCTACACCATTAACTAAATATTATGCGCCCGATAATATGAAGCCGGAAGAAAGAAAAGCATTTTTCGAATGGTATGAACAACATAAGGATGAAGTATTCGATTTTCAAAAAGAAATTGTAGAATATTGTATTTCTGACGTGCAAATACTATATGAAATATAGATGATAAGTCCTACAAATGTCTATACATTTACCGTAGCCACCACTATAGCTTCAACATGCAATAAAGCATTCAGGGGTAATTTCATAAAACCTGAGACTATTAGCATTATCCCCAAAGATGGGTACAGGTTCCAAGATAACTAATCTCTAATAGCCACAAAGTGGCTGATTTGGGAGGAATATCAGCGTAAAATAGAAATACAGCATTGGGGTATGAAGTGATCGAGATTTGGGAGTGTCAATTTCGAAGATTGATGGAAGGAAATCCGGTAATAAAAGAGTACTGAAATTCACCCTTTACTGTTCTATACCCCCCTAAAGTCCGTTTCGTTGCCGTTGATAGCTCGATACCCTCATTAAAGATTCAAAACAAGCCTCGGGTGGCTTAAAATATTTTACCTATAAAATGGTCTTTTTACGTACATCTAGCATAAGGATGAAGAAATTTTGACCTATTCCACCCGGTAACAGATAAAGTAACAATAGAGCCATAAAATGAAATGAAAGGATAATGATTAAAACGGCCCACCATGGTCGGAGAGTTGGGTTTTAATATTATCTAACCGCTTATTATTTTATTTAAATATAATAGATTTTATGAATTTTGGTAAATTATAACCATTGATTGATTTATTCTAGAATAAATACAATGTTTTACAAGAAAACTAATTTATTTACAGATCAAAAAATATTGACAATTTTAATAATTATTACTCGATAAAATCGTCCTCAGAAAAATCTGAAGAGTCATCATGTCCTACGCTTATTACTAAAGGCTCAATTTCCATAGTTGTATCAATTACGTTGTCAAGTTCCCACATTTTTTGTTCCTCTACTATAACATGTTTTATGGCGCTTTGCCAATTTTCTGATGATACATTTGCTAAAGAATTAAGCAAGAGTTGTCGCACTTCTTGCATGTTAAAAGTTTTGTTATTTCTAGCAACATATCCTTTTACTTGAGCCCATATTAATTCTATATGATTTAGCTCACAATGATAAGGTGGTAAACGGAGCACTATAATACCTCGATCTCTTGCTATCTCGTCAATAACATACTTTTTTTACTGCGATTTATGTAGCCTAACAATACCCAAAAGTTCTTTTTTTACCATGAATTTGTGGGAAGATTCTCTTTTAGCCTAGAGTGATAGCTGGCATTATCCATCACTATTACAGAATTAGCGGGAATGTATTCTATCATTTGCTTAAAATATTCCTCGAAAACATCAGCAGTCATTTCTTCATGGTAGTCTTTTGTAGAATTCGACTGAAATTCTAATAATCCTTGATCCAAAAAGCTATTTGAACTTCCTATATGAGTTATAATAAGTCTGCGTCCCTTTCCAGATGGTGGTCTAAGTCCTGTTGACCAGCCTTCCATGACAGCTTGTCGAGAACTTAGGGCATTTTCATCTTGCCAGACTTTAGATACGGTGTGCCCTTCGTTCAGCCAAGTTTCATCCAAATAGAAAATGTTTTTGCCTTCGCTGCGGTATTTTCGGATGGACCTTAAGTATTGACGTCTCCAGCAAATAATATCTGCTCTATCAATAAGAAAATATTTTCTGTTTTGCTTCTCCCAACGAAAGTTCATATCATGAAGTGTTTTCCATAGTTTCGTTCGTGATAGCTGTGGTAAGTCCTCGTCATAGTTAATGGCTTGTAAAATTTTGTCTATAGTTGGTATTTCCTTGGCAAAATAAAAACTATGTACTTTTCTTCTAATACCATTTTTAATGAAATCGTCAATTTCTAACGGTTTCTTTCCTGGGAGTGGTTTTGGCTCACTGAGGTTCTTAGATTTTCTTTCGCAAGAACCTATATATAGTAGCCTCTCCAACTCCTACCATATTGGCACACTCTGCAATGATGCTACGAACATCACTTGCAGGTTTCTGGTGCACTAGAGCATCATGCACGTTTAATATTAATGTCTTTTCTCGGAGAGAATATGCACTCTTGCTAATTTGACGAAGACACGTTGGCGAAAAACTTGAAGCCATTGTCACAAGTATAGGAAATAATTCAACTTTGGGATAATTCGGTATCTAAATACACTAAAAACATAGTTTGACAAACGCACATTAAATGGCGTAATAATATCCTAAAGCAGGCAAAAATGACAAAATTTAATTACTAATTACTCCTGTTGTACCTACTTTAACCCTAATATTCCTAATGTATATTTAACAATGGACAGAGGCCAATTTTCTTATTAAATAAGGCATAGTAGGTAATTACTATTATAATAATAATATACTAATTACCAACGCCTATGGTTTACGGTTGTTTTATGGCTTCAACCCTCGATATGAGCTATCAACTGCAACGAAACGGACTATAGACCCCAAAGATGCGTTTTCGGGGGTCGAACAGGAAACTGTAATAGTATATTAAAGTACATGTTTTATAAAGCATCATCTTATAGCACGCGTCCATGTTAAAAAACGAGCCGCTTGCGGCGAGTTTTTTAACGGGACAAGTGCTCTAACTGCTTTATAAAACACGTACTTTATACTATTTTTTCTATTTTGTATTTTTTTCAATAAGAAAATACATATTTAAAAAGAAAATCAACCCTTCAAATTTTGTAAATTTGTGTGTCTAAATTCTATGTTGGTAATACTCTAAATTTCTTTTTATCATAGTAGCCTTGACAATAAATAATATTTTCTTTGTGTCATTGTCACGAAATTTGTGATTTAATATTTCATAGAGTTGTTCATAATTATAATTAAAAAAATATGGAGCATGATAATCTAAGTTTAACTCCCCCTGAGTTAAGGGATATTGCTAATAAAACGATAAATCAACTTTTACCAGAGAAATCCCGAAAACTTTCTTTTCTCATGGATAACAATAACAGGAAACGTCAGACGTCAACAGAATAAAACATTTAAATATAACCAATGCCAACTTTTAAAAAATAAAATTCGGAGTTCGAAATGGATATATTTCGAACTCGCTAGCGCGTTCGAAATATCTATTTTTCGAGACAAAATTAGAAAAAACATATTTTAAGGTCAGAAAAAATGAAAACATAAAGTACCTGGATGTGTATTCTGTTTACCTATGGGTGTGTAAATACGGAAAGTTCCCTATCGGTCACCCTAGCCCACCATCTTTTTATTGGAGACGAATGTAGAGAATTACATTTGCTTCATACAGATGGTATAATCAAATGTAAGATTTTACCTCCGTAATCCCAATATCACCCAGTTTTAAATTGAATGGCAAATTGACGTTTGTTTTGTGCAAGATATACGGCGAAACCATGAACTATACCGAATGTAATCGCGATGATGATAGCCGTGCTCTTGAGGAGACATGGATGATAGAAGAGGTGAAAAAGGGTCTTGAAGTGGGATACAAGATTTAAAATATTTGGAAATATGGCAATATGAAACAGAAATATATAATCCGCAGCAAAGGACAGAGGGGCTGTTTGTTCAAATGATGAAAAAATTTATTAAAATGAAACGGGAAGCTTTAGGATGGCCATTCGATTGTACCACTTTGGAGCAAAAGACAAAATACATGCAGGATTTTTACGACGGGGAAGGCATTGAAATGGCGTTTAACAGCATTATGAATAATCCAGGTCTACAAGCACAGGCAAAATTAATGTTAAATAGTTTTTGGGACAAGTTTGGTCAATCGGAGTGCCAGGCTAAATGCAAAATAATAAAGAGCCCAGAAGAGTTTTATTCCATGATGACCAACCGGTGTTTGGAAGTTAACAGTGCCCTACCTATAAACGAAGACACTTCTCGTAAATTACCAGTTTACAGAAGAAAGTTATAATACGCTATCTACAGTTAGTGTGGCAATACCAGCTTATGTTACGGCTCAGGCATGTTTAAAACCTTATTCATATCTTGAACAGTTAGGCACCCGAGTTTTATATTACGACACTGATTCTGTAATGTTCATTCACAATAAAGGAGAACCCGAGCCTGAGACGGAGTTATAGGTGACTTAACTAACGAGTTGGAAAGTTTTGAAGCTGGAAGCTATATTTCTGAGTTTGTATGCGGCGGACCTAAGAGCTATTCTTATGAATTATTTTATACCTTAAGTAACGAGGAGAGAGTAATATGTAAAGTAAAGGGAATTCCCCTTGATTATCAAGCAAGTTAGCTTGTTAATTTTGACGCTATACAAGTAATGATACTAAATACCGATAATGAACCCATAACAATAAGATCCAGGAATATTAGGAGGACAAAGAAACATAAAATAATCACCAAGGAAGAATCCAAGATATACAGGTTGTCCGGGAAAACGTTGGAAATCTCTCGGATTCAGATAGAATAGGTACATAGTACAGTAGGTACATGCTAACAACTTCAGGAGCTAAAATTTTTAATTCAACATTTCCATAAAAAAATCACTTTTTGTGTTTTTACACAGGATGCTGTCAAAAATTTGGTTATGCCAAATTTATTTCATAGTTATATTTCTCAGAAAAATTTGGTTGCATTTTTAAAATACGAGTTTCAAACAGGTAAATAAAGTTTTACAGGTTCCTACTGGGAGATTTATGGAACTTTATTTTAAATTACAGAGAAACTCTAAAGTAAATTTAATTTGGAATGAATTTGTAACTTTAGTTTGAAAATATTTAATAGCTATTTGTGTATTAAGAGCACAAAGTGATACATTGCCGCTCTGAGCGAGTAGATTGACTATCTCACGAGAGCGGCAATGTCACTTTGCGCTCGAATTACACACATTATTTTTTCTACAACCGGTGTTTTTGTAAAAATGTTTGTTAAAATGTATTTACTGCAAAATAAAAATTACAAATTGCATAAGTACACATTATTTATTTAAATACCGTCTTACTCATCACAAAATTGTCGACATGTGTCAAACCCCCCTCAACACCTACTTTTAAAATTGTGTGAAACATGAGGAACACCAGATGTTTTATGATGGTTGTCAAGGTAATCAGGCGAGCAAGCGTTTGGTTACTTTGTCACTCGGCGAACAAAACACTCGATCCTCGGAAAGTGCTACTTTGTGCTTTCTTTTGGAAGCGCAAAACTATACTTTGCGCTCGGTTGTAGAAAAATAAATTAATATAAAGTTATTCCAAAATTATACAATGGAAAGTGCAGTAAACTTTTACAGGAAAAGTATAAATACTCGTTACATAAAATTTCCTTAACCATTACCAACGTACTTTCATCAACATCACTTTTACCTCAGTTTCAACGTGGTTTTCCACGTTGTTGCGTGTGTTACCCTCAATTTTTCGGAATGTCGCAGGATATTTTATTTCAATTTTGGTGCGGGTATTTTGGAGCTTCAGAAATCCCAAGAACATTTTGGTGAAGAGTATAAAATTGCAGCGTACCAATATAGAACCCGAGGACGACATGTAATTTTTGAAGGCAATAGTAGTGGCAAACACTTACATATTTTATACCATGCTGGACACTACAAGGTTATTACCTCTTTAAAAACAGCTTTTGGCTGCCCATACTACTGCGAAGTCTGCCATATATCCTACTTTTCAAATACGTTAGCACACGTGTTCGAGATCCTGAGGTTAGATGTCACGCAGCTGGCGGGCCGTCGGCATCGGTCTATTGTAGGGTAGTGCCTACTTCTTAAGAATGTCCCCTCGCCACCACATTTTGCTTACGATCTTGCAGTTATGATTTCAAATAGAGTAACAGTCTTGAATAACAGTCAAATTTATTACATAGTTTATTTAGGACAGGGTGTGATACTTTGCTAAAGGCTTTCGCAAAGTCGGGATTGAAACGTCCTAACCCCTGGTATATTAATTAGCTTAAAAATGACATAATACAGTAGCGGCTCGTGGGTTGGTAGCCAGGGTCACCAAGAGGCGAACATTTTTGGAGATCACGCTCAAATTTCGTTTTTGTCTACTATTCTAATATTTTCATTGAATAGATGTATGATAAATTATTTAATTTCACGCCCATATTTATTTTAATTTCTATGCAAAAGGTAGGTTTGAGAAAATGTAAATCACATGTTCTTTATCCATAATAACGGTTTTTATTATGTAGTATCACATAATAAAATAAAAATAAAGCCGCCACTGACATAATAAGGTGGACAAGCACACATGAACATACCGCGCGTGATGCAACGCTATTTTTTGTGGGGGGTACTGTGAAAATAGGCCAGCCCCATGCAGGCAATAAGGAATAAGTATTCAAATTTACTTGAGACAGACGGTTAGGTGGTTATGCTGCCAGTCAGTCTTGTCAATTTTTGTTTTGAAGTTTGGATTTCAGTTTACTTATCACAAATACCGACGGCCGAAGTTATCTAAGGGTATTGGGTATTTGTCGATAACGAGTTTATTTAAATCCCATGCTTGGTTCACAAAGAGACCTGAATTCAGTATTGTAGTGTAACTCAAAGCTCAAAGTCACGGTCTCAAATTCTATTCGTTTCACCCTAAACGGGCATTATCAGACCTACAAACGTATTAACCTAGTATACAGCCGAATAGAAAATTTTAAGAAGGAATATCTTACCTTATTAGTATGGTACAGTTAAACATATACAAATAAAATATATAAAAACATAGATTCATGTATGTGGGTGGGGGATTAAGTTAGAAGAAAACTGTATGACATTATCGGTGGAAGAGGGCTTCTTGTAGACTTAACTCGATGTTATTTTGTGTCCTAATTAGCAGTAAGTCTAAGAAAAGGAACTTTACCATCCACTTCCTTCTCCATTGTAAAGGTTATTTTGCTATGTAGGGTACTGGCAAAATCTAAATACTCCACCAACTCTCCGTCACCACCAGACTAGACTATGCAGATGTCGCCAATCTGCAATTGCAAAAGAAATTGATCGAATGAATTTTAGTGAGTAAGCCTATTCGAGAATAGGCGCCCTGTTGTTTTAATTTTCAATAATTCATTTGGTTGTACCGCATCTGCATAAATGTTGAGACAGAACACGCTGCAGGGTGGGGATTGGATAGGCAAAAATACAGCAAATTATGGTGAAACACTTAGTTTTTAATTTAACAAACGGGCTAAAACAAAAAGTAACATAACAGGGTTCCCACTTTTCTGGAAAACCTGGAAAGTCAGGGAATTTGAAAAGTAGTCAGGGAAGTAATGGAAAGTCAGGGAATTTAATACATAAACCTGGAAAAAATAATTTTTGTCACAATGCTTTAATTCCCTTTTTTGTTCTGTGTTGTTTTGAAACAGATGCGACGCGAGAAAACGCCTCGTACTCTTGACTCGATGTGTGTGACTATTGGCTACCGCCCATTTTCAATTAAAATAGATAAAAAAATTGCAGTTGAAAAGAAATATTTAAAGTGAAAATTTTAGTTTTTTAAGCATTTATTTTAATAATGAGTGACCTTAGTTTAGATATTAATTATTAAATGCTCTTTTTATTATTGTTTTTGTGATATTTGTTACCTGATAAGTTTAACTTTGGCAAAATGACTGATGATCTCTTAATTATGTATAATTATGTATAACTTTGTTGTTCTAGTAACTGCATCTTGTTACTTTTTCTTTTAAATACATTTTTTTCACAGAACTTTTGTTTTTGAATTTTCCATATATTTATGTATGTATATCAATTTTTTCTAGCTAATCTGATGTAAGTCAGGGAAAATTTTTGAAGTAGACCTGGAAAGTCAGGGAATTTCATTTCGACTTTTTGGTGGGAACCCTGCATAAGTTTGGTACCGTACCTTTGCTAAACGAGAGAAATATACATACAGGGTCGTTGGTATGTATGGAAACGGTCGATTATTTCTTAAAGTATAACAGTTAGCAAAGAATATTTTGGATAAAAGTTTTAGGGTTCTTTAAGGTCTATTAGAATTCTAAACAAATAAGTATACAGGATGAGTCAGAAAACCGTAGCGAAGCAAAGTTACTTTTTTTTTTTATATGGAACACCCTATATCTTAGAATACTTTTGATTTTACGTGAAATAGCAATTATTTCTTAATAAGTGCATTATAAGTATAAACCTAATAGTTTCCGAGATATCGACTTTTGAAAAATGACATTTTTGAACTTTGACAGCTTCTAGCTATTTAACGGTACGTCTTAGAGTAAAACGGATTACATGTCCCTATCTTACTTTTTTAAGATCTTCCCAAAAACAACTTCCGGTAAAATAGGAAGTACTGTATTTCCGGCTTTTGAGTTACATCCGGATTAACCGGAAGTTAACACTTTTAGGAAGATAATAAGAAACTAAGATAGGGACATGTAAG
Source organism: Polydrusus tereticollis (assembly GCA_963920685.1). NCBI lineage: Eukaryota > Metazoa > Arthropoda > Insecta > Coleoptera > Curculionidae > Polydrusus > Polydrusus tereticollis. Next base: position 31,146,619 of record OY987328.1, on the reverse strand, counting down.
CTGTTTTACTCTAAGACGTACCGTTAAATAGCTAGAAGCTGTCAAAGTTCAAAAGTCGATATCTCGGAAACTTTTAGGTTTAGATTTGAAGAAGTAGTACTTGCAGTGGAGTGTAAGTAATGTAAATTAAAACAACACTTTTGTCTTCCTCCACAAATAATATATATAGTATTATTTGTGGAGGAAGACAGAAGTGTTGTTTTAATTTATATTAGGTTTAGACTTATAACTACATAATTATAAATAATTGTTATTTTATGTAAAATCCAAAAATATTCTAAGATATAGGGTGTTCCGTTTAAAAGAAAGGAACTTTGTTTCTTTACGGTTTTCTGACTCATCCTGTATACTTTTTTTTTAATTCTAATAGACCTTCAGAAACCCTAAAACTTTTGCCTTAAATATTTCTTGCTAACTGTTTTACTTTAAGAAATAATCGACCGTTTCCATACATACCAACGACCCTGTGTAACAATATTCAATAGGCATATGACTTACCTAAAACAAAAAGTAACACCAGAGCGTTAAAAGGTAATCTAGAAATAAAACTAAATTCCTTACAGCAACCCCAAGGCCCGGGTTGTCACCAATATGGCTAGCACCGCATTAATTCACGAAATGAAATCCACGTTTCCAATGTGTCAAGTAAGCCGGTTTTTTAAAGATGGGCAAAAAAGAAACAGTCCGAATAAACGAACGTCGGGATGGTACTCCGGCAAATAAATGTTGTTTACCTTCATGCATATACAGAATACTACCACAGAACCAAAAAAATAATATTCCGTGTCAATGTATATCTCGTCGGCCGCATACCTTCAATTTTTTTCGGTGGAGTGCTTTTACAGCGTCTTGAAGAACCTTTCTGAGTCCGAAACTTGTGTTATGCTTAGGGCTTGTTTAATGGAATTCTCTAATAATGCAAAACGCTACTCCATCGCGTTTTACGATGTAATATAATACTATCAATATGAGTAGGTACGTTCATAATGCTAAAAGAATATTTCGAGATTAATTTCTCAATTATTATTAAATTTTCAAGACAGTGTTTTTTCTCCGGGATCCTGAGGTTGATATCCCTATATAGCAAGCACCTTATATAATATACCAACTTTTCAAACAGATTCTTGAATAAATAGCAAAGACGGGTGGGTCCATGAAAAACGGATCACACTGTCTAGTATTATTTAATTTTAGCATAGCATTTCAAATTATTTTATACCAAATTTACATTTGTTGTATACTGAAATGAGTTTTCATTTTTTTTTTTAATATTGGATACATATGCAAATATTTGGTATTTTTGAATACAGTTGAATCTTTATAAATTGAAATTCAAGAAACCTACTGAACTAACCATAAAATTACTTTGACTTGTAAAGATTCCATACGTGAAAGATTCACATTTAAATGTAGAAAATTTATGTACAGGGAACAAAGGTTAGTTGACTTACTTAAAATTACCAATTCCTTTATTTAATTAGGTAAAGATGCCTCCAAAAATTTTATAACAGGAAACTTTGAGGAAAACGATGCAAGTGATAATATAGGAGGCCTAAGTCAACAAGAACTGATTTCGTTGAACAATTGGTTGAAGTTTTACAGAAAAGATTATCAGAAAGTTGGTAAGGTTTTTTCAAAAATTGGTTTTCCATATTAAATTTAATTTTTTGAATTCGTGCCCTAGGTAAATTAATAGGAAGATACTATGATGAATTTGGGAAACTTACACCCTATGCTAGACAAATAAAAAAACTTATAAAGGACGCAGAGGAGACGGAACAAAATGACAAGATAGAAAAACTAAAGTTTCCACCTTGTAATATTGAATGGGATGCAGACAGGGGTAGTAGAGTTTGGTGTACAAATAAAAGGTAAAATTTAAGATACACCTAGTTAAAACAAAATCGTAATGCCTACACGTTGTTTCATTCTTAGTTATTGATCGCAAAATTAAAATATTTTTGTCTCAATAATATTCCGCTTCAGTTTTTTGACACATACTTAAATAATCAATCTCAAACTATGTGAGCATATTATTTTGCCTTTATTTTATACCGTTTACTAATATAATAATAATAATAATAATAATAATAATCTTTATTTCAGAATTACATAAATTACATTTATATAAAATGAAATAGTGTCAATATAAATGTCTAAAAGCTAATAATAATTAGGAATTTTTCTAAAATACTCTTCTATGCTGTAAGGTTCAATATCGAGAAGTACCCTGAAAATCATTTTGTTAATTTTCCCTATATTAGTTACCTGTTTCATACCAATTGGTAAACTATTATAAAATCTGATACAATTGTAGTATGCTCCTTTTTCGTACATTGTTAGCCTAGCAAAAGTATAGTTCATTGTTCTGGTAGGGTAAGTACCCTGAGATTCATTGCTTCTAAATAGTAAGCGATTTTTACAAAAAAATAAAACATACTCCCAGTGGCGGATTTAAGGAAAAAAGCCCAGGCGACGATTTCCTAAGAGGGGCCCAGTTGTTCGGTACATTAAATAAATTAAGTGATAAATTGTGGAGTGAAGTCAAAAATTTTTATTGAATACAGAAAAACAGAATCATGTAACTTTGAATCCTCGTCGTGCTTTTCGTTCAGCAAAAAGGGCCGGGGGCCCTTTGACCATTCTTTCGGGGGGCCCAGGCGGCTAATGTCCATTTAGCCATTCCTTAAATCCGCCACTGCACACTCCTGTATATAAACAGCAGCGACCGTAAGAAGTCTGTTTTCTTTAAATCTACCCCTACAGGTTTCTATTAGGCCAAGATTAAAAAGGGTCCTAATGGCCCTCTTCTGACAGATAAACAGTCTTCCTACATCGCTACAATCTCCATACAGGATAATACCATATCTAATATGTGATTCAAAATTTGCGTGGTAAATCATTTTTTTCGTGTCAATATCAATATATCTAGACAATACTCGAAATGTATAACATATTGTGTTCAATTTTGTGACAGTGTAATCAACATGTTTTTCCCAAGAAAGATTGCAATCCAATACCATTCCCAAAAACCTAGTGGTGTGCTCTAAATTTATATTGGTACCATTTATACTTATATTCTCTGGTTCTTGTAATCTTGATCTCTTTGTCCTAAAAAAAATGACGCTGGTTTTATTTTCATTCAAGACTAACTTATTTTTTGTAAACCACGTAGATGTTTCCATCATTAACAATTGGGATTTTTCTATTAGAGTTGGTAAGCTTGAGGCAGTTACTAATATGTTAGTGTCATCCGCATTATTTGTTATTTTACAATTATTTGCAGAGTTTATTTCAGTTATATCGTTTATATAAATTATGAACAATATTGGCCCTATGACACTACCCTGGGGTATACCTCCTTTTATTTCAACCTGATTAGATAAAACCCGTTTTGAGCCTTGGCCAATACTAACTTTTTGTTGTCGGTTTGATAGATATGATGAAATCCACTTCAAAGCCGTTCCTCTTACACCATACAATTCCAATTTATGCAGCAATATATTATAATTTATGGTATCATATGCCTTTGATAGATCGAGAAACAGCCCTAAAGGGATTACGATACGACAGGGATTACGATACGAAAGGGATTAAGTCATTACGTTCAAGAGCCTTAAGTACCTCCTCACTGAATTGAAACATAGCTGTTTGTGTTGATCTACCCTTCAAATAAGCATGCTGAACATCATTCACTATATTTAGCCGAAGCAAAAATCGCATAATACGGTCACACATCACTCTCTCAATGATCTTTGGAAATGATGGCAACAAACTAATTGGGCGGTAGTTTTCAAATGTTGCCTCATTACTCTTTTTAAAGACAGGTACGATCAGAGCTTTCTTCAACTCATCCGGAAAGATGCCAAACTTTAAAGAATTATTGAAAATGTAGACAAGTGGCTGTGTAATAGCTGTAATTATATACTAAATAATAGAAGTCGATATTTCGTCATTGCCATTACTTAACTTATTTTTTAGATTATTACCTATCTCAATTATCTCTTTAGAGTCCACAGGTTGTAAGGAAATGGTATCTTGATTACGTTGAATATTCGTGGTAAAGGGAACAGTATCTAATTTTTCCAGCAAATTGATTGATAAACTAGAGAAGAAATTGTTGAAACTATTTACTATATTAGTTTTATCTCCTTCAATTTTAATGTCATGAACCTTAACGTTTCCGGTTATTTCGTTTACTAGACTCCACGCACACTTTGTTTTATTGTCCGATGATCTGAGACGAGTGACGTAGTGAGATTTTTTTTGATGTTTTAAAAGGTTATCGTATTCCTTCTTTTTTGCAGTGTACATAAGCCTATATTGATTATTTGCATTTTTACAAACATATAGTATATCTAATTGTCGTTTACACTCCACTATTTCTGGACTTAGCTGGACTACGTTGTTTATATTTGGCTTTATTATAATTTTTTACTGGGTACCTTCTTATCGGAAAGCATTCATTAAAATCTGCTAGAAAAATTTTCATAAAAATGTCCCATTGGTAGTTAACCTGAGTAGCATCCAACCCGTTTAACAAACCCCAGTCTCTAGCTGATAGTTTGGTTTTAAACTTTGATTTATTGAATTCACTAAAACATCGTTTATCTATAAAATTATTTTCTGACTTGGTATCCAGGGAAACGACCAATTTTTGCGCGGTATGATCTGAAATATGGGAGTGTAAGATCCGAAAAATGTAGTCACCATTAAAATTTGTTAAAATGTTGTCTATGCATGTCCGAGAATTAGCAGTCATTCTTGTATGCTCTTTAATTACATGTTTCATGTTAAATGAACTGACCAATGTCAATAATGCACTTACTTTTTTGTTAGCAGATAAGAAATCTAAGTTAAAATCTCCTGCAACAATTATGACACCATTCTCATCCACACACACAGTCAACAATTCCTCCAATTTACTTAAAAAGTCATTAATATTACCATTCGGTGGTCTATATATACATACTATTATAAAAAGTTTACCCTTCATTCTAAATTCGCAACCACAACACTCAAAACTGCCTTCTACACTGATGTTATTTATGTCTTTTCTAAGCTTGCAATATAAGTCTTTTATGACGTACACTGCGCTTCCACCGTGTCTATTTTCCTCGTTTCTGCAAAGCTGCTTACCAAATTATACCCAGCAATACCATAGTTTACCAGTTGTGAAGTTGTTTTCCAATGCTCCGTTACACATAACACGTGACACCTTTGGTTTTCATCGAGAAGATCTTCTAATAAGGTTACACTGTTGCCTATTGATTGTAGATTTTGGTGAATGATGATTAAGTTGTCTTTGTATGCTAGATTATTACACTGTTCATTGACGAGATTACCATTTACTCTAAAAAAGATTCTCCGTAGTTGACATATAATCTAGTTCTTTCTATTTTTCGTTTATAGACAGGACAGTCTGGATCTCTTGCCGAGTGACAGGTCTCGCTATACCCCATTACGCGGCAATTTAGACTCGAGACATTCACCAGGCAATCTTTTGCAAAATGCTCTTCCCCGCACTTATGGTAACATTCTTTATTTTGGCAGTATTTGGCTGGGTGCCCATATCCGCAACATTTAAAACACATCGTGAGAGGTAGATACTCTTTTATATAGGTGGTTACAAGGTCAAAATTAATCTTTTCTCGTTTTAGGAACCATTTAGCTATTTTTGGTGTTGCTCTAAGAACCCAATTTTCGTTTAGAGGATTTCTACAGGTCTTTTTTGTAACTACCTTGATCTGTAATGATTCATCTGCTGTTATTACATTCTGAACATCTGGGTTCTGTCTTATTAACTCTGTAATAAATTCTTCGTTACTATATCCCTTTTCTGTTCCAGTTACTAAAAACATGGGTTCGGTCTTATTTAATTCCTTTATATTTATGTCTGGTTTGGCCTCAAGTGTTTTTGTTAATTCCTGCTGCTGCTCTTTAGTATGACTATTAGTTTACTTCTTTTCTTTCTTTTTATTATTGGCTCTTTACCGATGCCGATGCTCGGATAAGGTTATAAAAATGAGACGTCAGATTGTACAAAATAATTGGGTCAGATTTATATAGTAAGTATGTTCGGAAATAATAATAATAATAATAAACGTTTTTTATTGTTAATTCACTCCATAAGTAACAGCATATTTCAGAATAAGGAAAACAGAACACTGACATTAAAGGCGAGGTTTAGCCATTGGCTATTCTTACACTTAACCTCTAAGCGAGTGAAATATATTTAAGCTATATATAATATATCAACTTCTACAATAAATCTTGTATACATAATAAATCTGTAATTTCAATAATTATTTACAATGAGACATCAATTGAACAAGGTGCTCTTAGTACAAAAAAGAGAAGAGAAAAGATACATCAAAAAGGTAAAGATAAACACCAGAAACAGACAATAGTTGAGCAAAAAACCTAAAAATTAAATTTAAAGAACTTATTCATAACTACCATCAACAACCTTATACAGGTTCACAGACTCCAAGTCCTAACATGTTACAAAATAATAAATAATAGGCTGAGATTAACCAGTCCCTGGGTTCAGATCAGAGATACTCAAGTAATAAATGTAACAGTTGAAACAAGCAGACAGCCAGCCATCACATATTCTATCTAGAATATTGATTTAACTGCTGCTGTAGTAAGAATTGCCTATACATTCTTTTAGATCGTTGTAAAGAGGCTTCGTCCTTGAGATGCCTCGACAACTTGTTATAAAGATGTGCCACTTGATACGTAAAGCCTCTCCGAAACGAAGCAGTCGCGTGTCTTGGTATAGCCAATAATTCTCTATGAAGCGCATTCACAGTATGAATGTTACTGCGAGTTACAAGCAATTTACTGAGATACGGGGGAGACGAGGTGAACATAGTGGTACTTAACTTTAAGGGGAAATTGGTCGACTAAAAATAAGACAAACTTGTCAGAAAACAAGTCCGCAAATGCACCCTAAGGAAGCTATGCGCATTTGAAGATGACTTTAAAGAATTGTTTTTTTATTTAATAAAACTCTTCACTACTTTGAAGAAGACTGATGAGTGTTGAGAGAGACCAAGAAACATTATTATTTGAGGGTAATGCTACAGGGGGTAACATATCAAGGTTCATTGCGAAACAATTCAAACATTAAAATCTTTCTTATTTTAAACCAAATTAATCTAAAATAAGTATACTCTTCTATACCTATAAATATCAGCGTGTTTCTCTAAAAAATCAAATTTAATCCAATAATTCCATTTTTTTAAGTGTGCTACGAAAACAAATGTATAGGGTGGGCCAAATTGAACACTTTTAAAGGGAAACTTCTATTTCTAAACGAGATAGATGAAAACTGATGCGGGTGTCTGAGGAGGATTTTAGTGGCAAATTTAACGGTGAAAACCGAATATCGATATCGGTTACCGTTTCAGAGATACAGCGTGTTTTTCGAAAATGTGCCTTTTCGGAAAGTCTTTTTTCCAGTTAATTTTTTTTTATTTCTATGAAAACATTTTCAAAGCACTTTTTTACCTAGAATTCAATGATATAATAAATTCTTTTTCAAGCTAGCAAAAAACATACCGGGTGTTGCATCGTCGAGCGGGACATAGGAAATCCCATGTAATTTTAAATGGGGTCAATTATTGGCTTCCCTAATTATTTTAGAGAAAAATTCTATTTAGGTTTATTAAAGAGCACTAAAACCCACATTCAAAAGAATAACTTTAGATATTTTTGATGAGCCCGTTTACGGGTTATCGCCGATTTCTTTTTAACTATTTCTCCTTTTTATGGCCCCGTATTTGCGGGCACCAGTCAAGGTAAAAGATGACTGTCAAATAAAGTTGTCATTTTGAGGAATATTTGAACATCTTCTTAAATCCTAAAGTTCTAACAATTTAATAGTACCTACCTATTAATTAGTAAAATATTGAAACATGTAAAATGTCATAATTAACCTTGTAATTGGATATTTTATTTTAGTTTTATTCAGATTAATTTGTACTCATAAATACACCTTTAATATTTTCGATGTACGAGTTTTTATAACAATAAAGCACACATTTCAAAATGACAACTTTATTTGACAGTCATCTTTTACCTTGACTGGTGCCCGCAAATACGGGGCCATAAAAAGGAGAAATAGTTAAAAAGAAATCGGCGATAACCCGTAAACGGGCTCATCAAAAATATCTAAAGTTATTCTTTTGAATGTGGGTTTTAGTGCTCTTTAATAAACCTAAATAGAATTTTTCTCTAAAATAATTAGGGAAGCCAATAATTGACCCCATTTAAAATTACATGGGATTTCCTATGTCCCGCTCGACGATGCAACACCCGGTATACATATTTGCAATAACTTTTTGGAAAAAATTCCAAAATGTATGCGAATATTAGGACAAGTGGTTCGAGGGAGTCAATAATAATAAAATCATCTTTAAATGAGACGAGTTTAAAGAAACGGAGAATTTAATTATAAGTTGTGTTTAAAGGGTGTGTTGATCAGCGAGTAAGAAGTAACATTATGTTATCGAAGTTGGGTGGTGAACAATGGGGTCATATCAATGTATTCTGAAAATATAATTTTCTTGAAGAATGACATTTAAAAAGATAATCTACAAAAAATAAAAAAATTCTGTCAATCCGATCATGTTAAAAAAATATATTAAAGTCGCGCGGCGAATCCAAATTCCATTGAGCCGATGTGACGTCATTAGGCTTAAAGGTGTAGGGCGACCGCCTGGACTGGCGTGCAATCATAGGTACCGACGCGCTACAATATACGTTATAGTTTCGTTTTTCGTATTGACATTTTTATAAATTTTAAAAAAATTAATCTTAATCAATCGTATGCTTGCATAGGTGACGACTTTGGTGTATCAAGTACAGTTGTGGGCCTTACCTTTAAAAAATCTTTGCCCATTTTATCCAAAGAACTTAAGAATTTTATTCAATGGAAACGATTGACAGGAATAAAAAAACATTTGCCAATACCTTTTAGGCATAGATACTACAAAGTGCAATGCATTATTAATTGTTTTGAGGTGTCAATTCAAAAACCAACCAATCTTGTTTTACAGGCCCTCACGTGGTCTGAGTATAAAAAAAGTAACACTTTTAATAATTTATTTCGATGTACACCTGATGGATTAATAAATTATATATGAAAAGGATTTGGCGGGAGAACGTCCGATACTACTATAGTTATGGATTCGGGCTTTCTTGATCTTCCAGAGAGTGGAGCTGACATTATGGCAGATCACGGCTTCAAGCATATAGATGCAGTTTTAGCCCCGAAAAATGTAGTATTGGCAGGGCCACCGTCTGTTTCAAGTAAGACAAAAAGCACTAAGACAGAAGTCAAAGAGGCTAAAAGAATTGCTAGTTTGCGCATCAACATCGAAAGGGTAATAAGCAGGATAAGAGAATTTGAAATACTAAATCCACATGCATGTGTACATAATAAATTATTTGCTCATATAGATAATATTTCAATTATTGTTTGTGGAATAATTAATGTTCAAAATTTCTTAATTAAATAAGTTATGATAAAAATTTAAATAGGTACTATTTGCACGTATATTTAAAAAAAAAAATATCGCTGTGGTGATTTTTTAGCAGTTAGGTTTTAGGTTAAATAAATTAGTGTGCAAATTAGAGACAGAAATTATTTTATTTTCTTTTATTTCAGAAGTTTAGTATTTTGTTTTCATACATTTTTAATAAATCATTATAATTTAGTAAAAACAGCATCACTCCAAAATTGCATGACGTCGTATATTATCTTTTCTACAAGATTTTTGTCATAAACGACAACTTTAACAGTAATATTCTTAGTTGTTTCAAAGTCATGGTTAGCAACAATGAAAACAGCAGTATTTTTTTTAGCAAGATGCATTTGTAGCTGATTTTGATATAAAGGTTTTTCTTTAATTTTTCCATCATCATCTATATAATTCAAAAACGTTTTTTCGGATGAAGGACATTTAATTTCAATAACGGAGTCGTCTGTTATAAAATCAGGAGATGCTCCTATTATTGGACATTCTTGCGATAAAAACAAGCCCGCTTCTTTATAACACTTTTTTGTTTTTTTTTTAATTCTATTACCAAATCCTCCAAATTTAAACCTCGTTTCATTGTTTTTGTCTGAAATACTTTAGCTTCCAGTATCTTTTCAACCAATACACCATCCTTTTTATGACAATAAGCTACTTCATAGGCTTTAGACGCAGTTATTCGCCCATACCTCATTTCCATCCAAAGATGACTTACTTTGGTTTTGGGTTTCATTTTATATAGTTTTAAGGAGGCCTGGCGTCATATTTACTTTACAAAAATTTATAAATTCGTACGCTACCTTATCTAGATATGAAATCATAAATTGATGTTTTAGACAGTGAAGGGCCGTACTCTTTTTTAAAGGATCGTCGATGTGATATCGTGTAATACAGTTTTCTATCTTTCTTTGTTTTGCCTTATTAATATATTTGTCATAAACTAAATCGTATCCTTTATTAAGAGATGAAAAAGTATCGCTTCCAGATCCAAAGTCAGCTACTGTGACAAATTATTTTGTTGAAGTTGCTCCAGACAAAACAGATTTTTTCCAATAGCAAACTTTATTTGTTGGCAAGAGTTCTTCACTTTGGCGATATAACCACATTACAAAAGCTATTGCATGCTTACAACCACCCTCAGAAGCTGCACAATCTTCGCACTTTACCTCTAAAATATTATGTTCTTTTTCATTTATTGTACAAGAAACCTTATAATTTTTAGCATTTATATTATGCTCCGGGGTTATCTTGGAAAATAGATGACAACTATTTTCTTCTCTGCTTAGTTGTACATAGCCAATCGCATTATCCCCATAACTTTGTCGAGCTGATCTGAAAAACAAAAAGCAAACAAAATCATACCATTTAATTAGAAAGCATGTAAGTAAAATTATATCATTTATTTATTAGGCAAGAATAAAAAAAAACTGTTAAAAAATATTTTGTTTTCTTAATAAGGTGAATAGACTAGGTAATGTGTATTTGCCTCGAGTATAATGGCTATATTATACTCTCCTGCGGTTCCTGTAAAATATAGCATAATACATAATATACGCTCGTTAAATAATATATTTTCACTATTCAAAAATGACTTTTGACACTTTGATGTTAACAAAAAAAGCTGCATTTTTGACAATGGTATTACAAAAATCTCTTTACTTGGTCTAATAATAATCGACATCTAATTTTTTTAAAAGTGGTAGCGTGGAAACAGGGTCTAGGACATTTAGCCGTCGCCGTTTCGCCGTCGCCGTTTCGCCGTCGCGACAATTCGCCGGCAGCCGATTCGCCGTGGGCCGTTTCGCCGTCAAATAGAAATTAATAAAATACGTAAAAAAGGTTATAATATATATTGCTAAATTTTAACAAAATTGTTTGATAAAAATATACCTACATAGGCAAGTCAATAATAATAATTAGGGTTATTGGAATTCGGGTCTAGGACGTTCAGCCGTCGCCGTTTCTAATCTAATCCACCTTTTTGGGTCCAATTCGGTATATGCTAGATATAAAAAAATTGTAATAATTATAGACTTATATTGGTTAAACAGCGCTAACACGGCATCTAATCCACCTTTTTGGGTCCAATTCGGTATATGCTAGATATAAAAAAATTGTAATAATTATAGACTTATATTCTATTTGACGGCGAAACGGCCCACGGCGAATCGGCTGCCGGCGAATTGTCGCGACGGCGAAACGGCGACGGCGAAACGGCGACGGCGAATAGTCCCATCCCCTGGAAACATGGGGTGATATACAGATTATAGGGCCTTTAAGTATGAATACACTTACATATTTGGTTTTATTTTGAAAATCATCCACAAATTAAGTAATTTGTATACCAATAAAATTAAATCATATTTACCTTTGCATTTTAGATCCTCTCATTCCTGCACTTAAATATTCTTGATTGGAATTAAAATACTCCATAACTATTAACATGTCTGCCTCTGGAAGATTAGAAGAATCTGCTTTTACAAAACCCCTTTCACACATTTTTCGTTTTTAAAATACTCAAAGTTAAGAAAACTTGTGATAAACTCTCATCTCATAATATTGAGGGCGGCGAGGCGACGCGACGGGTGCGTGAACCACTGTTGTCGGTTTAAGCCTAATGACGTCACGCGGGCACCAGTTTATTTTCTATCCCCGGCAACTTTGGGGCTTAATATTTTAAAAACTATTATAAATAAAAGCGTGAAATTTTGTATGGCCAGTTTTTATGTAAAATAGTTGAAGATAATATTGAAGGAATGACCCTATTGAAGTTAGTTAATGTGGAGAAAAAGGTAGAAAAGGGTGCTTATAAGCTTGTTTAAAACAAATAACAAAGAAAAGGGCGACAGATCTGGGCCGTCAAAACTGCCTCTAGCAATGGCTGGCCCTTCTGAAATAATTGCGCGACAATTGCTCAAATATTTGCTATGTATAAGGATTAGAATAGTTATTTTTGAAAGTAAATTTTGATAATGATTTTATTTTTAGTGGTGGAATTGAAAGATCATGGATCGGGAAACCAAGACAGTATTATGAACCAGGCTCTAAGAGTTTTAGGTGTGCTTGTATTAGTGAAGAAAATGAGAATTTAGGAAGTATTAAAAACTATCCTGGCTGTGATACTGATTCTGATACCTGTTATGTGAAATTGTAGTGGGTTTTTTAAGAAGTGTAGTTGTACAATTCAGGCTAATTAGTTAATTTGTTTAGTGCACATTCAAGAAGCCAAAATGCTGTTAAGGAGTTATTTATGTTACCTAAAAAGAATAGTACCTATTATAGTATAAATTAGACATATTGCATAAGTGCGCAAACACTTTATTTTCCAGGGATGGGACAACTTCGTTATGTCAAATGAAACACCCTTCATATTCTTAACTAGGCTAAAAATTTGATCCTTTATCATTCTAAAAATACCTACGTCATTATCTAGAGAACTTTTAAAGAATAGAGCATTTAAAAGAGCCTGTCCGACGAGTAAGAAAAATACTATTGGACTGGTACATGTATTAAAGCCACTGATATCAAATAAATTACCCGCTAGTTTGGCTCGGGCGCCCTTTTATAATGGCGTTTGAGACGGTTAGGATGGTTCGGATTTCCATTTTTCAGTGCGGAAAACGGTAGTTTTGTTCGGTAGCCGGTGGCGGTATCGGTCGGTTAGTTGTAAAGAGATCCACTATGCTCACGGGATAACTTTTAGACAGCAGAGAAAGGTTCGGTGAATTTAAATTCGGCGGTTCATGTCGTATTTATATTACTTCGGTCGGTCTAGGGGCGCGTTTACAGTTTTCTCCTGTCTCGTTAAATTTTACCCCAGACCCAGAAAATTTTGCCGACTTCGGTTCGGTAAATTTTACCCGGTTAATGTTAACGGGACGCGCATGTGCTCACCGAATACTACTACCCGCTACCAACGCCCATAACTAAATATTTAACATAGTAGTCTTGTAAACATATTACGAAAAAAACAATCCATTGCGCTTGCGTGACAAACTTATCCGTCCCTCGACTGGGTTAAAAAGTTGTTTCGTTCCGCAAAAGTTACCCACAACGATAAATGAGGGTGCAATGTTACCAGGTACAACCTGAAGTGCTTTTTTCTATCGCTGAATGCACACAGAGTTCAGATTAGTCAACAGTTTACAAAGCTTAGTTAGGTTAGTTAAAAAAAAAGGGAAATATGGTTTTATATTACCGAAAACTGCGTCCTATTCACTAAACTAAATTTGGTTTGGTTTTTTAACCTTAAAAATTTCCAAAATTTAACTGAATAAGCGGTACAGATTGTGTACAGTTTGGTTTTAACTATCTATGCAAGCGGTAACTCAAGCGGCGAGAAGGGCGGACATTTGCTGTGAGCCCGTTATTTCAGTTCATTAACTGTGTCTTTTAATCGCGAGAGTCGTTTGTCTTGGGGCGGAAGTATTTTTTTTTAACTTGAGTATGCTGACGCTGTTGTATACAATTAATCGCAATATCCATTGATTTTTTAGCACTCGTCTTGGTGATGCCAAATAAGATGAGCGTATATCTCCTGGACAACGCTTTAGCGTTTTGGAAGCTAATGATGTTTCGTAGTATAAGTGATCATATTTTCACACCTGTCGATTCCATTGGAGGTGAAGGTAATTCTCAGAATAATTATTTCCAACACTCGTCACGTTGCAATATGGAACATGCTCATTTGTGCGAATTATATGATCACTCTCAGTTGGCTGAGGTGAAATAATGTTTTTTTTTTACTAAATGAAACACTTATAAGTTAATTTCCACTATTTATTATTGCATTACCTATTTATACTTCAGTTTGTAAGAAGTACCCGAAGAAGCTATAGTATAGCGAAACATGTCGTACAGTGTACAATAAAATAGTGAAAATTAACTTATAAGTGTTTCATTTAGTAAATTTATATGGATTTCCATCAAGCAGCGATTCCGTCAATTAATTATTTGAAATAATGTATCCCAAATTGCTTCATTTCTCTCTCAGCGAAGTGGTTGTCGTTATTATTACTGAATGTAATATTCATCGAATTATAATAGTTCTTAAAAATAACGTGGGTATCACAGTTTTTTTCCAAGTGACGACTATGGAGATGCCACTCGGGTTCTTGAATGTATTTTTTACGTCAGGATTTTATCCTTTGACATCTGTTATTCATTGTGTACTGTTTGGGTATTATCGTTTACAGAAATTTTGATATCGGCTCTTGCCTTAAATAATTTTGGTTCGTCCGTTTTCTTTTAAAAGTTTTTGTCTGCAAAGTTTTGGCGCCTTTTTCTATTATATTTCATATAGTGCCTCTCTACCATGGATGTGGATTGGGACCAACAGGGAGCCAGTCTTTTGGTAGTTTGTATGTCGTGTCTTGTCTAGATCTCGTATGTGAGTCTGTGATTAGTGGGTTTGTCGATACAAAAATTTATTACTTAAAATTGATTTAAACCTAGTACCTCGAGGGTAATAGTCCGATATTCTGACCACTACACTGCGGAAGCATTCACATGGAGATGCCTATTATCCGAAACTAAATCCATTTCACACGTTTTTCTCCTATCATCTTTTGGAAACATAGAATATGACAATTGCATGCGGGGATCCATTTTGTACGCTAGGAAGAACCCGTTCTTGAGATAGTTCTTTTTTGCATGGAGGTTGTGACTTGCTCATTTCTGTCTATAGTTTTTTTTCAGGGTTTCTAGAATTTGGAAAACTGGAATCGTGCAATCGCTTTCGAAAATTGTTAATTCCATCGACAAATCTAATCGAAGGAACGGCACCATTACAAAGTTTACGTCTAATATCATTTTCATATACGAAATCCGTCTTTCGAAAGTGTCTGCGCAAAGTCGACTGTACTCAAGTTTGCACTGAACAGATTCTGTGGATATGCCAAAAGTTTTTAACTAGTTATCTAAGTTTCCTTTATTTTTCGGAAATCTCAAAAAAAAAATGTCATTCTGCGTAGCTTAAATTACAACACCTGCCTGTGATATGAAATTTTTGCTTCGTTATTTTTTATATGTCTACAGGTTTTTAATAATGACTGTTAATTATTTTTTTATTATCTGCCAATATTAGTTTCGAGTTTTTTGCTTTGTCCCACTGTACATCTGTTTCAAAATCGCTATCATGACAGATGACAAAGGGGTATTTAACCAACGAGTGGCTCCACTAAATTCATTATTTAGTGGAGTTCCTTTTTGATTATTAATTTGTACGTGCCTTATTTTGAAAGTGATCCATGACCGGGTCGAAACAGTGCAGTGGGATAGGGAACGCTCAGGTCTTATACTATATTATGGTCTAAGGCTGCGTTTCCCAAATGGTGAGTAGCGACCTGGTACCGGGTCACGAAAAAAAAAAGCCGGATTACAGCATTGTCTCCTTCAAATGCTCATGGCTGCCCCTACACCGGGAAAGTTAAAAAAAAAATTGGTGGGTCACGAAGGTGAAGCATAAAAATTACCGGGCCAGGGCAAAAAAAATGTTCGTGAGACGCTGGTCTAAGGATTAAATGGACGACGGAATGTCACGTGGTAATAAGATTATTAACAACTGGTTGTACTCTGAATTGAAACATTATTAGCATACAACAATTTTTTAGTCCCGAATGGTAATGGTAGGGACTTAAGCCTGATGAAAGATTAGGGTAAAGAGTTTACAAGGGTTAGTTAGGTTAGTTAAAAAAAAGAGAAATATGGTTTTATATTACCGAAAACTGCGTCCTATTCACTAAACTAAATTTGGTTTGGTTCTTTAACCTTAAAAATTTCCAAAATTTAACTGAATAAACGGTACAGATTATGTACAGTTTGGTTTTAACTATCTATGCAAGCGGTAGCTCAAGCGGCGGGAAGGGCGGACATTTGCTGTGAGCCCGTTATTTCAGTTCATTAAATGTGCCTTTTAATCGTGACAGTCGTTTGTCTTGGGGCGGAAGTATTTTTTTTTTAACTTGAGTATGCTGACGCTGTTGTATACAATTAATCGCAATATCCATTGATTTTTTAGCAATCGTCTTGGTGATGCCAAATAAGATGAGCGTATATCTCCTGGACAACGCTTTAGCGTTTTGGAAGCTAATGGTGTTTCATAGTTTAAGTGATCATATTTTCACACCTGTCGATTCCATTGGAGGTGAAGGTAATTTCATCTCAGAATAATTATTTCCAACACTCGTCGGGTTGCAATATGGAACATGCTCATTTGTGCGAATTATATGATCACTCTCAGTTGGCTAAGGTGAAATAATGTTTTTTTTTACTAAATGAAACACTTATAAGTTAATTTCCGCTATTTATTATTGCATTACCTATTTATACTTCAGTTTGTAAGAAGTACCCGAAGAAGCTATAGTATAGCGAAACATGTCGTACAGTGTACAATAAAATAATGGAAATTAACTTATAAGTGTTTTATTTAGTAAATTTATATGGATTTCCATCAAGTAGCGATTCCGTCAACTAATTATTTGAAATAATGTATCCAAAATTGCTTCATTTCTCTCTCAGCGAAGTGGTTGTCGTTATTGTTACTGAATGTAATATTCATCGCATTATAATAGTTCTTAAAAATAACATGGGTATCACAATATTTTTTAATGTACATCGTCTTTATAATTCTGGTCGGTGTGATAAACAGTTTTTTTCCAAGTGACAACTATGGAGATGCCTATTATCCGAAACTAAATCCATTTCACACGCTTTTCTCCTATCATCTTTTGGAAACATAGAATATGACAGTTGCATGCGGGGATCCATTTTGTACGCTACGAAGAACCCATTTTTTGAGATAGTTCTTTTTTGCATGGAGGTTGTGGCTTGCTCATTTTGGTCTATAGTTTTTTTCAGTGTTTCTAGAATTTGGAAAACTGGAATGGTGCAATCGCTTTCGAAAATTGTTAATTCCATCGACAAATCTAAGCGAAGGAACGGCACCATTACAAAGTTTACGTTATTTTTTATATGTCTACAGATTTTTAATAATGACTTTATCAATTAATTTTTTATTATCTGCCAATATTAGTTTCGAGTTTTTGGATTTGTCCCACTGTACGTCTGTTTCAAAATCGCTATCATGACAGATGACAAAGGGGTATTTAACCAACGAGTGGCTCCACTAAATTCATTATTTAGTGGAGTTTCTTTTTGATTATTCATTTCTACGTGCCTTATTTTGAAAGTGATCCATGACCGGGTCGAAACAATGCAGTGGGATAGGGAACGCTCAGATCTTATTAATATGGTCTAAGGCTGCGTTTCCCAAATAGTGAGTTGCCGGTCAAGAAATAAAAAATACCGAATTACAGCATTGTCTCCTTCAAATACTCATGGCTCATGGCTGCCCCTACACCGGGAAAGTTATAAGAAATTTTTGGGTGGGTCACGAAGGTGAATCATAAAAATTACCGGGCCAGGGCAAAAAAATGTTTGTGAAACGCTGGTCTAAGGATTAAACGGGCGACGGAATGTCACGTGGTAATCAACTGATTGTACTCTGAATTGAAACGTTATTAGCATACAACAATTTTTCAGTCCCGAAAGGTAGGATAGGAGGTTAAGCCTGATAAAAGATTAGGGTAACGATTCTATGCACGGTAGTTTTTAAACAGGTTAAAGAACTTCTCAGTTTTCTCGCCGATTGACGTGGCTATTCATGGATCATTTCTTGAATCAAAACAGTAGCTAGACTGTGTCAATTGGAATTCTACCAGTCGCTTTCTACTGTAGAATTATGTTATTAAAGGCGATAGTAAATACAAAAGCTACTTCGGCCGTCTCGTTAAAATGTGTTTCGAGTTTTTGTTATTTAATACAGAGTTTTTAAGTCACCAAAATTTTCAGCGCTTAACGTTGCAATACGCATTTAAACTAACCTAATATACATATATATGTACGTGACCTTGCTTCGATCCCACAACCGTAAGGGTATATAGTACGTAAAGTCTGTTCAGATATATAAGGAAGTGACTAACTGATCCCTATTAGGAAAGACCCGGGCCAGCTGTAAAATTGAAATACGGCCGAACAGGTCCGTATTTTCCTTAAAATTTAATCATTGTTTGTAATAAAAATAAGTAAGACATTAAATAATATTTTATTTATGTTTAAACGTAAATTTACAACTTATTTTATTATTAAAAATTATATTTATGATTACAAAAATATACAAATTATTCGGTACTTATAATAATTATTCACTTAATTATCAATATCACTATCGCTATCATCATCTGTTCTAATTATTATTTTTGCTGTATTGTTTATATGGATATAGGATTTTTCCACTTTTTCAACATGTGTAACAGAATCTGGCCAACTTTGTGAAGGGATGTTAAAAACTTCAGTTTCTATAAGCTCAAGTATACTGGAGTTAATAGTAGGGCAAATATTGTTACGACGAATGGCAGATTTTAGTTGGTGCCAAACATGTTCGATGGGATTAAATATACAATGGTATGGTGGAAGCCTTAAAACTGTATGCCCTAGATTTTTTGCATAATTATCACGGAAGTATTCCTTTTGTAGTTTTAAACTTTATAAACCCTCAATTAATTGCCTATTGGTGTAATCTTCCTGAAAATAAATGTCATTATCATACATATAGTTTTGGATTGTTGCTTTTGTGTCATTTGAGAAGGGAGTCTTGGTCAACTGCTTACTATGGTAGCTTGCATTGTCCATTACAATTACGCTATTCGGAGGTATATTTGGAATTAGCTTGTTTTTAAACCAATCTTCAAATAAATCGGCAGTGGTGTCCTCATGGTAATCCAGAGAAGGATCTTTAATGTTTTATGCAGACAGAGAAAATCCATTTGGAATCCATCCGTCTTTAGATCCAGCCTGCAAAATCGTAATTCGTTTACCTCTTTTTGATGGCGCGCTTGTTTTACACTTGCCGCTTGAGTCAACCCAACCCTTTTCCGGGGTATCATATGTGTCGAACCAGGTTCCATTCAAGTAAATAATCGGCCTTTGCTGATCTCTATAAATCCTAATTTTTTATAGATATTCGGATCGCCATTCCCGAATTCTACTGGATTCCATTAAAACTTGTCTTTTGTTAATTTTTTTAAATCTAAAACACATGTGTTGGATACACTTCCATAACGTTGTTCTGCCACATTTATCGCCGGTTTCATCTTTTTCAAGCCTCTTAATTAAATTATCTAATGTAGGCACGCTTTGTTCCTCGTATAACTTGTGAATTTTACGCCGTATTATAATATCTTGATCACTTCCATCTA
The DNA here is from genome assembly GCA_963920685.1 of Polydrusus tereticollis. Classification (NCBI taxonomy): domain Eukaryota; kingdom Metazoa; phylum Arthropoda; class Insecta; order Coleoptera; family Curculionidae; genus Polydrusus; species Polydrusus tereticollis. The sequence continues at coordinate 31,126,815 of OY987328.1, read as the reverse complement.
CCTTCGAGAAAATGCCAATATCGGTTATTTTTTTTCCTCGCTAAAATGGGATTATTCACAATTTTCCATACAGTTGATGTTGGAATTTTTGTTAATGTGGCCGTTTCTTCTAACGCTGCTTGCTTGCTGACCGCACGTTCAATGAGAGTTGAATAAACATTGTTTATAACTTCCTTAGTTTCCACAGAAAAGTGTTTTCTGGTTTTCGACGGGGTTATCTATGAGATACATTGGGCTCGCACGTATTTTCCATGACTCACCCACGATTAAACAAACGCTGTATTACACACGGAGTTAGAATAATAATATACATAATTTACCTGCATTTATTCATTTATTCGTTGTTTGTTTATGGCCACCCTTGGATAATCCCATTTAAAGGCATAACTTTCTTATATCTCTGGACAGGCTTTAGCTAACAGCACCCCTTTAGTCGATGAGCTGGCAAATTGCCCCCAGGGAGCAGAGCCATAAAGAACAAGACAAGACAATTATTATACCGTAGTGGTTAAGAAATTGCCCTTGCCCCGTTTAAAGTTAACTGCAATCCATGTGCCAAATACGTGACTTAAAAACACTGGGAGCGACGGAGATCTTTAACGTTTTGCTTATTCATGTATATTCAGGATATCGATTTTACTTTTCTCTCTCGTTAGATGTCCGTCCCGTACGTCAACTTAACTGTTAACTGCAAACGTTAAGCGCTAAAAGTTCTAGTGGCTTAAAAACACTCTAATAGCGTTTCCAGTATCTGTTCTCGGGTAGTCTGAGATCGCTCCCACAGTTATGAAAATTGACAGCTTCAGCTCGGAGTTTTACTTTCAATTTACAAATTTGTCGCTATAAAATGAAATCTTTTAGCGAGTGCTCGCAGGTGATCTCGAAAAATTGACGGATAAGCGATGCAGCGCCTTGCGTGACGTGTTATTAGTGTTTGATCAAATTTATGGAGGAGTTGCATGCCTTAAAAGCGATATTTCCATTAATTTGATATGCGCCTGGTAAAATTGACCTGCGCTTTACCAGCTTTAATTGTGACGTTTTATATTCAGTTCACTTCCTTTAGTTAAAATGTCATAGTATTCCCAAAGAGAAAAAACAGGTGCATATATCACATTAATGAAAATAGTTTCCCTTTTAAATTGAATATTTATATATATATTATAAAACCGGCGAATATAATATTGAAATTGGTTAATAGCTTATATGTTATGAAATATATTGACTGTTTGTAGTTAAATATACATTTTTGAATACCTACTACTGTATACTGTGTATACAGAGGATGTCCCGAAATTCGTAGACAGTCTTATCGGATAATTTTTGAACCGGACTGTACACCTGACACTATTTTAGTGTGATGTAAACTAAGTAGAGATTCATCAAGTACTCCGATAACAAAAGCAGTAGTTCATTGTGGGTGCTAGATAAGAATAACTTATTAATGCAATATTTAAAAAAAATACCATTTATTTTTTTTTCTCGAAAACGGTTCATTTTATGGAAATTCGTAAAGAGACCTTTTTCATGTAGAGGTATTTAAAACAATATCAAAAGCCCGATAACGTGACACTTATAAAATATTTGAGGTTAAGTATGGTGGGGCACGACACGATTAACTAGTGCTTTGGCAATCGAACTGCTCGATGAACCTTCACTTTTAGTTTACGTCACGCGAATTCTGGGACACCCTGTATATATATATCTAGTAGTAAGTTTTCTGCAATTTGTACTTAACGTTAGAATCTCAAGTTATTCTCAAGTGTTTACTGTTTGCTGCAGATTTAACTCTACTTAATAATTCTGTTATCTAAAATTTAAAAAGACATGATATACTTAAGAGTATATTTTAAGTATTCTTACGTCATCACCTGATAGGTCGATAAACTGTGTAATGCTATATTTTCAAGTTTTTAGATAAGTGCAAAAAAATGTGAACGCTATATTTAACAATTTTTGAATAATATACTCTATGCACTAAGTGTTTAAATTTAAAATATCCACGAAAAACCGATCCCATGCAAATCGTGGCAACTCGTTTTGAATACGAATTCTGAGTTTAACTCCAATTTCGATCTGCATAATAGCTGCACGCGTCTCCAAACAAAAGGAAACACCTGTAGAAGTCACTTCGATCTACCGGTCGTTCTTTAGACTAAGGCTCGACGTGACGACGTCGACTAGATGAATAGTCAGTCGTATGACTAATGACAGAGACACCAAATTCGTGTGCAATGGATACCAGCTAATGCCATTCAATATTGAGGGATTAGTCTGCCATATATGGGTAACTACATGCGACTACGCATCCAATGGACGGTCAGCCTAAGTTTGTTGTTACATCACTAAAAAATACACAACATTACGTAATCTGAGCTAAGTCAAAACAGTAACTTCTATTTCAAATCATTATCAATAATTTTTCCATCCCTCTAAGCTGGCGTTTGGATTTTTTTGTGCTATGTATAAAAATAAATTACCTAATATCTAAGTATAGTTTATACAAGGTTGAGGTAGTTTATTTAGGCCCGGTACTTTTACGTCCGAATATCTTTATTTTCAAAATAATTGCTATATGTAGTTTCAATTGTGTCGACAATTGTTTCCATAGATATTATTGGACGAATAGCGCTATCCGTAGATGAAAAAATCTATTCTTAGGAAATCAATATTTTTATAAAATTTATAAATATAAAAATTAAAAAAAAATCTTCATGTGCTTTATTGGAAAAAAATGGTACCATCAATTAAAAAAAAATAGAAGGGGGTGAATTAGGTTTACAAAAAACTGTTTGATTTTGTGTTAATCTGCTACATCTATAGATAATTTGATATGCAAATTACTAAATACTTTAAAATGCAACAACAAAAAAAAATTAGGACTTCGAAGATTTGAGACCACTGGATGAATATCATTAGAAGTTTTGAAATATCTGACAATACCGATGGCGGTTCAAATAGGTTAATAAACAAATTATGTATTTACACACTCTAAAGCTGATAGCAGCATTTCCGAAACAGAATTTCCACAATGAAATAATATTTTTTGGGTGCCATTTAAATATTAATAATTATATTAGATTCCCAGTGCAGTGAGGCAACCCAGGATTTCGGCTTTAATAAGTAATGCCTACTAGATGTCATTTGCCCAAGTTTGAGAAATTAAATTAAAACTTAATTTTATTATTCTTCTGAAATATACAGGGGGGTGTTAGTTAAGCATGTACACAAATTTTAAGAAATTAATATTTGATTGATTTTAAGACAAAAAGTTCATATTAAGCATGGGACCTATGTCGTAATAATTTTTTGTTGAGTTCTGAGCAATTTCAACTACATAAATAGTTGCACAGAGGTGTGCATAAAAACTGAATTAGGAAATTTTCTTGAAAAAGGTACAGTGCTTTCATTTTAATTTGTCCCATGGCTGGCTGTAAAATACTTATTTTTTGAGGTAGAAGGTTGACTAAAAAAACAAATTGTAGGGTTCTGCGTAAAGTTGTATGCCGTTAAGTCAAGAATTTTATAAACTGTCAAATGTCAAAATTATTGACACAAATTATTTTTTTTTTAATGTATGTTATTAAATATTTAAAAAGGCATAATTTTTCTGAATACGAATATATGCCACACGTGCCCTTTCTTTTCATCGCAGTTTAGCCTAAATTAATTGGATTATTATTTTTGTTTCCGATAACTAATTTATTGTCATAGTTTTATACTTTTGAGGCATTTATTAGATAGATGGAAGATTTTGTGGTTTGTAAACTCACAACATTTTAGTTTATTACTCAAACCTATAGTACAGGGTGTCCAGTTTTCGATGGTTTTAGGGGTGTCTCCGTTATTAGTAAAGATAGAAGGATACGGTTTTTACAGCACTGTGCTTCTTTTTTGTGAAACGAAAGATGCCGCAATCAATGACATACGGGATGTTTTTAAAAATCTTATATTTTGGGACACCCACCATATTTAGGTTATCCTGTAACTTATCAAAGAGGAAATAAATGTTATTTTGTAGCTTTTTACGTAGAATCCAGTGACGTACTCATATTTTTTTACGTTCAATGGTTTCCGAGAAAAAAAAAACTTCCTTTTTTTTAAATGGGTCACCCTATATACTTTTTATTAATATAATTTAGTTTTATAGCTGTCGTCTTTCGGGATATCTACAAGTAATTTAAGAAATTTAAAAAATCTTCATAGAGATACTACAAAAAGGCGAATATTTACCTATTGAAATGCACTTCTAATGCTTCATCTGCATTTTCATCACAATGGACATAACAAACGAGCATGTCGTATTTTTCATTATTTTCAAAGTTTTCATTTCCTGCCATAATTAGGACAAACTGATTTTTTACTATTAAATAGATATTTTAAAACAACTTACAGAATCTGAATACTCTGATAGAAACTAAAGAAGTTTTTAATTTGACATAAATGACTGTGTTCTTTTCTTTTTTTAAATACCCGTCATGGCCTACTAACAAAGAATGTATATTTTTTTATTAAAACGTAAATTTCATGCTTAATATTAAAAATAAAAATAAGGTATTATATATTTCTGAAAAGCTTGTTATAAACTAAATTATATTATTAAAAAATATATAGGGTGACCCATTTAGAAAAAGTAAGTGTTTTTTTCTCGGAAACTAGTGAACGTAGAAAAATATGAGTACGTCACTGGATTCTACGTAAAAAACTACAAAAAGACATTTGTTCTCTCTTTGATGCCTAAGCTACAGGGCAACCTAAATATGGGGGGGGGGGGGGAGAGTCCCAAAATGTAAAATTTTCACAAACATCCCGTATATCAAAAACAAGGAGGACTAGAAAAATTCTGATTGCGGCATCTTTTGTTTTACAAAAAAATAACAAAGTGCTGCGAAAACCGTAGATATCCTTCTATCTTTACTAATAACGGAAATAACCCCGTAAAACCATCGCGAAAACTGGACACCCTGCACATAGTACATATTGTGTAAATTAACCCCTACTAACTACTAAAAGTGGCTTCATCAGTCCATGAAACCAGGAAGAGGAATTGAGGATGTTCGTTACACATCTCCCTTAGCCAACATAGACTGTCAAAATCAGTTTCTGATAAGTGTAAAACTCCATTATAGGGGTGTAGCTTAAATTTCCCTAATTCTGAACACACTTTTATGTAGTTTTTGTACCTAGGTCAAAGGTACTTAGCTATATTTTCTGTGTCGAAGGGAAGGAAAGCTGCCTATTTAACTGCAAAACCTGCTAAATGCATATTACACCTACAAAACCTGCTATACATAGTAAAAATCATAGGTAAACATAAATGCTAATAACTATCTAAATTATTACCTTTATATAAAATGTGGGTAGTATAACAGGTTTTGCAAACGGGTTACTTTTATGATCCTTCATAATTATTATAGTAATCGAAATGCGTTGTCGAAATCATAATGTGTTTTGTTTCAGATTTAAACAAGAAAAAGGAATTAGTTGTTAATTATATAAAATTAAATTGTTATTAAACAGGTTTAAAATTGAAGCAAAACGCATTATGATTTCCAAGATGCTTTTACATGTTTAAGATTAAGGATATAGGTACACTGACAAAAATGGATTTACCGATGTCGTGGGTTGCAGAATTAGAGCTACTTTAATGCAAGTCTCTATATATGTTGTTCAAACTGAGCCTACGAATTATCACAAATTATTTAAGAACGTTACAATAACTCAGCTTCTTTTGATTCGCTTCAACACGGACAAAGATTTTTATCAACATGTTAACACATTTGGGATGACCACAATCCCTAATTTTGTAACCATTTTATGAGTTACCTGAACTCAGTTTTTGGATTGGGAAAATTTACTAATTTTATTGATTTTTAAGTGCCGTTTTGACCCGGACGTGCATTATTTTAACTCATTACCATGTGTAAATTATTTTGAGCTGGAATAATTAAGTCATAAAGAGTGCTCTAAAAACCCATGTTGAGGGTAAATCACCGATCGAAAGGTCACGGAAAGTTCCGAACTCGCGCTCGTGCCGATTTAGCGCAGTAACCTCATCCCATTGTTATTAGGTTTGTTTTGGTTCTAAAATAAAGATTTATTCCAAGCAGTTCAAGAACTGCGCAGAACTCGATGTGCAATGAAGTAAATCCATGAACTGTTCGTACTATGGAGGGCTTTAGGAAGGAGACCGATCGCAATACATCGATTCCGGTCCAACTTTTGCGTTGCTTCAAAAACTGCCGCCAGGGTCGCATTGTTCCATTATCATAGCAAATTTCATGGGTTCTTATGGGAGAATTAACTGTTTTATCGAAATTAGTTAATTTAAACAGTCTACAGACCGAGATATGTGTGAGAGGCGGGTGCGGGATACTCCCTAGATACATAATTCTAGCATGTAAAAGGGTGTATTGCATTCTAAGACCCTGTATTATTGTTACCAGGAGGATTAATTTTTTCAAATACTGGCGGTCTTTATAGACACTCAAACAACTTTTTATTTGGAAAGGAAATAATTACACAATCTCCACGTTACTATATACATTTTTTATTTAAATTCAAACTAAAAATAAATTAACATAATATGTTCATTATAGGTAGTACGTACACCTTTTAACAGACCTGAAAAGAAAAGATTCTTAACTTATTTATATATTTTCCAAGTAACTTTACAAAAGATTATAAATGGGGATTTTAAAATTAAATTGAGAAGAAACGGAATAAAAATTATAGTATACTAACAACCAAAAAATTAAATTATTTTTTTAACAATAAAATAATTAATATATTAATAAGTTATTGAAACTTTTTTTAAAAAGTATAACAAAAATAGAAATATCTTATATTTTCAATAAACGTTTTTTTAATAAATATTTAAACCTTTTTTATAGGGATTGATTGTATTTTTAATTGTTTTTGGAATATTATTATAAACTTTTATTATTATTCTATATACAATTAATAGGTTGAATGCACTTTATGGTTTTATTTTGTATTTTTTTAAAGGATTATTATTTGACAAACTGGCAAACTGATATTAAATATTGAAATTTTAAGTACCTATACCTACCTATATAAAAGTTTTAAGGGGACTAAGTAGGTACCTATTATAATATCTTAATTTGTATAAAATACCAATTAAAGGAGAAATATTATTTCTTAAATTATTAATACCTTTTTAAAGTTAGTTTAACAGTTCGTAACAATGAATAAATTTTAATTAAATCTATCAAAAACACCAAAAAATACTACCATCAGTAGCAAAATTTTTTTTTTACAATTTAGATTGTTTACGTAAAGACTTGGTTTTCTCTTTTTTGGCTTCATCAATGCGATTCATTTGTTTACAAATAAAATGCATTCTACTAACGAGAAAGAATCTAATTAATGCGGATGCCAATGATGTTTAAACTATTTTTTAAATTTTCAAACAAGGCGAATGCTGCATCTATTCCATTATCGACAAGTGGCTTATTAGGAATTTCCTCTAAGGTACGTTCTGGAATTTCAACTCCAACTGAATTTAAATTATCTGCTTGACAGTGAATATTTTTTATTTTTGGCGCCTCGGTTCGCTCACATGGTGGTTTTCGCCTTTTTTTCTTATTTGACAAATAAGAAGGCAGATTAGGAAATGTCGTTGGTAATGACCCATTCTTTAATGTTGGCTTTCCTCTCTGAATTCTATTAATGGTACCATCAGGTAGTTTAGTTTCGTAAAAATGCAAAATGTCCTCTTCTGGAAAGTGCAACGAACAAACAGCATCCTTTACACCGAATATTTTGTCTGCTCTAGGAATAATTATTCGCCACTTTTCAAATATTTCAGGATCCTAATAAGAAGACATTATTAATAAACAATATTGTGAACCTTTTGTGGTTTTTGCTTACCTTAGGGGCTTGAAAAAGACTAGGATTTTTCTCACCACGATTTTTCCTGAGCTTTCTATCAGACGAATATCCAGTTTTACACCCCGGCACGAAGCAAATGGTACTTGTAGAACACTGTACGCCACTCATTGTTTATATTAATAACGCAAAAAAATGATTCCAAAGCTTATTTTTCAAGATATTCGAAAAAAATATCGCACTCTCCTATCAAAACCTGCAAAAAATAGCGGAGAAGCGTGCAGTGGCGCCCTCGACGGCCAACCAGCGAAGTAACGAAAAACAAGGACGTAAATTTAAAATTCGGCCATTGTCGATCGGTCTCCTTCCTAAAGCCCTCCATAGTTCGTACTTAAAGGAAATCAAAACAGTTTATTGAGAAAGAAAGAAGAGAAAAATTAACAATAACCCCAAATATTTTAAATTTCAAAATTACCGTTTGCCACTCAAATAAGACATTTGAATTTCTATAGTAAAACCAAACAAGTTTGATGCCTGGAATAAACAAAAACACCTGACCATAGAATAAACAAAACCAAAACAATAAAATCAGCTAATTAGCTGAAAATACTGCGCGTGCGTTAATTAAAAATCCCGAACCGATTCTATCAAAGAGCTCGAGCTGCATTGATAGTTCAAGCGAAAGGTTACGAACCAGTTCGAAATATAACCAAAACGCTTAAATTTCAGTTCGAAATCGGTTCTAATTAACTGAACCAAAACAGAAATATCTCGATGCGCATGTGCAAACGGTTCTAAGTTTGAACCAAAAGAAACCTATAAAGCAACTATACCTCTTATCTGTTTTGTGGCAACTATATAAGTACCTCATGCACATCGCGTCGTCGTGAACCACATAACTGGACTTGGTATCCGCGCAATCGTTGATCGGCGGGATCCTTTATCTTTGTTCAGAGTTTGTTCTCTTTATACAGGTACGTGAGAATAAGGATACTCCAACTTTAGGACAGATTAAATCTATAGTCGCTAAGTTAATCATCGTAAGCTATAGAACAACTGAAAGGTCAAATTTCGATAGCTCGACTCATGAATTAATTTAGCCCTAGTAGTAACGCATCACAATTCCCATATTGGTCTCTGGCAGCTTAAACAATGAATTGCTGCAGCCCACGTCGCATGTGTTCGGCAAACCCAGTTACGATTAGCTACGGTTGCCTTAACTTACCAAAAATTTAAGTCGGGTTCAGTGCATAGAATAACCCATCTTTGGGGCTATTATAACTTATGAACACCGATTTGATGCAATTTGTTCGATTTAGTTGCCGTAATTTACAGGTCTGAGCTGTCCCCTATTTGCAACACGCGTCGATCTAGGACAACTCATATTTGAGTTATATCAACTCGATATTTCGCTCAGTGTAGGTGTACCTCGAGGTGTGTACCTTAGATTTTGATATTGAATAAGGATAAATAATAAAAAGTATATGAATAACCTTTTAAAAAAATTCTGTAAACTATAGGGCTGCAACACGGGTTCTAGGTTGTTAAGATTTGCATAAAAAGCTATTGCATTACATACTTGTGAATTTTTTCATGACGTCACTTCACAATAAAATTTGAAAATATAAACCGCGTTGTTAGGTACATTAATTCATGACGTGACATTTTACGAAGTTCTTCCTGGATTATTAGGACGGGTTCTAATTTTCCGTCAGTTTTGCGTGAAGTCGGCGATACCAACCTTAAATGTTAATTGATTTATTTATTTTTAGTTTGTTGGTCGGACGTGTTTTCTGGTGTATTATTTCGTTTTTAATTAATTTAATTTGTAGTTTTAAAATGATTTATAAAGTGTTTTTAACGACATAACCTTCAAAGTATCGTTGGCAGAACTGTTGCAAAAGTCTGTTTGTAGGGTAAAATAGTTTCTACGTTCGTGGGTAAAAGTAACCAAATTCGCGCAAAGAAATGTGTGACTCGTGATCTCGTAAACCATCGGACATACGCAGAGATGATTAAATCAGAAAACAGATAATTAAATTATAGGAACTCTGAAAAGTCATGTTTTCAAATTTCAAAAATTCCGAATATTTCCGAAGATACTCAGGAAAACCTAAATTTTTGCGATATCGTTCTTATTGTTTTCTGTTTCTATTTGATGAGATATGTCAAAATAAATTTTACTTTCTTATTACCACTTTTTATCCTCTACAACAGTGTTTCGCAAACTTATCTAAAGCGCGACCCCTTTTTGTTAAATAATTTTTTCGCGACCCCCTATCTCCCCCTATATACTCATCACTCAAAATAAAATAGCGACAAAATAGCCTAACTAAAGTACAAGTAATACATTTTATTTTACCTTACTGTTTAAATTAGATAAATTAAAAATTGAATTCAACAGTTATTTTAATTGCGAACATTTTTTTAATTTTACATTATAGACAATACATTATAATGAATTAATTTTCCAATGCATAAATATTGAACATAATTTATTTATTGATGGATAACAACATACAGCAGCATAAATACTTATGTACAAAACAATTAAGACACATAATATCTGTAAAGACATTTTTACAACAATATACAGTCTGTCTACGTAAGTTGGCGGCATATGGGAAACTTTTTTATTATTAATTTTACGAAAAAAAGTTCTTCTTCATAAAAAGTTCTGCATGGTCTAAAACCTAATATGCAACCATCAGATATCAAAATGTATCAGTCGTATACGAGGTTTATCAAAAAATACGAATCTTGCTCAAGAGTAAGGTACCTTTATTTTTGACAATATCGAAAATTATTATGAAGAAAATATGTTTAGAATTAAAAATAACTTTTAAATATTCACTAAAAAACTTTTTTTTATACATTTTAATAAAACAATAATAATTAATAATAAAAAAGTTTCCCATATGCCGCCAACTTACGAAGACACACTGTATAAAGCATAACAATAAAATATATAAAATACAAAAGTATATAAGCATAATGCGCATCGTTATAAAAAGAAACTAATGACCATTAGAAACATCTATGAACAATTTAGAAATTATAGAAGCTTATCTAAAAAATCTAACACGTAGGTAATTAATTTTATTTTATTTTTAATTTGTATAGGTACCTAATTGAAATTATTTTTAATTTTCAAAAATTCCACCCTCATTCTCCAAACACAAATAACACTGGTAGACAATTTCTTCCATTTGATACTTCTGGAGTTATTCTTCCTATTGCGGCTCGTACTTAGGGTTGCCATTCCGGTACACATCAGCGCTGGCTGAGCTAGCAAAGTTGTAGTAGACGAAGTAGCAATAGCTTTTTCTTCTACGTCTAACAAAAAAAAATGTGATATGGATTCAAAATAAAAAGTAGAGTTTATAACGCGTAAAATAAAATTTTTGGATTGTCTAAAAAACAAAGTTGATGATGTGAAAAGACGAAACGTCGGATTGAAAATTTAATTAAACCTTGTTGTAGAGAATCAAAAGTGGCGATGAGAATGTAAAATTTATTTTTACATATCTCTTCAAATAGAATCAGAAAACAATAAGAACGATATCGCAAAAATTCGGGTTTTCCCGATCATCTTCGGAGCGGAAATATTCGGAACTTTTGAAATTTGAAAACATGATATTTCAGAGTTGAGTAATGCGCAACTGTTCCCTGATTTAATCATCTCTGCGTACGTCCGATGGTATACGAGATCCCTGTAAAGTGCATTCTTATCTGGGACACCCTGTATATAGTAATTCCACGAAAAGATTATAAGCGTACTGCTAGCTACAGGCTTTAGTTGTTTTACAAAACACCTCACAAATAAAATACCATACCATACCTATAGAATATATACAGGGTGTCGGGGAAAATGTGGGAAATCTCTCGGATTCAGATAGAACATAAAAAAATAAGATGACAAGTTCCTATACATTTTTTTCTTACAGGCCTATGGAGATATGTGCCCCTGAAGGACGCCGCTGGAAATCGGTTTTTCTCAAATGACTTTCAAAGTACTTATTATAATTTAATGTAATGGGTATTATAAGAACCTCTTAAAATAGTGTCCTTGAAACATATTTAGTTTTTTTAATTTACCAGACTATAAGCTTTACAACTTAATTAATGCTTAAATTTTTAACACCCTGTATGATAGACTTAAAAAAAAAGAAATCTGGGTAGCTTGCACCTGATATAGATTAAACGAAAGGTAAGTACTCTTGTTTATTATCAATAAAATGAATCGTTTTCGAGAAAAAGAATAATAAACAAATTCGTGGTTTATTTTTAATAAAAAGGACCATGATTTCTATATTTTGTTTCTCGACAAAAAAGTGTGATCTGAAAGTCATTCAAACAACAGAAAAGTTTCACTTCAAGTTGTTTAATCCGAAACAATACAAAAAGTTAAAAAAAAACGCAGTGATGTAATAGGAGGCACCTTAACGAAATTATTGAAAAACTTCATAAGAGGGTTTAACATGGGCTCCGTGAAGTTTGATACATACTTGCGGGCACGATGAATTAAGAATTAAGGAAACGTGACTCTCTGTAGAAGTTCCTCCCAGTGCCAACCGGAGTGGAATACACGAAGTTTTTCAGGAGTCCCCACAGATAAAAATCCAACGGGAACGGGACCAACGGCGTTAAGTCGGCAAATCGAGGAGGCTACCCCAATAGCATCAAATATTTATTAAATATTTTTAAAAAATATTGTTTAATTATTTGCAGGGACAGATTGTTAAATATTCCATAAATATTTTTTGTATATATTAGTCAAATATTAGCATAAAATATTTTTTAAATATTATTTTCAAATAATATTTAAATATTAGTTTAACATATTTCATAAATATTAGGTTAAAATATGTTTTAAATATTAGCTTAAATATGTTTTAAATATTATTTTAAAATATTATCTATTTAAATATTTCAAATATTAATAAAATATTTATCAAAAAATATTGTTAACCAAATATTTAACACATATCTTCTAAATGTTACAATATAAATATTACTTTTCAACCATATACAAAATGTTTATAAAATATTAAAAAAAAAATATTCTTAACCAAATATTTAATAAATGTTTCCTATAAGTTACAATATAAATATACATTTTCAAACCTATACAAGATATTTATAAAATATTTAATAAAAAATATCGTAAACCAAATATTAAATAAATATCTACTAAATGTTACAATATAAATATTACTTTTTAAACATACACAAAATATTTATGAAATATGTAATGAAAAAGATTGTAAACAAAATATTTAATAAATATTTACTATATGTTACAAAACAAATATTACTTTTCAAACATATAAAAAATATTTATATATTATTTTCTAAAAAATATTGTAAACCAAATATTTAATAAATATTTCTTTTAGATAACAAATATTTAAAAAACATATAATATTTCTTTAACATTAAAAAAATATTTAATGAATATTTGATGCTATTGGGGTAGGCAGTAGGTCCTTCTCTACCTATCCAACGTACACGAACGCTGAAATGGGGTGGTGTTCTATCGTGCATGAAGTACCGGGTGTTCCACCTAAGTAGGTAATCGGCTATATCTCAGAAAGTAATAACACTAGGACTTTGGGAAAAAATATATATCGATAAAAGCGGCCAAGAGAAATTGCTGGAAATTATTTTCAAGTTCGAAAAATGACCCGCTATATAGAAAGAGAACTTTTAAAATAGAAATGCCGATTTTCTCTTGATTTTTCTTAATAAAAATATGTTAAAAATATAAGCATTGTATTCTTCATAAAATTATGCAACTTTATGTTACAAATCGTTTTTTTCTATTTTCAATAATAAAGTGGTGGGAGAAAATCAAACTTTTTTTCTTTCAAACGCTGATATCTCTGCTTTGGATAAACCGATTTTATTCAACTTGGTCTTGAAAAAAAGCCCTTCTTTTCCTCTACACGTTGATCTATTAACTATACCATATTGATTCTGATGGTGGCCACTAGATGGCGTTTTTCCGTAATTCCTCAATGAATAAGGATTTTCTCAAAAAAATCAAATGTTATGATATGACTTTTTTATCATATTTTATTTTAGGCTTATAAAGGCTATTAAATAGTGGAATAAAAAATCCAGGTCCGTATTTAAAATAAAAAAGTTGATGATGGTCGCTCGAATCCGAAACGTCGGATTAAAAAACTAACCCCATCAGCTTATAGAGGAGGAAAAGTTACTATAAGGAACTGAAAACCGCAACGTGATACGTCATTAAACCAGAGATTTAATTGATTAATTAATGTTTTAAAAAATGGCCTATTTTTCCATATTAATTATTATTATCCCTAATTTCTCTAGTTTAACAAAAGATATCACGTTGCGGTTTTCAGTTCCTCATAGCTTTTATCGATATATATTTTTTCCCAAAGTCCTAGTGTTATTACTTTCTGAGATATAGCCGATTACCTCCTTAGGTGGAACACCCGGTACATGATATTAATTGATTGGAACTGATGATGATGCGAAACAATATATAGTGGCATGAGGATTTTCATCAGTCCATACATGTGTGTTGTGTAAATTGGTGATACCATTTTTGGGAAATCTTGCTTCGTCCGTTAAAAGAATAATACTAATGAAGTTAACATTGTTCCGTTGCTGATCCAATAGCCAGTTTGCAAACTGCTTCTACGAGGAAAATCTTCAGGAATCAGTTCATGTAGGTACTTTCGCAAATGGTGTGGATATAACAGCTGTTCTTGAAGAACTTCATGTACTATTGTTTTCGATGTATTAAACTGTACTGATAATTTTTGAGTGCTCGTTGATGGAGTCTACAGCATTTAAAATATTTTCCTCTAATTTTACGTACGGTTCTTCTCAGATCAGCATCATGCAGTACTATTTTTCCCAAACTTTTCTAAAATTTAAAGAAAGTCAATAATATGTATATTACCTTATTAACTTGAATCGCCCCCCATTCTCCCTTAGACGTTGGTCAACTCGTTGAAAAGTCTTCTGGTTTCGCATAGTCGATTAGGAAATCTTTCGTGATCTAACCTTCTGGCTTCTAAAGCATTGCAAGACGCAAGACCATACATCAAATGCATCTTAGCATACTCAATAAACGTGTATTCCATAGTTCGAATTAATTCATAATTAAATTCACCACGAAATTCAATTAATTAATATCGAAGTAAAGCATCAACGGGCCAGCGATGTTAAAGGTGACAAGTTGTAAAATGCAGGATATTTTATTTATTTCGTACCATATAACGTTTGCAACAATACGGTTTTTTTGGTGCCGATAAATAAATAAGACGCACATTGTTTGCGAACATAGTTCTTCTACCACTGTTCGTTTATTATTATTTTTCTCGAAAACGGTTCCTTTTATCGACAATAAACAAGAGTACCTTTTTTTTTGTCTAAGGTGGAAGCTACCCAGATTTCTTTTTTTTTTTAATCTTTATCATACCTACCTATTGTTTTAAAAATTTAAGTATTAAGTTGCAAAGCTAGTTCGACCCTGGTAAACGAGAAAAGCTAAATATGTTTCAAGGACACTATTTTAAGAGGTCCTTACTAGTGTCAATCATATTAAATTTTTATTAAATTATATTAAGTACTTTGAAAGTTATTCGAGAAAAGCCGATTTCCAGCTGCGTTCTTCAGGGGCACATATCTCCGTAGGGTGAGCTTGTAAGGAAAAATTTTATAGGAACTTATCATCTTATTTCTTCATGTACTATCTGAATCCGAGAGATTTCCCACATTTTCCCGGATACCCTGTATATGTCGAAATTATCTTACCAATAAAACTAAATTTAATAAAATGTGATAAAAAAGGAGGTACCTATTGTATACACATTAATAAGGTGCATAACATATTACGTATATTATTGTGCAGCATGGTCCCGAATGCCACGAAAATGTCATGCAGATATTTCAGGGGGTGATAGTACTCGTCAAAATAAGAAAAAAACGCAAATATATGCATGGTCTAAAACGCGTTATTTTCGTTATACAGGGTGGCAGAGTTTCAATTTTTTTTTCTCGTATTTTGCGTTTTCTCTCTTATATTCTGTGATAATTGTTTTAAATTTGGAACATCAACCATTTTTTAGAATCTCTACAATAAAGTATCAAAATTGTCGGTCGCAGTATACAGGGTGTTAGGTACATTTTCTTGAATCGGCTACAATTTTATCTTCCAGAACTTTTTTTTGGAGCTCCTTGTATGAATTCCGGTATGAAATTTGAACTCTCTGTTCCTTTGTTTAGCGTTCTGGTCTCTTGCACTATTCTCGTATCTGTGACCGTTTTCGATGTATTTGCAAAAATAGCCATCGATGAAAATTAAAAGTGTAGGCCAAATAAAGCAGAGTAAAAAGCTGTTTTTATTTATATGTACTTATTCTAAGTAATTATTTTCATTTTTATTTTAGATCAACCGACGGGGTTATCAACAATCAGATAAAAACATTACAAATTAAAAATAAATTAAAACAAAACAATTAATTACTTAATCAAATAAAAATAAAACAAAATTATAAAAACTGTTGAAAATGTCAGCCTCTTGCTAAAATGCACGAATCTAGTCTTCGCTTCATGGACTGACGGACTCTGCCAAATATTCCACAAGTATTGCGAATGATGTCGCATGAAGCTATTATTGTTTCTTAAACCTGCTTTTCTGTCTGGACTGGGGTCTGATACACTAATGCTTTCAGGTGTCCCCAGAAAAAGAAATCCAGGCTATTCAGGTCTGGCGATCTAGGGGGCCATGGCTGAGGTCCCCCTCGACCTATCCAACGGTTGTTAAAAATTTGATTGAGAAAGTTTCTCACCTCTATGCTAAAGTGCGGTGGTGCATCATCTTGCATGAACCACATTTGGTTTCTGACAAGAATTTGTGCCTCTTCTAGCAGCCCTGGGAGCTCCTCTTCAAGAAATTGACGATAATATTGTCCGTTTAGCCTTGCTGGTAGGAAAAATGGTCCTATCAAATAATCTCCAATAATGCCGGCCCACACATTTACTGGAAACTGTTCTTGAAAATTATTTTCGCGTATCGAATGCGGATTCTCTTCTGCCCAAAAATGGTTGTTGTGAAAATTGTTTATGGCATTCCTTGACAAATTTGTTTCATCGCTAAATAAAATCGTGTTTTCAAATAACGGATTTTGGGCTAGCATTTGTAGGAACCATTGGCAAAAATTAAAACGTAGTGGAAAGTCACGTGGGAGAAGAGCTTGAACCCTTTGGATGTGGCAAGGATACATTAAGTTGTCTATTAAAAGTTTCCAGGCAAGCACAAATGAAATGTTAAGTGTTGCGGCAATTTTTCTCGTACTAGTAGCAGGATCATTTTCTACTGCATTAGGACTGCTTCCTCGACTTCAGAAGTCCTAACCGTTCTGTTTGCTCCTGCTAAATGAGTGAATTTCTTGAACGCTCCATTTTCACATAGTCGATTATGTAGATTTGCGAATGTCCGTGGGTCAGGCAGTATTCGATTTGGATACCTTTGTGCATACAGTCGTCTGGCTTCAAAACAATTGCCATCGGCAAGTCCATAGATTAAATGCATCTTTGCAAATTCTTGATTTGTGAATTCAACCATCATTAACAAGTTCAAAACGACTCCGGAAACGTCAAACAAAAAAAATATTTGTTACAAAATGTCAGAAGGACAATAAACAGAATTTAAAATTGCCTATCCCAGCCTACTATTTTTTTTCTCATATTTATTATTGCGCTATTTCGCCTACACTTATTAATTTCCATCGATGGCTTTGTTTGCAAATAAATCGAAAACGGTCACAGATACGAGAATAGTGCAAGAGACCAGAACGCTAAACAAAGGAACAGAGAGTTCAAATTTCATACCGGAATTCATACAGGGAGCTCCAAAAAAAAGTTCTGAAAGATATAATTGTAGCCGATTCAAGAAAATGTAACACCCTGTCTACTGCGACCGACAAGTTTAATACTTTATTGTTGGGATTCTAAAAAATGGTTGATGTTCCAAATTTGAAACAATTATCGCAGAATATAAGAGAGAAAACGCAAAATACGAGAAAAAAAATTGAAACTTTGCCACCCTGTATAACGAAAATAACACGTTTTAGACCATGCATATATTTGCATTTTTTCTTATTTTGACGAGTACTATCACTCCCTGAAATATCAATTAACACCCTGTATATTTTAACATTCTTACCATATGACGTCCATACATTTTCGTCCCACCCCCGTTATATCTTGCAAGGAACACCTCCCACCACAAAACAGATAAGAGGTTCCTCCCACCCAGGTGTGACGTCCTTTATGGACAACCCCTGAATGAATTAATGACAGTTACAGTTACATAAGCTAACACAAATTATTCATAAATTAATTTAAGAAGACGCGGCAACCTCGCAATACCCATGTGTGAAGACTGAAGGGTCATTAAAACCACGCCTCCAATTTTTATTTTCTAGCCCCACTACACTCACCCATGCCAGCTCCAGCTGATTATGACTTTGACCGTTCGTTTAAAAACAGCCCGAGGACTTGAAAGTCGTCGCTTGAAAGTGTTTTTTCACGGTTCCCGTCAGTTTGCATTTTGTTTGTTCGATCGGCTTTTTGCGGTTTCACATACTGTAACAGCACCAAATATTTAATTTCAAAAGCGTGTTTTTCTACTTTTAATTCAGCAACTTAACTGGTAGGGTATTGATTTATGTTTTTCTTAGAACGTTGTTATTATACATTGATTTGTTTGATTATTTCAGAAAAAAATGGTAAAAATTAAAGCAGGAACTGTTGTGGACATCCTCGGGGACGAGATGACCCGTATTATTTGGGACTCTATCAAGGAAAAACTAATTTTGCCTTACCTTGATATTGACCTTAAAGTTTTTGATTTGGGTATCGAAAACCGTGATAAAACCAATGATCAGGTAAGAGCTATAATTTGTCAACAAATTTGTGGCAAACAAATTTACAATGATCTATTCTAAACGAAATTTCATGTTTTTCTTTAACTACATAAGTAGGTAAGTAGTTATTTATTTGAAACTGAATTTACAATTTAGGTAACCATCGACTGTGCCGAAGCTGTTAAAAAATACAATGTAGGAATAAAGTGTGCGACCATCACTCCTGATGAAAAAAGAGTAGAAGAGTTTAACCTTAAACAAATGTGGAAGTCTCCAAATGGAACTATCAGAAATATTCTAGGTATGTTTAAGACCCTTTTTGTAAAACACTACGTAGGCCCATTTTATCAATGCCCTGTTAGCTATTATTTATTATTCTTGCTACAGTGGCATTCTTGAAAATTATCTCGTAGTTGCTGTTAACAGGACATTAATAAAATGGGCCTTAAAAAATTACATTTATGAGTGTGTGTCCGGGTCTCGGTCTCGATTTAATTATAATGAACCAAAATAAGTGTCCTAATTTTATTTTTATTGTGCTAGTGCATTACCAGATCATTACTTTTTATCAGGTGGCACAGTATTTAGAGAAGCCATAGTTTGTGAAAACATCCCCCGTTTGGTAACTGGCTGGGAAAAACCAATCATTATCGGAAGACATGCTCATGCTGATCAGTACAAAGCAACAGATTTTGTTATTCCAGGACCTGGAAAGCTGGAACTTTTATATGTTGGTGCCAATGGAGAGAAAATATCACATTTGGTAAATGAATATAAAGGACCTGGAGTTGCTTTGGGTGAGTCAGAGTCCAGTATTTTATGTTACTATTACTTACACTTAAAATATTTTTTTAAAGCTACATGTGTATGAAACGAATAGTTTTGTTTGTTTATTACTGATTTTTCCTAATTCCATATTTAATGAATTTTTTCATGTTACTCATAAGGTATGATTAAAAAAACTACCTTACAGAGTACCTACCTAAGCTTTGAAATGTTTCGGTGTGTCGTTGATTAATGCATTTTGACATAAAATTATTAATTAATAAGAGCTGCAGCATTGAATAGAATAATTATAATTCTATTTTTTAAATTAAACACTTTACAATAATATGTATTTTTAATACTTCTGTACGTACGAACTCGTCGGCTATGTTAATTCGGACATCTCGTTCTCGCTGTTGAAAGGCACCGTCATACGCGTCACCCGATCGTTCGCAGCCGAAACTTTAACGTCATCCTTAATAAAACTCAGCGGCTGTGCGGTATGCAAATTTCGCCTTGAGGTGGCCAATCAGAGTGCCATAATTTCTTGAGATTCGTACTGCACTTGTTCGCGCCGGTGGATATGTATTCTTGAACCGAGATTACTATTTTTAATTGTTTACCATATAAAAATACTGATGACATAGTAATATCCAGGAATAATTTAAATTAATTATTTTGTGTTATTGTAGTGACTTGTTTAAACATACTTTTTGTGTTAAAATTTTAAAATATAGTTTACAAGGTTTACATCAAAAACATTTTAGTTGAAGGTTGAAGTTTTAAGCAGTTTGGCGCAAAGGTAAACACCGCATCTAGAGTATTAACAAAAATGTTACTTTCCATAATATGCAAAAAAAAAATTGTGTAGCACTGCCCGGTTCTAACATTACTGTGAGACGCGGAAAAATATCGAAAAGAGATAACTTTTTTTATCTTAAGTTATCTAGGAAGGCAGGTTAGTTCAGATAACGAAGGTTACAATAACGATAATGATACATAACTATCAGAAAAAATTACATGAACATGAAAGGATAATAGCCTTGACCGCATTATAAACACATACCTGTTATCAACAAGATTATTAACAAAATAATGAATTCCTAGGTATAAGAATATAATAATATATTTAGTGAAGAACAAATTAAATTGTTGTAAAAAATCTTTCCATCTTTAATTTTTGGAACTCATTAATACTGGTTGAGATTGGATAATAGGATCTTTGCCTAGTTAAAAAGATCCTTGTAATGTAAAATTTTGTAACACTGAATGTCAAAAAAATTATGTAATTTTATTCCTGTTTACTATATTAAACACCCATAGAGAATTAAAGACGTCAGTTCTATTATAAACACAATTTTCTAATTATTATGCAATACATATATAAAGTATTACGTTGTGTTGCTGCAATACATCTAACAAAAATAAATATATGTAAAAATCAACTCCTTTTGATAATTGTTTTAATAAAAATACAGCTAGATTCTTTTCAGAAAATTTTAATTTGTTTACTAATTAAGAATTGGATATCTGTTTATTATTGTTCAATACATAGGTACTATATGTATATTATTTTATGTAACTCTGTTCCTGGGGCAGGCAGGCTCTTTTGTCCAAATTCTGCTTCCACGGGGGGGGGGGGGGGGGGGGGAGAGTTTATAACCCGTAGGTTGCTGAGCTCTTGAGATTAGAAATCAAACAACATTGTTCAATTCCGCAACAAAGCATAATTTATTCGCAATGAAGAGAAAACACGTAAATTGCACTTCATTCGTTTAACTCCTTATGATTGACCATTATTACAGCGAAGCACCGGGTTCTTGACAAGGAAAGTGCCTGTTTTTGAGCTAGTGGAATTATATTTTAAAGTTCATAACACTTAACATTGTTGCCGATTTTTTTGCGCAACAGTACCTATACTGCTGGGTGGCCCACTCTCAACGCAGGATTTCATAGCATCTAAACTACTTAACTTTTTAATATTTTTCAAAAACAGGGTCATAGGGAGACATAAGCCTATAGTTTAAAATTATTTTGAATTATACAGTCTCCCAAATAGTCAGGGCATAACAAATATACTTTTGTTTAAACGGAACACCCTATATCTTACACTATTTTTGAATTCTACATAAAATAGCAATTATTTTTTAATAAGTGTATTATAAGTCTGAACATAATAGTTTTCGAGATATCGACTTTTGAAAAATGACATTTTTGACTTTGACAGCTTTTAGCTTTTTAACGGTACCTACGTCTTAGAGCAAGACGGCTTGCATGCCCCTATCTCACTTTTTTATTATCTCCCCAAAAATGTAAACTTTTGTTAAACCGGATATGACTCGAAAGCCGGAAATATGGTGCTTCCGGTTTAACCGGAAATTTGTATTCTTAGGAAGATAATAAAGAAGTAAGATAGGACATGTGAGCCGTTTTGCTCTTAGACATACCGTTAAAAAGCTAGAAGCTGTCAAAGTTTAAGAATGCCATTTTTTAAAAGCCGATATCTTGGAAACTATTATGTTCAGACTTATAACACACTTATTAAAAAATAATTGCTATTTTATGTAGAATTTAAAAATAATGTAAGATATAGGGTGTTCCGTTTAAAAAAAAAGTATGTTTGATATGCCCTGACTATTTGGGAGACCCTGTATAATAATAATAATAATAAATGTCTTTATTTCAGAATATTAAATTTTCTGTTACAAAAGTACAAAAAGAAGGGATACATATTACATAATATGTTATTCTGAAATAGGCGAAGTTCAGATGAGGCATCCTAAAATACCTCCCTGATCTACTTAACCTATAGCTAATCTTAAATATCTTAACCTAACCTAGCGGGGTATTGGTAATTAACTTTTTATTTAACGTGACAATCACGATGCAGTGGGTGAATGTTCATCATACATGTCTATTCAATATATGTTTAATATAATTCAGCCTAAAGGAAGAGAGCGGAAGTATTTTTAAGTTATCTGGCAACGAGTTATAGAACTTAGCAATATTGTGTGAAAAGCTTCGCTCAAAGATTGCAGTGTGGTGATGCGGCGGCGTTATTCTGCCTTTAAATCTGGTATTTAGAGTATGTACGTCAGTTCGAAAAACAATACGGTTATACAAGTATGCAGGACATTTCAAAGATATAATTTTATGATAAAAGCATGCTTGATGCAGCTCCCTCCTCTCCGCCATACTCAACCAGTGCGACTCGTCCAGCTTGTGGGAGATATGTTCATATTTCCTTACTCCATGAATAAGTCTGAAACAAGAATTCTGAACAAGTTGTATTCGTCGTTTATCGTTTATTTATATTATTAAAATTATTTTAAATTGTAGGCCTAATGCCTCCCTATGACTCTGTTATTAAAAAATAATTAAAAGTTTAGTAGTTTAGATGCTATTGAATCCTGCGTTGAGAGTAGACCACCCTGGATATTGATTTTTAGGTATACCTACAGAGTTTCTAATACTTAGTATTTTACCGATGAACTTAACTGATGATTCTCATTGACCAAAAGTAATGAAAAAAGTTCCCACTTAACATTTAACTAACGTTTTGGTTTTTTTCCGGTTTTTCTTATTTATTTTATGCGCGCTTAAGAATTAATTATTCAAAATTTGTAGGTATGTTACATATTCAAATGCCTACAGAATTACCATATTGCCATTTAAAACAAAACGACATAATATAGGGCGTATAAACAACTTTTTTGGTACCTATATCTTATAACTTTTTTATCTATTACATTTTTTTCATATCTTCTAGTTTAATCATAAGTTTTGTTCATATTTAGGTATTCGGCAAAATATGATTTAAAGTAGGGCTGAATTTTTAATATGGTCAAATAAAAAAAATTGTATATTATTTGATGAGCATGGTATAACTGTTACTTGCCAGTAAAATACTATACTTTTTCTACGGCCATTTTAAGTATTTAAAACGCCTAATTTACTGTCACAAAAATATTTCTTGCCAAATTACCCTTTAACATATTAGTTTTCCATGGCAGACGCGACCTTTTTTTAATGGGCTTATTGGCTTCAAACGTTATAGACATCAATCAAATTAATATTCGATGTTATGATTGGTCGTAAATTGTGAAGATATGAGCTCATATCTTAACGGTTATAACTCACACTGGATTATGAAAAACATAACTTTTGTTCAATACTAAATAAGTACCTAATGCCGTTATTATTTAAAAAGTTGCCTGATAAATTTTAATTTAGTCCTAACAAAACATATTAACAATAAAAGCATGTTCACAAAAACTGTTCCAAATTTTGAATAAATAATAATTAAGCGCGTATGAAATAAAAGTTTTAACACCCCGTCATCTTGGAAACGAAACTTTTCCGGAAGACCTATATTAACGGGAACCTTTAAAATTATTTTTCCACTACTAACCTATAACATCGCCATTATTGACCGATTATTAACGTTAGAAATCGTTTTTCTCTACCTTATAAGTTATTATTGACCATGGTCAATAATAAGGCATTGAAATCCATTATTGACCGATCTTCAAGAATCTATTTGAACGCAGGTAACTTGATTTTTTGATTCTACAACATGAATTCATAAACAGGAATGTGGTTAGGCAACCAGATAATTATCAATACATATTAGATTATTAGAGATTCTTGATATTGTAAAATATCGATACAATCAACATTTTTTCTGCGTCCATCCTTAATTCTGGAGGTGTACACATAATAATATCACTAACATTTTCTTCGCTCATTTTTTAAAAAAACGGAAAACTGTTAAAATCTGATGACATAAGTGAACAAAAATTGACATTAACAAAGCCACCTGACAAAACAACAAAATATTTTGCCAATTCCAAAGCGCAGGTAACTTGATTAAAAAATATACTTATACCTACCTATAATTCTTTATAATTATTAATACTATAAAGATAAATGTCTTATAAAAGTTTGTAGTAGTGGAAAAAATATTATATTAACCACGGTTTAGACAGCTTATAGCCCGACCTCGCGTCTTAAATCCCTCGTCGCTCCGCTCCTCGTGATTTAAACTTGCCGCTCGGGCAATAATGATGGCTGTCTAAACCTTGGTTAATAATATACTATTTTCCACTACTAACCTATAACATCGCCATTATTGACCGATTATTAACGTTAGAAATCGTTTTTCTCTACCTTATAAGTTTTGACCATGGTCAATAATAAGGCATTGAAATTCATTATTGACCGATCTTCAAGAATTTATTTGAACGTAGGTA
This sequence comes from Polydrusus tereticollis, assembly GCA_963920685.1. Lineage (NCBI taxonomy): Eukaryota > Metazoa > Arthropoda > Insecta > Coleoptera > Curculionidae > Polydrusus > Polydrusus tereticollis. The sequence continues at coordinate 31,102,031 of OY987328.1, read as the reverse complement.
ACTTGATTTTTTAATTCTACAACATGAATTCATAAACATTTTAAACAGTTAGGCAACCAGATAATTATCAATACATATTAGATTATTTGAGATGCCTGATATTGTAAAATATCGATACAATCAACATTTTTTCTGCTTCCATCCTTAATTCTGGAGGTGTACACCTAATAATATCACTAACATTTTCTTCGCTCATTTTTTAAAAAAACGAAAAACTCGTGAAATCTGATGACATAAATGAACAAAAATTGACATTAACAAAGCCACCTCACAAAACAACAAAATATTTTGCCAATTCCAAAGCGCAGGTAACTTGATTAAAAAATATACTTATACCTACCTATAATTTTTTATAATTAATAATACTATAAAGATAACTGTCTTATAAAAGTTTGTAGTAGTGGAAAAAATATTATATTAACCACGGTTTAGACAGCTTATAGCCCCCCTAAACTTGCCGCTCGGGCAATAATGATGGCTGTCTAAACCTTGGTTAATAATTACTATTTTGGTCAAGGAATCGCCTATTTAAATTTGTCGGTAAAATATTGGAACACCCTGTATAGTATAAATGTTGATATGTATGTATATATTTATAACTACTTACAGCAACTCTAATGCCTATAAATTGAATAACAAATTAATGCGGAAAGTTCAAGAGTTAAGGATTTATTGTTATTATTTTTTTATTGCTTAGAATCGATATCAATTGACAAGGTTATGAGAACCAAACTAATATGGGTTATGATCCAAATAATGATTTATAGCTTTATCACTATCACTAGACAGTGGTGGTTATATTTTAATCCTTTAACAAAATATGTTTACAAGAGAGACCACCAATTGGTTAACTATAAATAACAAATATTGAAAAAAATCCTCTGACAAAATTTAGAGATAAGGGAAGGAAGACCTCCACATAGTTATTATCTCGAAACATGATTGCATTAAATTGACCATTTGACCTCTACAAATTTTAATCAAAAGAAAAAATCAAATTGCCTGACAAAAAAAATAAAATAATTTACGTCCTTTGTTTATGTCATATTGAAATGTTGAAATTGCCATTTCTCTGGTTAAAATGTGCATTATTAATGTCTTAAGCTTCGTTCACACTTTATTTTTTAATTAATTGTGAATAGTGACTTACAGATTTTCATTCATCGGCATTCTATGGAGCTTTTTTTCCCAAAATTGTATACCGAAAAAAAAGAGTTTTTTATTAATTATTGCTATAAATTAATTTTAATTTGATATAACATACCTTCACTAGAAAAAGATGTCCTGAACAATTCATGTTCATTCATGTAATTTCGAAATACTTAAAATAAAGTTAAGTAATATTTAATAATTTCGTAAAGGTCGCCTAATCGTCAGCCTTTTTAGACGATTCAAACGTTAAGCTTAGTTAACGCATGTCCGTCATTTCTCTCAATACATTTTGTTGTTTGTTTACTGAAATGATCAATAACTCTTCTTAACGTTTCGAGAGAAATTAAAGAAATGCCAACACGAGTCTCATTTTCTAAATGATCTAAATCACGAAAAGGTATTTTTTCGTTAACAGTTTCTTTAAGATATCCACAAAGAAAAAAATCCAAAGGTGACAAATCTGGAGATCTTGGTGGCCACTTATATTCGGAATACCTTCCAACCCAATTACCATTAAATTCTCTATCCAAGTAATCTGTAACCATTCAAATACTATGAGCTAGTGCTCCGTCCTGTTGTAACCACATACTGCTTCTAATATTTAAAGACAACTCATCTAGTTCGTTAAAGAGTTCGTTTTGTAGAAATTGGAGGTACCGTTCAGAATTAAGATTTTCCCGAAAGAAGAAAGGGCCCACTATCTTATTATTCAAAATGCCACACCATACATTAGTTTTCGCTGAATACTGGCTTTTACACTCTATTACAAAATTTTGATTAGCGTCTGCCCACCATCGACAGTTCTGCGTTGAAACTACACCATTTGTGTTGAAGATAGCTTCGTCAGAAAACAATATATTTCGGTGAAACTGACGATTCCTCCCTATTTCTCCTCGTACCCAAAATGAAAAATAAAGTCTATTGTCATAATCGCGTTCTAAAATTTGATTAACAAATACAGGTTTGTATGCATGATACTTATATTCGTTAAGTATGCTATTTACTGTAGACTTTTTAGATTCTGTGTCTACTTCGACTGACCTAAAGATTTCCTTGGATTTTCTATAAAAGTTTGTAAAACTTCAAGTTTTTTCTTCTCACTTCTAACCCATTTGTTTGCTTTTTCTTGTAACTAAATTCCAATGAGCCCGTTTCTTTGAAGAAGTTATAAATTCGAGAAACTGTACTATAATGTATGTTCTTTCCAGGGTGTCTTTCAGTGAAGATAGATGCTGCTTCTCTAAATGATTTTTATTTATCCCCAACAATAAGAACTAATTCTGCCCTTTCTTGTAAAGTTAGTTTTTCTGTCATAATTTTTAACAATAATTCAAAAACAAGTTGACATAATAAGCCGTATGCGTGACAAGTATGCTGCTATTGATTTTTAATTCAATTGTTTCCATGGCCTACTCTTTAAAAAAGCGAAATACTTACCTATTTTATATGCATTTTTTTAAAGTAGGTTTTTGGACTTGAGCGTACTGGGTGAAAATGACAAATAAATTATTAGTTATTTCCACTACTATGAATAGAGTTGGATTCCATCATAATTTTGTCTAGAACATAAGTTGGCTAAAATGTATTTAAGTAGGCGCGCAACACGCTAATATCTAAATCAATTCATATCATTAAAAGGTTTTAAAAGGTTTGCAACTACTTAATACAGTTTTATTATAAACCCACGTTTAAGTTATTTAATGAGTATATTAAAATTGATTAAACAAAAAATCAACCAGAGGCGTATCGTTTAGGGTAAAATAGAGATTCAGGAGAAAAAATTAAAAATTGAGACACGTATGTAACTTAAATTTCGTATTTGGACTAAGCTTTTAATTTGCAAAAACATTTTCATATAATATTTTGCTGTATTTCTAATAATTAAGGTACTTTGCTCTTAAGGCAATTTCGAAAAAATGGCATTGCTTCCTTACTATTAGCCGCAGGTGAAATATAAAATATGCATTTATAGTTTTAACACATGCACCAACCTTTATCAAGAATAAAATTTTTTGAGAAATCGGTAATAAACAACTTTCCCATATTGCATACTTTTTTGGACACACTGTATATAAGCAAAATGAAGCCGCAAAGTAAAGTAATGGATTTGTATATTTCAAGAATCTAAAGACAAGATAATATCTGTTGTTATTTGCAACTCGCAATTCGTGATTCGCATCTATATGAACTTTATTTTAATCAGAGCAGCGAATAAAAAGAGTCGGATATTTTTGAAAACTAAGAACCGCAAGGTATGGTAATGGATTTGTATATTTCAAAAATCTAAAAGTCAATATAATATCTGTTGTTAATCTATGAATAACTGTGCTTTCCCTTTTTCATATTTTAAGGGTAATTTAAAAATATTGCGAAAATATATTTATACAGTTTTTAATTCTATAAGTGGGTAATTATTTGAGCAGCAAAGCCTCATAAAAAGAATATTTTGTTTAAATTTTTCTATTTTTTTCCCAATTATTCTAGTGCTCGAGCAGAAACGGGAAAGAAAAACGTGTTTTTCCACAAAATTTTTTCCAAACTCTTAATTCTCTAGTCTTAATCAGTTAACAATAATTATTACCGGTGTAAAATGGAACAGCGTTTGTTTTTGTAAAATTTTCCAAATATGGAAAAAAACTGTTAATATTCAAACAATAAATTAGCTCCAAAAGGCTGAATATAAAAAACATAAAATAACTAATCAAGTACTTAAAGTTCTCTTGACCACCATTTTAAATATTAATTTAAAAATGTTCTTTTCTTTTTACTTTAAGGTATGTTCAACACTGACGAATCCATAATTTCCTTTGCCCATGCTTCGTTGAAATATGCCTTAGACAGGACACTACCTTTATACCTAAGTACTAAAAATACAATCTTGAAGAAGTATGACGGACGTTTTAAAGACATATTCCAAGTAAGTAAAAACACAAAATTAAAAGAAAAAATTAACAACTTATTAACCATTATTTATTTTATTATATTATGTCTGATTTCTTATGATTAAACATTGCTCTATTTCCATACAGTGTGTCCACGGATGGACAAAATTTGTAAAAACTTTTTTTCAGTTTTGGTTATATTTTTTTTTGCTTGTTACATAAATATAGCTGATGCAAAACAAAAACCGATGCACGTCATCGATCAGCTGATAATTGTAAACCCTCAAGAAAACACGAGGAAATTAAATTAGGATATTAATTAAAACTTTATGCGATATTGAATTTACTACAAACTTAAAGTATTCTTCTTTGATACGAACCCACTTACAGCAAATATTTTGTTTAATTAAGCTTGTAAAAATTAATATAATTTCAATTTTATGGGCCGACAGTTGGCAACAGAACTGTGAACGCGGTGGCGCCAGCTCCTTGTTTTGATGTTTCGTGCAAAACTAACCTTATTATTCTGTGGTATCGTGTTTGCGTCTATTTTTTAACAAAAACTCAGATCTTTTCATAAATAGTATTAAAAAACTGTTCTATTAAGAGAAACAAAAGTGCACATACATATCTCTGTCGATTACGTTGTTTTCTATTTGTGAAAAATGCCGAAGCATTTAAATAGTCGGTGCAAAGAGCTACTTTTTCAGAGTGGTACCATTGGTGGATCTTGGCAAGATGAAAATACAAGAAGTGTTAGATCTACTAAAGTTGATGGTAAAGCGTATTATGCAGTAAACAAATATATAAACTATGGGAAATCTTTGTATATTTATCTTGTTTTTATGAAAAAAAAACTGTGCAATTCCCTTACTCGGATATTGTGGTTGCAAGCTGGCAACACTGTCGATAACTGACGTCACTCGAAGGGTATGACGTGCATCGGTTTTCGTTTTGCATCAACTATACCATTCACCTTGCGAAACTTTGATTTTATTGCACAGAGCGCGCATAAAATATGAAAATGTAGATTCGCAAAATTAAAATTTTTTGTTCAAACTATTTTCAAGCACAAAAATAATAAAGCTTACAATGAACGATCAATAAGCAAAATAAAGTTTTTTTAAAAAAAGTTGTGGTTACTAATATACCTATTTAAATAAATAAATACCATTATTGCAACAGTTGTTGTCACGAAATATATGTGGTTGTTCCAACGACGAAACATTGATAATTATTTAGAAGCAGTCCAAAATGCAGTCAAACTTCGATAACTTGAACCATGGTTTGCCACAAAAGAAGGTGTCACGACTTCGGCTTATAAAATACATAATACAATGTATGTATTATTTATGAATGTCCTACATATTTATTCGAATAAAAATGCGTTAAATACGCACAGGGTGCTCTATTTAAATAACCCGTTTTTAAAACTTAATAACTTTGGTGCTAATTATCCTATTGCTAAAATTCAAATACAGTATTATAGAATACCTGCCAAAATATTGTTACTTATTTGTCCAAGCTTGCGTGATATATGAAAATTTTGCTGGTTGCGTACAAACCAGAAAAATAACGCATTCGGAGAAAAAGAGAGGCATGATCGCGCGACCGATCGGTGTTAGTGCTTCTTGGATAGTACGGTCCAACTATACCGTTCTTAATTCTATGAAAGTCTCGATAATATGACAAATTTTGTCTCTAGCCACGGCGCATCGAATGGGCGGCACATATTTGTAAATTACCATTCCAAATATAGGGAATAGGTTTGTATATTCATTGACTCTTTCAGAACGCTCAACGAATTTGCAACCAACTCGTTTGAAGGTCTCAAACTGAACTAACCAGTTTGATTCGAGTTATTGAGGTTCAACTGTAGGTAGTTTAAAAATATAAGTATAGAGAAAGTTTTAATAAAAATTGAACACTACACTCTACAGGCTATAGTTCTATGATACATATTATGTAAGTGTACTTTGTACATTAATGTAAATGCATCGAAATCCGGACAATGCGAGTTATATTAGTTATTAGTAAAGATATAAGATTGCGGTTTGCACGTCATGGAGCTATTTTTTATAAAACATTGCTTTGTTTTTAAGTTACAGACTGATTTTGAAAATTTTCATTTTTTACGTGGCAACAGGTAGTTCGTTTTCTTTCTAAATATTCTCACTTTTGAGAGATAAAGTAAAAGTCGTGGTTTTTTTAAAATAGGACACCTTGTATATTTATAAGTATAATGTATTCTGCTTTCAAAAATGTTTAATTGATATGTGTATTTATTTTTTTGTTAAGGCCGTTATATCACAATTTATAAAAACTTTTTATAGTTAGTATTATTTATTTGTTATAGTAAGCTTTGGCTATCGAAACACTAATGTGCATTTAAGTACTTTTGTATGTTTGTATGTCAAATTATTGTTTTCAGTTATAAATTGCTATATAACATTCGTTAAACAGTATTTTTTATTTGGAATATCGTTGTAATTGTATGAACAAAACATTGTTACAAATTAAGAGTGATGGTCGAATAAATTACTCACTTCACTCTCACTAATCCCCAGAATCAAGAAAATGTTGGCTAATTAATATGCAATATGTATTAACAATCAGAGTGGATGTACTTTATCACCTTAGTGGACTCACTAATTCAATTAAATTCAAATTCAAAATATGCTTTATGTCAGAAGATAATTCTCGTTGACAAAGCGGTCTAGGACAATAAATATATTACATTAAACCCTAAACCAAATACAGGCAATAAGCAGTCATCAAGCAAAACAAGCATAAAATAAAATTAAAAAAGAACAGGAACATTATAAACATAATATATGCTGTCATCAAGCAATAACAAGCATAAGTTAAAATTAAAAAAGAACAGAAACATTATAAACATAATATATGACAGTACACAGCCAATCATAGTAATTTCGCAAACAAGACAATGAAACAGCAAAATTAAACAAGGACGTCTTCGAAGTATTCGTCCACCGAGTAATATAGGTACCTTTGAAACCAACAGGACCCTTACTTGGTTTCTAAATCCTCTGTCAGAGTTAGATTTTCTTATGTGCAAAGGGAGATGATTAAATATCTTTTTACTATTATAAACTATGGAGTTCTTAGTTAAACTAGAAGTAGGAATAGTTAAGTTTATCTTATATATTTGGCGGGTGTTGTACACTGATGCAGAGTTAATATCAATGTAAAATGTTTTCAAAAATAAGAGGCAAGTTTCCAACAAAAATAAGCATGGTAATGTTAAAATTCTATTTGCCAAAAACAACGGTATACCAATTCCTGCTTTAAACATATACTGGATGGCTCTTTTCTGCAGACGAAACCGCCCATTAAAAAGATAATTGGGGAAATTTTCCCAAAAGCAGATTCCGTATCTTAAATGAAACTCTATGAGCGAGAAATATGCACTCCTCCTAGCATTCAAATCCATACCTTTTGAAATAACTCTTATTGCATAACAATTAGATGCCAGTTTCTTGCTAAGGTATACCGTGTGTGCTTCAAACTTCAGTCTGTCATCCACGTATATTCCCAAAAATTTATTTACACTAATTCTGGACACAATCCGGCTCCCTAGACATACTTCCCTAAGACAGCATTTAAAATTAAGCACGTTAGTTTTAGAAATATTTAGCGACACGAGATTTGCATCAGTCCATTCCTTCACCTTGACCAGGTCATTCTGGATAGCCATCTCGAGTTCTTCGGTATTTTTTCCTGTCCAAAGTATAGTAGAGTCATCTGCAAATAGCGTAAATCTATCCGTAACATTAATACTTGTTAAGTCATTAACATAAAGCAAGAAGAGAGCGGTCCAAGCACAGATCCCTGGGGCACTCCATGTTGAATCTCCATCCGCCCAGAAGATTTATTATTAAAATTAACTGTTTGATATCGCGCTGTCAAGTATGAGCCAAACCACTTCAAAGCTTGCAATGGTTTGCGTCAATCCATATGAATTAATTAGGTCCTGTACTTTATTTTTGATTGCGTTTTCCTTGAGAATGGGTACGTTGAAGTCACCATCAAATACATATTTTAACCTTAATGAGTTCAGGCTCTTGGATCCGAACACCACAGCATTCAAATACGTTTTTTTTGCAAATATTGTCAAAACTTACCGACGGTTTTCTAGAAAAAATGGCTACACCACCATTTCTAGAAGACTCTGCAAAAGTAACTGCATAAATTGTAACCCTCAAAGTTTATGACAACTATTGTATAGTCTTTCTACCAGTGTTCAGAAATCAGAAAAAAATCTTGTTGGTGGTCAAACAGAAAAGCTTCAACCGTATTAATCTTTGATTGATTGTAAACTGTATGTATATTCTGGTGAAAGTTTCTATGTTTTCCATTTTTTTTCAGATCTTTCGGAAGACAACCTTGCCGAAAATTTGTGATTCTTTGGTCAAAATTTCTTTTAAATGAAAATATTTTACGATAATTCCAGGAGGCTGAATTTCTAGTTTTGTAATCTCGTCCGCCTGCTGGGTTAGAGACCTTAAAATTGGGCTGAGGAATATTTTTTGACAATAATTTTTCTCGTTCTATATTACATTGTTTTAGGTAAAACAGAATGGCTCTATTGTTAAAAATTAAAACGTCTTTTTAAAATAATATTTAAATCAGGACGTTCCATTTAAAAAAAAGTAAGTTATGGCAATAATTTTGACATTTGACATTTTATAAAATTATTAAGGCATACAACTTTAGGCAAAACCCTCCAATTATTTTTCTTGTCAATGTTCTTGTTCAAAAAATAAGTATTTTACAGCCATGTAACAGTGGGACAAATTAAAATGATACCCTAATACAATACAGTCCAAATCTAAAAAAAACAAAACTCAACAAAAACAAACAAATAATTTAATAATATAATTAGTATTAATAATAAAAACAAGATACCACTCTACTATTTATGAAAGGAAGACAGGGCATTGCACTGTAGGCCTTCTGCTATCGGCTTGTTTTACCATTGTGTCTACTAAGTTTGACAATTACTGTAGTTCACCCTTATCCGACTCGATGTTGATAATCGCTCAAGCTTGGACTTAGTTTGTGCTTATTAGTGCATTTGACACATTTTTCTGTTTTAACATCGTGTTCGCATTTTGTCTGTTGACTGTTTTTTAAAGAATTATTTAATCACAGATATTATTGGTAGGCTCCCTTTGATTCTGGCCTGTAGCACTATTGTTCTGGTTTCTAAGTGAAATGTGTCTTTAAGCAGATCAATCTTATCACGCAATTCCTGGATATGACCCTTTTTGTCGTAGAATCATATCGTGCTTTGCTTAATTTTATGAGATAATAGGAGTGCTCAAAAAGTGAAAGTTTTCAAAAACATAGAAATCTATGCATTTGAATGAGGTGTTGTTTTAAGTAAGGCTATGACGTACAAACCGCAACCTTCTATCTTTACTAATAACCGAGATAATCCGCAAATGCATAGATATCCAGACACCTTGCATAATATGTCATGAACAAGCAATAAATAATTATTAAAATTTTGTTAACAAAATATGTTTCTTAAAAAAGTTGCTTTACGGAATCCTTATATCTTTATTATAAGCCAAATAAACCGACAATAGCATTGAAATCTAGTCACCCTATGCAATTTAATAGAAAGAAAGAAATTAACCTTTTTATACGTTTTCGGGATTAGTAAAGAATAAAAATCAAATCTAACAGTAGAAATACTATATCAGTTACGTTGTTATTTATTCTGAATTAATGTAATAATTATTTTTTGTACAACTGCCATTAAAAGTGACACTTTTAATGACAGTCAACAGTGTTAAAAGTGATTGTTTACGTGGAAGCACACTAGTGTTAAAAATATTTTTAACACTACATAGACAAAAATTGGACAAGAACGCAATTATTTAAATGACAGATGCATTTTGAAGTTAATGTAATTCCAAATTCCCCTATTTTATTATCAAAATAGGGCAGTTATACAAAAACATTGTATGATATTTGTGTTAAAAGTAATTTTATTTTGTTCGTGAAAACTTTTTCACTTACAAAATAAAACATCACTTTTAACACTCACGTCATTAATAACTATTTTAGGATATTTATGATAGAGAATATAAACCTAAGTATGAAGCCAAAAACATTTGGTATGAACACAGGTTAATAGATGATATGGTTGCCTACTGTATGAAATCCGAAGGAGGATTTGTGTGGGCTTGCAAGAACTATGACGGAGATGTACAGGTAAAACAATGTTTTTTGAAACAAAAATTAATACACTTTGTTGAGTTTTTGCAATCGAGATTTTCCGTTTTTTATAATGTTTAGTCTCAGACAGTGTAGTTCGTAATCTAAGAAAAAAAAAACACTATTAAAGGTCTTATTTATGGTGACCTATTTAAAAGAGGTATATTACGTATAGTGATGTCAATTAACAAGAAAGTTGACTGAGTCCCCTAGTAAAAATATAAAATGTTAAAAAAATTGAGAATTTATCTTTATAATGTTATGGGAGTAATAGGTAAAATTGTGTCGTTTTTTTCCATGAGCTTAAAACAAGATCAGAACCAGTGGGTTAGTTCAGGTTAATAAAACATCATTTTACACATAGAAATTCAAAATACGACATTTTTAGTGGCCCACAAATTATTTATTTTTGAAAAATAAATAAAATTTTACTTTTTTAAAAGTCATGCATATCGTTCGTTCGGAAAAAGGTTTAATTATGATTGTGCTAATAATTCAAAAAATATGTCGTTTTATGTGAAAAAAAAAGTTGGGTGTAAATTTGCAGTCGAAATATGACCATTTTCCTTAATATTTTGATACTAAAATCGTTAATACTTTTTAACATAACTTTTTAGTAAAATACTGCAATATCTTTTTTTTTTATGTTTATTTCAATTTCAATTTTCAATTTCAATTTCAATTTATTTATTAATTATGTTTACAATTCTAATCAACTAAGACCTAATTTAGGATGTACAATGAACTATCAAGTTTGTGCGTACAGCCCAAAAAGAAAAAAGAAAAAAATAAAAATATTTAGTTACACAGTGAAGGCATTATATAAATTAAAATTTAAAGTTACGTATGTAAATTTAAGAAGTAACAAATCAATAGTAAATAATAAAACCTTTAAAAAATTTTCAAAAATAAGATATTTTCTATAGGGTACCTACACCATAATTTCAATATAATGATAATATGTACAGTAAATGAATAAATGAATGAATACTCGTGGTCATCTTATAATATTTAATAAGTTTAAGTCAAAAGTCAGTAACCAAGGTGTTATTTTATTTTTAATTCTTTTATATGGTTTGTTTTTTAATGAGTTTGGCAATAAATTAAACAATTTAGGTGCCATATACATTACGCTATGTTGAGCTGAATTATGAGAAGTTTTTGGAATAGTTAATGTGTTGTTAGTTTGTAATCTTGTGACTTGGTTGTGACTTACAGGTATTTTGACTATTTTATTATTTGACAAGTATCTTATCATTGATTTTATGTACAATTTCCTAATTTGCAAAACCTTTGCTTCCTGAAAGAGTTCTTGAGTGGGATAGTGTTTATTTTTGAATAGAATAATCTTCAAAATTCTCTTTTGTGCTATTTGCAGGTTGTTAAAAATGCGGTTATAAGCAGCTCCCCATATAATTATACCATAGGTAATAAGTGTTTCTACGAGAGCTTTGTATATATTGAGAGTTGCTTTTTTGTTGAGGGAACCTCTTAATATGTAAAATTTGTGGTATAATTTTCGAATTTTTGTAGTTATGTAGTCAGCGTGGCCTGTCCATTTTAAATGCTTATCCACAATTACTCCTAAGTATTTAATTTTATCTACAGTTTTAATATAAATTTCGCAGTTACAGTTGTTTTTATTTGAACAGTTATATTTGTGTATTGTTAAATATTCTATTACTACGTTTCCATGAAAAACCGAAATCGATTTCAGTCCATCTGTCAGTTAAAATACGAAAGTGTTTTCACGTACAGGTTGCAATACGAATTAAATTCGCTTTTAAATTTTTGACGTTCGACATATGTCAGGATGTCAAAAAGTCGTTAATAATAACCCCACTTTAAAGTTCCATAAGTTCAACTAAAAAGTTGTATTATATATATTATCATGAATAATAGAGCAGTTGTATTTTTGTAATTTTTAACCTAACACGCGCCAAAACAAAAATTATTTGACATTCTTGACAGATGCAACGGCAGGATGTCAGTTTTCAATTAGGATGCCGTTTTCACGACAAATTCAATATTCGAATCCCGATACGATCCCAAAAAATGCCGCATTGACCTTGGACGCCGAAACGATTTTAATAGAGGATTTCATGCGGTATTCTAAACTGAAAGTGTATTCAATTCGAGTTCGCTTCCTCGTGAAAACGTAGTATATGTTAGGCGAACATCTGTTTGTCATGGAAAAACACATCACATGGGATTTTGCAGTATTTAATGTTAACAGATTTTGATCAAACCATGCTTTTACCAAGGTTAATGACTCTTCCATTAATTCTTGCGTTTTTCTCCATGTATTGCTTTTAACCATTATGGCAGTGTCATCTGCATAGCAGACCACGGTTCCTTCGGGCAATGTTTCCATCATATTGTTGATATATATGCAAAACAGTACTGGACCCAGAACTGTACCCTGTGGCACACCACACTCAACCGGACATGGGTCACTGAGAATATTACCAATTTTTACTTTTTGTATTCTTTCTGTGAGATATGACTCAAATAGCTTATGAGGTATACCTCTGATGCCAATTTCAAAAAGTCTATTTAGGAGAATGCGGTGTGACACAGTATCAAATGCTTTAGCCAGGTCTAAAAATGCCACCATACTCTTTTCATTTTTATTAAACCCACCGGTCACGTGCTCCGCTACCAATTGAACTGCATCTTCAGTACAGCATGATTCTTTAAATCCAAATTGAAATTTCGATAGTGCATTAATTGTTTTTAAATATTCGTTTAGTCGAAGTTTAATACATTTTTCGATTATTTTACTTATATTACTAGTAAGAGCAATGGGTCGGTAGTTACCCATTTCCTTTTTTGACCCTGTTTTGTACAATGGAATAATAATCGCTTCTTTTAGAATATTTGGAAATACGCCGGTAACAATCACAGTATTAATTATATGAAGAAGGGGAGTCAGTAAATATTGATGTAAGTTTTTAATAGTCCTGTTTGTAATTTTATCCGCTCCGCCAGCAGCATCTGTTTTAAGTGTGCCAATTTGATTGATAAGTTCTATGGTCTTTATAGGCTGAATAAACATACTATTTGTAGGTGTTTTTACTGTATTTGGGGTTACGTGTTTTATGGGTTTTATGTTTGCAGCTAGTCTGGATCCTATTGAACTAAAGTATTTGTTAAATTGATCTGCTATGTCTTTTCCCTGATTTATTTCTATATTTCTGTTGTTTATGATACTCTTTATTTGTGTTTTAGTGTTTGTTTCATTTGTTGCTAATTTTATAGTTTCACACGTTTTTTTAGGGTTGTTTTTATGTTTACCAAAAAGTTGTCTATAATATGTTTCTCTGGCTGTATTAAGTAATTTGGTTAATTTTTTGCGGTAATTAGTGTATTCACCTAAGATTATATCATTACCTACATTTTTACTGACTTCCCTTTTAAGACAATCTCTATGTCTTATGGAGATCAGTAGACCTTGAGTAATCCATGCTTTCTTGCGCCTTTTTTTACATTTGATATACTTACACTGAGTGGACTTTTCGGTATATTTTTGCAAAGTGCTTATAAATTTCTCTGCACACGTGTTTGCACATTTATTATTTAACACACTATCCCACGTTTCTTTTTCAAGATAATCCCTAAGTTTTTGCTCATTTAAAATATTTATAAATTTGCCATTATTTGCATCATCATTTGAGACTGTTTCCAGAGGTAGGTTTAATAAAATTGGATAGTGATCCGTCATCCCGCAACTGAGTACGACAGAATGTAGTTCCTTGTTTATATTGGTTTTATTCGCCCTTAGAAAATAATGATCCAAACATGTGGCACTTTCTTTATCTACTCTTGTTGCTTCATCTATTAGACTACAATAACCTTTTTCATATAACAGATCTAAATAGGCATTCAATTGCTCAACCTTTCTGTGCTGTTTCATATTTTTTGTTTTGTTTAATATAAGATTTATATTTATGTCCCCACAGAAGATTTCAAAGTCACAGTTAAATTCGTGGTTCTCAAGTACATTGGACAGATCATTTAAAAAATCATCTGTATCGTAAGATGGTGAGCGATAAATGCCTAGTAGACCAATCATACAATTGTTTTTTGATAGTGTTATTCTCAAAAATTTTGAATTATTCACTTTTAGTATATTTGATTCTATAAGCAAATTATTCTTTACATAAACAGCAAACCCATCACATTTATTTCTGACACTTTCATTAAATATCAATTCATAATTAGTTAAATTAAAATTGTTTAGATTTTCAATGCGGTGAGTTTCCGAAAGAGCTATTATGTCGAACTCCTTATTTAAATATTCTAGGTAGGCTATTAAATCATTAAAGTTCTTTGTAATGCCACAAATATTAAAGTGTATAATATTCAAACTACTCTTAGGCTCATCAAAAAAATGAACCTCACTAAGCTGGTTACAAAAAATACTTTTATATTGCATATAGTCATCTAGTAAATCACGCTCGGCCATAAAAAACAATAAGAATTTTTCCTGTACCTACAGTTATTGGTAAGATTAACCTCCCTGTACTCTGTTTTCTACTAATTTTTCAATTTGTGAGATCAACTTCAACCGAACTTTTTCAGAGCTATCTGCTTTTCTGCAAAATACCTTGCCGTCTCTACACCATACATACTTGTACCCATGGTTTTTAAGTTCACGTGCTTTAGTAAATAGAGCTTTTGTTTCCCTTGATAGGTCTTCATTGATAAAAATGTTTCTTGTTTCACCATCCAAACCTAATTGATTGGAGTTTTTGTCCCTGAGTTCTTTCCTTTTCTGAAGTACTTTATCCCTTAATTCTTTTGAGGAAAATTTAACCATTACCGGTTTAAGAGGTTTTTCACTAGGTAACATTTTGATTATAAATTCACTGTCCTTGACCTGCGCATTTATTGCTTTAATTAGAGTTTGAAAATCTTTTTTAATTGTAGATTCCTGCTTGCTTAATCCCATGATTATGAGATTTTGCTGTCTATCTTCATCCAATTTCTTATTTTGTAGCTGTGTAAGTTCTGTTTCTAGCTGTATCACTTTATCACTTAGTTTTTCTTGTTCTCTTCTTAACTTTTTGTTTTCTGCGCTGAGATCTTTTACTGTGGTACGAAGATCTTCGACAAGTTTATTACTATATTGTAGAGCAGCTTCTATTTCTTCTATTTTTTTCGAAATGTGTAGGAGCATTTCTTTAGTTCTGGGAGTCTTTCTGGAACTTTCACTGGCATTTGTGGATTGTCGATTTAGGCTTTTCTTTGGTTTGTAGTAGAAAGAAGAGCGGCGACTTTCTGGTTTCATCACATTATCTGAGTCATCGGATGATGACAATTCGGACGACTCTAAACTTTGTGGTCCTTCACAGGTGTTGCATATCCATTTTAATTTCTTGTTTTTCGGTCCCTGTATATCTTCCTTCTTTAGGTTAGTGCATTTTAAGTGAAACCAATTTTTACATTCGTGGCATTCCACTCTCCATCCTGATTTGCCTATTTTTTGTTGGCATTTGGGGCATTGGGTTTGCATTGTAGTACAAATGCCATGTGACTATTGGCCAAGGCCTTCTTCGAATTGCAGACAACAATCACTAATTCCGGAACGCAGCCGAACCTCAATTTATATATTTATACACAACAACAAATATGGCGGCCAGAGATTTTCATTGGTATTTTCCAATTTTATTCACTATTGGACAGCTTCTCGTGGAAACTTCAGCCTCAGAGTTACTTTAGGACTGTATCCACACAATGCAGCTAAAGAAGCAAATTATTTTGCGGAAAAAACAACAATATTTTGCATTTCAATCTCGAGCCCGTACAACAATATGCAGTCGCGACTACGTTCCCGAACAATAGTTCAGTGGTTTTGGGTTTGGGTTAAATGTATGATATAAAGCAATATATTCTTAACAGGTGTAATATATTTTGAAATTTATTATTATGTAAAATGCCTAAAGAAAAAGAAAAAGAAATCGTACAAGAACACACACACACAATTTTTTTTAATATGCTAAAGACGCCGATGACCTTGGAAGTCCAGGAACTTCGCAGGCAAATTTTCACTAATCGAAAAACGAGCCAACAAACCAAAAAAGTTTTTAGAAAAGGAAATCCTTGAATATGTCTAATAGATTTTATAATCTGGTTTTTTCAATTTAAATGTAATGTCTAAGTTACGCGCACGGTGCCATATAATAGTGGATAATCCTTCGGCACGTGCTATTTATACGTCTAATACCTGTAGTTTTTCAAATAAAGTTTAATAATTAAAAGAATACCTTTTTTATATCGAGTAGTAAAATTTACGATAAGTCCAGTATTTACATTTGGCAACAACAGTCCCGTATTCTAGGATTAAATCCTAAAATAATTCGGCACTTTCTAACTCTGGAAATTACACTACTCTAAATATAAGATTAAAACAACTTGTGAGCCAAAAACACATGTTTTCAAGAAGGCAAAGCAGTTTAGGTATTTTTCAGTGTAGAAAGAATTTAGTTGAGGTTAGAATTTCATGACATTGACCACTTTCTAGTTACTAAAGAAGGCAACCCGAAAATCAAAAGAAACTGTTGTTAAAAAGAGAATCGTATTCGGGCGTATTTTATTTATTTGGTTTGTTGCTTGTGACCAAACTGTCACATTAATTGTTTTCATATGGTAGCATTCTGCAGATATTCGAGACATTTCTTTATTGCTTTTGGTAGTGTTTTGAGACAGTTTCTTTCTGTGATATTATAGTTAATATGAAAATTAGAAAATTATGGATCACGATTACTGTGTTCACAGTACCTCAGGAAGAAGAAATAAAGTAAATATGGTAATTTAACTAATTAGTATTTTAAACATGCACAATTTTAAACCCCCGTAACTTATTTTCCTTTATTTAAAGTTTATTTTGTTGGTTAACCAAACCTAAAAATATTAAATTCGGTCCTGAATCAACATACACGTATAAAAATAACTAGAAAGCTGCACATGCCATAAAAGTCTAACCTCAACTAACTTCTTTCTAAATTGAAAAATACTATATTACCTTTCAAATTTTTTAGTATTCCTCTATTTACATTTTTTTAATTATTGTTTTTAAAATCGTGTTATTAAAATGTCTGATATATTTTTTATACAACTATAAACAGAATTTTTTGGGTTTCGTTTTTCTTCACGTTTTGAACGACGAGAGAGATACAAAATAATAAAAATAAATAGTTAAGTGAACAATATTATAATCTTTATGCCAAACTGTATAGATGTTAATTTTTTCTTTTTCTTTGTGCAGATGAGGCACATTTTCCCGTATTTTTAATGATTGCATGTTACTCCTAGTTTTTGACGAACAGGGAATGTTTTCGTCTCCGTCTGAGCTATTACTAATTTTGCAAATTTCAATATTTAGTATATACCTTTCTGCAGTCTTATGATATTTTATTTTAATCTTTCCGTTTGAAATGTCATCCTTGATTGCGAAACTGTTTGGTCCAAAATCATCTTTTCTCATATCCGCGCCCTAATTATTTTCTCTAAACCCAGCTTTAAAGGCTTATCCACAACAAATTACATTTTCCTACAAGGTAAATCGTTAAAATAAAACCTTAATAATGTTCAAAACACAGTACAGTCGGCAAAACCAACAAATAAATCCACCTCGGAATAATTCTATTTTTAAACTATATTGCACCCAAAGGCCTGCAAAAATAGTGTAACGACTTCAGACGATGGTTAAAATCGGTATATTTCACAAAATAATTCAACAACAATAAGTTCGGTTCTAGGAATTATCTCTCGAGTTAATATAAAACCTGTACAATAGTCAAAAACAAATCTATTTATAGTTAGTGGTCTTGGCTCTCAGTTTGTAATAAGTAAATAAAGTTCTTTGTGACGTGCCGACACCAGACAGTAATAGCAGTTCCGTCTATAGTCCGCTCTATTTTCTAATTGTCCGTGTAAAATCATGGCCGCGACGGTAAGGACGACGACTGACTAGGTGGGCAGGTACCCCACATGTTTAATTACCCTTAATTGGTCCCCCACGGTAGCACCGAGAAAAGGTGGTTGGTCACTTCAATGCGCGACTTTCGGAAAAGACTCGGTAACATCTTGACGAGAGAAGTTCGCTCCGCGGCCGGGTTCCACACGACCGATTCTATTTTGAAGGCATAAAAAATGTGTTCTTTCTCCGCTCTGTGATAAAAATTCGCTTTAGTGTTATTCATCAAGTAAGCTGTTCTTCTCCTGCTAAGTAATGGCAAAATTCTCGTGTGTGTTACACAAATACTTGTTATTTTTCTCTAAAAACTTGTCCAGAGTTGGAGCGCCGAGCGTCACACAGCGTTGTAGTCGTGTAAAAGAGTATTCAGAATGATAGCGTCTGCTATCAGAAGTTGTGAAGGCGAGAGAAGGATGCGACTTTTGCCTTGTTTTTACTCTACTACTATATGTATTAGAAAATAAATATCGTAAAACCGTCCCATTAAAGGGCTCTATAGACGTGTAATAATATTGCATAATCTTTATCGTCAATATTATTAAATCTGATAACCAGTCTACTCACTGTTCAAGATAATTGACAATATTCATTTAATCAAATTGTATAAGTATTAATAGACATAACTAACACGTTATTCATTAAAACACTTTCTTTGCCAACTGTAATATTTACCACAAAAGTTATATTGGATATTTTTTATAGAGTGATGCAGTAGCTCAAGGTTATGGATCGCTGGGTCTCATGACATCTGTATTGATATGCCCAGATGGTAAGACTGTTGAAGCTGAAGCTGCCCACGGTACTGTAACTCGCCACTACAGAATGTACCAACAGGGAAAAGAAACTTCAACAAATCCGATTGCATCCATCTTTGCATGGACAAGAGGTAATTTTTCTGCTCTTTTAATATAGGGTAGAACTCCAGATAAAGCCACACCAGATACGAAAGAATGTCAATTTGCTCGCACGCTTACTTTGTCCTGTGCGGATGGTCTACACCAAAAAATTTGTACACTATTGGAATTATTACTAAACAAATTCAACGAGTATTATCCGCACCAACTCAATAAATTCATATTTAATACGCAGGTTGTCCATAAACTCTCCTGACAAACTTTAACTTCTCCAATAAAAGATAATGCAAAATCCCTTTTGACAGTTTTTTTATTTCGCCTGCGTTTAGCTGCTAGATAAATGCAATTTTATAAAACTCTAATATGGGCACAGCGATATGCAAATGAATATGATTTATTTTCTAATCGAAAACCGTTGGTCACACAAAGAAAAGTCTAGGGATTCATTTTGCTAAGTGATAAAGTGCAATTTCGAAAACAATATACATTTTGAAAAAAAACTGGCATATAATTTTTTTCGTTAAAAATATCAGAAGATTTGTTACCGCGGACGCCTATGGTAGAAGTACAGCAAATCTTTTTTTATGGCAAAATTGTGTTTTTATTCCTAGTAAGTACCAATTAAAATTGATATCTAAAGCGGTCTCAAACATGTTAGGGAAAAACCAATTTGTCTTTTAAATGTTCAAATATCTCGAAAATAAAGCGGTTGCGGCCTATGTTTAGGTATAGGAATTTTTTGTTTTGTTTTTAATTGGAGAATCGCCCTTTAAAGTTTATTAGGAGTTTCTGGACACCCTGTATATATATTTTTGAATATTGTTGTGGTAAAGGCTTTATTGTTGGTTTTATCATACATAATACCAATAAAATTTTTGTTTCTTTTCACGAAAGTTTTTTGCTTAAAAATTTCGCGAGTGATATAATTTTACAAAACCACGAGCAAAATTGTCTTAAAAGCAAAAACGTGAGTATATAAAAACCAAATTTTTTTCGAAGATAATTTTACCACAAGTGATATTCAGCTAGACTATTTTACGAATGTCTATAATGTTTTTAACTATACAATGAAAGTAACCATTTTTATTCTATCAAAAACGTGAGTTTTCTCCGTTTATTTTGCCTTTTTTTAATGTCACACGTACGACATTCACTTTTTGCTTTGACAACCGAAACAGCTATCGAAGTTTACTAGATTTGACAATGGCAACTGGTAAAATAATGTAGATAACATAACAACAACTGTCAAATTAAAGTTTGACGCAATCAAGACAACAGTCGGTGATAATGTATAGGGGAAAAATAAAATCTGCTACTGGAAAAACCACTGGCTAGGTGAATAAACCGCTGGATTTGGTGAAAAAAAAAACACTTCAAATAAAAATTTTATCGCGGCAAAACAGTGATGTTACCAAAAATACTGTAATTCGATTGGTTCAAAATACCACGAGTGAAGTAGTTATACCGGGTGTTGCATCGTCGAGCGGCACATAGGAAATCCCATGTAATTTTAAATGGGGTCAATTATTGGCTTCCCTAATTATTTTAGAGAAAAATTCTATTTAGGTTTATTAAAGAGCACTAAAACCCACATTCAAAAGAATAACTTTAGATATTTTTGATGAGCCCGTTTACGGGTTATCGCCGATTTCTTTTTAATTTCTTTTTAACTATTTCTCCTTTTTATGACCCCGTATTTGCGGGCACCAGTCAAGGTAAAAGATGACTGTCAAATAAAGTTGTCATTTTGAAATGTGTGCTTTATTGTTATAAAAACTCGTACATCGAAAATATTAAAGGTGTATTTATGAGTACAAATTAATCTGAATAAAACTAAAATAAAGTATCCAATTACAAGGTTAATTATGACATTTTACATGTTTCAATATTTTACTAATTAATAGGTAGGTACTATTAAATTGTTAGAACTTTAGGATTTAAGAAGATGTTCAAATATTCCTCAAAATGACAACTTTATTTGACAGTCATCTTTTACCTTGACTGGTGCCCGCAAATACGGGGCCATAAAAAGGAGAAATAGTTAAAAAGAAATCGGCGATAACCCGTAAACGGGCTCATCAAAAATATCTAAAGTTATTCTTTTGAATGTGGGTTTTAGTGCTCTTTAATAAACCTAAATAGAATTTTTCTCTAAAATAATTAGGGAAGCCAATAATTGACTCCATTTAAAATTACATGGGATTTCCTATGACCCGCTCGACGATGCAACACCCGGTATACGGTGTGTACATAAAGTAAGGAACCAATTCATTATTTAATAATCTAAAACCATTTCGTAAAAATTCTCGGACACGTATATAATAATTTTCAGTAGGCTTATTTGCTGTTATGTAACTATTAGATAATGACATGCTGTCATTATATTGAATTTTTCTAGCAGGTTTACTAGAAGTAATAAAATTAATTTTAATATTTAGTTACTATGCGTTTATCTCCCACACAAAGAATAGAAATTCTTATGATGATTGGATATGGTGATAGGATTTGTACCCAACAAGAAGTTTGCATTTTGTTCAACGTTAAGTACCCAGAAAGACCAATCACTAAATCAACTGATGTGAGTAAACTTGAAACAAAATTTCGACAAACGGGTTCTTTGAAAGATCTTCCCAGGAAAGGCCGTCCAGCTATTCCGGATGATTAAAAATTAAATATTTTATTGGCTATAGAAGAAGATCCCCATAACAGCGTCCGCCAAATTGGCATAAATCATGAGGCGGCTGCTATGACCGTTCATAACCTATTAACGGTAGAAAAATGGCACCCGTTTAAAATCCGACTGGTTCATGAGTTGAATGAAGATGATCCAGATCGTAGGATGAAGTTTTGTCAAATATTAATGGAAAGATGTAACGCAGATCCTTTGTTTGTTGAAAGTATCCTATTTTCGGATGAATCTACTTCAAAATCAAATGGTGAAGTAAACCGGCAAAACTGTAGATATTGGGCACCAGAAAATCCCAGGTGGATGCGTGAGCATCATACTCAATATCCTCAAAAAATTAATGTTTGGGCGGCTATAGTGAAAAACAAAATTATTGGGCCATATTTTTTGACAACAATGTAAACGCGCTAAATTACCCTCAGTTTCTTCAAGACTTTCTTAACCTACGCTAGTTAAGTTATATCCGAGTAGAAATAATCCTGCAATTCTATATGAAAATTTGTGGTACCAACAAGACGGCGCACCTCCACATTATGCAGCAGTAGTGGGCCATCATGTCGATCAAGTTTTTCCGAACAGGTGGATTGGAAGACGTGGGCCTATTGAATGGCCGCCTAGGTCTCCAGACCTTACACCACTGGGCTTCTTCTTGTGTGGTCACCTGAAAAATGTTGTTTATAAAATAAGACCTGCCAGTATTGACGATTTAAAAAATCGAATAACAACAATGCAGGAATATTTCAGAAGAAACCACAATAAAAGTCCAACAAGAGTTTATTGATCGCTTGGGGTACTGCCAGGTACAAGAAGGAGGACAATTTTAACACTGCATTAAATAGCTTATTTAATTTTCTTAAATTAAAAATACTTTTAAAAAAATAAATTTTTTACCCTAAAGCTACGAAATTATCAATTTTAGGCCCTAAGCGTGTTATGTTTTTGAAATCTGCTGTTCTCGGAGATTACAGATCTGAACTAAAATATAGAGGGTTCCATTTAAAAAAATCGTCGATAATGTCATATCTACTACATGAGTTACCCAGTATAATAAATTTATAAGTCAAAATATGCGCAATTAAAAATTATTATATACGTGTCCGAGGATTTTTACGAAATGTTTTTAGATTATTAAATAATGAATTTGTTCCTTACTTTATGTACACACTGTATAATATCATAAGAGAGAAAATTGTCGGCAAAATGTTCGATTGTTATAAAAGTTTTTTTCTAGGTAATTTTGTAAATTATATTTTTTACGACAAAACTATGAACCGTCAAAAGTGCCATGCACGAAATTGTCAGATAGCAGAATAAAATTAAAAACAATTGCCCGACACAACTTTCTTTAGAATGATATTCAACATACCACGAAAAAAACGAACAATAAACACTAAAACATATATATATATATATATATATTTTAAATGTTTAGTTTGGCAGTGATTGATTATTACCTAACCCAACAAAATTTTGTCGCTGGAAACCATCATGTTGGTTTTGTTAAGGCAGAGACAATACGGGTTATTATCTGTGGTTAAGGTTAATTTTGCCAGTAGAAAGCAGCTCGTTGTCATGGTATTTTATAAGGTTTTTAATTGTAGGTAAATTGTTTATTTAAAAAATAACTTACAATAAATAAGTATAAATAGTCGGTTAATAAAGAAACTACGATACGTTTAAACTTCAAAATTAATAAATACGCTTAACATTCCCATATTTTAAAAACCAGGTAATCTAACATTTTTAATGCCTTACTTGTCAATTTTGTAAAATTTGACAGAATCTTAACTATAAGTATTTTAAACTAATAATATGTCGCAAACATTTATGTTGGTTAGTTCAGGTTAGTTTGAAAATTTTCTCATTTCTGACGCTCCCCTGTATCTTGATTATTTGATAACTTATCAAGAAGGTAAAAATGGGTTATGATAGAGTTTTTTTTTATGTAAAATTCAGTGGCGCAGTTAGTTTTTTTAAAAAAGTTTTGTTTTTGAGTTATGACCTAAACTTGTGTTTTTTTTTTTAAATGGGACACCCTATATATAATTTCTTTGTCTTATCCCTCTTTTCAAAAATATATAATAGTCCATATTTATTTCTTTTAAAAAAGGATAATTTTAACATTTTTTGTAAAATTAATCATTTTTCGTATAGATATGCCAAATAGTTCATCAACGATAACCATGACAGAAAACCAAATTCTGCAAATCCGCCATTACGGATTGTTGTCAAATATTACTTGTATTTGTTTGATTTTGTAAGTTTATTTTTTATTTCTGTGACAAGTTGTTCAACATGGCATAAAATAATAATATGAAAATTATGAAACCCGATATATACACTATCGGACAAAAGTAGAGCAACACTTTCGAAAAATGAAAGAAACCTCGATTGTATAATATTAAATGCATGATATCGTATTTAAATACATCGTGTCTTAAATATCAAAGTAGGCTTCTGTTACCGGCGACAACAGCTTTTTCCAACAATCAAAACAAATGAACTGATATTGACGTAAACTTTCAAATACAGTATTGTAATGCGTCAAAAGTAAAGCAACATTTTAATATTTTCCTAAAAAAGAAAGGTTTTAGTAAAAGTTAAGGTAAAAGTATTTTTGCAGAGTTTATTTTATGTTTAATTAATATTTCTGTACTGTATTAATCATGCCAAGAGGTATTCCAATTTCGAAAGAATTAAAGCAGAGAGTATTGAATGCACACTTGGAAGGTACAATACAAGCCACAATTTCAAGACGGCTTGTTTTATTAAGATACAGCGTATCCACAATAATTTCAAGTTACATTCAAAGGGGACATTTAGAGAATCTACCGAAATCGGGAAGGCCGAAAAAAACAACAAATTGGACAGACAGACGCATTAAAAGGATTTCTCAAAACGATCCTTGCATGTCTGCACCTAGATTTTTGCTGAAATTCCCGAAATTATGGTTAGTCCACGGACAGTTCAAAGAAGGTTGATAGACGCAAATTTATTTAGTAGACACCCGGCTAAAAAGCCCCTTATTTCGGCAAGAAATAGAGTAGCTAGGTTTGAATTTGCACGTCGACATTTAAATTGGACAGTAGACGAGTGGAAAAAAGTTTTGTTTAGCGATCAAACGCGTTATAAAAATTTCAATTCTGATGGAATGAAGCGTGTAAGACGGCCAATCAACACAAGGCTTAATCCCAAATACGTTACACCCACAGTTAAGCATGGCAAAGGCAGTATTTTTCTATGGGGTTGTTTCTCATGAAATGGGGTGGGTCCTTTAAACTTCGTTGATCTATGATTAATGACACCATGGATCGATTTGTCTATAGAATAGAGATATAATGCAAAATGTAATGTTGCCTTATGCAGAGTGGGAAATGCCGTTGCGTTTTATTCTCCAACAGGATAATGATCCAAAACACTCTTTACGAATTGTTCAAGAGTGGTTTCAAGAAAATAACGTTCGGGTTTTGCAGTGGCCGGCACAATCCCCAGACCTTAACCCCATTGGAAATCTATGGGAAGAAGTTGAACGTGGAATTCGTACACAATTATTTCCAAATAAACAATCATTGGTAAATAAAATCAATGAAGTTTGGACAAACCTTCCCGAAAATACTGTTTAAAAATTGATTGCCTCAATGCCGCGGCGTTGTCGGCAAGTAATAAAAAATAATGGATATTCTTTAACTATTAACATAATACTTCTAGCTATTGTAATTATTAAATGTGCTTAATGGTTTTTTTTATCGTAATATGTAAAATAAAATACTGTTGACACAATTTGTTGCTTTACTTTTGTCGCACTTCATTTTGTCGATTTTTATAATTATAAATATTTCTCTACCTTCATTTTGTTTAAAGTGTACCAAAATATTGTGAAAAATTACTAATATTGTGGGGATAATATTTCATTAGAATTATCTGGGGATCACAATCATATATAATTAATCTTTTAAACTCAAAGAAATAAAAGCTTTTTGTTGCTCTACTTTTGTCCAATAGTGTATGTTTGTCTTATCAAAGCTAATGAAGACGCGCCTCTGTATTTTAATAGGTAAGTTTTAAAATCATTTGTTAGGTATCATCAAAAATCAAGAACGCAGTTAATACTAAAAAAATATAAATTTAAACCATACAAATATCATCACGTCCACCAACTTTTGCAACTGGTACCTACAAATGTTGCAGGAAAATGCGAATTTTGAAAGAAGGGTCGTATGGTCCGACGAGGCTTATTTTACCAGTTGAGAGATTCTCCCCCACTTTTACACTTTAAGTCCCATGCTTCTAAATTCTGCATTTTACAAGGTATTCAAATTCACAGATTGCAGAAGATATTTAGCCAAAATTGTTAGAATGGATTGTTTATGTGGGGAAGAAGACTGTAAATGTCATTACCTTACCCTGTCCCCAGGTCGAGTTGCATTTATTATTTCTTGTAAAACATAATTGTATTGCTATTTTTTAAACTATCAAAAATTGTACTGTATAGACAATACGTAAAAGAATATACTGAGTTTAATTAGGTAAATAGCAAAGAAAAGCAGTCGTTTTAATATACCCTTAAACACCTGTCCCTGGGTTTTGATGACATTACCTTCCCTTCTGCTTTTGTCTCGATTAATTGTTCCGGAACGTCCGTTCTGCGCGCTTTCGAACCTTTGTTGTACAGTGTAAATCAGTCTCCATAAAATTCAAGCGTCAACACGTGCGTGAAACTTTCTGCTGCTTTTTAGTGATTTATCAAAGGTAACTATTCTTTTATTTTGATTTAAAGTTGTAATTACCATCCCTTATGTTACATGCTTTATTTTAATGTATTGCATGATACATTTTATTAATAATTAAGCATGATAGAAGGACTTTTGTTATTATCCATAAATAAGACCGAAAACATAACCTATAATTGAAGGGCTCGGTGCAAGAACCGGTCATCTCCATTTTTTACCCAAAATAAGTTATTATACGCATCTTATAAAAAAAAATTTTCGCATCTTTTGGTGTAAGAATCAGCCATCTCCAATAAATACTAAGGTTAATAAATAGGCGAAGGAGTTGACTGTATCAATACTTGGGTGCAAAAATCAGTCAACTCCAGGAGATGACTGTTTCTTGCCACCAGCAACACTGGCAACATCGGAACGCATGAGGCGGCGGCGCGGTGAATCGGCGAGCAGAATAGCTTTTTAGTTTATTTTTAACATTGCAGTCGTGTGGTCGTATTTACGAATAAGGTGTGAAGAAGGACTGTTTCATTATGAGTAGTAGTTCAAGTAGTGAGTTAAGCGAGGAAGACCCATATGCAGATTCTGGAACGGACTACGTATTATCGGGTTCTTCCTCTGATTGTGAGTGTTGCCAAATACTAAACTGTACAATACATTTCCACTTAAAATAAACCCGAAAAAAGTAGGAAATGTGATGTCTTTGGCAGATCAGTATGCACCACCAATACATAAGTGGTATTACGAGCAAATACGAATCGCAAATAATAATGAACAACAAGAAGAACCACTTGACAGTGACAGTGGCGAAGTTGAAACTGAAGATTTCTAGTATTAATATGTTTATATTATGTTTCTTTACTAAAAACTTTTTTTTTTAATTTTTACCACATTATTTGTTTTCTTTTCTGTCATCTCTATTGTTTTCATTGTTCCTAGAGTTGCTTTAATTTAAAAAATAGAGTTATGTTTTTTATTTCACAACAAATAAATGTCGAACGAAATAATGTTGCTCTATTTGTGTACTTTTTGGAGGTTCGGTGCAAGAAACAGTCAACTCCAAGACTTATAAACAATTTTTATAAATTGTTTAATTAATATTTTGTTATCAGTTTGGTATTAAATTATTTTCCAATGCCAATACTTACTTTTAATAATTTTTTTCGACAGAAAATTCCGATAAATGACCATGTTGGAAAGTTTTTATTGATTTCCCACAAATTATGAAAAATGGAGTTGACCGGTTCTTGCACCGAGCCCTTCAATTAGACTAAACAGAAGAAAACAGCATTTTTGTCATTACCTTCCCTGTCATTACCTTCCCTTTAGATACATAAGTTTAAGGTGAAGGTAATGTCATAGGAGGGATGGTAATTATTCATTTATCTTTCAGACACTTAAATGGATGAAGAACGACTAAAAAAACTAAAAGAAAAGTTAAAAAACATGAGAGAAGAATCTTTAGAAAAAAAAAGGTTACAAAATTACAAAAGTACGAACTGAAAAAAGAAAAACAAAGGATTGCATATCACTTGAACAAACAAAGAAAACACGCTTGCGACACTAAGAAACACCCTCTACCCATGACATCACAACCAGAAGAAACGAAAGATAAGAAAACCCAAGCTAACTTAACAATTTCTTTAAAAC
Organism: Polydrusus tereticollis; assembly: GCA_963920685.1. NCBI lineage: Eukaryota > Metazoa > Arthropoda > Insecta > Coleoptera > Curculionidae > Polydrusus > Polydrusus tereticollis. The sequence goes on along the minus strand of OY987328.1, from coordinate 31,073,853 downwards.
AAGATCCACCGAGAAGGGAAGATGTACCTCAAGAAATAGATGTTGTAGACACACCAACAAAGCCGATGAGTCAAAATATGACCAAACGTGACGACCAAGGAAATGAGAAGCCAGAGAAAAACTCAAACAGAAGAAAAAACCTATAGATGAAGAAAAACGTGTAAAAGAAAGGGAGAAGAAAAGAAGGCAGATGGAAAAAATAAAACAAAATCCAGAACTTCATGAACAGTATAAGCAAAAACAAAGAGAAAGAAACAGAAAAAGAAAAGAAGAAGGCAAATTAAAAAGTATATGCGACATGTCTTTAAAACAGCAAAAGATTCAAAGGAAGAAGTGGAATGAAAATACCAGGCGACATCGACTTAGGAAAAAACAAGCTGATGGAGTTGCCAATTTCATGCGTGAAAGCACACCACCCCTAAGTCCACAACCTAGAGATGTACTTGACGAAATACAACCTGATTTTCCAAGGGAAGCTCCTTCTCGCCCAGTACGTAAAGGTAGATCAAGAAGCATAATGAAAGCCACAAAAATAAATAAATAAAGAAATAAAAAATTTAAAAACTGCGTTAAAACAGAGTGAAAAACGAGCAGAGCGGTATAAAAAACGATTTATAAGACTTAGGGACAAACAAAATAAGGTCGATCTTACTAGTTCACCAACACCTAATACCAAGGTACACGAAATACTTCGTCAACCTACCATAGAAGTTATACGTAGGCTTGTCTTTACTGAATGTCTAGTAAAACAACTTAAGAAAAAGATTAATACCTCAACGGAATTAGAAAAAAATATAATTGGTTCATGCATATCATCTCCAATTTACAAAAAGTACAGGGTTCAAAATGAGGCCAATTCCGTAGTGTCCCGACACATTTTAAAAAAACGCATCAATTCTACAGTAAGTAAAATAGAAAAAAAAGAGTACAAACCAATGTGATGATGGAACTGAAAAAAAAATAGAAACTTTTTTCTTGGACGACGAGCATACTGTTGTTGCGCCAGGAAAAAGAGACACCATAACGAGGCGAAAAGTAACGAAACAAAAACGGTATCTTACGGGAACTCTTAAGAGCTTACATAAAAAATTTGTAGCACGATATAACATTGATGTGTCGTTAAGTACATTTTGCAAATTACGCCCATTTTATGTCCTTAAACCTAGTGCCTCTAATCGAGATACCTGCCTTTGCATTAAACATGAAAAGTTAATTTTACAATTTTTTTACTTAAAGTTACTTAGAAGTAGGTCTCCTAACGAAGTTGCAGGAGAATTGGTTTGTGATTTTAAAAATAAAAGTTGTATGTACAGGGAATGTCCGAATTGTGCCAACAAATGCCTAAGTACTTTAGGTTCTGAAGCTCTAAAGAACAACAGTACATTCTATTACGAGGAGTGGAAAAGTAAAATCGAAGAAAGAAAAGATCGAAAGGGAAAAGACATTAAAGTAAGAATTACAGTTAAGGAAAAAGTTGGATGTTCAGTAAAAGACCTTGTCCAGAAAGCAAATGAACTTCTAGTGCCAAAATTTTTAATACACCAGTATAATATTTACCATCAGTACAAACATTTTAAAACATTAAAAAATAATCTTAAATCAAATGAAGCAGTACTACATATAGATTTTTCAGAAAATTATGCTTGCAAGTATTCAAACGAAGTTCAAAGTGTACATTTCGGTGCTTCTAAACCTCAGCTGACATTGCACACTGGAATGTTATATTTCAAAAAGGATGGAGACCTTCTGCATA